>CM061748.1:269283914-270483914 GCA_030979885.1 Lolium multiflorum | reverse complement strand
GGCAAGTGACCAAATATCAGGAGCCAAAAATAATCCAAGAAAAGAAACTTTTATTGTACCTTTGAGAGTCGGCATGAGATTGAAAGAAAAAGGCAAGTGACCAAATATCAGGAGCCAAAAACCTAGAAAAGAAACTTTTATTGTACATAGAGTATGACATGCGGGTCCCATGACGCTGCAGCATCCTCAACGTTTCCAAGGCGGCAGGGGATCAAATGAAAAGGAAATAGCCAAAAAGCAGAGGGTGAAAAAAATCGAAGAAAAGAAACTTTTATTGTTCATAGTGGATGACATGTGGGACCCATGAGGCAGCAGCATCCTCAACGTTTCCAAGCAGCAGGGGATCGAAAGAAAAAGGAAATAGCCAAAAATCAGAGCGTGAAAAATAATCCAAGAAAAGAAACTTTTATTTTACATAGAGGATGACATGTGGGTCCCATTTTGCAGCAGCGGTCTCAATGTTTCATATGCGGCTTGAGATCAAAAGAAAACGAAAGTAGCCCGAAATTAGGGGGAATAAAACTCCAAGAAAAGAAAGTTTTTTGTACATAGAGGATGACATACGGGTCCCAAGGCGGCAGGGGAACAAAAGAAAAAGGAAATAGCCAAAAATCAGAGGGGTGAAAAAAAATCCAAGAAAAAAGAAACTTTTAGAGTTCATAGTTCATAGAGGATGACATGCGGGTCCCATGAGGCAGCAGCGTCCACAACGTTTCCAAGGCGGCACACAGGACCAAAAGAAAAAGGATGTACCCCTGCTGGGCCTTTTGATCAAAAAATAATCCAAGATAAGGAAGATATAAATTGGGGCTGCCTGGCCATCTGGGCCTTCTAACCTGCTGGACGTCTTTTGACTCGTACAATTTCAGCCCACTCCAAAACAAGAAAGTCCTATGCTTCGCAAAAACAAAACAAAAACAAGGAGATTCATATTAGTTCGTTTATGTAAAAATAAAGATTTAATTTATCCGTTTGCAATAGCTCAGAGCGAAATACACTTTTTATTGTCTGTAAAATAATCAAGATATCACATGTTTCTTGTACGGGGAGGCTGACATCGGGACCCATGAGCCAGCAGCGTCGTCAAAGTTTTAAAGGCGGCAGGGGATCGAAAGAAAAAATAAATCAAAAATCAGTTGGTAAAAAAATCGAAGAAAAGAAACATTTATCGTTCTGAGAGGATGACATGCGGGACCCATGTGGCAGCAGCATCCTCAACGTTTCCAAGGCAGCACGGGATCCAAAAAAAGGCAAAATAGCCAGAAATTAGGGGTCAAAATAACTCCAAGAAAAGAAAGGTTTATCGTCCATAGAGTCTGACATGTGGGACCCATTAGCGAGCAGATTCTTCAACGTTCAAAGGCGGCAGGGGATCAAAAGAAAAAGGAAGTAGCCAGAAATTAGGGGTAAAAAATAACTCCAACAATGGAAACTTTTATTGTTCATAGAGGATGACATGCGGGACCCATGAGCCAGCAGCTTCCTCAACGTTTCAAAGGCGGCATGGGATCGAAAGAAAAAGGCAAGTGACCAAATATCAGGAGCCAAAAATAATCCAAGAAAAGAAACTTTATTGTACATAGAGGATGACATGCGGGTCCCATTTAGCAGCAGCGGTATCACCGTTTGAGATGCGGCAGGAGGTCTCGAAAGAAAAAAGGCAAGTGACCAAATATCAGGAGCCAAAAAATCCAAGAAAAGAAAGTTTTATAGTACATAGAGGATGACATGCGGGTCCCATTTAGCATCAGCGGTATCACCGTTTGGGAGGCGGCAGGGGATCGAAAGAAAAAGGCAAGTGACAAAATATGAGGTGCCAAAAATAATCAAAGAAAAGAAAGTTTTCAACGTTTCAAAGGCGGCAGGGGATCAAAAGAAAAAGGAAGTAGCCAGAAATTAGGGGGCAAAAATAACTCCAAGAAAGGAAACTTTTATTGTTCGTAGAGGATGACATGGGGGACCCATGAGCCAGCAGCTTACTCAACGTTTCAAAGGTGGCATGAGATCGAAAGAAAAAAACGCAAGTGACCAAATATGAGGTGCCAAAAATAATCAAAGATTTATTGTACATAGAGGATGACATGCGGGTCCCATTTTGCAGCAGCGGTCTCAATGTTTGAAATGCGGCTTGAGATCAAAAGAAAAAGAAAGTAGCTAGAAAGTAGGGGGTCAAAAAAAATCCAAGAAAAGAAAGTTGATGGACATAGAGGATGACATGCGGGTCCCATGTGCCAGCAGCTTACTCAACGTTTCAAAGGGGCCAGGGGATCAAAAGTAAAAGGCAAGTGACGAAATATCAGGAGCCAAAAATCAGAGGGTGAAAAAAAATCCAAGAAAACAAACTTTTATAGCACATAGAGGATGACATGCGGGTCCCATGAGCCAGCAGGTTCCTCAACGTTTCAAACG
This sequence comes from Lolium multiflorum, assembly GCA_030979885.1. NCBI lineage: Eukaryota > Viridiplantae > Streptophyta > Magnoliopsida > Poales > Poaceae > Lolium > Lolium multiflorum. Next base: position 270,481,505 of record CM061748.1, on the reverse strand, counting down.
TGGCATGAGATCGAAAGAAAAAGGCAAGTGACGAAATATCAGGAGCCAAAAATAATTCAAGAAAAGAAACTTGATTGTACATAGAGGATGACATGCGGGTCCCATGTGTAAGCAGCTTACTCAACGTTTCCAAGGCGGCAGGGCATCAAAAGAAAAAAGGAAATAGACAAAAATCAGAGAGTGAAAAAAAACCATAGAAAATAAACTTTTATAGCACATAGAGGATGACATGCGGGTCCCACGAGCCAGCAGGTTCCTCAAAGTTTCAAACGTGGCATGAGATCGAAAGAAAAAAGGCAAGTGACCAAATATCAGGAGCCAAAAATAATCCAAGAAAAGAAAGTTTATTGTACGTAGAGGATGACATGCGGGTCCCATTTTGCAGCAGCGGTATCACCGTTTGAGAGGCTGCACGGGATCGAAAGAAAAAGGCAAGTGACCAAATATCAGGAGCCAAAAATAATCCAAGAAAAGAAATTTTATTGTACGTAGAGGATGACATGCGGGTCCCATTTTGCAGCAGCGGTCTCAACGTTTCCAAGGCGGCACAGGACCAAAAGAAAAATGAAGTAGCCAGAAATCAGGGGGTGAAAAAAATCCAAGAAGAAAGATTTCAATTGGGCTGCATCTGGACATCTGGGCTTTCGAACTATCCTGCTTGGCCTTTTGACTCGTACAATTTCAGCCCACTCCAAAACAGGAAAGTTCCGAATTTTCTAAAAAAACAGGAAAGTCCTATGCTTCGCAAAGACAAAAAAACAAGGAGATTCAACATATAAGTTTGTTTATGTAAAAATAAAGATTTAATTATCCGTTTGAAATAGCTCAGAGCGCAATACATTGTTTATTGTCTGCAAAATAATCAAGATATCATATGTTTCTTGTACGGGGAGGCTGACATCGGGGACCCATGAGCCAACAGCGTCGTCAACGTTTTAAAGGCGGCAGGGGATGGAAAGAAAAAATAAACCAAAAATCTGTTGGTAAAAAATCCAAGAAAAGAAACATTTTCGTTCTGAGAGGATGACATGCGGGACCCATGAGGCAGCAGCATCCTCAGCGTTTATTGTTCATAGAGGTTGACATGTGGGACCCGTGAGCCAGCGGCGTCCTCAACGTTTTAAAGGCTGCAGGTGATCGAAAGAAAAAATAAGCCAAAAATCGTTTGGTCAACAAAATCCAAGAAAATAAACATTTACCGTTCTGAGAGGATGACATGCGGGACCCATGAGGCAGCAGCATCCTCAACGATTCCAAGGCGGCAGGGGAAATATCCAGAAATTAATGAGGGGTTCAAAATAAATCCATCAAAGGAAACTTTTATTGTTCATAGAGGATGACATGTGGGACCGACCTGCCAACAGCGTCCTCATCGTTTCAGAGGGGGCAGGAGATCAAAAGAAAAAGGCAAATAGCCAGAAATTAGGGGTAAAAAATAACTCCAAGAAAGGAAACTTTTATTGTTCGTAGAGGATGACATGCGGGACCCATGAGCCAGCAGCTTACTCAACGTTTCAAAGGCGGCATGAGATCGAAAGAAAAAGGCAAGTGACAAAATATCAGGAGCCAAAGATAATCCAAGAAAAGAAACTTTATTGTACGTAGAGGATGACATGCGGGTCCCATTTAGCAGCAGCGGTCTCAACGTTTCAAATGCGGCTTGAGATCAAAAGAAAAAGAAAGTTGATTGTACATAGAGGATGACATGCGGGTCCCATGAGTCAGCAGCTTACCATACGTTTCCAAGGCGGCAGGGGATCAAAAGAAAAAGGAAATAGCCAAAAATCAGAGGGTGAAAAAAATAAAGAAAATAAACTTTTATAGTACATAGAGGATGACATGCGGGTCCCATGAGCCAGCAGGTTCCTCAACGTTTCAAACTTGGCATGAGATCGGAAGAAAAAGGCAAGTGACCAAATATGAGGAGCCAAAAATAATTCAAGAAAAGAAAGTTTTATAGTACATAGAGGATGACATGCGGGTCCCATTTAGCAGCAGCGGTATCACGTTTGAGAGAGGCAGGGGATCAAAAGAAAAAAGAAATTGCCAAAAATCAGATGGTGAAAAAAAACCAAGAAAATGAACTTTTATAGTACATAGAGGATGACATGCGGGTCCCATGAGCCAGCAGGTTCCTCAACGTTTCAAACGTGGCATGAGATCGAAAGAAAAAGGCAAGTGAAAAAATATGAGGAGCCAAAAATAATTCAAGAAAAGAAAGTTTTATAGTACATAGAGGATGACATGCGGGTCCCATTTAGCAGCAGCGGTATCACCGTTTGAGAGGCAGGGGATCGAAAGAAAAAGTCAAGTGACCAAATATGAGGTGCCAAAAAAATCCAAGAAAAGAAAGTTTTATAGTACATAGAGGATGACATGCGGGTCCCATTTAGCAGCAGTGGTATCACTGTTTGAGAGGCAGCAGGTGATCGAAAGAAAAAGTCAAGTGACCAAATATGAGGTGCCAAAAAATCCAAGAAAAGAAAGTTTTATAGTACATAGAGGATGACATGCGGGTCCCATTTAGCAGCAGCGGTATCACCGTTTGAGAGGCGGCAGGTGATCGAAAGAAAAAGTCAAGTGACCAAATATGAGGTGCCAAAAAATCCAAGAAAAGAAAGTTTTATAGTACATAGAGGATGACATGCGGGTCCCATTTAGCAGCAGCGGTATCATTGAGAGGCGGCAGGGGATCGAAAGAAAAAGGTAAAAGTGACCAAATATGAGGTGCCAAAAATAATCCGGAAAAGAAAGTTTTATAGTACATAGAGGATGACATGCGGGTCCCATAGCAGCAGGTATCACCGTTTGAGAGGCGGGGATCGAAAGAAAAAGGCAAGTGACCAAATTTGAGGTGCCAAAAAAACTCCAAGAAAAGAAAGTTGATTGCACATAGAGGATGACATGCGGGTCCCATTTAGCAGCAGCGGTCTCAACGTTTCCAAGGCGGCAAGGGATCAAAAGAAAAAGGAAGTAGCCAGAAATCAGGGGGTCAAAAAAATCCAAGAATAGAAAGAATTTTGGTTCATAGAGGATGACATGCGGGACCCATGATCCTGCATCGTAAACGGCTCGATCGGAGAACGTTGAACGAGATGGCGCGATCTAGAAAAAAACAATGCCAGAGAGGCTGCCATCTGGGCCCTACATCCCTCGGCGGTGCGGATTTGCGTTGACTCGGCCGGCGAACCCGAGATTTCGAGATGCACCACGTCCCGGGCCACCATACGCCACGTTTTGGCCGCTTTCGTCGGGCTAGGTGGCCTCAAAAACGAGAAAAAAAAGTTTTGACATGCACCACGGAGGGACCAAAATCGTCGGCCATGGTACACCAGCAACCACGGCGCGACTTCAACTTCGTCGGCCATGGCAACTTTTCTTGTAGTGTGTTTTAGCACCATGAAAATTTCTACTACCATATTTTCCTCTCTCATAATAATTTTCAGTAGCTTCATGAATAAACTCAACAATATAACTATCACATGCAGCATACTTTTCATGATTTCCAAACACATAATTTTTATCAAGTTCAAGAATAGTGGAATTAAAACTTTCAAACTTACTTTTATTAATAATATAACAAGGTAGGTGATCAATCTCAATAGATATGGGACTCATAGAATAAGTCAAGAACTCTCCAATCCCATTTTCATTAGTAGTACAATTAATATTATCAAGTAACATAGGACCATCATCTAGAGCTTTATCATAAACATTTGCCAAGCAAAATTCTTTAGTACCATGCATTTCGACATCAGGCACAAACAAAGCATTATCATAAGATTTATCAAAGTAGCATGGATTATCATAGATAACAGTAGCATAATCATTCTCACAAGTATTACTCATAGGTACTATTTCAAGAGAATCCACAGGAACATAACATTCAACCTCTTCCGGTAAGCATGGAGGACAATCAAATAGTGTAAGAGATAAAGAGTTACTCTCATTAGAAGGTTGACATGGGTAGCTAATCCATTCTTCCTCCTTTTGTTCGTCGCTCTCCTCTTCTTTTTCATCCAATGAGCTTTCAGGTTCATCAATTTCTTCTTCCACCGGTTCCTGCAAATTGTGAGTGCATTCTTGTGCATTAATGTGTCTCTCTTTATAATCAAGGATATAAGGATTCCTACTGTAGCATTCTATGCAAGAATTAAGGATAGTAGAGACATAATCTTTAAGGCCCTTACAAACAACACAAGTTTCATAATTCTCAACCATGAAGGATTCTATCTCGGAGGCTCCCATAAATAAGACAAATTGTTCTACCTCTTCGAACCCATAATGAATATAGCAATTCCGATTATAGTTCTTAATTAAAAATTCCTCACTAAAGCCACATTGAAATTTAAGATGTTTAGTATCCTGTTGAGAGCAACAGTTTATATTATGGCGTTCAAGCAAGATTTCAGCAATTGTATTCAATTTTTCTATCATAGCACTCATTATTTTACCAGTTCTTGATTCTCTATAATTATTATAACATTCTATAAGCTCCAAGTAGGTTGTAGGTTCTCCCATAACAGCAGTTTTTAATTTTTAGGTTTTTCAAATTTTTATGGATTTTTGGGTATATAGGAAAAGTAAAACAAGACAAAAAGAAACTAAGCAAAAGTAAACTACGCAAAATAATACTAGACAGAAATAAACTAAGCACAAATAAACTAGACAGAAATAAACTAGCAAGACAAAATAAAATAAAAGCAGAGAGAGAGGTAGAGTGTACTCCCCAGGTGAACTTATGAGTAGAGCTATGCCTCCCCGGCAAGCGCCAGAAAATAGTCTTGATGACCCACAAGTATAGGGGATCGCAACAGTCTTCGAGGGAAGTAAAACCCAAATTTATTGATTCGACACAAGGGGAGGTAAAGAATACTTATAAGCCTTAACAACTGAGTTGTCAATTCAGCTGCACCTGGAAAAGCACTAGTAACAGGGGTGATGTGAAAGTAGCAGTAATATGAGAGCAGTAGTAACAGTAACACAGCAGCAGTAATAGTAATATGAGAGCAATGGTACCAGAAAATAGTTGACATGTAGAACGAGTATATGATGATGAAAGATGGACCGGGGTTCCCAGCTATCTACACTAGTGGTAACTCTCCAATAACAAGTGTTGGGTGAACAAATTACAGTCGGGCAATTGATAGGATTGAAATAGCATTAAGACAGAATATCAAGATCATTAATCATGTAGGCATGTTTCCCATATATAGTCATACGTGCTCGCAATGAGAAACTTGTACAACATCTTTTGTCCTACCAGCCGGTGGCAGCCGGGCCTCAAGGGAAACTACTGGATATTAAGGTACTCCTTTTAATAGAGCACCGGAGCAAAGCATTAACACTCCGTGAAAACATGTGTCCCTCACATCACCGCCATCCCCTCCGGTTGTCCCGATTTCTGTCACTTCGGGGCCTTTGGTTCCGGACAGTGACATGTGCATACAACTTGTAGATACAATCTAAGCAATAAGTATAGAGCTTAAATCTAAGATCATGCCACTCGGGCCCTAGTGACAAGCATTAAACATAACAAGATTGCAGCAACAATAACTTCATAAACTTTGTAGATAGACAATCATAATGTAACAATCCATCGGATCCCGACAAACACAACACCGATTACATCAGATGAATCTCAATCATGTAAGGCAGCTCATGAGATCATTGTATTGAAGTACATGGGGGAGAGAATACCAACTAGCTACAGCTAGAACCCGTAGTCCATGGGGGAACTACTCACGGAGCATGATGGAGGCGATGGCGTTGATGGAGATGGCTTCCGGGGGCACTTCCCCGTCCCGGCAGGGTGCCGGGACAGAGACTTCGTCCCCCGAATTGGAGTTTCGCGATGGTGGCGGCGCCCTGGAGTCTTTCTGGAGTTTCGTCAAGTGGTACGGTGTTTTTAGGTCGAAAGGGGTTAAATAGGCGAAGAGGCGGCGTAGGAGGGTCGACAAGGCGGTCTCACCCTAGGCCGGCGCGGCCAGGGTCTGGCCCGCGCGGCCCTATGGTGTGGGGCCCCCCGGCCTCTCCGACTCTTCGGTGTTCTGGAGCCTTCCGGGAAAAATAGGAGGTTTGGCGTTGATTTCGTCCAATTCCGAGAATATTGCCCGAACAGCCTTTCTGGAACCAAAAACAGCAGAAAGGGAACCGCACCGTGGCATCTTGTTAATAGGTTAGTTCCGGAAAACGCATAAAAACATCATAAAGTGCAAGCAAAACATGTAAGTATTGTCATAAAACAAGCATGGAACGACAGAAATTATGGATACATCGGGGACGTATCACCTCGACGTGACGGCTCAAAGCCAGGCAAGAGGAGGAACAACAACCATCATCATCAAGCCGGCGCAATGCTACTTGACGCCGACTACTTCGCCGACGACGCGGCTCATGCGCCAAAGGAATTTCAGCACCGGTTTAGGATGAACAAGGATATGTTTATGAAGATTGTCTACGGCGTCAGGAAGTATGACGACTACTTCATGATCAAGCAAGATTGCACAGATTTGTGGCGCTTCACCTCAATCCAGAAGGCACTGCTGCAATGCGCTGTCTAGCATACGGAGCTCCTCCAGATACATCCAATGACTACCTACGGATGGCGGAGTCGACATGTTCAGAGACTCTCTACATGTTTTGTTGAGTCGTCATAGCGGTGTTTGGTAAAGACTATTTGAGAGCACCAAGGGCAGATGATACAGCTCAGATCCTGAAAAATAATATAATGCAACACGAGGGTTTCCTAGGATGTTCGGAAGTATTGATTGTATGCATTGAGGCTGGAAAAATTGCCTTTTTTGGCAGGGGATCTACAAGGGGCATACTCGTGAGTGCATTGTCGTTCTAGAGGCGGTGGCAGACGACCTCTGGATTTGGCATGCTTTCTTTTTTGCATGGCAGAAACAAACAATGATATCAACATGCTGGAGCGCTCTCCGGTGTTTTCCAGGCTAGCTGAGGGACAAGCTCCTGCCGTGAACTTTGAGGTAAACGACCACGCATACAACAAAGGGTACTATCTAGCTAATGGTATCTGCCCGAAGTATGCTACATTTGTGAAATTTGTGAAGACAATCCCGTCTCTAGCTTCGGAGATGGATGTTTATTTTGCAACATGTCAGGAAGCAGCTCGCAAGGATGTTGAGCGTGCTTTTGGGATACTTCAGTAGCGTTTCGCCGTTGTCTGGTACCCTGCTCTCACTTGGTGTGAAGGCATGTGTGATCATGCACAACATTATCATTGAGAGCGAGCACGACGAACCTATGCATGATGATCAACCATTTGATTATCAAGAGCCTCTTGCTGAGGTAGAGCATGTACCAAAGAATTTGACGCTTTCCTTCACATGCATCATGAAATCCGAGATGCAGGTGTTCATGCTCAACTTAAGGCGGATCTAGTTGCGCATTTATGGACGAGGGGAGGAGCTGCCAACCATGCATGCTTTAATTTGAATTATTGTATAAACAATTTAATTTTTTTAAATTGTATAAATAATTTAATTTCTGTTTGTGTGATTGTATGAATAATTAAATATAGTATGAATAGTTTATGTGATCGATATGTTGTTTCAAAATATTGTAAAAAGAAAAGAAAAGTTTTTAGGGCCGCCGTATTCATGGGCGTCGATGTGGGAACCTCATCCTAAATAGAGGATGCAGTACTGACGACCCATATAGTGTAGTGCCAACGTCTATTTGGAAAACGTCGGTGGAGATGCTCGTAGTAAACCTCTACATAGTCTAAGACTTACCTTTAAAAAAAATAGTCCAAACAGACACACACATGAAATGGTCCTCGTCTAGATATACGCACCATGAGAGGTGAAATGAAATTCCTCCGTTCCATAATACTTGTGGTGGTTTTATTTCACATTTGAACTAAAACTAGGACAGAAATTATAAAATTGGTTAAGAACTATGGTGATTGGTCAAAACCACCACAGAGATTAGCATCCCGATTGTCTGGGCTGGGCATATGGCTGGTCTGCTGGCACCCACCAGCCGAAATCAGTACTATGGTGTCGGATGCCAGGGTTTTATTTACGGTGAGACTTCTCATAGTGGGAGTAACATAGCTAGTAACATCACACAACTTAAGGCAGTTTGGTAACATGGCATGCTAATAAATGAAGAAAGAGAGTGAGGTGGTAACTACTAGCTATGTTACCATAAGAGCATCCCCACTCGTTGGCGCTCCCCACGCCCAAATCCGGCGAAATTTTCGTCCGGATTGGAGGAAGATTTGGCGTGGGGAGGAGTAGTTTCCCAGTCGTGTGCTCCCCAAGCGGCGTTTCTCGGGGAAAAAGAGGATGGCTCGGGGAATCCGGACGAAAGAGGAGACACGTGGGCGTGGGCGGTTGGTTTAGCTTCATCCGGAGTCCCCGGGAGACCCCCGGGAAACCGAGGATGGCATGGGGAGTCCGGACGAAAATAGGCTCAAATCCGGACCAAAACGAGGAACCGGGGGCCTGACTGGGCCGTTTTTCGCCGTCCGGATGAAAAAAAGTGGCCGTGGGGGGCTCTGTGGGGAGACGAGTGGAGATGCTCTAACATCACACACCTCAAGGCAAGATGAGTCTACAACATAATAAATGATATAATGCATGATACTACATATAAGTTACTATCCAAGGAATAAGGCGTTCTCGTTGTACGTGCTTTTTGTTTGACCAAGAATTACTTCAAACATATAACCTAGACTAGTAACATGGCATACTCCATCCGTCCACAAATAAATGTACACGCGGGTTTTTCAAGACAAATTATGAAATGGAGTAAAAATACATTGGAAACATACATCTCTTTCTTTGATTATTTGACATCCAATAAGCTAAGAGCATGTAAAAAATAAGAAGAATATGTGGTTAATATTATTGGGTTTGATTTCCCTGCAATGAGAGAGATGCAATTAAAGTGCATTGAAAAGATAGGAGTACATTTTTTTTGAACAAAGTTTAGCACTAGATGTCCACTTACTTGAGGATGGAGGGAGTATATTACTAATCTAAATTATTCCCCACTATAACCAGCCTGAGACACTGCGACTTCACCATCTCATCTAGTGCGTGGCGTAGTGCCCGGGAAGGCGAGCGTGGGGCTCGCCGCTCGCCGGACACAGGAACGACGAGAAGGCACCAACTGCCACGCTACCTTTCCACTCGAGAAATGCCGGGAGGCATGCACGTGCTCTTCACAGAGATCCAGAAACGGAGTAGGAATCCCGAGTTTGGTTTGAAGTGGCTCCTCTTTCGAGCAAAGCGACGGTCTATAGTACTCATTTTTTGTGTCATCCAAAAGAAGAGTACTCATTGTTTGGTACTGTATTGTTTTCGTGGAAAGTGATTTTAGCAGCAGAAGCATATCTTACAGCGATCTCGAAGCTGCTCCACTGACCAGGTACGCAAGTCCGATCGACGCATGGAACACTAGAAAACAGAAGCTCAAAATGTATTCGACAAAAATGGTCAATCGCCATGAGCTTGGAGTATGACTACATCTTGATATCCTTGCAGCTCTACTCCCGGTGAGAAATCACTAGTTTCCATGCGTGAACACCTCGTAGTAGCTAGTAGGAGACGGGACTCTTGACGCTTCCCTTGTCAGGAACCGAGAGTACGTCAATTGCACTGCATCTGCGGGCCGTCTCCGGCGTAGCTAGGGCAGAAGGTGAATGGACAATGACGATCCACTTCACAGGCCTGTTTTCCTGTTCATGCCTTATTATGGACCACAATGATCACCAAAAATCCTTACTAGCTGAAAGTCTCGTCATCCCGAACGCCCGAACACTCCATCCCCATGAATCCATTATTGTGCTACATACACGAAGGCCGAAGAGACGGCCTGGGCAGAGCGTCGTTGTCATCATTGTCGTCCATCGCTGACGCGTTTCCTAGGACCAACGGCGGAGAACGAGTACCCAGCTACACATGCTTGATAAGATCCATGACGTACGTGGGCAGAGCGAGCCAGCTCTGCCGAGACGTGCGAGTGCATGTCGCGCGCTACCCAGAGGCCACGGCAAGCGCTGCACGCTGCAGTTCGTCTATTCAGATTTTACCATATAATGTGTTCAAGTGACATTTCATCCGTCATCCTTCTACAGTTCGCAACTTCGCAAGCAGACACGGAAGCAAATGTTGAAATCACATTGACGGAGCTCGATCAGCGTTAATCTTTTGTGCAGTATTCACTACAGGAATGGGAGACTATGCCGAGGGCCAGGCTATACGCCGACGGCCAAAAGTCGGGGCCGTCGGCGTATGGCGGCCGGCCAGCCAGCCCTCCACCCTCGGCGAAACGTGGCCGTCGGCGTAGCGACCTCTACGCCGAGGGCAGCCCTCGGCATATCTTTGGCCCTAGGCGTAGACAGGGCTACGCCGACGGCCACCCTCGGCGTAGGCCATTTTTCAAATTTGACTAATTTTGTAAAAATCATAACTAATTCATATGATGTCAGAAAAATGCGTATGAGCTATCAAAATGTTCAGAAAAACATCCTCTATCAGTTTATGTCAAAATCATGCATATTTGAATCATGTACAATAACATGTTAACATAGAAAAATTTCAATCACTTTATTATATGTTCTCAGGTTCCCGTTTTAGCCAGATGGCAATTTACGAAGTCAGAAAATCTCGCGGAGCCGCATGGCATCATTTTATGTGTCCTAGTAACCACTGCAAAAGATGGAATTGGGATACGGCAATTATTTTAGAAAACCCTTCACGAAATGGGCTATCAAGTCCGGAGTTCTATGGCTTTTAGGGCAAATGAGTAGGAAACGGCCCGTGACACCGCATAGTTTGTCGGAACGAGGCCATATTTGGCACGTGCGTTACCTGGGATGGGAAGCAAGGCCCCGGGAGCGGATTTCCAATCCGACCCATGGGCGATGGTGATACGTCCAATTTGCATCACTATTTTGTATCATAATTTGCTGTTATTCATTGATATATTTCATATTGGGACACAATACTTATGTTATTTCATCTATTTTGCATGTTTCATCATCATTGGAGGATCAAGCACCGGAGCCAGGATTCTGCTGGAAAAAGCACCGTCGCAATATTTCGGAAGATCAACTGTGGAAGGGAATTTCACGTAAATTCCTATTTTTCCAGATGACGAGGGAGCAGAAGGGGAAGAAGAGAGGAGCCATTGTGGGCCCAGACCACAGGCGGCGCGGCCTGGGCCTGGCCGCCACCCTATGCCTCGGGGGCCCCACAGCCCCTTTCGCCTCCTTTCTTCGCGTACTCCTTCGTCCGAAAACCTAAGCCACAGAGAGGACCTCACGAAGGTTACTACCGCCTCGGGCGGAGAACACCAGAGAGAAAGAGCTCCGGCAGGAATCCGCCGAAATTCCTCCCTGAGGGGAAATCGACGCCATCGCCATCGTCATCGAGCGGGACATCATCTCCATCATCATCATCATCATCTTCACCATCTACACCGCCATCACCACCGCTGCACCTCGTCATCGCTGTAGCAATTCGGGTTAAATCTTGATTGTTTGATAGGGGAAACTCTCCCGGTGTTATTCTATACTTGTTGTAGATGCTATTGAGTGAAACCATTGAACCAAGGTTTATGTTCAGATTGTTATTCATCATCATATCACCTCTGATTGTATTCCATATGATGTCTCGTGAGTAGTTCGTTTAGTTCTTGAGGACATGGGTGAAGTCTAAATGCTAGTAGTGAATTATGGTTGAGTAATATTCAATGTTATGATATTTAAGTTGTGGTGTCATTCTTCTAGTGGTGTCGTGTGAACGTCGACTACACGATACTTCACCATTTATGGGCCTAGGGGAGTGCATCTTGTATTCGGTTGCTAATTGCGGGGTTGCCGGAGTGACAGAAACCTGAACCCCCGTTAGTATATCGATGCAGGAGGGATCGCAGGATCTCAGAGTTTAAGGCTGTGGTTAGATTTATCTTAATTACTTTCTTGTAGTTGCGGATGCTTGCAAGGGGTATAATCACAAGTATGTATTAGTCCTAGGAAGGGCGTGCATTAGCATAGGTTCACCCACACAACACTTATCAAAACAATGAAGATTACTAAGCCACATGAAGCGAAAGCACTAGACTAAAATCCCGTGTGTCCTCAGAACGTTTGGTCATTATAAGCAAACAAACCGGCTTGTCCTTTGCGCTAAAAAGGATTGGGCCACTCGCTGCAATTATTTCTCTCGCATTTATTTACTTGTACTTTATTTATCTGCAATATCAAAACCCCCCGAATACTTGTCTGTGAGCATTTACAGTGAATCCTTCATCGAAACTGCCAACACCTTCTGCTCCTCGTTGGGATCGACATTCTTACTTATCGAAGATACTACGATACACCCCCTATACTTGTGGGTCATATTTTTTCATTTTCGGGATGCCAAAACGGTTTTTTTGTAAAGGAACTACATGGGGCGCATTTTAGTATTGCGCGAGACCTCCGCGTAGTGGTAGGACACCTCCTTCGCACCACATATCACATGCCATATGTGCGCGCTAGCTATCTGGGAATCCATGCGGCTTCCTGCGGTGTCCCGCCGAATCCGCTGGAAAGTGACCGGATTTGAACTAGGGCTACACTTTCCGTCGCTCAATAAATTCCGCAAAAAATGTTTTTAGGTCAATGACATATCAGTTTATGTGCTAATTTTTGTCCGTTTAGCGCGATGGTAAACGGGTGCACCAGCGCGCCCGGTACGGCCATACCGCATCTCCGTGGGGGCCCGTTTTGGCCAAATGACAATTTAAACAAAGTCAGAAAATCCCGCGGAGCCGCATGGCGTCATTTTATGTGTCCTAGTAACCACTCCAAAAGTCGGAATTAGGATACGGCAATTATTTTGGAAAACCCTTCACAAACAGGGCTATCACGTCCGGAGTTCTATGGCTTCTAGGGCAAATGAGTAGGAAACGACCCGTGACACCGCATAGTTTGTCGGAACGAGGCCATATTTGGCACGTGCGTGTTCCCTAACATGGGAAGCAAGGCCCCGGTAACGGATTTCCAATCCGACCCATGGGCGATGGTTTTTCATTTTCGGGGTGCCAAAACGGGTTTATTTTGTGAAGCAGCTACATGGGGCGCATTTTAGTATTGCGCGAGACCTCCACGTAGTGGTAGGACACCGCCTTCACACCACATATCACATGCCATATGTGCGCGCTAGCTATCTGGGAATCCATGCGGCTTCCTGCGGTGTCCCGCCGAATTCGCTGGAAACTGACCGGATTTGAACTAGGGGTACACTTTTTGTCGCTCAATAAATTCCGAGAAAAATGTTTTTAGGTCTATGACATATCACTTTATGTGCTAATTTTTTCCGTTTAGCGCGATGGTAATGGCGCACCAGCGCCTCTAAGACGGCATACCGCATCTTCGTGGGGGCCGTTTTGACCAAATGGCAATTTAAACGAAGTCAGAAAATCCCACGGAGCCGCATGGCGTCATTTTATGTGTCCTAGTAACCACTCCAAAAGTCGGAATTAGGATACGGAAATTATTTTGGAAAATCCTTCACAAACAAGGCTATCACGTCCGGAGTTCTATGGCTTTTAGGGCAAATGAGTAGGAAACGGCCCGTGACACCGCATAGTTTGTCGGAACGAGGCCATATTTGGCAGGTGCGTGGTCCCTGGGATGGGAAGCAAGGCCCCGGGAGCGGATTTCCAATCCGACCAATGGGCGATGGTTTTTTCATTTTCGGGGTCAAAACGGGTTTATTTTGTGAAGCACTACATGAGGCGCATTTTAGTATTGCGCGAGACCTCCGTGTAGTGGTAGGACACCGCCTTCGCACCACATATCACATGCCATATGTGCGCGCTAGCTATCTGGGAATCCATGTGGCTTCCTGCGGTGTCCGCCGAATCCGTTGGAAACTGACCGGATTTGAACTAGGGGTACACTTTCCGTCGCTCAATAAATTCCGGAAAAATGTTTTTATGTCTATAGCACATCACTTTATGTGCTAATTTTTGTCCGTTTAGCGTGTTGGCGAACGGTGCACCAGCCCGCCCGATACGGCCATTTCGCATCTCGCGAGGGGGCTGTTTTGGCCACATGGCAAATTGGGCGTCATATTTGGATTCCTCTAATTTTTAGGTTCAAATGATGATATGTATGTTATATTTAGATTCCTCTCATTTTTCTGATCGATTTAGACATATTATTTGTGGAATTTTGATTTTCCGATTTAAAGATATTAATTATTCAATATTAAATAGAAAAAAGAGCAAAAAATAAAATCATTTATTTTTATTTGAATTCAATATTACTATATATATTCACTGTTGTCTACTTAAGTAATTGTTTGTGATTCGAAAATAAAGAAGTGTGCATCACGGTTCAAGGGTTAATAGGGTTGATATGCTATTATTATCAGCAAGAGGTGTCAATTCTATAATGGAAGCTCATCCGAATGGAACCAAGAAGTTAAGCGTGCTGAGGCTGGAGTAGTGTGAGGATGGGTGACCGACTGGGAAGTTTAACCATGATTGTAATTTGACATAAGATTAAGTGTAGTTAGAGTTAAAAGTGTATTGGGTGAAAGATAAACAAGTAAAAAAAAAAGAAAAAAAGAAAAAAAGAAAAAAATGTGTAAAAGAAATTAAAATTTTAAAAAATTTAAATGTCTATGCCTAGGGTTTTGCAGTCGATATAGAAAAAAATATTTTTTTCAAATTTTTTTTTGAACTTTTTGAAAACGGGAAATTTGAATTTTTAAAGTCTATGCGAGGGTTTTGCCGTCGGCGTAGCGTGCTACGCCGAGGGCCGGGCTACGCCGACGGCGATAGTGGCTTTGCCGAGGGACTTACACGCCGAGGAGCTATGCCGAGGCGGCCCTCGGCATAGCCTACGCCGAGGGCCAAAGCATGCTACGCCGAGGGTTACCGGCCCTCGGCATATAGCCCCATTCCTGTAGTGATTACGTTTCTAGTACTTATGTGGATCTGGAGTTGAAGATGAACGGATTCTCAAGAATCTAGTTGTAAGTTTTGTTTTTCTTGAATTGTTTTGTACTGTTCGATGTTTCTTTTAGTGCGAGTGTTGTATTCGCAAAAAAAGTATAACATAATGATCAACGGCGGCTCCAGGAAATTGCTGGTGGGTATTCCCACCAGCCAAAAAAATGTTCTCAAAGCAAACAAAAACACAAGCAAACGCCTATAATTTTCACAAAGCATAGAAAAGCACAAACAAAAGCCTATATAGGCTATATTTTCAGTTGGACAATAATTTCAGTAGAACTATAACAATTATTCCAGTACAATACATAATACTAAAGTGCTTAAATCCATACAAATCGAAGTAGAACAACAAATTTCAATGGAAAGAGGAAGTACCTCTTACAATATAACTTTGCGGGCACCCTTTTGGAAGAGATTGATGACATCCTCATCCTTCACTTGATTGAATAATTCTCTCTCAACAAATGTAACCATGCAATTGTTTAAGTAATCATCACCCATCTTGTTTCTTAGCTTATTCTTCACATAATTCATGGAGGAGAATACCCTTTCAACACTGGCAGTAGCTACTGGCAAAATCAGTACCAACTTGAGAAGCTTGTAAACAATAAAGTACTGTGCATGCATATTTGTCTCCACAAGCATAACTGAAAGCTCAACTATATTCTTCAAGTTTTGAAACCTTTCATCTCTGCGCACATGAGTAATATACATGTCTAGTTGCCATGGAATTCTTGCCAATTCATCAATTGTGAAATCAGTAGCATAAAACAGTGAAGCAAGCTTGACCAACTTATTTTGATCATAAGCGGCAAATGAGCGAACGGGAGAGAATGATGCCATGCAATTAAGTAGTTCTGTGTTTACCTCATCAAATCTGCCATTTAGTTCTGAAATTTGCCTATCAATCACACTCACAAACATATCAACATGGAAGCGATGGTAATTATCTGCACCATTAAAGAGATCACCTCTTCTAGGTCGACCAACAGGATAGTAACGAGCCTTCATATCAACAACTTTGATGTTGTGCTTTGTACAGAAAGATGTTACCTTAATGAGGAAATCGTCCCATCCGGGATCAGACCTCAAGCCCGCCAAGTGATACTTCGTATTGTCAAGTAGTTGAATAGCATGAACAATATCTTGGTCTTTTGTTTGCAAAGCTCTACTCAAGTCATCTGTGTATCCAAATATTTCTTGCAACAAGTGTGCCATGAAAACAAACTCAAATGACAAAATTGATGTCTCCACTGATAGAGCAGCTTGAGCCTCCGCACCATGGTACTCTTTTCCAATCTTCTTTAGGACTCTCTTTATTGCAGCATATAGAGAGAGGACACGGTTCACTGTCCTGAAGTGAGAGCCCCAACGTGTATCACATGGCATTCCCAAACCCATTTCCTGATTTTGCCCAGTCCCTGTTTGTACTTCTTCCAAATCCAATGCATCAATCAGTTCCTCGGCTTGAGCAATCCGAAGCATCCTCATCTTTTTGCAAGACATGCCAAGAGCAGTTAACAAGTGTGCAAGCTGCTGAAAGAACCAAGTACAATCTCCACTCTCCTTAGCAACAGCTACAAGAGTTAACTGTAGTTGATGGGAAAAGCAATGCACATAATAGGCTGAAGGAGACTCATCCATAATTAGTTTTTTCAGACCATTGGCATTACCTTTCATGTTGCTAGCTCCGTCATATCCTTGCCCACGGGCCATGGAAAATGTCAAGTTGTACTCCATAAGCATTTCCTGAATTGCATCTTTAAGTGTCAAAGAGGTAGTGTCCTCAACATGAGCAAGACCAAGTAATCTTACAACTGCCCTTCCTTTCTTATCAACATAGCGCAAGCAAACAGCCAACTGCTCATTCTGATACACATCACTAGATTCATCTGCAAGTATTGCAAACTGACCACCATCAAGTTCTTCAATGAGTAGTTTAGTAGTCTCCCGCGCACAACATTTGATCAGCTCATGTTGTATGTCATGGTGAATCATCCTGCAATTCTGTGGAGCATTGTTGAGAACCACCTTGTTAACCTCTTCAAAATTTCCTGCAAGCCAATTTAAGAGCTCAAGGAAATTTCCTTTATTTAGTGAATCTTCACTTTCATCGTGTCCTCTAAATGCCAAGCCTTGATGCAATAGAAACCTCAAACACTTGAGTGTCCATGTCAAACGCTGCAAATACAAAGCCTTGTATTGTGAGTTGCTTGAACAAAGAGATGTTCGGATTGATGCTCTTGGTGTACAGAACATATCAAATTTCTCCTGAGCTTCAGCATGAGCACTACCAACACCACCTTCATGTCTCACCAATCTACTTTTCATGTTCCAGTTCCTAAAACCATCCTTCACAAATGAATCTCCACCGGGACATTTTGTTTTATCTTTGAACAAATAGCAAACAAAGCAGAAGGCGGCTTCCTTTTCCACACTATACTCAATCCATGGAAATTCTGCAAACCAACCATGGCAAAAGCGGCGATCTTTTCCACTCTTTACTGTGACAAAAAACTTGTGATTCTTTGGTTGGCATGGCCCCATCTCAATGTATCTCCTTCTTACTCTATCTTGATCATTGACAACATATCTTGATATGGGAATCCGCTTGCCAGGGTCATGTTTGAGGGCCTGCAAATCTGCATGTGTTGCTTCATCATCTTCATCAGTTGACAAATCATCTTCCACAATTGGGGCTGCGTTTCCGACACTATTGTCCGGTTCACGTTCTTCATCTGCTGTTTGCACTAGCGCCAACTGGAGATTGTTCTGAACCTCATCATGAGAAGCACTTGATTCAACAACAATCTGATTTGGTGTGGATGTTTCATCTATCTTCTTTGCTTTTGAAGCTTTATTCCACATTGCATATATGCTGCTTCCAGCAAGCCCAGCACCATTCTTTTTCTTCATCTACATAACAACCAAAACAGTGGAAAATTTTAGATATGAACAAATGGCCTACTCTGATTTTCAATCTACTAATTTTAGTGCTAGTTTAGTAATCTACAGCTCTTCTAAATGCCTAAAATATCAATTTGGTGCAAGTAATTTCGAATTTAGTAGACAACTATAAACATGTAAATCCTAAATCCAAATGGGGAAGAGGCAGAGAGGAGACTGAGGAGAGGATTCGTAGTTCGTACCTGCGAGCTGCGAGGGCGCGAGGTGTGGCCTTGCCGGCGTGGCCGCAGGCCGCAGGTCGCCGGAGAGGCGGTCGCCGCCGGTCGCCGCCCGTCGCCCTGCCCAGTGCCCAGCCGCCGGTCGCTAGGGTTCACCGCTCTGAGCCTTTGTCTCTGTCTCGTGCGGTACTGGGTAACGAGGGAGAGCCTGGGACTGGGTCGATCGCTCGCTGGGAGTTGCTGCCGAGCGAGTTGCCGAGCGAGGAGTGTATGGGCTTCCAGCCTTGGCTGCTTGGGCCTAGTAAAAATTTTTTTTGGGCCGAATTATAATGGTATGCCTGGGCATACAGGGGCATACCCCTGGCGCCGCCAGTGATAATGATTGAGCTCAGGGTTATATTCGCAAATCTACTCAAATCACCTAATATGATGCATTTTCCATTTTTCTTTATCTGCAAGGTAGTTTCAAAAGTTCTTGACAAATTTAAAACTGAATTTCTCTCGATTTAATTTACTTGGTCCTTGAAAAATAAATATCTTCCGACATGGATATATTATTGGCCACAAGAGGCAGATTAAAAGAATGGTGGTCCTAGACAACATCGTTTATCTTGAAATACATGAGGAAAGAAAGTGGTGAAGTTCACAGACAAATATTATGCCTTAATGGATCTATTTCTCATGGATAAAACCAACCTATAGGTATTCAAGTGGATACATCAAGGCCAAATATGGTCCGCAACAATCTAGTATATGTGATAATTGTCCAAAGATTGCCATTGTCGGATCCATAATTGAGACAAAAATATCTTAGGCGCAAGAGTTCATGGGTTGGGGGGGCACCCCCCCGACATGTACTTTACTCTAGCACTGACAAATTGATGGTGATAGTAGAAGAATATGTATCTTTGTGCACCCCTTTAGAAGTTTTCCCAACCACAATGCATCATGTGAAGAAAACATGTAAGAGTGTGATCCTTGGCAGATCATTTTCTTTTTCAAAATGGAGAATTACATGAAGGCATGTAAAAAATGAGTGTGAGGCATTGAGATCAGCTCTCTATATAGCTTGTTCCTGTTCCTACCTTTAACCTTCCTCCAACCCCCTAAGTTCCTCTTTCTCCCAACCAGCAAACCATATAATTTGTTGTCCGCGGTACTCTTTGACACGTCGTCCGCCTGCCGGCGAGAGGGGCGCCAAGAAGCAGCATCACCACGGTTAGTGTATGCAAGTTCCTTTCTCTTGTTCATGGACGATTTCAATTTCTTTGGATTGTTAATTTAGTCTCCGAGTTTAGAGACTAGGCTCGATTTATATCCCACTTAACGCTTGTTGCCAAATTTGATATGAGGGCACGATACCTGCCAGAACGTGCGTTATGCTTGAGATCGGTAACACGCCTTCCAGGAAATTGTAAGTACTCAGGGTGTTGAGACGTTGATACATGGAGGTGGAGTTATGTACATGCTAGGGGGCGCTGCCCCCCCACGCATGAACTTTTACAGCCGTAGTTTGTAAAAGTCCACCCTTTTTCCGTGTAACTAGTGGAATAACCCGTGTATTTGCGCAGCTAGAATGTGTAACGAAAATTAAATTTAAAATAGAGACGATCATGTTATTATACTTGTCATGGATCTGCCTTCTTATTTAAATTCACGGATCCGAATTTACGTTATTTCTTTTTTCATCAACATTATACAAAAATTCATATATTTTTCCTTCAAACCTCAACAACAATGTCAGAACCTTGTCTACACGGCAGAGGACACCCGACAAAGCAGTAGCGCCATCCATGGTGCACCTTCTTCGAACAGTGATCTACCTTCAGCTGAAACATATACTGTGTGGCGTATTGGCCGGGAGGATCGCATTGGGCCCGCTGGACATAAGAACACTAAGGGCATGTTTGATAGCCTGGGCCGTATTTGGGGCTCCATGCGGGGCAGGCCTCATTGGTGTTAGTCCGTTGCAAAAGAACCACATGTCACTTTCGACAGGCCCACTAGTTGGTAGGCTCCATGGGAGGACGGTTCGTTTGGTTGCTCGTGAAGACATTTTCTGCACCGGATAGGGAGCACTGCTCCACTGTTTGGTAGGTTGCACACATGTCTTTCTGTCCTGCTGGTGAAATGCACCTCTTTACATACGAGAATCGTATGTCGTGCCCGTACCACACCTAGAATCATAAATCCTTTCCAAATTAAATGAGTCAGACTTACATACCTGTGGCCGGTACGAACACTACTAGTCCGTATGGGCCCGCCATACCGAAAGTTACCGACTTTGATATTACTATTTTTTTTTTCAGTTTAGCTGAAGTTTTTGAAACGAATACCTGGTTACCGAGAGTTTAGCGACCAGACGTACGGCGGTGTCCGATCCTGCCGTACCGTGCGGTCATACCAAGCTCCAAAACCTGTCATTCAGCTAAGACAAACACAAAGAAAACGAAAACAAAACTCTAAAGTTAGCAACTAAAAGTGAAAATAACTACAAATTACTTAACCTATCTTATCACCCTCCAAGTAGGGTCGTCTGGGGAGTCTATCTCCTCCAGCTTTACTGAACTTTTCTTCTTCCGAAGGTGCATGACTTGATGCACTACAAACTTGAGATAATCACACAATGAATATAGGTGATTTTTTATCTATTATTGTACCTCTAGGAATATGTATGGTTGACACATTTTTCTTGAGTTCTTGCTCCACAACCTTTTCTGGTGGTCTTGGTGGTTCCTCTTTCTTTGAACAATCTGCAACTCAAATTCTTGCAGTAACAAAATCCAACGAATCATTCTAGGTTTAACATCAGTTTTTCAAGGATTTCTTTTAAACATCACGATTCGTGTGAACTTTAACTAAAGCATCAGATATGTAAGATCTAAACTTACTGTAGGAGAAAACAACAACAAATAGTTCCTTTTCTACCATGGGCCAATTCCTTTGTGCTTCATTAAGAGTACAGCTAGCATGGGGAATGATATTAAAGTTAGCACCATCATGCTGGCAAAGAACAGCTCTACAGCTTCATTACTAGCCCCACATAAGAGTTCAAAAGGTTTGTCCAATATGGGAAGTCTGATAACATGAGCATCTAATAAGGCTTTATTAAGAGAGTTGAAGGCAACAAGCCAACCTTCATCAGAGTTAAAATGAACATTCTTTTGCCAGAGGTTAGTTAGAGGTTTTGTAGTTTTAGAGAAGTTATTTTGAAGATTCCATAGAAATCTGCATGACCAAGGAAACAGCGTATACCTTTGATGTCTAGAAAAGGTGGTAATCTTTCTATTGCTTCCATTTTTTGCTCTCTCAACCTCGATACATTTACCTGATATTTTGTGCCCAAGTACTATCTCCTCTCTTACCATGATATGGCATTTCTCCCAATTCAGGACAAGGCTAGTGTCTTCACATCTTTGCAAAACTTTGTCAAGATTATGGATACAATGATTAAATGAAGTGCCATACACAGAAAGTATCATCGATGAAAAAATCCATTATTTCTTCTACATAATAAGCAAAAATAGCAGTCATACATCTCTGAAAAGTAGCAGGTGAATTGCATAAATCGAAAGGCAAACCAAATGAGAAAGTAAAAGTGGTTTTAAGTTGGTCTTCAGTATGAACAACAATTTGAGAGAATCCAACATATCCATCCAAATAACAAAAGTGAGAGTGTTTAGCGAGCCTCTCAAGTGTTTGATCTATAAATGGCAATGGATAGTGATCTTTCCTTGTCTTTTTATTTAGTTTCCTGAAATCAATACGCAGCCTATGTCCAACAAAAATCCTAGTTGGGATTAGCTTATTATGCTCATTAGCTACAACTGTAAATCCCCCCTTTTTAGGAACAAAATGGACTAGACTTACCCAATCACTTTCGTTCACATGATATATAATACATATGTCAAGAAGATGAATTATTTCTTTTCTCACCACTTTCTTCATCTATGGTTTGAGTCTCCTTTGGTACTCTGCAACTGGTTGAGCTCCTTACTCTAAAAGTATTCGATCAGTGGCTATCGCGGGACTGATTCCCTTCAAGTCATCCACAAAATATCCAAAGGCCTTGCGGCGTTTTATCAAAACCCTCACAAGTCTTTCTTCTTTTCTTACTGAAAGTTTATCGCTTACAATAACAATATACTTATTTATGCCATCTAAGAATTTGTATTTAAGTTCTCGAGGTAAAGGTTTAAATTCAGGAGGTGGGAGTTCTTCATCTCCCTTCCTCTCAGGTAGCTCATAAGTCGACTCTAGTATACGAGCTTCATCAAGATATTCATTGAGCTCCTCTGTTTCTTTGTCATCGGAGGTATTATCATTATCAACCAAGATTCTCTCCAATTCATCAATTGGTGTACCAAACTACACAATTGCAAGATCGACGATAGTCTTTCCTTGTACTTCTTTTGGCTGTTCAAGTTCCTCACGATTGGGATTATCTTGGAATTTTGGAGAAGCGAAATTTCATTTTCTCTTCCCCAAACTGGAGAATAATATCATCTCCTCCTTGCAGTTTATGATTGCACTTCCACTACTATAAAGTCAATGGAAAACGTATGTGGAGCAACACAAATAGAAGTATTTTTAACTTGTCACATAGGTATCCTAAGGGAATTATCAACCAACATAATTGTCATATCAGTGTCTTCAAATTTAGCTGGTTCTAGTTCATGTTGTATTTCCATATAGAATTCATAGGGAACGACGTTAACAGCAGTTCCCAAATCACATAGGTCATAATGAGAAGATCCTCCATTCTTCTTCATATAGTGGTTAACGGCAATTCCCAAATCACATATAGCCGGGTGCAATGAAGAATATGTTTACCTACATTCTTAGCTTTGGCCTTGCCTTCTTCTTCATATAGTTCAACAGCAAACATAGCCTTTACTTCTTACTTTGTGATTTCATTCTCTACTTGTTCTGTATATTCTTCAATGGCTTCTTCCTCTACATTTTCCGCTTCTTCCTTTTCTTTCCAGGTTTCCACTTCCGACTCTTTTTGTTGTGCAAGTTGATCCATCATAATATATTTTTGCAAGGTCCATGGAGAAGGAACAGGCGCAAGCTCAACATATGGTGGTCTATCCTTTATTGGCTCATTTGGTGCTGTAATGAGAACATTTACTTTCACCACTAGTTTTTGGGGTGGTGGATCAAAATAAAGCCAGTCCTTCTTAGATAACTCCATATGCTTTGTAAAAACTCAAATCACTTGTAAAACAAAATCATCATCAAGATAAAGATCGCTAGCTAATTTTTCTACTTTACTAGTTTTATTAAAAGCATGAAGACAATCATAATTAATTTCTACGCCGCCTTCACTTACTAAATCATGGAACCAACATTCCATAGCCAACACATTTTATCTAAAAGTTTCTAGGACTTAGTGATGGAACAATTCATAAAATATCCGCATGCAATTAAATCTAGATCAGATCTATTTTCGTCTTGTAGTCCTCCATAAAAAATATGTAAAACATACCAAGTAGGTAAACCATGGAGAGGACATTTATGTATTAAATCCTTCAAAATTACATGTGCCCTTATAAGGCCTTCTCCTAGGCGGTTCTTGAAGTTTCGAATTAAATTGTCTCCCATCACTAACTTTGCTTTCCGGATAAAAGCAGGACACGAATGCATTGGATGAATTCTCGCAGGTAGTCAAGAGTTCTGCGGGACATGTTATATACCAAGAGAGAGCAGTATTAGTAAGAGTTTGACTAAATAGCTTTAACATTACCTCATCCTCGGTATAATTTGGCAATTTAACAATCCATCATATATCTTTGAAATATGCCAAATGTTCAAATGGGTCTTCAGAAATACATAACTATAAACAAAACCATATGAGTCACGTCTTGTCAAAATTTGCACTATATATATATCCATATTAGAAAATTGGATGCAAACTCACCATCTATCCACTAGGTTAGAAAATTGGGCAAACATGTTAGGAATGGAATCCAGGTTCAAACTATATTTTCATCCTGGTCTTTTTTTTTTGCGAAATTCCGTCAATCTATTTATAATCATCAACTTGAAAAGTATAAAAAACTATAAATAAACATTTAGACCACCTAACGACGAGGTGCGCCGCCATCCGCACCCTTCCATCACTGAAGCCAGGTTCTCTTGGTCCTTACATATAGCTTAACATGTAAAATAGGAAATCATAGTCAACATTGATGTATGGGAGTGCCTAGGTTCCTCTTTAGTTGGAACAATAATTCCACAGCCTCGAGCGAACTAAAATGGACAACCATTGATGATGAATACATTTTTTTTGCTAATGTGTAGTAATTATGGAAATCATTTAAAACTCACTTTTATAGGTTGATGGAAAGTATTTCGTGTGGATTAACTTTATTTTTGTTGATACATATTGATGTATCTATTTTTAACAAAATATCCACGCTACATGAAAAATTGGCAGCCATGTCTAAAACCCAATCCTTTATAACTATTGTGCATAAGGAAAAAATAACCCCATTAGAAATATCTGCAATCTTTTGTTATCAAATGTTCTGGCCACAATGAGCATTTATTCTTCGCCCCTGGTCGTACATAATGCCTTATGGTATTGGTATTTATTGCTAATTTGCATCTCTATCTATCAAAACAAATGTTCATCCTACCAAAAAATGTGCACATATTTAAAAAAGTTGATCAAAATGCAGATTTGTTATGTATGTCGCAAAGAATGCTTAGATACTTGCTGCAAAGAGAAGTGAATTTTCTGTAAAATGAACACATAGTAACTTTTTGAATATAAAGGAGAACCAAAATCAAACTAATAATTAAAATTAATTGGAAGAAACAAGGTAAACCCAAAAGGCGGTAAAGTACAAAGAAGAAATAAAAAGTAAAAAAAAATCGTATTTGGCCGGCCCGATAGGAGCTAAATTTGCCAGCCGCCGTCACGGATATACAAGTGGGCCCGTGAACTACTCATTTACTGCAGGCCCACGCGCGCGTGCGTCCCCCTCCGAGGGCATGATTTCAGCTGCGCTGCACTCAGCAAGTAGGCTCCTCTCCCACTCGTCAGTCCCCTCGCCGCTCAGTCCCTCGCAGGTCGCAGTCTATCTCCCAAATCTCCCGTTCCCCGGTTCGCTCGTCGGTAAGTTTCCGCTTCCAGTTCCTATGTTCTCGCAGATTCGCCTGCTATCTCATTTCAAGAATATTTTTATCTGGGAAGAATATTTTGACCTGTAGTCTGTAGGGCAGAGATAGCAGTGTTAGATCCGAAGCGCTGTGGGCACGAATTGGTGGAATCCCTTTTGCATTCCGCCGATCGCTTTGTTGTCTGTCTTTTCTCGAGCAAAGATTGTCTGTTTCTTACCGTAGAATCGCATATATACTGGATTTCCTGCAGTTAAATACTTGTGTTGGTGGCATTTTACTTTCTCCAGATTTTCCCCCAAAGGAAGGTTTACGATTTTCATTTCTAGGTCTGCAGGGGGTTGCAATTGCACTTTTATAGTTGATAGCTAAGATTATCCAATGCTTGAAAACAGTTATTAGAACAGTGCTTGTGAGGATTTGATGTGTAAGTTGCAACCAGCGAGTACTTTTCTTGTGTAATTTGATAGTATGGTGGTAAGGATCACGTGTTCGTAAATCTAGCAAGATCCGGTAATGTTCTGCATGTTCCCTTGCTAGGTGCTCATGACTCGTGAGCATGGTGGTGCTACATGATACAACAGGGAAGAAGAAGGAGGCGGTTGTGTGCTATATGGATGCCCCTTTACCGTACGCAATCGAAGAGAATTTTGGGGGATGCTTCTTTGAAGATGATGTTGATCTTGCACTAGTTCTTCAAGATCAGGTTTTTGTTCCAGTTACCTGTCCATGACTTACTTGGTTGTGTCTATTTTCCTGATTTTTGTGTATGTCGTCATTGTTATCGCAGTTAGTTTGCTCTAGAAATCTCAGTCGCACATTCTATCCCAGGCATTTGTCTGTTGTGGAGGGTATTATTCTGTAGTTTTCTGTTGCGTTGTGCATAGAAATCTCAACCAAATCTTTTATCCAAGGGCCAAGGCCGGTTATTTGTTATGTGGAGCTTGACCAGGTCTAGTAATATAATACAAACCTTTTTCTGGCGGATCATCTTTGGACATATGTTAAATCACATAACTTAAGAAACAATGGTTCATCTTTAGGAGTTACTTTTTAACATATTCATGGCTTGTAGACTACCATTTTAATGACATGTACATTGCAAAATTACAAACTGGTCACTTATTGACAGATCCAAATAACCATTGTCAGTGACCAAATATCTGGACTCTTCATTTCTAGCTGTTAGGTTGAATTGATATGTTTTCTCATATGTGGCCCAACAGCATAGGACAAAAGCTTCGTATTAACTTGCCTATTGTTGCACTTTGCTCAGGAAATAGCATATCAATTACTTCAAGGAAATGATGTTAGTGGTTCATCTAGGACTCATTCTTATCCTAGTTCTAGTTGTGGTCATCAGCGGACATCGGGTGAACCAAAATTAAGAGGAGCTGCAAATTATGAGTCACAGCTAGCTGTCGATGAAGCTTTAGCTAGAGAGTTGCAAGAGATAGAAGACCAAATTTCTAATACATCAATTGGTGACAATATCTTAAAAGAAGGTGATTAATCGTCTACTGGCACTCGTAAATATACTATGCCAATCTGATTCCTCTTGTAAATGTTGTTAAAACACCTTTTTAGGAAGAAAGCCAGTACGTTCTTCAACACCCAATCATGTCAATACTTCTGCAAGAAGAACTCCTCAGGTATTCACTACAGCAGCTTTGGTTCTACAGGTTTACCTCAAACAATCATAGTTTTGTATAATATGTACTTTCATCTATGTTTCCAACTTACAGGTAGTAACAGAGGATAGCGTCGATCCTGACAATATGACTTATGAGGTGTGTATCATCAATGCTCTGTTTGGCCAGTATATTCCCTACTGTTCCATCAAGGGTCATGCCCCACTGCCAGCTGGCTATGCTCAATTATTTCTTAAAGGACTCTTACATGTCTTTGATATGAACTGTGAATTGAATTTCATTAGATAGTTCTTGTTTAGTAATCCAACAAACAGGGATGCCTCAGTTTGTTTTTTTAGCACTTCTTAAACATTTACCGTACAAGGAAATGGGACTTCTTACTTCATTTTTATAATCACTTCCTTATTTCAGGAGCTGCAGCAATTAGGGGAAACTATTGGTACACAAAGCAAAGGTTTGCCAGAAGATGTGATAGCACTCCTCAAGTCTTCAACATACAAAATTAGGATATTCTCAAGAAAGGAAAAACACGATGAGTATGTCCTCAAGCCCATACGATCACTCAAGTTCTTTGTTTTTTCTGTTGAATATGTGGTATATACTTTATATGTGGTTGTGATGAGCAGCTTTGCACAGCTGACCCATCATTTTACCCCAAGTTCCTGCTTTACCGATTAGTCTATTTCGTTTTTTTTAGAGAAAAGGCCCCCCAAAAGGAAGGCCGTGCTTTTTTATGAAAGCAACACATAGCCATTATTACCAGTTCAACGCAAGGAAAACAGGAAAAGAGTAACTACAACTCAGACAGAAAACGAAAAACTAAACAGAATGCTCATAGAGCGTGACAAGTGCAGAGTGCCACTAAAGGGTTATAACCAAGATCACTTTCCCAGCAACATAAGCATTCACCCAATCCCTCTTCTTGGTCCAGCCAGCAGATGCATCTTCCGCACCAACATCTGCAGCCGATCCACCAGGTTCCTCCATTTGCCCTCAAGCTTTACCAGGCAAATGCATTTCCACTGCGTCAAGAAATTAATCATTTTATAATTTTTGCAAAAGAGAGATGGAAACTTTTCCATTGAAAACAACATCCTTGCGAGACATCCAGATTGACAAAGCCATCGCCCCAAATATAGCCCACCAATTTGATTAACACCAGCCCCGGGAACACGCAATCTATTTAGTAATATTTTTGTGGTTTTAAATTCTCATCTGTTAATGTTTAAACAACAGATGTGTGATATGCTGTATGGCTTACAAGAACCGAGATAAGCTGACTACATTGCCCTGTGCGCATCAGTACCATCAAACTTGTGTCGCCAAATGGTTGAAGATCAATAAGGTAAGCTACCTTGCCTGCTGTAGTCATCCTGGTGTTTTACATTCTTGTATGGATTGCTGTAGTTTCTTTGAGTGTAACCTGATAGCATCCCTGGTTTCCTGCTGAGCCATCCTGCTTTACTTGCCATAAGAATAATCTTATCTTCAGTTCTTCACTTTTTAAAGTTGATCAGACGTTAATATGTTAGCGCAGAACCCTTTTTTGTATTTCATGTCATATGTGCTTGGCAAGTGCAGTTTTTTTTAATCTTTGCCAAGATAGGAATGCGTATCATGCCTAAAAATCTTACAATTGGAATAAAAGCTGGTGCTGGAAGAAACTACCCACTTAAGTTGATAGTGATTAGGGGATGTCCTGTAATGCTTTTCAGTCGTCAGTGTGATCTTTTTTTTGTTTCTCTGTTTTTTTCTTGAGAAGTTTGACCACTGATCAGGCCAGTGTAATTCACTGTGCTGTGATGCTAGGTATGCCCCGTTTGCAACAAGGAGGTTTTTGGGTCATAAAAGCGAAGATTGCAGATTCATCTGATGGTCAGCGTCTATGTGGTCAAGAGGTGTGTTACTGGCATTGTGCATCACTTCATTAGCATGCTACCTGGTTGCGGAAAATGCAAGACTAACAAGAGTTTCTGTTTCGTTCACCAAAAATAAACAGGTTGGTGCTTATGTTCTGGATTTCTCACTGTCATAAGACTAACAATAGTCGCTGGAACTTCCCACATGTCCCAGACGTGTTGCCTCACTGCATGTAACCATATTGTAGAGCATTGTAAGCATATTATAGTTTTTCACTGCTTGTGACTACTATTAGATCCGCCATGCTTCATCTGGGCTGGAATTTTCCACAGGCCGCATTATTGTCTTGTTCCATGGCCATGATAAATTGCGCTCTGATGGAATCTGACTTGTCTGGTCTGGGGAATAACAAGAGCCTTAAGATTCCACGCACGCAACAGTAACACTAGGCAGTAAAGTAATTGCTGCCAATAAAGTATACAAAAATTCACAGCTCATTTGCCTTGCTTGGACTAGATATTTTTGTGGGCATGTAGCCTAGAACCAAGACTACTTAACCACAAGAGCTGACGACGCTGCCCGATGTTGCAGAAACTACGAAAATTAGCATTTTCTATATGCTAACCCTTGGCTTCTGATCAGTACGTCATACTCCCTCCATGCCCTTTTACCCTTTTACTGGGCTATTACGTATTTCAAGAAAATATTTTGAGTACTAATTTGGTCAACAAAATATAAGATATATATCACAAAAATTATACCATTGAAAACATTTTTTGAATATGAATCAAATTGAGGTAATTGCCTTGTAAACCAGTATCGAGGTAGTACATACCATTGCATTTACTCAAAATATTTCGTCTCCCAACAGACATCCATTAGTAAAGCAGGGTTTGAAGTTTTCGAAAGGGGTAATCTAGACGAATTTTCTCTACATCAGGTAATTGATATCACAAATGCACAATTAACTAGAGGACAGAAAGGTGAAGTTCACTCAATAGGCTGGGAAGCAATGGTGCCTCGGAAAGTTGATGTTTAACTCAATTTTTCTAGCAATTCTTTTCATGAAAGGTTCCCGCTCAAATCCTTTGGAAATCCAATCGCATTTTCTTGAATATATCTTGGAATTTGGTATTGGGCCTTAGCCCATAGCTCAATACAAAATTCTGAAAATTCTCATATGGTCCATTGATGAATGGCTTAGACGTGGGACTAAAGTTTAGTCTCATATTGCTTGTTGGCGAAGAGGTAGAGTGGTTTATAAGGTGAGTTTTTTCTCGTCCCACTAAGGTCCGAGAAGAGAAGCAACCCTCACACACTCCTCCGCCGCCCGCCTCGCCTTGTATTCCGGAAATGAGCCGAGCCAAGCTCATACCCATGCATGTTGTTTAAACTTTTGGTGCTTGGAAAATTAATTTTGTATTAATTATGAGCCATTAATAGACTTGTTTTTTTAGCCTTTCTAGTTTTTTTTTCTGGATTATGGATTGTGCTGACTCGGATGTGGGTTGTGCCCCACGTCCTACCCAACCTGCAATATATTAATCGAGACGGGAACCCTAGTTGGTACGGCTACCTGCTTCCAGAACCTTGCGTCGACACCCTCGTCTTTCCCGTTCCATCTTCCGGCATACACCGAAGGACGGGATTGTAGGGCCCCGAAACCCTTCCACTCGTTGACCTGTACGGGTGAGGGGCATTCAAGATTTTGAGAGAGCGCTGTAGTGCGAAAACTGGCAAAATGACGTCGTCCGACGATGACTTCCCCAACGACGACTTCTTTCGGACATCAACAACCTTTTCAGGGACATCGACATTGGTGATAACATTGATGCGAACGCTGCCCCTGCACCGTACTCGATCATGTATTTTTTCGTTTCGGACCTTTCTTGAAATTTTTCTAGTGATTGGAGTATATGTGATTGTTTATCTTGTTAGATGCATTGTGGTCATCTACTTTGTTAGCATGGATGATTAGTGTAGTTACTGTCCTATGATCATTCATTTTCATTTATTTATCCATATTAAGTCATATGCTAGTTTGCGGAAATCCCTATTTGAACATGGGAGTATATGCTCCTGCTACATAAGAACAACATTTTAAAATGTCAAAAAAATCTAAACAAATATTTGGCATGTATATGTAAATATTATATACGTGCATGCTAAGTTTCGCGAAAAACTGACATTTTTTTGTGCGCTGTGTAAAAAGGACAAAGAAATGTCTCGTGAAAAGCTTTTTTTAAGCACCAAATTTTTCTTTTTCGCGCACGACACACAAAATGTCGATTTTCCGCGAAACGACTTTCTAAGCACATATGATGTCGAGATGTACACGTAAATTTTATGTTCGAAATTTTTAACATTTTCAACTTCATTTAAAAAACATTTCAAAAACCGAGAGCATATGCTCCCGGGACCCATAACGCCTCGTCCGCTAGTTTGCATATATCCGAAAAAATAAACTAAAAAGCCTTGGACACTTATTATCACAGATGCAGGGTAAAATGGTAAAGTCACTCTAGATGTTTGAACTCATAATTTTTCTAGCAATTCCTTTTTATGAACGGTTCCCGCGATATTTCTTTGGAATTCAAACCATTTTTCCTTGAATATATACGTGACGCTTCGGCCAATACGAGAGAGCCCAGAAATTGGAAGAAGAAGAAAACATGATTGCTGGATTTGATCCATTCACCCAGGTTCGGCCTGTCTAAGGTGAGATGGGCTCTCGACCTCGTGCGTGCAGGCCTGATATGAGTAGGAGGTTCGGGTGAGATGGGCTCAGGCCGGCAAATCTTGCGTGGGTACCAGATTTAATTTGAAAGGTAACTCCCCTCCAAAAACAAAAACAAAAACAAAAAAGATTGGAAAGGTAACGGCTCGAGCGACTGCTGTTGTTCTGTAATCTTGAAACGTCCATGTTTGAATGTTTCAGTGTCCAACAGTAGCAGCAGCCTAATTAAGATGACTTTTTCTTTGACCCTGCGTACAGCCTCGCAGAAGTAACGGTACATGGTAGCACCTGAAAGCAGCACATGGTTTTTACGCGGTCGCCGCAGGCTCGCCTACCTGGGAAACGGAAAACCGGGCCGGGCTTGCTGGTCAAGAGCGTGACACCCACGCACTGACACACACACACAGGGTTTCCCGGCCGGGTCGCTCTCTGGGATGCCTATCGTCAAGTTTAAGCTCAACCGCGGCGTGTTTAGACTAGTTACAATGAGAAGTAACAATACACAAGTGTCATATATCTTTATAATGCATAGTACTACGTAAAATATAGGAGTAGTTCGCCCCCCCCCCTCTCCCGGCCCTCGCTTACCCTCTATGGGTAGTGTTCGGGGTGGGAGCGCCGGACGAGAAAAACGTCTTTCGCCGAAACGGCTGGGCGAAAAAAGCCGCAGGCATTCCCAAACCTGTTTGGATGGGTGAGTGCTGTAAGTTACCCCCTAGTTGCTGCCTGACAGGAAGCATATCATAGCCCTGATCCTTGTTTTGACGGAACTGGTAATGCGGGCGGCTTGAATGCGTTTTTGTCCGGCAACGATGGCGACCGCTTGATGATGACAGTGGCTGGCTTGCTGTTGAATGTTGAAGTCGTTAGCGTGATGATCGAATGAGGACGACGATGATGAGCCGAGCCTCGGAATGTGACGACGCTGCGGCCACGGCCTCACGAGCGGGTGGTGGATATTTGGCCTGCCGCTGGGCGCTGGCTGCTGCCTCTGTATCCTGTAGACGTGGTCCAGTCTGATCCGTTGTGCTGGTTGTTGCAGCGGCAGCGCTTTGCTCCACGTTTGGCCTCGCTGTGCGCTGGGCCAACGGGGCTACGTGTCGACCCCTCGTTCGCCTTCCCCGGTGCAAGTGCAATGCTGGTGATCGGAGGAGCGAGCACGAGCGAGCGAGCTCCTCCATCCATGATCCATGCAGATGCAGGGATTGCACTCCGCAACAGTGCCTCCAGGTAAAGGCCAGGCCAGGGCCCAGGGCCAGAGTGAATGATGATGCGACCTGGCCTGCCTTCCCGCTGGCGTCCATCTCGTCCATCGCAACCATGCATGGCCGGACGGGCTGGGATGGCTATAGTGGCCCTGCTGCCGGCTGCCGCTGCAGGGTCGTCAGTCGTGCATGCTTGTGTTTCAGCGCCAGCGTAACCTCATGCACGCACCACCAACGCTCAGTCTTCCGCCTATTTCTTTCTTTCTCTCGGGTGATCATGGGCAAGCCGCAGAATCAATTCCACCGAGTAGCTAGTAATCCTTTTAATTTATATTAATTTACTCAACTTTATTTAGATACAAATGTATTTAGTCAATAAACACATATAGATACGTCTGTATCTAGATAAAGTTGAATCAATTAATTTAGATAAGAGAGAGTATTTTCTTTCAAGGTGCTAGCTTATTAGCTATTAGTAGAGTATCATAATTAACATACTTATTTATCTATGTCTCACTTGACTAAGAAATTTTTAAGCCTGAGTCACCTCCTCAGCAAAGTGCAACTGCACCTCAAGTAAAAGTGTAACCCGGCCGGTTGCACTTTTTTAGCAGAAAAGTGTAACCAAAGCACATTTCTATGGTTCGTTGAGACTTCAG
The DNA here is from genome assembly GCA_030979885.1 of Lolium multiflorum. NCBI lineage: Eukaryota > Viridiplantae > Streptophyta > Magnoliopsida > Poales > Poaceae > Lolium > Lolium multiflorum. Next base: position 270,448,148 of record CM061748.1, on the reverse strand, counting down.
AAATTCTCAGTTGACTAAATCTAGCAAATCCGTTAGAAATGCGTTTGTCCCATGCCCGTACACGTTGATGCTGTTGGATTCACTTTGTTCCATGCTTTGAGATTTGTGATACTGGATATTATTCAGTTTCAACACTCCGAAACGAATTGATACACGACGAAACCTAATGATTTCGTGCACGGGAGGTCCTGTCCCGTGCACGGAACAAACTCCACTCTCGGTATTATCTCTCATTTATCCTATACATAATGGCATAGGGGTAGCGGAAGATCTATCGAAATGCTATAACCGGCATATTGCCGATCGAGCTATAGACGGCTATTTAAAACTTCGTTAGCTAGCACGTCGTCCATGTTAGTAGTGGCATGCTGGAGTCAAGGTTTGAAAGTCTAGCTAGCTATAGCACACGTACATACTACGTACGTACACATGTCCTGATTGACCAAGAAAAACGAGGGAGGCACCGCCCTCTCCCTCGGCATATCTGCCTATGTCAAACGCTGTTGCTTTCGCGACGCTCGATTCACGCAACAAGTTGCACCGTCGCCAGATCGTGCCAGCCAGCCACGCCGCGCGTGTCAAGTACGCGCGTAGGTGCCGATCGATCGAGACGGAGCAGAGATCTCCGGCCGGCGAACGACGACTCCGTCTACCTACCAACCTGACCGGACCGGTCTGTCCGTTGTAGCGTAGCATGGGGCTCGACGGGACGTACGTTAGCGTCCGACGACCGGGAACGCGCGCGGGCCGGCGCAGCGCCGTGCCGACATGCGCCATGCGCCATGCGCGGCGCCCATGTCGTCGGCACGTCACTCCGATCCGCGGGCGGTGGTCAAGAAGAGACCAAAATCCCGGTCTGCAGGGGACTCCAGAGACTTCCTCCCCTCGGGTTATTCAACCAGGTAGGACAGAGATCCGATCGGCATCGGCATCCGTCCATCCATCGGTACAGCAAGCAGGCCACTGGCTCTACACAATTATATTTTCCATTGCGATCTGACCACTGTAAAGCAGGTTAGCTAGCGAACGGAGGGGAACGAACGGGACTGTTACGGATTACAGGCCCGCCACAGTGACGTAAAGTGGCCGGAGCATAGCAGCTAGAGGCTCGGGCTGGCTGACAGCGATCGGAACGGGACGAGCACTGCACTGCACTGCACCGCACCGGCCGCGCTGTCGTTTCGCGCAACAACTTGTTGCGTGTCTAATACACAAGGAAGCAACTAGTGGGTGGAGCTGGAGGGGAGGACCGAATCCAGCTTGCTCGAGGCAACGGTCCCGGCCACGGCCGTGACGATCGATGAAGCAGAAGCATGCAGCTGGATAAGCTCAATGCAGGACCCTTGTGAGTGAATTATGATGATGATTCCAGCTCGGGAGCAGGGATCTGCTCTGCTCTAGGCTTGCTTGCTTGCTTGCTTGCTGCAGAGAATCCGTGCCTCCACCCGAGCATCATCACCGGATGGGTAAGGAAGTGATGGGAAAGAGAGACGGGCCTGTTGCCCAACTGCCAGCAGCAGCTCCCCTGCTCCCCACGGACCCAACAACAGGGCAAGATGCACCAGAGGGCTTGTTCTCACACGGGAGCCTAGTGCAGTAGCTCGACCTCTGTTTTAAATTTTCCAACACATTTGCATGACTTTTTTTTAATCTTTTGGGTAAAATAAATCATCAATTATATTTTTGTTTCTTCAAACTGGCAAGCAATCCTTTTTTTGGCTTTTGCATTCCTAACGTTCTACGTTTTCCCACGATTTTAACACCTACATTTGTTTTTTAATCATTTTATAGGAAAATAAATTATTATCCTTCTCAGATTGTTTTTGTATGAAAGTGGTTTCGACCGTGGTCGTGTGACACCGACATGTATCCACTGTACTCCGTACCGTTTGGTACCGAGTAATATGGGTTCCATATTTTTGCATTTATGCTTTTTTCAAAAAAAAAACGCGTTTTCCACAAACTATATTTGGTTAAAAAAACTCCATTTCATACGAAAAAAAATTATTGTTAGCTTTCTTCGTTTTTTTTCAAATTAGTTAGTTAAATTGAAGATCTTTGCATGTTGACATGACAGAGGTCGTGGGACACCAACATGTCATCCATGATATACCGTTTTCACAGTTGGCAAGTACTACCTCTAGTCCTATTTAATCGACGTTGCTTAACACATCAGACTCTTACCTAGGTGCCTCACTCGCATCAATTTAAACCGACCGGAGGGAGTACTATCTTTATGTTGGTAGTAAAAATGGGTTTAGTATGTGTATTAATTTTATTTGAAATAAGGCAAAAGAATTACCCTTTTTCATTAAATTAAGAAGATGTTTTAGAGGTCTTACAAACAAGCCTTATCACGAGGTTAACATAGTATTTTTTGATCTTTATCCATCAGTACAGAATTTTAGTAAAGTTAGCTAGTGCATTAATGTAATACGTTATTAGAGCCAAGATATCTTAAGTTGAAGACCTTACCAACATAAAAAAGGTCTGCGGCGTATATTCAACAAACGATCTGACAACTGAAATAGCCTAGACACGAGGGATCATATTGCCCGTTTCTCTCTATCAGTTAATAATTGAGTTGGCTAGTGTATCAATTCTATTCAATAACGGTCAGGGAAATCCAACCCGGCTCACGGATACATATGAACTCGTTGTGTGAGAATACATTTTAAAGTGTCAAAAAATTCTAAAATAAAATTTTGCATGTATATCTAGACATTCTATGCTCGCACACAAGTTTTCGTGAAAAAGAATATTTTTTGTGTCTCGTATAAGAAAGATAAATTTTGATGCTCTAACACAACTACGTATAGAATGTTTTTTATCTTTTTATATATGCCACATAAAATTTTGTTTCCCACAAAAACTTGTGTATAAACATAGAATGTTAAGATGTACAGCTAAAATTTTATTTCAGATTTTTTTACCTTTTTTTTTATTTTTTATAATACGTGCATATGCTAGTTGAGTTAACAAAATAAGTCACTGTCAACATCAAACACTGACCTGTCCAGTCGGAGTCGTAATTCATGTGACCAAAAATTGCTTTCCAGCCGGTGCCTTAAAACCGCTCACGCGTACGCAACTCTGCTACCGTATCCCAGTCGTATACGTACGCAGGCAGCTAGTTCCCGCGGCGCCGAAACAGAACACAGCTCACCCCCATGGCGTGGCGTATACCGTCACGGGGTGCGTCACCGGCGAGTGAATGGCCGGCCGCGGACGCGACGACAGCGGGGTCTCTGGCCGCCAGCAGGCCGCAGTGTCCGGCGATGATGTAGCCAAGACGTTCGGTCCTCGATACCTTTTCCTCCTGCCCGCTCGCACTTTGATGGCTCAGAGGTCAGTGCCCAGGCCTGCCATTGAGGTATCAGGAATTCAAGATTCAGAGATCGATCGATCAAGGGTCACCCAGCGTACGTACACAGTATTCTACGGGTGCGTACGTGTCGAGTTGCCATTGCCATCAGGGCACGCCACGCCATGCGTCCACAGGAGTCCAGGACGTCTGGCCTCGTGGTCGTGGAAGTCCTGTCGCCTCTCTTTCTCATCGCGCGCGATGCAGAAAGGAGGAAGAAGAGAGATCACTTTGGTAACAGGGAACTGAGACCGCCGGCCGGCCGGCCCCTACATTGTACTTCCCCATTACAGCGCTGCACTTTGTACCTCAAGTAGATTTCTAGTGGTCGCTGGCCGCTCTCGATGGTGATGCATCATGACTGTGGCCATGTTTTGAAAAGGATGAAAACCATACTCCCAGCTTCCCAATAGCATTCATATACAGTCTTAGTCAAAGTAGAAAATCAAGTTTAACAAACTACTCCCTCCACTCTGAAATACTCTACATTCCCACGTTTTAAACTTTTTCTGAATTAATCTACGTTTTAGATTTGTAATCAACAACATCACAGCAAATTAAATTGTCAAGCTCTCTATTGGATGCCATTAATTTTAGTGTACCCCTCCAGACCAGTTTAACATGCGCGAACGCAGTTTAAGACAAAGTTTAACCATTAGTTTGGTCGACAAAATATAAATTATATGTCTACAAAATCCATACCATTATATCCGTATTCAAAAAAGGTTTCCAATGCTATAACGTTTGTGACTTATATTCCATATTTTATTAACATAAATAATGGTCAAAATAATTAATGGTTGTTCACATATCAAACTACTAGTATTAAATGACTTTCTAATTAATCTTAAATTTGTAAGATGTAAACTAAAAGAGAACGAGCAGAGTATATAGAAAAAAATATCAACATCTACAATAGTATCAAGGCATTTTCTCCCGTACGATCCCCTCTGCCCAAACTCAAATACATCAAAGGCTAGATCGTTTAGTACCCATTCATAATTAAGCATATGAGGGGGTTGGAGCAAGCCTATAATACCAAATGCACATTATATGAAAGTATAATTCACGATGTTTCTAACAATGCAATACATGCCGATTTAAAACTATAAATATTGATATTTTTGTGTATATAGTTGATCAATCTTTAAAATATTTGACTCTAAACAAAAATTATATGCATGTACTCCGTATTTTGAAAAGGAGAGAGTACTAGTCAAATATTTTGGTTGTTGTCTTGCTTTATGCAACAAATTTAATGTTCTTGCTTTGATCATCATCACAAGTCAAACATTATTAATTCTAGCTTATTTGGTGCCTTTATTAAGCGGTTCTTCGTCGGCTGTCCTCATCTGAACTGGCCCATCTAATGGATCCGTTATTAAGGCTGGTCATAGTGCATAGTAACTTCAACTAGTAACATGCACATGACACTAGTCTATGTTACTACCCTCATAGTGCATAGTAACATCAAGTTAGTACTCCATTAATTAGCTTGTAGACTCATTGTGCCTTGAAAAGTGTGATGTTACAGTAACTAGCTATGTTACTCTATCCTCCTCTCTCCTCATTAACTCAGTGCCACATAAGCAAATTTGCTGAGTTGGCTCCTAAGTTACTACTGAAGTTACTTGCACTATGAGTAGTCTAAGTAAAAATCAAAGACAACGACGCCTTCTTTATTTTCTCTAGAAGCTCATGGCAACACATTGACACTGATTGTTACCTATTCCTTCTTCTTTTGACGTCTTGCATGAGGATATGTTTCATTTTCACGTGAATCAAGCTAAGTACTAGTAGGTGTGCATTGTGCAAGCCTAATAAATGTTGCTCCATTTGTCATCTCTGGGAGAAATAAATCCTCCAGCGGTCTGCAAGGGCATCTCTAACGGGAAGATCCAAAGCCGACACGGGCGTCCGTTTGCGTCGGTTTGGATGGGGGCGCGGACAGTGGCAGACGTCCGCCCGGCCGTTTGGGTCACACGCTGCACCCAACGCGGCCAGATATGGGTCGTGGCCGAAGTATTTGGCATTTGGCTTTTAAGCTCAATATAAGACATATAAATCATAAGAAAAATATAAATAAGTTTAAATTATCTAGATTTATTACATGAAATTATTGTCCACCTATTAAATGACAAAGTGCTTGTTCAAATAAAATGTAAAATGATATAAATTGCCTAGGCATTGTTGTCTTCGGGATTTTCGTCATTGTTGTTGTTTGCAACATTGTTGCCAACATGTGCCCACATGTGCTCAACCAAATCAGACTGGTTGTGAACCGTTTGATCTCGAATTTCGTGATGCACATAAAGGATATCCTGGAATGAAATCGGACCATGATACGTCTCAAACGTATCCATAATTTCTGATGTTCCATGCTTGTTTTATGACAATACTTACATGTTTTGTTCACACTTTATATCGTTTTGATGCATTTTCCGGAACTAACCTATTAACAAGATGCCGAAGTGCCGCTTTCGCTTTTCGTTGTTTTTGGTTCCGAAAGGTGTTCGGGCAATATTCTCGAATTCGACGAAACAAAGACCAAACATCATAATTCACCGAGACGGACCAGGACACCGAAGGGGAGCCGGAGAGGGGCTAGGGGGCCCCACACCACCTGGCGGCGCGGCCAAGGAGGGCGCGCACCAGGGGTGGGGAGCCCACCTCTGGCACCCCCTCGCGCCGCCTCTTCGCCTATTTAACCCCTCGTGACCTAAATCTTCGATACCGATTGACGAAACTCCAGAAAAGCTCCAGGGCGCCGCCGCCATCGCGAAACTCCAATTCGGGGGACAGAAGTCTCTGTTCCGGCACCCTGCCGGGACGGGGAATTGCCCCCGGAGCCATCTCCATCGACGCCACCGCCATCTTCATCGCCATCGCTGTCTCCCATGATGAGGAGGGATTAGTTCTCCCCCGAGGCTAAGGGCTATACCGGTAGCTATGTGGTTAATCTCTCTCTCTCTGTACTCCAATACAATGATCTCATGAATTGCTTGCATAATTGAGATCCATATGATGAGCTTTGTATCGCTACTAGTCTATGTGCTACTCATGTGATGTTATTAAAGTAGTCTATTCCTCCTGCATGGTGTAAAGGTGCCAGTGTGTGCACCGTGTGGTTCTTGTCATAGGTTATGATCATAATCTCTTGTAGGTTATGGAGATAATCATCATTATGATCGTATTGATGTGATCTATTCCTCCTTTCATAGTGTAATGTGGACAGTGCGTATGCTATGTTAGTTCTCGGTTTATTTTGCAAAGATCTATTATGCTCTAAGGTTACTTAAATATAAATGCCGAATGTTGTGGCGCTTGTTAACTCCGGCTTGAGGGAGCTCTTGTAGCCCTACACAACGAATGGTGTTTGTCATCCAACAAAAGAGTGTATGTAGCACAAATGAGGATAAGTTATTAATTTATTATGCGATCAATGTTGAGAGTGTCCACTAGTGAAAGTATGATCCCTAGGCCTTGTTTCCAATACTGCAAACACCGCTTATTTACTGTTCTGCATGTTTACTCGCTGCCATATTTTATTCAGATTACTATTACCACTCATATACATCCATACTACTTGTATTTCACTATCTCTTTGCCGAACTAGTGCACCTATACATCCGACAAGTGTATTAGGTGTGTTGGGGACACAAGAGACTTCTTGTATCGTGATTGCAGGTTGCTTGAGAGGGATATCTTTGACCTCTTCCTCCCCGAGTTCGATAAACCTTGGGTGATCCACTTAAGGGAAAACTTGCTGCTGTTCTACAAACCTCTGCTCTTGGAGGCCCAACACTGTCTACATGAAAAGAAGCGTGAGTAGACATCAAGCTATTTTCTGGCGCCGTTGCCTGGGAGGTTGATACGTCTCCAACGTATCGATAATTTCTTATGTTCCATGCTACTTTATTGATGATACCTACATGTTTTATGCACATTATATGTCATATTTATGCATTTTCTGAACTAACCTATTAACAAGATGCCGAAGAGCCGGTTGCTGTTTTTGGTTTCAGAAATCCTAGTAAGGAAATATTCTCGGAATTGGACGAAACTTTCGCCCAGGGTCCTATTTTTGCACGAAGCTTCCAAGACCGAAGAGATAATGGGGCCACGAGGCAGCCAGAGGCTAGGCGGCGCGGCCCGTGCCCCGGCCGCGCCGACGACAAAGGATTAACTTGTCAATGCCTATTGTAGACTAGGGTTTTGCTAGAAGTAGAGGGCAAGTAGATCTCGAAGGTTTAGGCGAAAAGTACTCGACGATTATGAAAGTTAGGGTTATGTGGATGAGATTCGATCCTTTGTCCCTCGACTCCCCTTATATAGGAGGTGGAGCCGAGGGTTTCGTTTTGTACAAGTTATAGAGTCCGGGACGGTTTCTAACTCATCCCGCGATTACAAATAACATTTCCTATTACAACTCTAGCTTTCTTTAATATATCTTGGGCTCCCGAATCTTCTTATTCTTCGGATAGTGGGCCTTCAATAAACTCCGGGTACTATCTTTGGCAGGCCCATTTGGGATGCCTATGTCAGTAGCCCCCGAGATTTTGCTTGAATCGTAGAGTCAAGGGAAATCTCGACTGTTTATATTTATTCGAGAGCTTTTATTTATGCTTCTTCACATAAAATTCTATATTGTACAGGGATAATGGTAGTTGGGGCTAGTTCATCTGACGGATCAGGTACTAGTTAACTGCTCTAGTGGCAATCCGCAAAAACCTACTTCAAGATCACGTCCCTGGACATGATCTCGGGATACTGGTGTAAACTTCGACAGGTGCCGCTTAAGGTCTTACCATTCTGTCGAGTCCCAGTCAAATTTATCGGGTACCTAACGCGTCCGTTAGATTTTTCTTCGTATCTGTTGATACGGATAAAAGTAGCAAAGCGCAGTCTTTGGCGATGCCACGCCCAGCAGAACGGATCTGGGGTCTTACCTTCGCAAATTTGCGGCATTCAGAAATTGATCGCAACTTTGGCGTTCTGAGAATATATTGTCGAGTGATTTTCGCCTTTGGAATAGCACATTTTATCGAGTCATATTTGATGACCTATTTTGTCTTCCCGATGGGAGTATATGTAGAGTTATCTGTGTAACTCGAAATATACTCACTTCTATTTCTTTATTTTGATAAAATTCATCGGGCACGCGAACAGCGTTCCCGATGGGAGTAGCCCCCGAGGCTACATCCAAGAACTTGTGCTTGGGTGTAGGCTCCACAGATTACTATCCATTGCCGCTATATTTATAATCTTTCTCGATAGTTTTATATTTATCGGGTGCGCGACCAGCGCTCCCGATGGGAGTAGCCCCCGAGGCTATGAACAAATGCTTGCATTTGGTCATAGGCTCTCGCCATTTCTATCTTGTCATACTCGAAATTTTCTATTTTTCCAAAGTAGCCCCCGAGCATTTGGGCAAAAACTTGTATTTGATCAAAGGCTCCCGAGATAACCTTGCGTTGTCGATAAACTCTTGAAAACTTGCAGTCGAATTTTTCTTTTATCTTGACGACGTCATTGCTGATGATAGCCACGATCTCTATTTTGGAAACTGACCATTATCACTTGTTTCGCTGCCTTGTGGGTCCCAATTCCTGTTCTGTCGGACACGTCGTGCAAGTGGGGGACACATGTTCTCCCCTTTTTCTGGCACACGTTCTGTAACCTCGTTAATGTTAAAATACCATTGTGCCCTTGTATCCACGTGGCGATCATCTGCTGCACTCTTTTCTCATCCAACGGTTCCGTCGGTTCACCGCACCTGTATATAAGGTCTTCTTCTTCTTCCTCGAACACTTCCGCTCGCGCCGTCCCCCTGCTTTCCTCTGCAAAATTTCCTTCCGCGCTCCTCATCTCTCAAAGCTCTTCCCTTTGTAGCTGCACCCCTCCGCCATTGTTGATGCCACCGCGTCGATTAACCAGGCACAGCACACCTGACTCATCAATGGCTGCCGCGGATCTAGGAGCGGCGGAGTGGGAGAGGTCCAAGATCACGAACCAGGACCTCAATCTGATGAAAAAGCTGGGGATTACCAAGAAACCCAAAGCGGTTTGCTTCCCCAGTGAAGAGAGCTACCCAACCCCTCCAATGGGGTATCGGGTAAGTTTTGTTGATCATCTCATCCGCGGTCTTTCCGCCCCCATTCACCCTTTTCTTCGTGGGTTACTTTATGTTTATGGTCTCCAACTTCACCACCTCACACCCAACTCTATCCTTCACATTTCTATCTTTATCACCCTCTGCGAAGCCTTCCTTGGTGTCCAGCCTAACTGGGCATTATGGAAGCGCATTTTCTTTTGTCGCCGCAATGGCTCTGCCAATGTCGCCTATAATATAGGCGGCGTTGTTATTTCCGTTCGCTCCTCTGTCAACTACTTCGACGTCAAACTCCCTGACTCCGTTCAAGGATGGCGCAAGAAGTGGTTGTACATCCGTGAAGAAAACGATGGCTGCGCCGAAGACAACATTCCTCCTTTTGACGGTGCCGAGAAAATCCTTCGCCGCCGTTCCTGGGACGCAGAAGCTACCGAGGAAGAAAGAACTTCGACAGAGGCCCTGATGACTCGCATCCATGAGTTGCAAAATACTCGTGGAAAAGAATTATCAGGCATCCAGATTACGGCGTACTTCCTTAGGACTAGGGTGCAGCCTCTTCAGGCTCGCAAAAACCCTTTCTGGAATTACGCTGGCGATGAAGACGCAGATCGCCTGTCGACGAATTTGGAAGTCAAGGATTTGGATAGACTTATCCGTAGGATTTCATCTCTCAAGAAGAAAGACTCCATCCCTTCCACTTGTCGCGTAAAACCATACAGCGCCGCCCATGCGCTTCCCAAGGTAAACATTGTCGTGTTTTTTGTCTATTGCCTTTCTTTGTGTGTTGTTATTCATTTCTGACAATCCTTCCCTCTTTTTATACAGGATCATCCAAATCTTGTTTCACTTCCTCCTCTTCCTGAAGGTGGGGATGTCGAGGAAAGGGCCGTTATCTCCGATGATAACCCAGATGCCCCCTCGTTTGCAAATGAACCCGCAGAATCTCGAAGATCTGCGGGATCCGACGAAAAGGAGGATGTCTCTGAAGCCACTGCGTCGGCACAATCTCTTCCTCCTGCTGTTTCTCCAAGGAACAAGAGGAAAAGGGATGATGTCGAAGATTCCGGCACCTCCAAAGTCGACGAAGCTGTTCCTTCGCACCAGAAGGCAGGCTATGATCCATACCTCGAGTCTATCATCAGTTCGTAAGTACCCTTTTTCTTGTTTACTTGTACTCAAAAATTCTTGTCTATCTTGCTTTTTTACATTGTCGACGCTTTCTTTTAGTGATGATGAAGAAGAAATACCCACTGCTGATGTGGCTGCTCGAACGAGCACGTCACATACATTAGTCGCTTCGGAAACGCCAGTCGAAGGAGAAGAAACGTCGCCTCCTCGACAAAATGTCGGCGCTGCTACTCCTCCGGCAAGCCCCCTTGTCCCTTCACCAAAAAGGGCAAGGGTTGAAATAAATCCAGAGCTCACTCTTCAATCGAGTAGCTCTTCTAACCCTCTCTTGGATGATGTAAGTTGCTAACACTCTTGTCGTTGTTTATATTTTCTCTGGTTGCTCTATATGTCGCCATTTTTCTCATGCCAACATTTTCTTTCTTTGTCTCTCTTTAACAGCCTATGATCAAAGAGCTTCTTCGCAGCGGTGCCCAATTCATTGGGTACCGTGATTACGCCAGCAAGACTGAAGGTAATGCTCGACTATTTTTTGCTTCCTTTCTGCATGACTTGTCGACGTTTATAGCTAATCTTGTCTTCCTTTTTTCAGAGAAATTGATAGAAGCCAACGAACGTGCTGACACGCTTGCTCTAAAGTTAGAGCAATGTGAAGAGGCTCGTAAGAAGGCCGAATCAGATGCAGTTGAAGCTAGGCAAGAAGCCGACAAGGCGAAGGCTGATGCTGCTGGTGTCGAAGATCTTCGGAAACGTCTGCATGACGCCGAGACTTCACTAAGCGATCACATAACTGCGCAATCTGCTCGCGAAGCGGCGATCACCAAACGCATTAAAACACAAAGTCGTCGCTTTGTTGGTAAGCATTTGCACCATTGCATACTCTTTGGATTTTCCTTTTTTGCACTTGTTTGTTGACACAAATTTCTATTTTTGTTTTGTCAGATAGGACCTCGCAAGAATTTGAGCTTGAGGATCCTGACAACGATGCTCTTCTGGACGCCGTTTCATTCCTTGAGTTTCATGGGTCGGAAGCGCGTGAAGGCATGGATGAAGCCAGGGCGGGGTTGTCGAAGCTTTTCCCCTACTTCTTCCCGAAGAAAGAGGAGCCTGCAACTTTCCTTGGCCTTGCCAAGTGCTTCAATCCTCCCGAAGATCTTGGTCTGAAGTTGCGCCATGAGAACATGAAGATTGCCGTGGAAAGCACTGTTGCCCTAGTTGCTGACAGTCAACAAACTATTGACTGGGCAAAAGTTGGCGACACGGAGCAAATAGAGCAAGCAAAATGGCGATCCTTGATTAAGGCGGCAAAGCTTAACACGAAGAAGATCCTGGCCTATCTCGGGATCAAGCCATCTTCGACTCCTAGCTCTTCAAGGCCGGAGGTCTAGTTTTTGCTTTCTTTCTTTCCTTTGCTTTTGTCGCCATTCTGGTCTTGGCGACAAGTTCCCAGCCAGTCCCTTAGGAGAACTTCTTTTGTAATGGCCATGTAAATTTTCTACAATCAATGAAATTCCTTTTGGCGCTATCATTGATTTGGGGTTTTTCTTTTCCAGTTGATATTTGATAATTATTCAACGAATCCTTCTTCTCCCGATGCTGCTCCCGCTTCTTCCTTGTCGAAGAAAATAAGAACCGATGACAATTTCCTTGAAGGTTCCTCCAGCACACCTTTGTCGGAAGATTTACAAGAACTTCGACAACAACTTCAGTCCATGAAGAAACAAACTCTAGCAATGATGGAGCAGTCCCGGAGAGCATCTGAACAAGAACAACTTGCTCGTCGACAAGCCGAAGAAGCTCTGGCTGCTAAGGATGCTGCTATATTGGAAGCGAAAGGAGCTAGTGCCCGGGAAAATAATATGCTCGAGCTGATGTTGGAAGCTAGCACGGATATGCTAGGTATGTATCCCAAGCTTTCTAATGCCTTTTCTTTATTTTGCTGTGCCTTCTTCCAAATTTCTTCCCTTGTTTTCCAATAGGCTCAGTTCTTGATGCTGCTGCCGAAGATCTAAGAGTAAATGAAAGAACAAATCTTCTTGTCAACCTTTCTCTGAACCATGGCTCTTTATTTTGGGCCACTCCTGACCGAACCCAGCAGATTGTCAGGTTCCAAGATCGTGCTTGCCAAGTGCGCGAATTTCTAACTTTTTGCACGACGACGTTGACCCTTGTTTTCAAGACTTTGTTTCCTCGGAATGAGGTTCCTGCGACTCTTCCTGAATTGCTAGAGACCTTCAGAGATGCTCCTCGTATTCATAATTTCGTACGAGCCCAACTGACTGCTGGAGCAAGATTTGCCATGATTATGATAAATATTTGCCATCCAAAGTTGGACTTGTCGACGATTGTAGTTAATTGCATGGCAAAGAAGACTCGTCGCAAGAATAATATTGATGCAATCAACGAGATGGTGACTCCTGTGGCCGAATCGATGATAGACGAGCTTCTTCGGATGGATGCAGAATTCTTCGTCAAAGGGTCTTATGCCGAGCATAGAACGACCAGAGGCTTGTCAATAGATACTATTTTGGGTTCTGATTGATTTGTAAAACTTTGTCGAAAATATTTGTTGTATTCCGCAGAATGCTCTATATTGTCGGAGCCCCCGAGCCTTTTTTGTTCGGAGTTTGTACTATTTTTCTCTTCCCAAGGTTCTTTGATGGCTGCATGATCTTGGCGTCGAAGTTCTATATTTTGTTTGTCGGATTTTTTGGACCAGAGTAATGAGATATTCTGACGTGTGCACTATATTTGATCATGACCAACTCCCGATTTATGTATTTGGCGAGGTATTATTGTACCAAGGCGAAATATTTTCAATAAATCGAGTTTGTCTGTTTTGATATTTGAGGGTGGAGAGCCCCCGAGTATGTCGACGAATAAGAAGTATATCTTTACTATCTTTATTATATTGCAGCACCGCGAGCCCGCCTCATTAAAAACCTTCTCCGGCCCCACTCGGTGCCCCGAAAAAGGAAAAGAGTGCGTCTGAAAACTCGCGGGCGTTTCAGTACATTGTATGTTTACAGAGGAGACTATATTTCGGCATCTAAGCGTAAAAACGCCTGAGCTGTGCCACATTCCAGGGATTTGGCTCGGCAATCCCTGTCTTCTTGTCTTTGATTCTGTATGCTCCTCCTTCGATTACCTCTGTGACGATGTAGGGTCCAAGCCATGGTGACTCGAGTTTTTCATGACTTTTCTGGTTGAGCCGCAGAACTAGATCACCAACTTGAAAAGATCGTGGCCGCAATCTCCGACTGTGATAATTCTTCAGGTCCTGTTGATATTTGGTGACTCGTGACAGGACTTCATCTCGAGCTTCGTCAAGTGCATCGACATCGTTCTCCAAGGCTTCTCTCGAGGTTTCTTCATTATATTCCGTGACTCTTGGAGAATCGTGCTCTATTTCTATCGGCAGGACTGCTTCGGCGCCATGGACCAGGAAAAACGGTGTTTCCTGTGTCGCCGTATTTGGTGTTGTTCGGATACTCCACAATACACTTGGCTCCTCTGGCCAAGTATGCCGTGCTTTTTCCAATGGGCCTAGCAGGCGCTTCTTGATGCCATTGCAGATGATGCCATTGGCCTTCTCGACTTGTCCATTGGTCTGAGGATGCGCGACAGACGCAAAACTCAATTTAATGCCCACTTCTGCGCAGTACGCTTTGAACTCCTTGGACGTAAAATTGCTGCCGTTGTCTGTCACAATACTGTGAGGAACTCCAAATCTGAAGACGATGCTCTTTACGAATTTGATTGCCGACGCGCCGTCCGGTGAATTTATCGGCTTTGCTTCTATCCACTTTGTAAATTTGTCAACCGCGACAAGCATATACTCGTAACCTCCTGGCGAAGCTTTATGTAATTTACCCACCATGTCAAGACCCCATTGAGCAAAGGGCCAGGAAAGTGGGATTGGCATAAGTTCTGCGGCAGGAGAGTGAGGTTTGGCGGCAAATCTTGTTGGAGATATGCCCAAGAGGCAATAATAAAATGGTTATTATAATATATCTTTGTGTTTATGATAATGTTTGCATACCATGCTATAATTGTATTAACCGAAACATTGATACATGTGTGTTATGTAAACAACAAGGAGTCCCTAGTAAGCCTCTTGTATAACTAGCTTGTTGATTAATGGATGATCATGGTTTCGTGATCATGAACATTGGATGTTATTAATAACAAGGTTATGTCATTAGGTGAATGATATAATGGACACACACCCAAATGAGCGTAGCATAAGATCAAGTCATTAAGTTCAATTTGCTATAAGCTTTCGATACATAGTTGCCCAAGTCCTTCGACCATGAGGTCATGTAAATCACTTACACCGGAAGGGTACTTTGATTACATCAAACGCCATTGCGTAAATGGGTGGTTATAAAGATGGGATTAAGTATTCGGAAAGTGTGAGTTGAGGCATATGGATCAATAGTGGGATTTGTCCATCCCGATGACGGATAGATATACTCTGGGCCCTCTCGGTGGAATGTCATCTGATTAGCTTGCAAGCATATGAATGGTTCATAAGAGATCACATACCACGGTACGAGTAAAGAGTACTTGTCGGTAACGAGGTTGAACAAGGTATGGAGATACCGATGATCGAACCTCGGACAAGTAAAATATCGCGTGACAAAGGGAATCGGCATCGTATGTAAATGGTTCAATCGATCACTAAGTCATCGTTGAATATGTGGGAGCCATTATGGATCTCCGATCCCGCTATTGGTTATTGCTCGGAGAGGAGTCTCGACCATGTCTGCATAGTTCGCGAACCGTAGGGTGACGCGCTTAAGGTTCGATGTCGCATAAGTAGATTCGGAATATGAGATGGAGTCCGTTTTTGTTCGGAGTCTCGGATGGGATCCAAGACATCACGAGGAGGTCCGGAATGGTCCGGAGAATAAGATTCATATATGGGAAGTCATTTTCAGGGTTACCGGAAAAGTTCAGGATTTTTCGGTATTGTACCGGAGGTTCTAGAAGGTTCCGGAGGGTACCATAGTGGGGCCCACCTATCCCGAACGTCCAACATGGACCGGAGGGGGTCACATAGGCCCACATGGGCCAGGCACACCAGCCCCCAAGGCCCATGTGGCTGGATCAAGTGGATAAGATCAAATCCCTTAAAATTAGGGACTTAACTTGGGGGGAAGTTGCCCCCCTTGTTTTGGCCGACCCAAAGGCTTGGAGGGGGGCCAAGGCAGCCCCCCCACGCCTATATAAGAGGGAGGGGAGGGCTGGGGCGCAGCACATGATTTCCCCAAGCCCTAGCCGCCCCTCTCTCCCTCCTCCTTCTTCCTGCGCAGGCTTGGCGAAGCCCTGCAGGAATTTCTCCTCCACCTCCACCACCACGCCGTCGTGCTGCTGGGATTCCGAGGGGATCTACCACACCTCCGCTGCCCGCTGGAACGGGGAGAGGAAGGGCTTCATCGACACCGTACGCGCGACCGAGTACGGAAGTGCTGCCGGATTGCAGCACCGGGACGATCGTCTACACCAACAATGAGATCTAATCTCGTAGGCTTTGGAAATCTTCGAGGGTTAGTCTCATATCAATCTCGTTGTTCCGATCTTGTAGATTAGATCTTGGGTGTTCCATAGATTAGATCTTGGATTTATTCGTCTTGCGGTAGGAAAATTTTTGTTTTCTATGCTACGAACCCCAACAGTGGTATCAGAGCCATGTCTATGCATAGATCTGTTGCACGAGTAGAACACAATGGTTTTGTGGGCGTTGATGCTTTTGTTGCTTTAGTTTGTGTACTTTGCATCTTGCGGGATGGTGGGATGAAGCGGCCCGGGCTAACTTTACATGACCGCGTCTCATGAGACTTGCTCCACGCTTGACATGCAACTTGTATTGCATAAGTGGCTTTGCGGGTGTCTGTCTCTCCCACCATAGTGAAGATTCCAATTTGCACTTTCTATTGTCAACACTAGTATCACCGTTGTGGTTCATGTTCGTAGGTAGATTGGATCTTACTCGAAAACCCTAAACCACGTAAAATATGCAAACCAAATTAGAGGCGTCTAACTTGTTTTTGCAGGGTTTGGTGATGTGATATGGTCATGATGTGATGATGATTATATTTGATGTATGAGATGTTCATTGTTGTATTATGGCAACCGGCAGGAGCCTAATGGTTGTCTTTAATTTTTGTTAAAGACCTGCGTGTCTATTCATCATGTAATAGCTTTATTTCAAGTAGTTGTCATAGTAGCTATAAGTGATGGACAACCATGAAGCGGCGCCACGGACCTTGGTGCAATGCTGGTGATGATGGAGATCATGATCATGTGCTTTGGAGATGGAGATCAAAAGCACAAGAAGAAAGGCCATATCATATCACATATTATGAATTGCATGTGATGTTAATCCTTTATGCATCTTATCTTGCTTAGATCGCGACGGTAGCATTATAAGATGACCCTCACATTAATATCAAGATAATAAAGTGTTCTCCCCTCGTATGCACCGTTGCTACAGTTCGTCGTTTTGAAGCATCTCGTGATGATCGGATGTGATAGACTCTACGTTCACATACAACGGGTGTAAGCCATGTTTGCACACGCGGAATACTTGGGTTTGCTTGACGAGCCTAGCATGTACAGACATGGCCTCGGGACAACGGAAACCGAAAGGTTGAACACGAGTCATATGGATGATATGATCAACATGTTGATGTTCACCATTGAAGCTACATCATCTCACGTGATGATCGGTTTTGGTGTAGTGGATGTGGATCGTGTGCCACTTAACAACTATGAGGGATGTTGTATTAAGTGGGAGTTCATTAGTAATTAGATTAAAACATGAACTAATTATCATGAACATAGTCTGAATAGTATTTTGAATTAAAGTTGTAGAATTGGCATCCGTTATCTACCATGCGCTAGTCTTGTAATTGAGATAGAAATATTGTTAAGTCTGACAAGTAACTCTACGGGCTGGTACCGTATTGTTAAAGAATCAAGAAATGATTAAGTCCTATTGCAAATTTTTAGTAAACTTCTCATTAATGATTCAAAGAACAATGGTTTCAATTAGTACCTAGAATCATCTTGCCTCCATGAAACTTGAAGTTCAAATCTGTTTGAAAAGTAAGGAGCTGGAAATTTTGTTTTCAGAAATAAGCAAGGTATGAGATATATGTGATATCTAAGACCTTATTGCAAGATGATAGAATATAATCTAGTGAGACTACATAAACTCATAAGTTTTATGGGAATGTACGAAGGTTGAAGACGCCAGGCGTCCCAATCCTCCAACTAGTTGGGCACTAACGATATTCGCATATCCATGAAGTGATCGTCCTTAGTATGCACCGTTGCTAAGACTCGTCGTTTCGAAGCATCACGTGATGATCGGGTGTGATAGATTCTACGTGTGCATACAATGGGTGCAAGCCAGATTTGCACATGCGAATACTGAGGTTAAACTTTACGAGCCTAGCATGTACAGACATGGTCTCGGAAAGTCGTCATGATATGATGGATAAAATTATGAGTGAAATTGTTCATCATATTACAAAGTTACTAATAGTGAAATCTGGAACACTTGTCATATGATGATCAACTTCAAAGTAAGAACCTCAAGGTTATTGGTATTTGACCAATGGACTTAGAAGTCATTGAAAGTGAAGTGTTTTCTGAGAATGAGGAAAACTAAAAGAGAAACTACAAAAGATATTTTGGCAGAAAGAAAGAAAAGACTAGAAAGTCTAGCTCAGGTGTATATAGATGATATACATGTTATGAATGTATTCCTTGTTTGGTCACAAAATGGAATTCTTGGGTATTAGTACCATATTGGTTGGTATGAGGTGTCATACAAAACAACGCAATACAAGAATACATTGGCCTAAGTGACTGAAAAGGAATGTGATAGGAATGCACGTCTGGAACAAAAATAAAGTGTTATTATGTTCGTCGTTGGCATTCTATCTAGCCATTCAGATTTATAATAAAGAACTTTATAATTGTTATTCTTGTTCTGGTTAAATGAAAACAATGAGTTGTTCAAATTGTAACAGCATTCCATGTACGATGGATAAGTTATTATAAATCTTTATGGTGAAGCACACATACATAACACTGACGCTAAAATGCCATAAGGCAAATGATGTGAATTCCACTCATTAGTGGAACCGCCATTTAGGTCATGTTAGAAAGGAACGCATGAAGGAACTCCATTTGAATGGATTTTTGGAGTCATTCGACTTGGAATCGTTTGGCGCTTGCAAATCTCTTCTAAAAGAGAATGACTTAAATACCGTTCATAGGCCAAGAGTTGAACGGGCAACTAACTTAGTGGAAACATACATAGTGATGTATATGGTTCACTGGGCATAGTTGTGTGCGGGAGATTCTTCTACTTCATGAAAACTTCTAACAATGAATTGAGTATATATATGTGGATATATTCGATAAGGAAGAAGTTTGAAACATTTGAATGGATTCAAATAAATTTCAGCATGAAGTGGAAATCATCGTAATAGAAAAGTCAAATATCTGTGATTGGATCATGGTGGAAACATTTGAATTACGAGTTTTAGCGAACATCTAAGAGAGTTATGAAATTGTTCTACAACCTCACGTTTCTTGGAGTATCATAATGATGACGGAGTATCCAAGAGACGTATCCAAACCTTGTTGGATTAATGATGAGATAATATAAAATGATGCCATTATATTTTTTGTGGATTATGCTTTAGAGACTATCGCTTTTACACTGAATAGAGCATCATCATGATCCATTGAAATGACACCATACGAGTTATGGCATGGGTATAAACCCTAAATGGTCCTTTCATAAATTTTGGTATGCATAGCATAAGTAAATGAGTTTACAACCAAAATCGGATAAATGTCTTTGTTGATTATCCCATGAAATTGATTGGGAATTCTTTCCACTATGAAGTCAAAGACAAAAGTGTTTGTCAATGTTTCTTACTTATTTCAAAGAAATTGTTTCTAGCGAACTATTTGAGTGGGAGGACAATAGAACTTGATAAGGTTTATGAACCTGAGCATGATGATCAGAGTAGCACAACATCGGAAATGGTTCCGGAAGCGGCTACGAAGATCATGGCTCCCATGTCTACAAAGTGTTATAGTCATGGAGATCAAAGTACTTATTGAACCTTGTAGATGTGGTTTATTTTGTAATCAAATAAATGATTTGTGGACAAAGGATTGTTTTTGAACAATGATAAACCAACTACATACAAAGAAGTTATGATGGGCCCTGACTCCGTTAAAATGGCTATGCGCCATGAAATCCAAGATAGGTGAATACTTTTTGAAAGTAAATGGATCTATAAAGTAGATGGACTTGGATGGAATATCCTTAAAGAAGCTCGACTTATCGAAAAGCAGTTTACGAAAAAGTTCAAAGAGTTGACTACGATAAGATTAGATCTTCCGTGGCAATGCTTATAGTCTATGTGGATTATTCTAGTAATCGCTACATATTTCTTTTATGAGATATGATAGTAGGATGGCAGAAATACATTCCTTACCAGAAGTGTGTATGAAGGATGTATACTAGATACAACCAAGAGTTTTGCTGGTCCGTGGAATACTAGATAGGTATACAAACTTCAATTGGATGAAGTGAGTATCGCGGAGTTGGAATCTTCACCGGATGAAATAATCAAAGAGTTTTGATTCCATCAGAAACGATGAAGATGCTTGCATTTGCAAGAAATTAAGTGGGAGCGCTGAGACATATTTATAATACTTTATGTAGATGACATATCGTTGATTATAAATAGTGTAATTATATAATTGATTTAAAAGGTTTCATTGAGAATTAACATCAATGAAAGGATATGAATTGAAACATATTTAGTGTCAAGATCTATGAAGATAGATAGAAACACATAATAAGTTTAAGTTTAAGTACATAGAATAGATATTGAAGTAGTTCAATTAAGAAGGTGTTCTTTTCATGTGAAGGTTTAACAAGACTTGAGTGTATTTGACACTCGATGAGTAAATACACATGAGTGATTTTAGATCACGAATAATATGTACAAAGTCAGAAGTCCTGTGCTCTAAAGTGTTACGAGCATGTACCAGAATGATTCATGTAATGATCATTGGACAACAGTAAGAATATCCCTGAGTACTTTAGAAGAACCAAGGATATATATATATATATAGTTTTTATATGGGGTAATGACAAACAAATCGCTGTAAGGTGTTGCACCGATATTAGTTTGGTCACATATAAAAATAAAATTTCAATCTCAATTAGGCTAAGAGTTATTTAAAAGGTAGCACAATGAGCTAGAACAAGTCTATGCTAGATTTGGATGAGTTCTAAATATTGTGACGGATTCTACAAACGAAGGCAGAGTATGTCATTGTTTTGACAATGACTGAGGATGTTAAGTCGAAGAGTTCTTGGAGAACTTGGTGTAGTTTCGACAGTGTCAGAATTTTGAAGCTATATTGTGTGACAATATTAGTGACTTATTTCAGACCGCGGAATTAAGGTTCCACCAGAGGACTAAGCATATACAATTAATGCCGACTCATTTGGAAAATGAGTGATGCGTTGAGACGCAAATGAATTGCAAAATACATACGTTTCTGAGCATGTCAGATCCGTTGACTAAAACCTCTCCCGTGAGCAAAACATGATAAGCACCAGAAGGCCAAGGTGTTATATCTTTACATATGTAAACTAGATTATTGACTCTAGTGCAAGTGGGAGACTGTTGGAGATATGCCCAAGAGACAATAATAAAATGGTTATTATAATATATCTTTGTGTTTATGATAATGTTTGCATACCATGCTATAATTGTATTAACCGAAACATTGATACATGTGTGTTATGTAAACAACAAGGAGTCCCTAGTAAGTCTCTTGTATAACTAGCTTGTTGATTAATGGATGATCATGGTTTCGTGATCATGAACATTGGATGTTATTAATAACAAGGTTATGTCATTAGGTGAATGATATAATGGACACACACCCAAATGAGCGTAGCATAAGATCAAGTCATTAAGTTCAATTTGCTATAAGCTTTCGATACATAGTTGCCCAAGTCCTTCGACCATGAGGTCATGTAAATCACTTACACCGGAAGGGTACTTTGATTACATCAAACGCCATTGTGTAAATGGGTGGTTATAAAGATGGGATTAAGTATTCGGAAAGTGTGAGTTGAGGCATATGGATCAATAGTGGGATTTGTCCATCCCGATGACGGATAGATATACTCTGGGCCCTCTCGGTGGAATGTCATCTGATTAGCTTGCAAGCATATGAATGGTTCATAAGAGATCACATACCACGGTACGAGTAAAGAGTACTTGTCGGTAACGAGGTTGAACAAGGTATGGAGATACCGATGATCGAACCTCGGACAAGTAAAATATCGCGTGACAAAGGGAATCGGCATCGTATGTAAATGGTTCAATCGATCACTAAGTCATCGTTGAATATGTGGGAGCCATTATGGATCTCCAGATCCCGCTATTGGTTATTGCTCGGAGAGGAGTCTCGACCATGTCTGCATAGTTCGCGAACCGTAGGGTGACGCGCTTAAGGTTCGATGTCGCATAAGTAGATTCGGAATATGAGATGGAGTCCGAAGTTTTTGTTCGGAGTCTCGGATGGGATCCAAGACATCACGAGGAGGTCCGGAATGGTCCGGAGAATAAGATTCATATATGGGAAGTCATTTTCAGGGTTACCGGAAAAGTTCAGGATTTTTCGGTATTGTACCGGAGGTTCTAGAAGGTTCCGGAGGGTACCATAGTGGGGCCCACCTATCCCGAACGTCCAACATGGACCGGAGGGGGTCACATAGGCCCACATGGGCCAGGCACACCAGCCCCCCAAGGCCCATGTGGCTGGATCAAGTGGATAAGATCAAATCCCTTAAAATTAGGGACTTAACTTGGGGGGAAGTTGCCCCCCTTGTTTTGGCCGACCCAAAGGCTTGGAGGGGGGGCCAAGGCAGCCCCCCACGCCTATATAAGAGGGAGGGGAGGGCTGGGGCGCAGCACATGATTTCCCCAAGCCCTAGCCGCCCCTCTCTCCCTCCTCCTTCTTCCTGCGCAGGCTTGGCGAAGCCCTGCAGGAATTTCTCCTCCACCTCCACCACCACGCCGTCGTGCTGCTGGGATTCCGAGGGGATCTACCACACCTCCGCTGCCCGCTGGAACGGGGAGAGGAAGGGCTTCATCGACACCGTACGCGCGACCGAGTACGGAAGTGCTGCCGGATTGCAGCACCGGGGACGATCGTCTACACCAACAACGAGATCTAATCTCGTAGGCTTTGGAAATCTTCGAGGGTTAGTCTCATATCAATCTCGTTGCTCCGATCTTGTAGATTAGATCTTGGGTGTTCCATAGATTAGATCTTGGATTTATTCGTCTTGCGGTAGGAAAATTTTTGTTTTCTATGCTACGAACCCCAACAAATCTTTGGCACGCGTCGCAAGTTCTCACGATTTCCTTTGCGTCCTCGATTGCTGTTAACCAATAAAATCCTGCTCTGAAAACCTTAGCTGCGATAGCTCTGCTACTCGCGTGGTGCCCGCATATCCCCTCGTGCACATCTTTCAGGATGATTCTTCCTTCTTCGGGTGTAACGCATCTCTGTAGCACGCCCGAAATACTTCGTTTGTACAACTCCCCTTTTACCACAGTGAAAGCTTTTGATCTCCTGATTATTCGCCTTGCTTCAACTGGATCGTCGGGTATTGTTTTCCTTAGAATATATGATATGTAAGCCTGCATCCATGGAACTTGCACCATCATGACTAGCTCTTGCTCTTCTTCTTCTTCTGCTGTGTCTTTGGTGATAGTCGAGGTTTTCTCTTTCTTCTCCTTCTTTGTTTTTGCTGGCTTTGTTGATCTCTCGCTTATCTCTTCCCAAAACACGCCTGGAGGTATTGCGAGACACTGTGACCCGATGTTTGCAAGAACGTCGGCTTCATCGTTGCTCATCCTGCTGATGTGATTTACTTCGCAACCATCGAATAACTTCTCGAGCTCGTTGTACACCTCTTTATATGCTATCATACTTTCGTTGACTGCATCACATTGGTTCATGACTTGCTGTGCCACCAATTGTGAGTCGCCGAAAATTTTCAGTCGGGTTGCACCACAAGCTTTCGCCATCTTCATCCCGTGTATGAGAGCTTCATATTCTGCTTCATTGTTAGACGCATTTGGGAACGTCATCCGCAGAACATACTTCAACTTGTCGCCTTCAGGTGATACTAATATCACGCCTGCTCCAGCACCTTCCAATCTTTTGGACCCGTCGAAGTTCATGGTCCAAGTTCTCGATAAATCTGGGGGTCCCGTGTTTTGTAGCTCCATCCACTCTGCAATGAAATCTGGTAAAACCTGCGATTTTATTGCTTTTCTTTTTTCATACGTGATGTCCCGAGGGGAAAGTTCTATTCCCCAAAGGGAGACACGACCCGTAGCTTCTGGGTTGTTCAGTATATTTGATAAGGGAGCCTCGTTGACCACTATTATCGGGTGCGCCGAAAAATAGTGTCGCAATTTTCTTGCTGTCGTGAATACTCCATATGCTAGCTTTTGATATTGCGGATACCGCTGTTTGGAGGGCGACAGTACTTCGCTGATGAAATATACTGGCCTCTGAACTCCATGAAGCTTGCCTTCTTCTTCTCTCTCGACTACTAGGGCCGTGCTGACCACCTGAGGTGTGGCTGCAATGTACAAGAGGAGAGGTTCTTTCTCTTTTGGTGCCACCAATATCGGTGGTGTCGAAATTGCTCGTTTGAGGTTCTCGAAGGCTCTATCTGCTTCCTCGTTCCATTGAAATTTTTCTCCTTGTTTGATCAATGCATAGAACGGCAGCGCCTTTTCTCCTAGCCTGGCGACGAATCTGCTTAAAGCTGCGACTCGCCCCGTTAGCTGTTGTATCTCCTTCACTTTGTTGGCTTTCTCATAGTAACGATGGCCTGTATTTTCGGGATTAGCTTCAATCCCCCTTGCTGATACTAAAAACCCGAGAAGTTCTCCAGCGGGAACTCCGAAAGAGCACTTTGTCGGGTTCAGCTTGAGGCAGAACTTGTCGAGGTTGTCGAAGGTTTCCTTCAAATCTTCGATCAAAGTCGACCCTTTCTTTGATGTTATTACGACATCGTCGATGTAGACTTGTACATTTTTTCCGATCTGTGTTGCTAGGCACTTCTGCATCATCCGCTGATATGTTGCTCCCGCGTTTTTCAGACCAAAGGGCATTGTTTTGTAGCAAAACACGCCATAAGGTGTGATGAACGCTGTCTTGGCTTCATCTTCTTCTTTTAGTCTGATCTGGTTATAACCAGAATATGCGTCCAAAAAGGAAAGACGTTCGCATCCTGCCGTGGAGTCGATGATTTGATCGATCCTTGGGAGGGGAAAGTGATCCTTGGGACAATGTTTATTGAGACACGTGAAGTCGACGCACATGCGAAGGACTATTGTGTGTTTCTTCGGCACCATCACTGGGTTAGCTACCCATGTGGCTTCTGTAGATATTTCTCTGATGAAACCAGCATCTTTGAGTCGATCTATTTCTGATAACATGGCTTTGCGGCTAGGTTCCGAAAAACGCCGCAAAGGCTGCTTGACTGGTCGTGCGAGAGGATCCAAATTAAGGTGGTGCTCGGCAAGTTCCCTGGGTACTCCTGGCATGTCAGCTGGACACCATGCGAAGATTCTCCAGTGCTCACGGAGGAACTCGACGAGCGCGCTTTCCTATGCGACATCCATGTTTGCGGCAATGGACGTCGTTTTCTTTGGATCTGTCGGGTGGATCTGTACCTCTTTTGAATCTTGGTTGTGTTGAAAGTTGGCTCTTTAGAAGATCTCCCTACCTCTGGCAGCACATCATAATCAGTGAACCTTGGCGCCGCATATTCTGCTTGCATCCCGAAAGTTTCTGACAGTCGATGAAAATCTTTGTCGCATTTATCGGATAACGCAAAGCTTCCTTTGATTGTGATAGGTCCCTTGGGCCCAGGCAACCTCCACAACAAATATGTATAATGCGGCACTGCCATGAACCTAGCATATGCTGGTCGTCCCAACAAAGCATGATACTGCGACGGGAAATCGACGACTTCAAACTCCAAATTCTCTATCCTGTAGTTTTCTCGGGTTCCGAACTGAACGTCGAGGTTGATTTTGCCCAATGGGTAACTTGGCTTCTCTGGTGTAATCCCGTGGAAACGTGTATCAGTTGGTTTCAAGTTCGCTAGGGATATGTTCATCTTCCTCAATGTATCTGCATACATGAGGTTTAAGCTGCTGCCGCCATCTATGAAGACTCTCGACACATCAAAACCAGCGATTACTGCGGGTAAGATGAGTGCTGATTGTCCTGGTCGAGGAACTTGCTGCGGATGATCTGCAATTGTGAAGCCGATGTCTTGCCCCGACCAATTTAGGTACTCGACTGTTGGTGGAGGCATCTTCTCTGCCATGAACACTTGTCGCGAGATTACCTTCTGCGCCCTGTTTGATGGCCTGGCTTTCTGAATCATCGAGACCGCACCATTAGAGTTGGGGTCAACATATGGAGGTGGATGTGGTGCTGCCGCAATTCTAAGCTGATGCCGATTTTCGTCCGTAATTGCGGGAGGAGGTGGAAGGTGAATCTCGCTCCTTGGCTCCCGAGGGTTTCTGTTATTTGCTTGGGCATTTGCAATTCCTGCGGCTCGCAACATTGCCTGGAAATTTCTGCAATCTTTTTGGAGATGTCCTGACTGCCTCTTTCCATTGTTGTCGAGGTAAAAGTGCATTTGACACGGACCGTTCATCATCTCCTCGGGAGACACATAAGGTCTTTGAATCCTTGGTCCACTATTTTGCCTGTTGCCGCGAAAATCACCTCTATTGTCGCCTTGTTGCTCGTTGCTCCTTTGATAATCATCTCGACTATTTCCTCCAGGATTTCCCCGAAAACCAGCCGATATATGGCCGGGAGCATCGTTGTTGTAGAACTGGCGAGAAAATCGCCTTCTATTTTGATAATTTCGACCACGATCCTCCTCTGGCGACCTGTGTCGCTTGTTGTATATTGCGTCTTCTCCATCTGCCCATTTGTTGGCTATCTCCATGAGTGCTGATATGGTCTTAGGGTTAGTTCTCCCTAAGTCCTCGATGAAATCTGCTCGGCGGACTCCTGCCACGAACGCATCTATTGCCCTCTCGTCGGATATATCTTCTGCCGAGTTTTTTATAATGTTCCATCGCTGTATATACTTCCTCATCGACTCGTCGTGTTTTTGTCGGCATGCCCTCAGCTCTTCCAACGATGCAGGTTTCTTGCAGGTGGATCGGAAGTTTTTCACGAAGATGTTCTCAAAGTTATCCCAGCTGTCGATGGAATTTAGGGGGAGTTTCTTTATCCAAGATCTCGCGGCACCACTCAGGTGAACTTGGATACTTTGCATAGCTGTTGCTCTGGTTCCTCCTACCAGCTTTACCATCTCGAGATAATCCACGAGCCAATCCTCGGGATCTTGCAAGCCGTCGAACTTCTTGAAATTCTCGGGTAACTTGAACCCTTTCGGTACTCGAGTTTTTCGAACTCTTCTCGTAAAGCATGGGAGTCCACACATATCTTCATCGGCAAGCTCTGGCGAGTGCTGACGCTCCCTTCTTTCTTGTCGCGCTCTGTCCACCCTTACTTGGACTGTTGTGTCTCTTGCCCCACTTGTTCTTGGTGGGTCTTGAACTGCTGCGGTGTGTCGTGGACTATTTTGCCTAGGATTTTCTTCGGGAGGCGTTGTTGCAAACGCTGTTCCCATAACTCCTACTCCAGCCATTGCCATATTGAACAATGGTTCTCTCGGGTCTCCAGGAGGTGGTCTGGATGCGAGGATGTAAGCTTGTGTTGCCATGTAACCTGCCTCTGGCGTTTTTGGGATGATATTTCCCCGTTCGTCGATCGACATAAAGGACATGTCGAGATTTTGGATTATACTTCCTCTTTCTGCTTCGGGTATGTTTTGCAGCCGAGACATTGCTCTCCTCCGAGCTTCTCTGTGACTATCTCCCGTAGTTCCTGAAAGGCGACTTAACTCTGCTCGGCGTCTGCTTGATGCAGAAGCTGCTTCTTTCCTCCTATTCAGGGATGCTGTCTGTTTTTCTAACTCTCTGCTTACTCGAGCAAGTCTATATTGATATGCTTGAAGTTCTTGTACAGTAGCAGTGGTGGTCATAGGTTCTGAACCATCCATGGCTTTCGCAGCCCTATCCCACGCTTCTTGCGGGAGCTGTACTCTTGCGCGAGTTGAGGATCCAGGATATTTAGTGCCTAAGCCATGTCTGAGATCAGCGGGATCGACGTATGGATTTCCCAATTCGTCGAAAGCCTCTGACGTTTGCGGTTCTGATGTGCCTGCCCCTTCTACCACATAGATCTGATGATATTTTGCGCATTGATTTTTATCAGGATTGGTGACACCATCGTATAGAGTGGTGAAGACCTTTCCGATGGCAGCAGACTTGTCGATGAAGTTGAAGCTGTCGACGCTGTCGGAGTCGCTGCTTATAAAGGAGTCCGCAGACGACTCGAAGGATGTGTTGCTGAAGATCTTGGCGAGCTTTCCGCTTGCCTTGTTGTCGACGAAGTATGGCGACGAAAACTCCTCGTCACTCGACGAAAAGTTAGAATCGACCGCTGAAAATTCCGACGAGATCGGAACTTCGAGACGGTAGGATCCTTCCTTGTTGACGCCAAATCGGAATTCTCCGAACGTCATGATGATGGGCTCCTCCAGATAGGCACATGCATCCATACGGGAGGGCGGGTGAGGAATAAAATTGAATAGATCAGTTTTTCCCTTGTTACCTCGATCCATCGCATTGCTTGCTGTTGACGATGTCGAAGATCTTGAACGTGCCATCGAGATCAGCTCCTTGCAACCTCTAATTCCCACAGACGGCGCCAATTGACAAAGGATTAACTTGTCAATGCCTACAGATTGTAGACTAGGGTTTTGCTAGAAGTAGAGGGCAAGTAGATCTCGAAGGTTTAGGCGAAAAGTACTCGACGATTATGAAAGCTAGGGTTATGTTGACAGTAGATTCGATCCTTTCTTTGTCCCTCGACTCCCCCTTATATAGGAGGTGGAGCCGAGGGTTTCGTTTTGTACAAGTTACAGAGTCCGGGACGGTTTCTAACTCATCCCGCCAGATTACAAATAACACTTCCTATTACAACTCTAGCTTTCTTTAATATATCTTGGGCTCCCGAATCTTCTTATTCTTCGGATAGTGGGCCTTCAATAAACTCCGGGTACTATCTTTGGCAGGCCCATTTGGGATGCCTATGTCAGTACCCCCCTAGGCCCTCGTGTGGCCCCGCGTTGACCCTCCGTAAAGCCTCCGTCGAAACCCCCGACGAGAGCCACGATACGGAAAACCTCCGAGACGCCGCCGCCGCGAATCCCATCTCGGGGATTCAGGAGATCGCCTCCGGCCGGAGAGGGGATTCATCTCCCGGAGGACTCTACACCGCCATGGTCGCCTCCGGAGTGATGAGTGAGTAGTTCACCCCTGGACCATGGGTCCATAGCAGTAGCTAGATGGTCGTCTTCTCCTTGTTGTGCTTCATTGTTGGATCTTGTGAGCTGCCTAACATGATCAAGATCATCTATCTGTAATACTATATGTTGTGTTTGTCGGGATCCGATGGATAGAGAGTACTATGATTATGGTGATTATCAATCTATTGTTTATGTGTTGTTTATGATCTTGCATGCTCTCCGTTATTAGTAGAGGCTCTGGCCAAGTTTTTGCTCTTAACTCCAAGAGGGGGTATTTATGCTCGATATTGGGTTCATGCCTTCATTGACACCTGGGATCGTGACAGTAGGTTCTAAGGTTGTGATGTGTTGCCACTAGGGATAAAACATTGATGCTATGTCTAAGGATGTAGTTGTTGATTACATTACGCACCATACTTAATGCAATTGTCTGTTGCTTAGCAACTTAATACTGAATGGGGTTCGGATGATAACCTGAAGGTGGACTTTTTAGGCATAGATGCAGTTGGATGGCGGTCTATGTACTTTGTCGTAATGCCCGGATTAAATCTCACTATATTTATCATATCATGTATATGCATTGTTATGCCTTTCTCTA
Source organism: Lolium multiflorum (assembly GCA_030979885.1). Lineage (NCBI taxonomy): Eukaryota > Viridiplantae > Streptophyta > Magnoliopsida > Poales > Poaceae > Lolium > Lolium multiflorum. The sequence continues at coordinate 270,418,384 of CM061748.1, read as the reverse complement.
TTTGTCAATTGCCCGACTGTAATTTGTTCACCCAACATGCTTTTATCTTATGGGAGAGACACCTCTAGTGAACTGTGGACCCCGGTCCTATTCTTTACATAGCATACAATCTATGCAATTGTGTTTACTGTTTTCTTTGCAAACATCTTCCACTCGATACGTTTAATCCTTTGTTACAGCAAGCCGGTGAGATTGACAACCTCACTTCGTTGGGACAAAGTACTTGGGTTGTGTTGTGCAGGTTCCGCGTTGGCGCCGAATCTGGTGTTGCGCCGCATCACATTTCGCGACCATCAACCTTCAACGTGCTTCTTGGCTCCTACTGGTTCGATTAAACCTTGGTTTCATACTGAGGGAAACTTGCTTCTATACGCATCATACCTTCCACTTGGGGTTCCCAACGGACGTGTACATCTACGCGTATCAAGCTAAATTTCTGGCGCCGTTGCCGGGGAGATCAAGACACGCTGCAAGGGGAGTCTCCACTTCTCAATCTCTTTACTTTGTTTTTGTCTTGCTTTATTTTATTTACTACTTTGTTTGCTGCACCTAAACAAAACACAAAAAAATTAGTTGCTAGTTTTACTTTATTTATTGTCTTGCTCTCTATATCAAAAACACACAAAAATTAGTTACTTGCATTTATTTTTATTATCATGACTAGTCCTGTAGTTGTTACTCTATCACTTGAGGAATCGATCTTTACCTTTAAACAAGGGGGTGAGGAGAGTTTTGAGAAAGCTTGGTCTAGAATTTTTGATTCATATAGTAGAACTGAACCTAAAATGCCTCTAAGTTTGCTTCTTAGTAACTTTTATTTTGGTCTTACTCTTCGTTATAGATACGCCCTAGATGCTGTAGTAGGAGGAGATTTCCTCCATTGTGATGGAGATCAAGCTTTTAATGCCATAAAAAAATTAGTCACATCATCTGGCTCTGCTAGTAACTTTGATTTATCTCTAGCTAGCATTCTTGATAGATTGAACACTCTCGAAACAAATATATCTTGTTTAAAAGAAGGGTACAACCATATTCGCGAATTTTATGATTATGTTCCACTAAGCTTTGAACCTTCAATGTGGGTGCCTACTATAAAAGTTACCATTTGTGATGAAATTTTTTATGCCCGCTGTGATATTATGTCTGAATTCTGCCTTATGCCTAAAAGCATTTATGAATCTTTGCCACTTTGGGAACTTACTGAAGGAGGAGAAGGAATAACTCTTACTGATAATTCTGTTATAATTCCTAAGGGAATAGCTGAAGGTGTTTTCACAACCTTTCTTGGAAGAACGGTATCCACTGATTATCTTGTCATTGAATGTGTAGGGACAGGACAAATTACGCTTGGAAGATCCCTGTTGAAACTCATGGGAGCAATCATAGATATGGGGAAGGGCACTCTAAATTTTACCTCTTCACCAGGATGCGGTCATGTATTCCCTAAACCAAAAAGTAAGAAGAGTAGGCTCAAAGCCTCTGGTAAGAATGTTGATGCTTCATCTCTCGATGTTACTTGATTTGCACTTTCTGCGCCTAGCTGAAAGGCGTTAAAGAAAAGCGCTTATGGGAGACAACCCATGTTTTTACCTACAGCAATTTTTGTTTTGTTGAGTCTTGGAAGTTGTTTACTACTGTAGCAACCTCTCCTTATCATGTTTTTGTGCCAAGTAAAGTTTCTATGTCAAAGTTGATGTTATATTTGGGATCGCTGCGCAGAAACAGCATTGCTGTCTGTCACGAATCTGGGCACAGTTCTCTGTAGAAAATTAGAAAAAATCTGCCAATTTACGAGCGTGATCCTCAGATATGTACGCAACTTTCATTAGTTTTGAGTTTTTCCATTTGAGCAAGTCTGGTGCCAGCTTTAAATTCGTCTTTACGGACTGTTCTGTTTTTAACAGATTCTGCCTTTTATTTCGCATTGCCTCTTTTGCTATGTTGGATTTATTTCTTTGATCCATTAATGTCCAGTAGCATTATGCAATGTCCAGAAGTGAAAATAATGATTGTGTCACCTCTGAATGTGTGAATTATTAATTGTGCACTAACCCTCTAATGAGTTTGCTTGAAGTTTGGTGTGAAGGAAGTTTTCAAGGGTCAAGAGAGGAGAATGATATACTATGATCAAGAGGAGTGAAAGCTCTAAGCTTGGGGATGCCCCCGTGGTTCACCCCTGCATATTTTAAGAAGACTCAAGCGTCTAAGCTTGGGGATGCCCAAGGCATCCCCTTCTTCATCGACAACATCATCAGGTTCCTCCCCTGAAACTATATTTTTATTCAATCACATCTTGTGTTCTTTACTTGGAGCGTCGGTTTGTTTTTGTTTTTGTTTTTGTTTGAATAAAATGGATCCTAGCATTCACTTTGTGGGAGAGATACACGCTCCGCTGTTGCATATGGACACATGTGTCCTTAGGCTTTACTCATAATGTTCATGGCGAAGTTTCTTCTTCGTTAAATTGTTATATGGTTGGAATTGGAAAATGCTACATGTAATAATTCTAAAATGTCTTGGATAATGTGATACTTGGCAATTGTTGTGCTCATGTTTAAGCTCTTGCATCATACACTTTGCACCCATTAATGAAGAAATACATAGAGCTTGCTAAAATTTGATTTGCATATTTGGTCTCTCTAAGGTCTAGATAATATCTAGTATTGAGTTTTGAACAACAAGGAAGACGGTGTAGAGTCTTATAATGTTTACAATATGTCTTTTATGTGAGTTTTGCTGCACTTGTTCATCCTTGAGTTTGCTTCAAATAACCTTGCTAGCCTAAACCTTGTATCGAGAGGGAATACTTCTCATGCATCCAAAATCCTTGAGCCAACTACTATGCCATTTGTGTCCACCATACCTACCTACTACATGGTATTTCTCCGCCATTCCAAAGTAAATTGCTTGAGTGCTACCTTTAAAATTCCATCATTCACCCTTGCAATATATAGCTCATGGGACAAAATAGCCTTAAAAACTATCGTAGTATTGAATATGTACTTATGCACTTTATCTTTTATTAAGTTGCTTGTTGTGCGATAACCATGCCTCTGGGGAACGCCATCAACTATTGTTGAATATCATGTGAGTTGCTATGCATGTCCGTCTTGTCTGAAGGATCTATCATTTTAGTGGTTGGAGCATGCAAAATTGTTAGAGAAGAACATTGGGCCGCTAACTAAAGCCATGAATCATGGTGGAAGTTTCAGTTTTGGACATATATCCTCAATCTCATATGAGAATAATAATTGTTGCTACATGCTTATGCATTTAAGAGGAGTCCATTATCTGTTGTCCATGTTGTCCCGGTATGGATGTCTAAGTTGAGAATAATCAAAAGCGAGAAATCCAAAATGCGAGCTTTCTCCTTAGACCTTTGTACAGGCGGCATGGAGGTACCCCTTTGTGACACTTGGTTGAAACATGGCATGCAAAGATCCGGTAGTCCAAGCTAAGTAGGACGAGGTGCGGGCACTACTAGTATACTATGCATGAGGCTTGCAACTTGTAAGATATAATTTACATAACTCATATGCTTTATTACTACCGTTGACAAAATTGTTTCATGTTTTCAAAATAAAAGCTCTAGCACAAATACAGCAATCGATGCTTTCCTTTTGAAGGACCATTCTTTTACTTTTATTGTTGAGTCAGTTTACCTATCTCCTTCCACCTAAGAAGCAAACACTTGTGTGAACTGTGCATTGATTCCTACATACTTGCATATTGCACTTGTTATACTACTTTATGTTGACAATATCCATGAGATATACATGTTATAAGTTGAAAGCAACCGCTGAAACTTAATCTTCCTTTGTGTTGCTTCAACACCTTTACTTTGATTTATTGCTTTATGAATTAACTCTTATGCAAGACTTATTGATGCTTGTCTTGAAGTACTATTCATGAAAAGTCTTTGCTATATGATTCATTTGTTTACTCATGTCATTACCTTTGCTTTGATCGCTGCATTCATTACATATGTTTACAAATAGTATGATCAAGATTATGATGGCATGTCACTTCAGAAATTATCTTTGTTATCGTTTTACCTGCTCGGGACGAGCAGAACTAAGCTTGGGGATGCTGATACGTCTCCAACGTATCGATAATTTCTTATGTTCCATGCTACTTTATTGATGATACCTACATGTTTTATGCACATTATATGTCATATTTATGCATTTTCTGGAACTAACCTATTAACAAGATGCCGAAGAGCCAGTTGCTGTTTTCTGCTGGTTTCAGAAATCCTAGTAAGGAAATATTCTCGGAATTGGACGAAACTTTCGCCCAGGGTCCTATTTTTGCACGAAGCTTCCAGAAGACCGAAGAGATAACGAAGTGGGGCCACGAGGCAGCCAGAGGCTAGGGCGGCGCGGCCCAGGCCCCGCCGCGCCGACCTACCCCCTGGGCCCCTCGTGTGGCCCCCCGCGTTGACCCTCCGCCTACTTAAAGCCTCCGTCGCGAAACCCCCGCCGAGAGCCACGATACGGAAACCTTCCAGAGACGCCGCCGCGAATCCCATCTCGGGGATTCAGGAGATCGCCTCCGCACCCTGCCGGAGAGGGGATTCATCTCCCGGAGGACTCTACACCGCCATGGTCGCCTCCGGAGTGATGAGTGAGTAGTTCACCCCTGGACCATGGGTCCATAGCAGTAGCTATATGGTCGTCTTCTCCTTGTTGTGCTTCATTGTTGGATCTTGTGAGCTGCCTAACATGATCAAGATCATTTATCTGTAATACTATATGTTGTGTTTGTCGGGATCCGATGGATAGAGAGTACTATGATTATGGTGATTATCAATCTATTGTTTATGTGTTGTTTATGATCTTGCATGCTCTCCGTTATTAGTAGAGGCTCTGGCCAAGTTTTTGCTCTTAACTCCAAGAGGGGGTATTTATGCTCGATAGTGGGTTCATGCCTTCATTGACACTGGGATCGTGACAGTAGGTTCTAAGGTTGTGATGTGCTGTTGCCACTAGGGATAAAACATTGATGCTATGTCTAAGGATGTAGTTGTTGATTACATTACGCACCATACTTAATGCAATTGTCTGTTGCTTAGCAACTTAATACTGAATGGGGTTCGGATGATAACCTGAAGGTGGACTTTTTAGGCATAGATGCAGTTGGATGGCGGTCTATGTACTTTGTCGTAATGCCCGGATTAAATCTCACTATATTTATCATATCATGTATATGCATTGTTATGCCTTTCTCTATTTGTCAATTGCCCGACTGTAATTTGTTCACCCAACATGCTTTTATCTTATGGGAGAGACACCTCTAGTGAACTGTGGACCCCGGTCCTATTCTTTACATAGACTGCAATTGTGTTTACTGTTTTCTTGCAAACATCTTCCACTCGATACGTTTAATCCTTTGTTACAGCAAGCGGTGAGATTGACAACCTCACGTTTCGTTGGGACAAAGTACTTGGGTTGTGTTGTGCAGTTCCGCGTTGGCGCCGGAATCCCTGGTGTTGCGCCGCATCACATTTCACGACCATCAACCTTCAACGTGCTTCTTGGCTCCTACTGGTTCGATTAAACCTTGGTTTCATACTGAGGGAAACTTGCTTCTATACGCATCATACCTTCCACTTGGGGTTCCCAACGGACGTGTACATCTACGCGTATCAGAGGTAAGGTAAAAGGTATTCACATCCTCCGACTACTAAGTTATTTCTTAGCATTGTTGCCGGTGTGTGAGTGCTCGAAGCTATCTCCTTTAGATTCTGCAATTTTATCTTTTTGTCTCTTGTTTTTATTTTCACTAGTTAGGCATAATGGAAAACAACAAAAAAATTAGTGAGCTTTTTAATCTTTTTCCTGATTTAGAATTGTTTGATGCGAAAATTAAAAAACCTATGGAACCTTATTTGCATGATAGTAGCAATGTTATTAGTATGAACGCAATTACTGCTAATGCTATGGAAAAGTCTAAGCTTGGGGAAGCTAGTTTTTATGATCTTTGTAGCTTCCCAGTTTTAGGGGAGAAAATTTGCTCTGATAATACTTTATCTCCCATATGCGATAACTCTAATGATGCTTGTGATATTTTAAATCCACCTACTGAAAATATTCCTTTCAAGATACCTATGAAAATTATTGAACGTGTTATAGATAACCGCTATGAAGATCATTTACTGTTTTTACATGAATTATGCGGGTTATTCAAGTGTGCAGGTATCTCTATGGATGAAGTGAGGAAGAAACTATTCTCTATTTCGCTGTCTGGTAAAGCGGCGCATTGGTATAAATTGTTGAAGAATAGTCATTCTCTTGGTTGGGAGGAAATTGTATCTCTCTTTTATTCTAAATTTTATCCTCCTCATGAAGTGCATATTGATAGGAATTACATTTATAACTTTTATCCTCGTGATGGAGAGAGTATTTCCCAAGCATGGGGGAGATTGAAGTCACTAATGCTCAAATGTCCCATTCATGAGCTCCCCCGTAATGTTATTATTAATAATTTTTATGCAAGGCTTTCAGGACATCACAAGGACTATCTAGATGCCTGTTTGGAGGGATCTTTCACAAGCAAGGAGGTTGAAGCTAGATGGGATCTTCTTGATCGGATTGAGGAGAACGCTGAAGATTGGGAGAATGACAAAGGTAGAGAGTCAGGTATAAATTATGATTATGAATGCATTGAAACTTTTATGGATACTGATAAATTTCGAAATATGAGTGCTACTTATGGTCTTGACTCTCAAGTTGTTGCAAATTTTTATAAAGCTTTTGCTTCTCACATTGAATTGCCTAGGAAGAATTTTGATAAGTATCATGAACCTTTTAAAGACGCTTGCATGAAGGATGAAACTGTTATTAATGATTGCAATGAACATGTTCAAACTTCTGAAAATGCTATTTCCTATAAGCATGTTAATTTTTGTGGAATACATAGACCTTGTGGAATTAATCAAATCGAAGATGAATATTGTATCCATCATAGGAATGAAAAAACTAGAAAGTGGTCTAGGGCTCTAGATGATCTTGGTGAAAAAGTGTGTGCCCTCTATCCTTTTATTTGTGAACTTTGCCATAGAGTTGGTCATTTTAATTTTCAATGCTCCTCCAATGATAATTCGAACCCCATGAGTGCTGCAAATTTGTATTGTGATGATGAAATTATTCCTAATCAGCATGATGAACTTACCTTATTTTTGAAGTGTGAAGAGTTATCAAGAAAAATTTCTTTGTTAGATATTAAGGATCTTGATATTGATGATGTCCTGCATGGGTGTCTTTCTTATTGCATTAATAATTGCCATACAAATACTTACATACAGAATATTTTAGAAGATGACACTTTGCCAAAATATGATAGGACCGCTGTGTGTTTTAAACTTATTAATGAAAAGGAGGAATCCTCCCAAGTTTCTTCTATTGTTTCTGGAAATAAATCAGGTTATGTGGAGAAGCATTATTCATGTCCCCTCAAACGATGATATTGAAAGCTCTAAGCTTGGGGATGTTGTGCTTGAAGATCCTATATTTGAGACCTCTACTTTTAGTGAAAATGATGATATTACATATTCTGGTTTAGATAATTGCTATAGAGATGGATATGACACATGTTACAATTATCCTTATGAAACTTGTCATAGTTATGATGGGCTTGCCAAAAACCATTCCCTTAGTATGCAACTTGTTTACCATGTTCAAATTCTTAATAATGATCCTGCTCCAATTACTATTAATGAGAAGAGTTTTTCTTATGTCAAAAATAATGATACCCTTATGCATATGAACCATGATAAGAATGTTTTAAGTGATGGTTATATTGTGGATTTCATCAATGATGCTACTGAAAGTTATTATGAGAGAGGGAAACACGGTTGTATGCATCTTAATAATATTAAGTTTCCCCTCTTTATGTTGAGAATCTTGAAGTTACTCGTGTCTTATCTTCTTATGCTTGTCACTTTGTTCTTCATGAATTTATTTGTGTACAAGATTCCTTTTCATAGGAAGAGGGTTAGGCTTAAATTTGTTTTATACTTGCTTTTCGATGCTCTCTTTGCTTCAACTCTCATCCTTATGAGAGCATCATCATTAAAATTGCTGAGCCCATCTTAATGGCTATAAAGAAAGCACTTCTTGGGAGATAACCCATGTGTTTATTTTGCTACTGTTTTGTTGTGTCTTGGAAGTTGTTACTACTGTAGAAACCTCTCCTTATCATGTTTTTGTGCCAAGTAAAATCTCTATGGTAAGGTTGATACTAGATTTGGATTACTGCGAAAACAGATTTTGTCTCACGAATCGCGCATAACTCTCTGTAGGTAACTCAGAAAAATCTGCCAATGTATGTGCGCGATCCTCAGATATGTACGCAACTTTCGTTAGTTTTGAGTTTTTCCGTTTGAGCAAGTTAAGTGCCCCTGCAAAATTCGTCTTTTTTACTGCTGTTTGACAGATTCGCCTTTTATTTCGCATTGCCGCTTTTGCTGTGTTGAATGAGTTTCTTTGTTCCATTAACTTTCAGAAGCTTTGTGCAATGTCCAGAAGTGTTAAGAATGATCGTGTCACCTCTGAACATGTGAATTTTTATTATGCACTAACCCTCTAATGAGTTTGCTTGAACTTTGGTGTGGAGGAAGTTTTCAAGGGTCAAGAGAAGAGGATGATATACTATCATCAAGAAGAGTGAAAGGTCTAAGCTTGGGGATGCCCCGTTGGTTCATCCCTGCATATTTTAAGAAGACTCAAGCATCTAAGCTTAGGGATGCCCAAGGCATGATACGTCCAAAACGTATCTACTTTCCCGAACACTTTTGCTATTGTTTTGCCTCTAATTTGTGTATTTTGGATACAACTAACACGAACTAACGCTGTTTTCAGCAGAACTGCTCTCTCGTCTTTTTGTGCAGAAATCCAACTTTCGGGAAAATCCTCGGAATTTATGTAAGGCCCTATTTTACCAGAATATTGACGGAGCCAGAAGGGCAAGAGAGGTGGAGGCCCGAGGGCCCCACACCATATGGCCCCACACCATAAAAGACAACCCTGTGAGAATAATACATTATGTCCTCGATGGGCAAATATTTTACAGCTCAGCTGAAAACCCCAATTTTCTTATTTCCTGTTTTCTGTTGGTACTGTTTACCATTTATTCATCCATTGCGAAGCACGGGCGTTGTGCTAGTAGTATTATTATATGAATTGAGATAATTTATTTCTTTGCACTATGGGTGTATGTTAGTTCTCTCTTGTGATGTTGCATGATGTAGACCATGTAATATTTGCCTAAGGGTCACATGAGGGAACTACTGTCGGAAGTTCGGTAGTGTATACGGCGGGAAGTGACATCCCGTGCGCGGTGCGCTATTGTACGGAAGAGGGGTGATAACCCACAAGTATAGGGGATCGCAACAGTCTTCAAGGGAAGTATTACCCAATTTATTGATTCGACACAAGGGGAGACAAAGAATACTTGTAAGCCTTAACAGCGGAGTTGTCAATTCAGCTGCACTGCAACAGACTTGCTCGCAAGAGTTTATCGTAGTAACAGTTTTATGGCAGTGGAAATAGTGAAATAACAGCAGTGAAATAAAGACAGCAGTAGTGATTATAGTAAACAGCAGGATTAAAATACTGTAGGCACAGGGACGGATTTAACGGGCGTTGCATGGATGAGAGAAACTCATGTAACAATCAAAGCAGGGCATTTGCAGATAATAATAAAACGGTATCCAAGTACTAATCAATCAATAGGCATGTGTTCCATATTTAGTCGTACGTGCTCGCAATGAGAAACTTGCACAACATCTTTTGTCCTACCAGCCGGTGGCAGCCGGGCCTCTAGGGAAACTACTGGAAATTAAGGTACTCCTTTTAATAGAGTACCGGAGCAAAGCATTAACACTCCGTGAACACATGTGATCCTCACATCACTACCATCCCCTCCGGTTGTCCCGATTTCTGTCACTTCGGGGCCATTGGTTCCGGACAGCGACATGTGTATACAACTTGCAGGTAAGATCATAAACAACGAATATCTTCATGAATCAATAACATGTTCAGATCTGAGATCATGGCACTCGGGCCCTAGTGACAAGCATTAAGCATAACAAGTTGCAACAATATCATAAAAGTGACATCTACGGATACTAGGCACTATGCCCTAACAATCTTATGACTATTACATGACTAATCTCATCCAATCCCTACCATCCCCTTCAGCCTACAGCGGGGAATTACTCACACATGGATGGGGGAAACATGGCTGGTCGATGGAGAGGCGTTGGCGGTGATGGCGGTGAAGATCTCCTCCAATTCCCCGTCCCGGCGGAGTGCCGAACGGAGACTTCGGCTCCCGCGACGGAGTTTCGCGATGTGGCGGCTCTCTGGAGGGTTTTGGCGACTTCGACTTCTCCGTGCGTTTTTAGGTCGAACCCGATGAGTAGTCCGAAGGGCGTCGGAGGCCAGCCGAGGGGGCCACACCATAGGGCCGCGCGGGCCCCCCAGGCCACGCCGCCTTATGGTGTGGGGCCCTCGGGCCTCCACCTCTCTTGCCCTTCTGGCTCCGTCAATATTCTGGTAAAATAGGGCCCGCATAAATTCCGAGGATTTTCCGAAAGTTGGATTTCTGCACAAAAACGAGACACCAGAGCAATTCTGCTGAAAACAGCGTTAGTCCGTGTTAGTTGTATCCAAAATACACAAATTAGAGGCAAAACAATAGCAAAAGTGTTCGGGAAAGTAGATACGTTTTGGACGTATCAACTCCCCCAAGCTTAGCTTATTGCTTGTCCTCAAGCAATTCAGTTAACAACTGAGCGATAAAAGAACTTTCACGAACACATTTGCTCATATGATGTATATATTCTCATGCTATGGCTAATACTTAAGCAGTTCATAATAAGATACATGCAAATAAGATCATCCAACAGCTATGTCAATCATGGAGAGGTACCAACAATTAATAATAAGCACCATGAATCATGTATATAAGCAGGATTGCAATGTTCATAAGAGAATATGATAAAGTGGTATCTCGCTTGCCCGTATTTGATCGGCAAAACATAAATGCCGAGGCACCTCTGGAGTTCATAGAAAGACTAGAAGTAGTGATTGTCAAAGATAAAAGCATCAAAGTTATACCACAATCAATCATATTTTGAGACAAGCATATTATACTAAGAATGACAGTTGTGCTCTCAAGATAGTGCTCAAAGAAAGAATGGAGACACAACATAAAAGTAAAAGATTGACCCTTCGCAGAGGGAAGCAGGGATTAACATGCGCTAGAGCTTTTCATTTGTAAAGCAGGAGTAAAATTATTTTGAGAGGTGTTTGTTGTTGTCAACGAATGGTAATGGGTACACTAACTACCTCATCAACCGGACTCCCAAGAGCGGCTCCCATTTTATTTATTTTTGGGTGGCACTCCTTCCAACCTTTCTTTCACAAACCATGGCTAACCGAATCCTCGGGTGCCTGCCAACAATCACATACCATGAAGGAGTGCCTTTTTATTTAAGTTTTAATTCGGGACTGGGAATCCCATTGCCAGCTCTTTTTGCAAAATTATTGGATAAGCGGATGTGCCACTAGTCCATATGAGAGTCCGTCAAAAGTAAATGACAAGGTTGAAAGCTAAACACCACATACTTCCTCATGAGCTATGAAACATTAACACAAATTGAGAAGCATTTTGAAAGTTTTAAAGGTAGCACATGAGAATTTACTTGGAATGGTTTGAAATGCCATGCATAGGTATTTATGGTGGACACTTTTGGAACAACTTGGTTTTCAGGTGTTTGGAGGCACGAGCGGCGTTCCCGCTCAGTACAAGTGAAGGCTAGCAAAAGACTAGGGAGCGACAAATCAAGAGAGCAGTAACTGTCATAATCATGCTTGCGGCAAAATAAATTAACGAAGGCATAAAAGTGATACAATAACTCTGAAGCAATATAAATCATCGAGGCTTAATTGACTTTTTGTTCAGTCATATGCATGCGTGAGCATGTGCCAAGTCGATATAAATGAATTATTCAGAGGAGGATACCACAATGTCATACTTACTTATGAATAAAACAATGCAAGCAAACATCCATGACATGCTACTCATATTAATAAATTGGAACTAAACATGAGAGATCATGAACTACTAGACTTTCTCAAATAACATATACCTCACATGAACCAACTAAGCATGCTCATATGGATGAGTATATGTACAAAAATGAAAGCAAATAGAGTTCATACCAGCCTCTCACCACAATCAGATTGTCGTAGATCGTCATTATTGCCTTTTCACTTGTGTAGCTTGGATAATATGAAATGAAAACCACGCTCCAGCCACCGAAGACCATTGAACTCATGATGAACTTTACAAACCAAAGAAGAACAGCAAATATTTTTGGTGTTTTCGAATTAGAAACAAGAACGAAAGAAAACAAGCAAACAAAGCAAAATCTTTTTGGGTTTTCTCATAGCAAACCAACGATAGCAAATAAAGTAAACTAAGAGCAAAGAACCAAATAAACAAATGGTGAAGAGAAACAACAGAAATATTTTTGGTCTTTTTGTGTTTTAGGAAAGAAACAAAGTGAAAACAAAAGAATGCAAACTAACAGAAACACAGAAAAGCAGGATGACAGAAATCTGCCAAATCCTGACAGCAGTACAGAAATCGAAATTAACAAAAATCTTCCATTGCTCAGACCAAAAAGTGTTCAACTAATGAAAGTTAGATAACAACCTGGGGCACATGCTCAAAAATTGGCAACTCAAAATAACGTTCTGGCTGTGCGTACGAATTTTTTTGGTAACAGCACAGAATCTGTTTTTGGACAGCACTTCCCCAAATATCATCTCCCTCTCATTAGAAAACCACTCTAGAGACTAAACAAGTATGTACAAGTATCCAGCAACCATAATATGCAAAGAATGAGTGATGCCGGTATACCTCCCCCAAGCTTAGGCTTTTGGCCTAAGTGGAGTTCATTCCCAACGAGGGTCGGAGTTCCACGCCGGTGGATCATACATGGAGTGGTAATAGGGCCCCTGTGCAGAAGAATATCGTGGAGGTTCCACATGCCCATGATGTTGATATGAGGAGCTCGCTGCATCGGATGAAGAGTCGGGGTGCTCCTCGGCCTCCTCCACATCTTCCCTTGCACGACGGCTTTCCCTTTCTATGTATGCGTTTAGCTCATTTTCTGTGATCGACCACCCGTTCCTGGCATCAAGGTTAAACAAAGCAGGTGCAGGCAAGCGTACTAGTTTTTCAATTTTCTTGGTTATACTCCAATTTTTCTTATACAAAGTTATCCTATAATGCAGGTTGTTCAAATTAGATGCATCTGAAATAAATTCATGTTTAATCATGGAAACAACATCAAGCTTCTCTATAGAAAGCGAAATATCTAAATGGTGGGGTCCTACACCATGCATAGCTAATAAGCGAGAGGCGATAAGACCTCCACAAATTCCTCCTTTCTCACGGTTAGTAGCAAGTCTACAAGCTATTAAAGCACCCAAATTATAAGTCCTATCATGTTGCAAAGCAGCAGCTAAGAAAGCCAAATCTTGGACAGATAATTTACCTCCAGTCCTTCTCGCAAGAACGCACTTTGTAATGAAATAGGCAAAGTAGCGGATGGCTGGCTGTTGAATGCTACTAATCTTACCACTATCATTGGAGAAGCTCCTCCCATTACAAATCATTGTATAAAGATTTGAGAGCTCCCGCGGTGTTCCCCTGATCTTCTCGCAGGATCCCCACCGCGGCACTCTAATTGCTGTACAAAAATCACTGAAAGGCAAGTCGATAGTTTTGTTATAAATCTTGTACCGGACCATGGGGTTAGTTTGAGACCGGTGAAATTCGAAATCCTGCACAACCGACACCGTTAGTTTAGCATATTGGTGAGGTTCACCAACAGTAAAACCTTCCAACCCTGCATTGGAAATCAGTGTTTGAACATCTTGCAGGATTCCTGCATTCCGCATAAAATCCGTGCATGGGTAATAAGAGGGGTATACTCCCTCTTCACGATGAACTCTCATGACTTGCTGTACCTCCAACTCTTCTTGGTTAAGTTGGTGCATACTCCCTTCCATTTTCTGAAATTTTTCAACAATCATTATAAAATTTGATTTCAAGGTATGTAATTGAAGGGAACTACTATAGGAACTTGCTAGAGTACTAAACATGCATCAAAACTAATTTCTTCCACCTAGAACAAGCATGCAAGCTCACTAAACATGTTATCTACAGCAGCAAAATATTCAAGATATACTCAACCAAATGAAATTCTAATTGGACAATCAAAGGAGTCACATACCAAGGAGTAAAAGTGCCAAATTTCAAACAGAAATCTGGGCTGAGCAAGGAGATCGAAAAATCGCGAGTTCTTGAGCAGAAACACGAGTGAGAGGAACTTGGTACGAGTTTTTTCGGGAGAGAGAAGATGCTGGGAGGAAGAGATGATGTAGTGGGGCAAGGAGGGGCCCACACCACAGGGTGGCGCGCCCACCTCCTTGGCCGCGCCGGCCTGTGGTGTGGCACCCTCTGGTGCCCCACAGGTCATCCTCTGGTACTCCCAGGTGCCTCGTCGAAAAATAGGACCAACGGTGTAATTTTTGTAATTTTTAGAGAACTTCGAAAAATGCACATTTCTGGGTATTAAATTAATGATTACTGCGCAGGAAAATGATTTCTAAAATCTTAAATGACTAAAGCATATTGCAAAACAAAAAGTGCTACAGCAAGTAAAATAAGTGGAGGGAGAAAGAAAGAAAGAAATGTTGTTTAGCTCTTTTATGCAATAAAATATACTTGTTAACAAGGTTGATCAAGTCTTGCTACCAAATAAATTTTATATGACATAAGAAGAAATAAACCTCAAATCAATCATGTTACCTTATATTGAATTGATATGGATCCAATCACAAGAGTTTGATATTCTTCTTTGGGCTCATATATAGGACAATCAATGGATCCCACTTTGATAGTTTTCACATTAAAAATTGTATTGACTCCACATACTTTATCAATCCTCTTGGGAAAATAGACAGTATGTTCCTTATCATCAACATTGAAAGTAACCATGCCTTTATTGCAATCAATAACAGCCCCTGCAGTATTAAGAAAGGGTCTTCCAAGAATAATGGACATATTATCATCTTCAGGCATTTCCAACACAACAAAATCAGTTAATATCAAGCAATGCTGAGTAACTTGAACATGAACATTTTCACATAAACCAACAGGAATAGCAGTAGATTTATCAGCCATTTGCAAAGATATATCAGTTGGTATCAATTTATCTAAATCAAGTCTCTTATAAAGAGAAAAAGGCATCACACTCACACCTGCTCCCAAATCACATAGAGCAGTTCTAACATAATTATTCTTGATGGAACAAGGAATAGTCGGTATACCTGGGTCTCCAAGCTTCTTTGGAATCTTACCATTGAAGGAGTAATTAGCGAGCATAGTGGAAATTTCCTCATTGGGGACTTTCCTTTTGTTAGTAACAATATCTTTCATATACTTTGAATAAGGAGGCAATTTAATAGCATCAGTCAAAGGGATTTGCAAAAATAAAGGTTTCATCCAATCACAAAATTTATTATAATGTTCCTCTTCCTTTGATTTTAGTTTCTTAGCAGGAAAAGGCATTTGCTTTTGAACCCAAGGTTCTCTTTCATTACCATGTTTCTCAGTAATAAAATCTTCTTTAGTGTACTTTTTATTTTTAGCATGCTTTTCAGGTTCTTTTTCAACCTCTTCTTTATCAGGAGTATCATTCTTATCATTATCTTCCTCATGTTCATTCAGTTTCAGCATCAGAAATAGAAATACTATTAGGATCATTAACAGGTTCAGAGGATTCTACAACATTCTTATGTTTCTTTTTCTTTTTCTTAGATGGAGCACTAGTTTTAGTTAGTTGAGAATCTTGTTCAACTCTTTTGGGATGCCCTTCAGGATATAGAGGATCCTGGGTAGAAACACCACCTCTAGTTGTTACTTCATAAGCATGTTTTTCTTTAGAATTATTTCCCAACAAGTCATTTTGCACTTTAGTAAGTTGATCAATTTGAGTTTGAACCATTTGAAAATGTTTAACAAGTATCTTAACATCATTGGAGGTTCTCTCCACAATACCATGCAATTCACTAATAGCTCGGGAATTTTCCATTAAATGATTCTCTACTCTCATATTAAAGTTTTCTTGCTTAACAATGTAATTATCAAACTCATCTAAGCATTGAGCAGGAGGTTTTGAATACGGAATATCTTCCCTAGTAAAGCGTTGAAGAGAGTGTACCTCAATCATGGATGAAGGGGGAGTTATCTCACATAAATCTTCTATAGGAGGTAAATTCTTCACATCTTCAGGTTTAATACCCTTCTCTTTAAGAGACTTCTTGGCTTCCCTCATATCTTCATCATTTAATTTAATCATACCCCTCTTCTTCACTATCGGTGTCGGGGTTGGTTCAATTGTAGACCAATCATCATGATTCCGGCCTATTTTAGCCAATAATTCTTCAGCGTCGTCTGGAGAAAACACAACCAGCACAACTATCCAGGTATGCCCTAGACTCAATGGTTAGTCCACTATAAAATATATCAAGTAAATCATGCTTTTCCAAATCATGGTCAGGCTGAGCTCTAATAAGAGAGCAAAATCTCGCCCAAGCCTCAGGCAATTTCTCTCCATCTTCCTGGTCAAAATTATAAATTCTCTGCAAAGCAGCATGTTGAGCACTAGCAGGAAAGTATTTACGGAAGAAAACATCAAGCAATTCTTTTGGACTTTTAATAGAACCAGGAGGCAAATTATTATACCAAGTTTTAGCATCATCCTTTAATGAGAAAGGAAAAATTTTAGCGACAAAATAAGTACGCATCTTAATATCATCAGAAAACAAGCCACTAAGAGTAGATAACTCAGTCATGTGTTCAACAGCACTTTCTTTTTCAGTACCACAAAAGGGTGTTTTCTCAACAATAGCTATATGAGATAGATCAAGAGAAAAATCATAATCTTTATCCCTAATGTTTATAGGAGATGTGGCAAATTTAGGATCAGGAGACAGTTTATATCTAACAGCATGTTCTGCAAGCAACTTTTTAATTTTTCTTGCATCAGTAGTAGCATTGCATTTTTCAATAAAATCATCATCAAGCTCTACATAATCTTCATCAAGATCATCACTAGAATATTCAACAGACTCAGGTGAATTAACAGGTGTAGCAGCATTTTCATTAGGAGTTTCAGTATTTTCAATTTGTCTAGACTTAGCAATTGTAGCATCTAGAAAAGATCCTAACGAACCATCATTATCAAGCACAGCAGAAGCATCATCACAATTATGAGAGGAATTTTCAGATTCAGCAGAAGTACCAGCATTTGAAGCTTGTGGTGGTGAAACAAGTTTACTTATCACAGATGGTGAATCAAGAGCAGCAGAGGTACTAAGAGTTGTACCTTTTCTTGTAGTGGATGGTAATATGGCGATCTTAGTATCGCGAGGTTTACCCATGATGGAGAATTGCAGCGAACAATATCAATCCAAGTGAACTTCCAAATAAAGCTATGTTCCCCGGCAACGGCGCCAGAAAATAGTCTTGATAACCCACAAGTATAGGGGATCGCAACAGTCTTCGAGGGAAGTATTACCCAATTTATTGATTCGACACAAGGGGAGACAAAGAATACTTGTAAGCCTTAACAGCGGAGTTGTCAATTCAGCTGCACCTGGAAACAGACTTGCTCGCAAGAGTTTATCGTAGTAACAGTTTTATGGCAGTGGAAATAGTGAAATAACAGCAGCGGTGAAATAAAGACAGCAGTAGTGATTATAGTAAACAGCAGGATTAAAATACTGTAGGCACAGGGACGGATTTAACGGGCGTTGCATGGATGAGAGAAACTCATGTAACAATCAAAGCAGGGGCATTTGCAGATAATAATAAAACGGTATCCAAGTACTAATCAATCAATAGGCATGTGTTCCATATTTAGTCGTACGTGCTCGCAATGAGAAACTTGCACAACATCTTTTGTCCTACCAGCCGATGGCAGCCGGGCCTCTAGGGAAACTACTGGAAATTAAGGTACTCCTTTTAATAGAGTACCGGAGCAAAGCATTAACACTCCGTGAACACATGTGATCCTCACATCACTACCATCCCCTCCGGTTGTCCCGATTTCTGTCACTTCGGGGCCATTGGTTCCGGACAGCGACATGTGTATACAACTTGCAGGTAAGATCATAAACAACAAATATCTTCATGAATCAATAACATGTTCAGATCTGAGATCATGGCACTCGGGCCCTAGTGACAAGCATTAAGCATAACAAGTTGCAACAATATCATAAAAGTGACATCTACGGATACTAGGCACTATGCCCTAACAATCTTATGACTATTACATGACCAATCTCATCCAATCCCTACCATCCCCTTCAGCCTACAGCGGGGGAATTACTCACACATGGATGGGGGAAACATGGCTGGTCGATGGAGAGGCGTTGGCGGTGATGGCGGTGAAGATCTCCTCCAATTCCCCGGCGGAGTGCCAGAACGGAGACTCTGGCTCCCGCGACGGAGTTTCGCGATGTGGCGGCTCTGGAGGGTTTCGCGACTTCGACTTCTCCGTGCGTTTTTAGGTCGAACCCGATAAGTAGTCCGAAGGGGGCGTCGGAGGCCAGCCGAGGGGGCCACACCATAGGGCCGCGCGGGCCCCCTAGGCCGCGCCGCCTTATGGTGTGGGGCCCTCGGGCCTCCACCTCTCTTCTTGCTCCGTCAATATTCTGGTAAAATAGGGCCTTCTGCATAAATTCCGAGCATTTTCCCGAAAGTTGGATTTCTGCACAAAAACGAGACACCGAGCAGTTCTGCTGAAAACAGCGTTAGTCCGTGTTAGTTGTATCCAAAATACACAAATTAGAGGCAAAACAATAGCAAAAGTGTTCGGGAAAGTAGATACGTTTTGGACGTATCAAGGGGGTAAGAAGGGACTCGCAATGCTTAACAAATAACCACGGGGTAATCCCTTAATTGTGATGGACCAATAGGTGGTTTGCCGAAGGTCGTTGCGATGGTTATTAATTCATGGATGTGTTATGAGATACATATTTCAACTTCGAGCCTTTCCAACATACAACTAGGGCTAAGATATGAGATATCTAGTTTGTGTCTTTAGTTAATACTAGAGGTGGAACCAACGATCCCCGAGAACATTTTAGTATTATTGCAGTCCAAACATAATCTTTAGCTGCATTTCTAGTCTTCTATTTCAGTTATTTACTCTACAAAAGCACCCTACAAAACCTTTTTAATTAAATCCTTCGCTTGATTTTTGAGACAGCTTAAACTAATTCTAGATAAATAGTAACAAGGGGCATTAAGATCACTACTAGTAGCTCCTCGTGGCTCAATACTCTTATTTTGAAACTAGCTACATATGATCTATGTTCTTGCAGTTATCAAGCTATTTTATGGCGTTGTTGCCGGCGAGCTCAGCGCTTTTGGTCTTTGTTTTTAGTTGCTATTTATTATTCTACGTTAGTTGTTTTTGAGTTATAGGTGAAAAATGTTGGAGATATGCCCAAGAGGCAATAATAAAATGGTTATTATAATATATCTTTGTGTTTATGATAATGTTTGCATACCATGCTATAATTGTATTAACCGAAACATTGATACATGTGTGTTATGTAAACAAAAAGGAGTCCCTAGTAAGCCTCTTGTATAACTAGCTTGTTGATTAATGGATGATCATGGTTTCGTGATCATGAACATTGGATGTTATTAATAACAAGGTTATGTCATTAGGTGAATGATATAATGGACAAACACCCAAATGAGCGTAGCATAAGATCAAGTCATTAAGTTCAATTTGCTATAAGCTTTCGATACATAGTTGCCTTAGTCCTTCGACCATGAGATCATGTAAATCACTTACACCGGAAGGGTACTTTGATTACATCAAACGCCATTGCGTAAATGGGTGGCAATAAAGGTGGGATTAAGTATTTGGAAAGTGTGAGTTGAGGCATATGGATCAATAGTGGGATTTGTCCATCCTGATGACGGATAGATATACTCTGGGCCCTCTCGGTGGAATGTCATCTGATTAGCTTGCAAGCATATGAATAGTTCATAAGAGATCACATACCACGGTACGAGTAAAGAGTACTTGTCGGTAACGAGGTTGAACAAGGTATGGAGATACCGATGATCGAACCTCGGACAAGTAAAATATCGCGAGACAAAGGGAATCGGCATCGTATGTAAATGGTTCAATCGATCACTAAGTCATCGTTGAATATGTGGGAGCCATTATGGATCTCCAGATCCCGCTATTGGTTATTGCTCGGAGAGGAGTCTCGACCATGTCTGCATAGTTCGCGAACCGTAGGGTGACGCGCTTAAGGTTCGATGTCGCATAAGTAGATATGGAATATGGTATGGAGACGAAGTTTGTTCGGAGTCTCGGATGGGATCCAGGACATCACGAGGAGGTCCGGAATGGTCCGGAGAATAAGATTCATATAAGGGAAGTTGATTTCTAGGTTTCGGAAAAGTTCGGAATTTTTCCGGTGAAAGACCGGAAGGTTCTAGAAGGTTCCGGAGGGGTCCACCATGGGGCCCACGACCTAGGGGGGCCCACATGGGCCGAGGGGGTGCTGCCCAGCCCTAATGGGCCAGGCGCACCAAGCCTCAAAGGCCCAGGCCGGCCACCCCTTAGGGTTTCCCCAAAACCCTAAGGGGGGATCAATTTGGAAGGCTTTGGGGGGAAGGAAAGTTCCCCCCTTCCCCTTTGGCCGGCCCTAGATGGGTTTGGACGTGGGGGGGCACCCCAAACCGACCCTCCCCACTATATAAAGAGGGGAGGGGTGGCCGGCCAAGTCCCCAACTTGAAAACCCTAGCCGCCACCTCTCCTCCCTCCTCTTTCTCTCTGTTGTGGCTTAGGCGAAGCCCTGCAGAGATTCTCCTCCACCACCACCACCATGCCGTCGTGCTGCTGGGATTCCGAGGGGATCTACCACACCTCCGCTGCCCGCTGGAACGGGGAGAGGAAGGGCTTCATCGACACCGTACGCGCGACCGAGTACGGAAGTGCTGCCGGATTGCAGCACTGGGGATGATCGTCTACACCAACAACGAGATCTGATCTCGTAGGCTTTGGAAATCTTCAAGGGTTAGTATCTTATCAATCTCGTTGCTTCGATCTTGTAGATTAGATCTTGGGTGTTCCATAGATTAGATCTTGGATTTATTCGTCTTGCGGTAGGAAATTTTTTGTTTTCTATGCTACGAACCCCAACAGTGGTATCAGAGCCATGTCTATGCATAGATCTGTTGCACGAGTAGAACACAATGGTTTTGTGGGCGTTGATGCTTTTGTTGCTTTAGTTTGTGTACTTTGCATCTTGCGGGATGGTGGGATGAAGCGGCCCGGGCTAACTTTACATGACCGCGTCTCATGAGACTTGCTCCACGCTTGACATGCAACTTGTATTGCATAAGTGGCTTTGCGGGTGTCTGTCTCTCCCACCATAGTGAAGATTCCAATTTGCACTTTCTATTGTCAACACTAGTATCACCGTTGTGGTTCATGTTCGTAGGTAGATTGGATCTTACTCGAAAACCCTAAACCACGTAAAATATGCAAACCAAATTAGAGGCGTCTAACTTGTTTTTGCAGGGTTTGGTGATGTGATATGGCCATGATGTGATGATGATTATATTTGATGTATGAGATGTTCATTGTTGTATTATGGCAACCGGCAGGAGCCTAATGGTTGTCTTTAATTTTTGTTAAAGACCTGCGTGTCTATTCATCATGTAATAGCTTTATTTCAAGTAGTTGTTATAGTAGCTATAAGTGATGGACAACCATGAAGCGGCGCCACGGACCTTGGTGCAATGCTGGTAATGATGGAGATCATGATCATGTGCTTTGGAGATGGAGATCAAAAGCACAAGAAGAAAGGCCATATCATATCACATATTATGAATTGCATGTGATGTTAATCCTTTATGCATCTTATCTTGCTTAGATCGCGACGGTAGCATTATAAGATGATCCCTCTCACTAAATATCAAGATAATAAAGTGTTCATCCTTAGTATGCACCGTTGCTAAGACTTGTCGTTTCGAAGCATCTCGTGATGATCGGGTGTGATAGACTCTACATGTGCATACAACGGGTGCAAGCCAGATTTGCACACGCGGATACTAAGGTTGCCTTGACGAGCCTAGCATGTACAGACATGGTCTCGGAACACGGGATACCGAAAGGTAGAGCATGAGTCATATGAATGATATGATGAACACTTTGAATGTTCGCCTTTGAAGCTACATCTTTTCTCGTGATGATCGGACTTGGTGTAGTGGATTTGGTTCGTGTAATCACTAAGACAATGCGAGGGATGTTGTTTTGAGTGGGAGTTCACCTAGTTAATTGAAGAATTAAAAATGAACTCAAATTATCATGAACATAGTCTGAATAGTATTTTGAATTAAATTTGTAGAATTGGCATCCGTTTTCTACCATGCGCTAGTCTTGTAATTGAGATAGAAATACTGTTAAGTCTGACAAGTAACTTTACGGACTGGTACCGTATTGTTAAAGAATCAAGATATGATTAAGTCCTAATGCAAACTTTTAGTAAACCTCTCATTAATGATTCAAAGAACAATGGTTTCAATTAGTACCTAGAATCATCTTGCCTCCGTGAAACTTGAAGTTCAAATCTGTTTGAAAAGTAAGGAGCTGGAAATTTTGTTTTCAGAAATAAGCAAGGTATGAGATATATGTGATATCTAAGACCTTATTGCAAGATGATAGAATATAATCTAGTGAGACTACATAAACTCATAAGTTTTATGGGAATGTACGAAGGTTGAAGACGCCAGGCGTCTCAATCCTCCAACTATTGGGGCACTAACGATATTCGCATATTCATGAAGTGATCGTCCTTAGTATGCACCGTTGCTAAGACTCGTCATTTCGAAGCATCTCGTGATGATCGGGTGTTATAGATTCCACGAGTGCATACAACGGGTGCAAGCCAGATTTGCACATGCGAATACTGAGGTTAAACTTTACGAGCCTAGCATGTACATACATGGTCTCGGAAAGTCGTCATAATATAATGGATAAAATATGAGTGAAATTGTTCATCATATTACAAAGTTACTAATAGTGAAATCCGGAACACTTGTCATATGATGGTCAACTTCAAGGTAAGAACCTCAAGGTTATTGGTATTTGACCAATGGACCTAGAAGTTATTGAAGGTAAAGTGTTTTCTGAGAATGAGGAAAGCTAAAAGAGAAACTACAAAAGATATTTTGGCAGAAAGAAAGAAAAGACTAGAAAGTCTAGCTCAGGTGTATATAAATGATATACATGTTATGGATGTATTCCTTGTTTGGTCACATAATGAAATTCTTGGGTATTTGTACCAGATTGGTTGGTATGAGATGTCATACAAGACAACGCAATACAAGAATACATTGGCCTAAGTGACTGAAAAGGAATGTGATAGGAATGCACGTCTGGAACAAAAATAAAGTGTTATTATGTTCGTCGTTGGCATTCTGTCTAGCCATTCAGATTTATAATAAAGAACTTTATAATTGTTATTCTTGTTCTGGTTAAATGAAAACAATGAGTTGTTCAAATTGTAACAACATTCCATGTACGATGGATAAGTTATTATAAATCTTAATGGTGAAGCACACATACATAACACTGACGCTAAAATGCCATAAGGCAAATGATATGAATTCCACTCATTAGTGGAACCGCCATTTAGGTCATGTTAGAAAGGAACGCATGAAGGAACTCCATGCAAATGGACTTTTGGAGTCATTTGATTTCTGAATCATTTGGCGCTTGCAAATCTCTTCTAAAGAGAATGACTTAAATCCCGTTCATAGGCCAAGAGTTGAACGGGCAACTAACTTAGTGGAAACATACATGGTGATGTATATGGTTCATTGGGCATAGTTGTGTGCGGGAGATTCTTCTACTTCATGAAAACTTCTAACAATGAATTGAGTATATATATGTGGATATATTCGATAAGGAAGAAGTTTGAAAACATTTGAATGGATTCAAATAAGTTTCAGCATGAAGTGAAAATCATCGTAATAGAAAAGTCAAATATCTATGATTGGATCATGGTGGAAATATTTGAATTACGAGTTTTAGCGAACATCTAAGAGATTTATGAAATTGTTCTACAACTCACGTTTCTTGGAGTATCATAATGATGATGGAGTATCCAAGAGACGTATCCAAACCTGTTGGATTGATGATGAGATAAAATAAAATGATGCCATTATATTTTGTAGATTATGCTTTAGAGACCACCGCTTTTACACTAAATAGAGCATCATCATAATCCGTTGAAATGACACCATATGAGTTATGGCATGGGTATAAACCCTAATAGTCTTTTCTTAAATTTTGGTATGCATAGCATAAGTAAATGAGTTTACAACCAAAATCGGATAAATGTCTTTGTTGATTATCCCATGAAATTGATTGGGAATTCTTTCCACTATGAAGTCAAAGACAAAAGTGTTTGTCAATGTTTCTTACTTATTTCAAAGAAATTGTTTCTAGCGAACTATTTGAGTGGGAGGACAATAGAAATTGATAAGGTTTATGAACCTGAGCATGATGATCAGAGTAGCACAACATCGGAAATGGTTCCGGAAGCAGCTACGAAGATCATGGCTCCCATGTCTACAAAGTGTTATAGTCATGGAGATCAAAGTACTTATTGAACCTTGTAGATGTGGTTTACTTTGTGATCAAATAAATGATTTGTGGACAAAGGATTGTTTTTGAACAATGATAAACCAACTACATACAAAGAAGTTATGATGGGCCCTGACTCCGTTAAAATGGCTATGCGCCATGAAATCCAAGATAGGTGAATACTTTTTGAAAGTAAATGGATCTATAAAATAGATGGACTTGGATGGAATATCCTTAAAGAAGCTTGACTTATCGAAAAGTTGTTTACGATAAAGTTCAAAGAGTTGACTACGATAAGATTAGATCTTCCGTGGCAATGCTTATAGTCTATGTGGATTATTCTAGTAATCGCTACATATTTCTTTTATGAGATATGATAGTAGGATGGCAGAAATACATTCCTTACCAGAAGTGTGTATGAAGGATGTATACTAGATACAACCAAGAGTTTTGCTGGTCCGTGGAATACTAGATAGGTATACAAACTTCAATTGGATGAAGTGAGTATCACGGAGTTGGAATCTTCACCGGATGAAATAATCAAAGAGTTTTGATTTCATCAGAAACGATGAAGATGCTTGCATTTGCAAGAAATTAAGTGGGAGCGCTGAGACATATTTATAATACTTTATGTAGATGACATATCGTTGATTATAAATAGTGTAATTATATAATTGATTTAAAAGGTTTCATTGAGAATTAACATCAATGAAAGGATATGAATTGAAACATATTTAGTGTCAAGATCTATGAAGATAGATAGAAACACATAATAAGTTTAAGTTTAAGTACATAGAATAGATATTGAAGTAGTTCAATATAGAAGTATTAAGAAGGTATTCTTTTCATGTGAAGGTTTAACAAGACTTGAGTGTATTTGACACTCGATGAGTAAATACACATGAGTGATTTTAGATCACGAATAATATGTACAAAGTCAGATGTCCTGTGCTCTAAAGTGTTACGAGCATATACCAGAATGATTCATGTAATGATCATTGGACAACAGTAAGAATATCCCTGAGTGCTTTAGAAGAACCAAGGATATATAAATATAGTTTTTATATGGGGTAATGACAAACAAATCGCTGTAAGGTGTTGCACCGATATTAGTTTGGTCACATATAAAAATAAAATTTCAATCTCAATTAGGCTAAGAGTTATTTAAAAGGTAGCACAATGAGCTAGAACAAGTCTATGCTAGATTTGGATGAGTTCTAAATATTGTGACGGATTCTACAAACGAAGGCAGAGTATGTCATTGTTTTGACAATGACTGAGGATGTTAAGTCGAAGAGTTCTTGGAGAACTTGGTGTAGTTTCGACAGTGTCAGAATTTTGAAGCTATATTGTGTGTGACAATATTAGTGACTTATTTCAGACCGCGGAATTAAGGTTCCACCAGAGGACTAAGCATATACAATTAATGCCGACTCATTTGGAAAATGAGTGATGCGTTGAGACGCAAATGAATTGCAAAATACATACGTTTCTGAGCGTGTCAGATCCGTTGACTAAAACCTCTCTCGTGAGCAAAACATGATAAGCACCAGAAGGCCAAGGTGTTATATCTTTACATATGTAAACTAGATTATTGACTCTAGTGCAAGTGGGAGACTGTTGGAGATATGCCCAAGAGGCAATAATAAAATGGTTATTATAATATATCTTTGTGTTTATGATAATGTTTGCATACCATGCTATAATTGTATTAACCGAAACATTGATACATGTGTGTTATGTAAACAAAAAGGAGTCCCTAGTAAGCCTCTTGTATAACTAGCTTGTTGATTAATGGATGATCATGGTTTCGTGATCATGAACATTGGATGTTATTAATAACAAGGTTATGTCATTAGGTGAATGATATAATGGACAAACACCCAAATGAGCGTAGCATAAGATCAAGTCATTAAGTTCAATTTGCTATAAGCTTTCGATACATAGTTGCCTTAGTCCTTCGACCATGAGATCATGTAAATCACTTACACCGGAAGGGTACTTTGATTACATCAAACGCCATTGCGTAAATGGGTGGCAATAAAGGTGGGATTAAGTATTTGGAAAGTGTGAGTTGAGGCATATGGATCAATAGTGGGATTTGTCCATCCCGATGACGGATAGATATACTCTGGGCCCTCTCGGTGGAATGTCATCGATTAGCTTGCAAGCATATGAATAGTTCATAAGAGATCACATACCACGGTACGAGTAAAGAGTACTTGTCGGTAACGAGGTTGAACAAGGTATGGAGATACCGATGATCGAACCTCGGACAAGTAAAATATCGCGAGACAAAGGGAATCGGCATCGTATGTAAATGGTTCAATCGATCACTAAGTCATCGTTGAATATGTGGGAGCCATTATGGATCTCCAGATCCCGCTATTGGTTATTGCTCGGAGAGGAGTCTCGACCATGTCTGCATAGTTCGCGAACCGTAGGGTGACGCGCTTAAGGTTCGATGTCGCATAAGTAGATATGGAATATGGTATGGAGACGAAGTTTGTTCGGAGTCTCGGATGGGATCCAGGACATCACGAGGAGGTCCGGAATGGTCCGGAGAATAAGATTCATATAAGGGAAGTTGATTTCTAGGTTTCGGAAAAGTTCGGAATTTTTCCGGTGAAAGACCGGAAGGTTCTAGAAGGTTCCGGAGGGGTCCACCATGGGGCCCACGACCTAGGGGGCCCACATGGGCCGAGGGGGTGCTGCCCAGCCTTAATGGGCCAGGCACACCAAGCCTCAAAGGCCCAGGCCGGCCACCCCTTAGGGTTTCCCCAAAACCCTAAGGGGGGATCAATTTGGAAGGCTTTGGGGGGAAGGAAAGTTCCCCCCTCCCCCTTTGGCCGGCCCTAGATGGGTTTGGACGTGGGGGGCACCCCAAACCGACCCTCCCCACTATATAAAGAGGGGAGGGGTGGCCGGCCAAGTCCCCAACTTGAAAACCCTAGCCGCCACCTCTCCTCCCTCCTCTTTCTCTCTGTTGTGGCTTAGGCGAAGCCCTGCAGAGATTCTCCTCCACCACCACCACCACGCCGTCGTGCTGCTGGGATTCCGAGGGGATCTACCACACCTCCGCTGCCCGCTGGAACGGGGAGAGGAAGGGCTTCATCGACACCGTACGCGCGACCGAGTACGGAAGTGCTGCCGGATTGCAGCACTGGGGATGATCGTCTACACCAACAACGAGATCTGATCTCGTAGGCTTTGGAAATCTTCAAGGGTTAGTATCTTATCAATCTCGTTGCTTCGATCTTGTAGATTAGATCTTGGGTGTTCCATAGATTAGATCTTGGATTTATTCGTCTTGCGGTAGGAAATTTTTTGTTTTCTATGCTACGAATCCCAACAAAAAACCATGGAGAATTACCAACGGTGAGATACAGCTCCAAGCTGTAAGGAGCTCTGGCCCTCCAATGGACGCTTTTATAAAATCAGACACACTCATCAATCCGAGAGGGTATGAAATACACCCCACACTATTAGACTTACTGCAATCCAAGATGTTTGTAGGAGGCAACACGTAAGATCCGTATGGACATATTGAATATTTTGAAGATGTTTGTGAAACTTTCAATTTAAACATCTTTTCAGAAGATGAGGTTAAGTTTAAACTCTTTGGACAAACTTTACTGATAAAGCTCGAACTTTGTATAATGATTATCATATTTTACATTTTTCTGAATGTAGAACATTCTACTAAATTCCTTCAGACATTTTTTCCAGAAACCAACTCTCTAGGAGAAGGCGGATGATTACAAACTTTAAAAGTTTATCGCGAGAGGGCTTGTATGAAAGCTACTCAAGATTCAGGGAGATTCTTAGAAATTGTCCTCATCATGATTTTCCGCGTTGGTTAATCATACATACTTTCTATGCATGAGTTAATTTGGAGAATAGAGATTTATTAGATTTACTTACTGATGGATCTTTTACTGAGTATGGAGTCGATAAAGCTTGGGCCTTATTAGTAACCATACACAAAGATAAGATTTTGAAAGAAAGTGAAGAACCTGATTCAAAGTCTCTAGTAGAGTTAGAATATATTAATAAGTTTATGCAGTCTAGAAAGGTTGCTGAATTAATTTTAATAATAAGCTTCATCCTAAAGATATCATTCAAATTGTTAAGAGTTATGCTGAACATCTATAACTCCCAAATGATTGGAAACATTATGAACCTTCTTCAAGTAATGAATCTCTTAAGAAAATCTCGACAGGTAAGCAGGTTGAAGAGAAGGTGTACCAACCAGAATAGTTACCATGCCCACTCAAGATAAAGCTGAAAGAGGAAGTGTGGAACAGGAAGCCTAAGAAGTTGAATAGAAACCTAGGGGCGATCAGGACGAACATAGACATAGTAAAGGAGCTCCTTGAACCTGAAGGCATTGAAGGTGAGGAAGTAATGATTAATCGGAAGTCTTCTCAACTTATAGGAGGAAAGCCACAAGGTAAGAATGAAAGGCATAAAACTATTAAATTTAAGCTAGGAGAAATTGATTTTGAGGGTGTGGGAGATCAAAGCTCAAATATAAACATCTTCCCTTATCAGGCTTATACTTTATGTCGTTATTACCTGGGTGAGCATGCATTAGAACCCTCAGATACTACTCTGGTACTCTTAGATAGGACCTATCAAAATTTTCATGGTATTCTTTGCAATGCTTACATTACGGTTGAAGATTTTATTTACCCAATAGACTTTTACGTTATTGATATATTGCAAGACCCTTTTTTCCAATCATATTAGGAGCAACCTTTTTTGTTCTAACTGAACTAAATATCGATAGGTTATGTATTTGCATCTTGCAGAAGAAGTAAGCGTTCAATTCAAAGAATTAAAGAAATTCCCTTATGAAAAGGAAGCTAAAGTTAAAGAGGAGAAGACCATTGAGGAATTGGATGCTACTTACTTTAATATTCCTCATGATGATCTAGAAAGAAGTCTGACCAATGATGAGTCAATCCCAAACGATAAAGGTAAGAAAGAACTAGATGATATTTTGAACAATTCAGCGGAAGTAGAAGACCTTCGAGACTCTGAATATAAAAAATTGGTGAGGAAGGGAGATGAAGATCCACCACCTTTAGAACTAAAACCCCTTCCTGAGGACTTAAGGTATGAATTTCTTGATGAAGAGAAGAAATGTCCAGTAATAATAAATAGTAGACTTTCTTCCAGTGAGGATGGGAGATGAAGATCCACCACCTTTTTGGGTATTCTCTTAAAGATATTAAAGGCATAGATCCTTCAATAATAACTCATAAGATAATCATGGAAGATGATGTTAAACCTTTGGTAGATGCACAAAAAAGAATGAACCCCAAAATGAAAGAGGTAATAAGGAAAGAAGTCATTCGTTTACTTGATGCTAGTATAATTTACAAACTTTTGGATAGTAAATGTGTAAGTCCTGTCCATTGTATCCCGGAAGATGGAGAAATAACTTCCATTAGTAACGGTGAGAATAGTCTTATCCCTACAAGAACTATAACCGGCTATAGTATGTGCATAGATTTCAGGAAGTTGAATAAAGATACTATGAAAGTTCATAAGCCACCAGCTTTGATAGAGCAGGTCTTAGAAAGGCTTTCAAATAGCTCTTATTATTGCTTTCTTGATGGTTATTCAGGGTATACCCAAATCCCTATCCAACCTGAAGACCAAGAGAAAACAACTTTTATTTGCCCATATGGTGCTTATGCTTATAGGTTACTACCCTTTGGCCTTTGTAATGTTTCTGCAACCTTTCAAGAATGTGTTTTAAAAATCTTTGAAAAATTTGCTGAAAACACCGTGGAAATACTTATGGATGATTTTGTTGTTTACAATAATACTTTCGATGAATGCCTCTACAATCTTGATCAAGTTTTGCAAGAATGTAAAAAAGCAAAGCTAGTCCTTAACTGGGAAGGATGTCGTTTCATGGTAAAAGAAGGTAAGATCTTTGGACATAATTATTTTGAGAAAGGGATTGAAATAGATTGGTCAGGACTTGAACCACTAAGGGAATTACCTAGACCACGAGACGTTAAAGGATTACAAAATTTGGTTGAACATGTTGGGTACTATAGACGTTTCATTAAAACTTTGCTAATGTAGCTACCCCATTAACTCATTTTCTCCAAAATGATGTCCCTTTTATTTTTGGTAATAAATAATGCATCACTTCTTTTGAACAGTTAGAAGCAACATTAGTGACAACACCCATTATACAACCTCCTAATTGGAAGGAACCATTTGAAATAATGTGCGATGCTAGCGATTATGCAATAGGTGCCGTGTTAGGAAAACGAGATGGTAAGAACCTGAATGTTATCCAGTATGCTAGCTGCCTTTTTAATGATGATCAAAAGAATTATGCCACAACTGAAAAAGAATTTCTCGCAATTGTCTTTGCATGTGATAAGTTTAGATCTTATATCATTAACTCTAAGGTAAAAATACACACTGATCATCAAGCTTTGCGGCACCTCCTGGTGAAGAAAGATGCAAATCCGCGTTTGATTAGGTGGGTATTATTACTTCAAGAATATGATTTGGAAATAGTGGACAGATGAGGTAAGGATAACCCTATTGCTGATCACTTATCTCGCATGGAAGGCATAACATATGATCAAGTTCCTATTAACAAGTCAATACCACGGGAATGCCTTGTAGTTGTTAATTCTAATGACCATTGGTTTGTGGATTATGCTAATTTTCTTGTAGGAAAGTTTCTACCAAAGGACATGGGCTTACATCGTTGAAGAAAATTCTTCCACGATCTAAGATATTACTTTTGGTATGAACCTTACTTATACAAGCATGATTAGACGGTGTGTACCTGAAAGCGAGATGCTCCCTATTTCTAGGCTTGCCATGCAGGTCCTTACGGTGGGAATCACGTTGGACCTCGCACCGCCGCAAAGGTTCTACAATCAGGTTTCTCCTGTCCAACTTTATTTAAAAATGCTAATGAACTTGTTAAAAACGGTGATTTAAATGATGATCATGATTAGTTCGTTTGGGGTCTAATATTTTTAGGGAAATTCACTGTTAAATCTATGTATGTTGATATGTTAAATGGACATACAAGATTTCTTCGTAAGTATCTTTGGAAAATAAAAATCCCACTAAAAATAAAAATCTTTATGTGGTTCCTTAGTAAGAATACCTCTTAACCCGTGATAATCTAGTAAAGAGGAGTTGGAATGGAAATACGAAATGTTCTTTCTGTGACACCAAGGAATCAGTAGAACATCTGTTTATTTTCTGTCCTTTTGCTAGGCTTATTTGGCGGGTTATTTTCGCTGCTTACAATATTCCACCTCCATCCAATGTGACAAATATGTTTGGAAATTGGCTTAATAAAATTGACAAAAATGATAAAGCTAGAATTCGCATTGGTGTTTCGGCTTTATGTTGGTCAATTTGGAATTGCGGAAATGATATTGTTTTTAACAAAAAGGACTCTACTAATTTTTTGCAGCTTATTCATACTATGGTCCACTGGATCCAGCTTTGGCGTTTCTTGCTCCCGGAGGATCAGCGGGAGTGCATGGTTTCTGGATGCAACTGCCTTCGAATGGTTGCCCAGGATATTTTCTACTAGGCTACTTGGCGGCTTGTTAAGAGATTACATGATGCTTAGATTGCTTAGCAGTCTTTTATTGTTTCGACGGTTGATTTTTGTATCTACCCTCGTTGATCCTTGTCAACACCCGGATTTTTAAGTCCAGATGCCTATTATGC
Organism: Lolium multiflorum; assembly: GCA_030979885.1. Classification (NCBI taxonomy): domain Eukaryota; kingdom Viridiplantae; phylum Streptophyta; class Magnoliopsida; order Poales; family Poaceae; genus Lolium; species Lolium multiflorum. The sequence goes on along the minus strand of CM061748.1, from coordinate 270,385,871 downwards.
CATACATCACAATCTCAGGAAGATTATTGTTGCGAGACATAACAGTTGATATCATACAGTCATCATTTATTACAAACCATAGTCGTCTTACAAAAGTAGATCACATGATCCAATATTACAACAATAGTTGATCTATTGATCAACGAACATCACAAATAGCGGAAGCGAAGTAGTAGTGGACTATCTAATCCACAGGCCAACGCTTGACGTTAGAAGAACTCCTAGTTGGTGTAGACGTCCTGCTGGCCGTCATCTTCATCTTGCTGCTCCTCTTCATAGTCTGGCCATTTGAATAGCCAGGGACACGGCCGTGAGTACTTTTAAAGTACTCGCAAACTAATACTAGTGTAAGTACTATCAATTTTATTAAGGGAAAGTTAAGCTCTGATGACCCACAAGTATAGGGGATCGCAATAGTCTTCGAGGGAAGTAAAACCCAAATTTATTGATTCGACACAAGGGGAGGTAAAGAATACTTATAAGCCTTAACAACTGAGTTGTCAATTCAGCTGCACCTGGAAAAGCACTAGCAACAAGGGTGATGTGAAAGTAGCAGTGATATGAGAGCAATAGTAACAGTAACACAGCAGCAGTAATAGTAATATGAGAGCAATGGCACCAGAAAATAGTTGATACTACTTCCAATGACATGTAGAACAAGTATATGATGATGAAAGATGGACCGGGGTTCCAAGCTATCTACACTAGTGGCAACTCTCCAATAACAAGTGTTGGGTGAACAAATTACAGTTGGGCAATTGATAGGATTGATAAGGCATTAAGAAAGAACATCAATTCATTAATCATGTAGGCATGTTTTCCATATTTAGTCGTACGTGCTCGCAATGAGAAACTTGCACAACATCTATTGTCCTACCAGCCGGTGGCAGCCGGGCCTCAAGGGAATCTACTGGATATTAAGGTACTCCTTTTAATAGAGCACCGGAGCAAAGCATTAACACTCCGTGAAAACATGTGTCCCTCACATCACCGCCATCCCCTCCGGTTGTCCCGATTTCTGTCACTTCGGGGCCTTTGGTTCCGGACAGTGACATGTGCATACAACTTGTAGATACAATCTAAGCAATAATTATAGAGCTCAAATCTAAGATCATGCCACTCGGGCCCTAGTGACAAGCATTAAGCATAACAAGATTGCAGCAACAATAACTTCACAAACTTTATAGATAGACTAATCATAATGTATCATCCATCGGATCCCAACAAACACAACACCGATTACATCAGATGGATCTCAATCATGTAAGGCAGCTCATGAGATCATTGTATTGAAGTACATGGGGGAGAGAATACCAACTAGCTACAGCTAGAACCCGTAGTCCATGGGGGAACTACTCACGGAGCATGATGGAGGCGGTGGCGTTGATGGAGATGGCTTCCGGGGCACTTCCCCGTCCGGCAGGGTGCAGAGACTTCTGTCCCCCGAATTGGAGTTTCGCGATGGTGGCGGCGCCCTGGAGTCTTTCTGGAGTTTCGTCAAGTGGTACGGTGTTTTTAGGTCGAAAGGGATTTTATAGGCGGCGGCGCAGGGGGGCACCTGGGGGCTCCCCACCATAGGCCGGCGCGGGCCCAGGCCAGGCCGCGCCTTATGGTGTGGTGGCCCTCTGGCCCCTCTCCGACTCTTCTTCGGTGTTCTGGATGCTTCCGGGAAAAATAGGAGGTTTGGTCTTCGTTTCGTTGAATTCCGAGAATATTGCCCCAACAACCTTTCTGGAACCAAAAACAGCAGAAAACAGAACTGGCACTATGGCATCTTGTTAATAGGTTAGTTCCGGAAAACGCATAAAAACATTATAAAGTGCAAGCAAAACATGTAAGTATTGTCATAAAACAAGCATGGAACGACAGAAATTATGGATACGTTGGAGACGTATCAGCATCCCCAAGCTTAGTTCTGCTCGTCCCGAGCAGGTAAACGATAAAAAGAATAATTTCTGTAGTGACATGCTACTTACATAACCTTGATCATACTATTACAAAGCATATGAAATGAATGAAGTGACTCAAGGCAATGATCTATAGTTGCTAACAAGTAGATAACATATAGCAAAACTTTTCATGAAGAGTACTTTCAAGACAAGTATCAAAAGTCTTGCACAAGAGTTAACTCATAAAGCAATAAGTTCATAGTAAAGGCATCGAAGCAACACAAAGGAAGATATAAGTTTCAGCGGTTGCTTTCAACTTGTAACATGCATATCTCATGGATAATTGTCAACACAAAGTAATATGATGAATGCAAATATGCAAGTATGTAAGAATCAATGCACAGTTGACACAAGTGTTTGCTTCTAAGGTGGAAGGAAGTAGGTAAACTGACTCAACATAAAGTAAAAGAAAGGCCCTTCAAAGAGGAAAGCATCGATTGCTATATTTGTGCTAGAGCTTTGGTTTTGAAAACATAAAGAGAGCATAAAAATAAAGTTTTGAGAGGTGTTTGTTGTTGTCAACGAATGGTAGTGGGCACTCTAACCCCCTTGCCAGACAAACCTTCAAAGAGCGGCTCCCATGAATTATTTTTATTTTTGGGTGGCACTCCTTCCAACCTTTCTTTCACAAACCATGGCTAACCGAATCCTCGGGTGCCTGCCAACAATCTCATACCATGAAGGAGTGCCTTTTTATTTTAGTTTTATTATGATGACACTCCTCCCCACCTTTGCTTTCTCAAGCCATGGCTAACCGAATCCTTCGGGTGCCGTTCAACAATCACATACCGTGGAGGAGTGTCTATTTTTGTTAATTAATTTGGGACTGGGAATCCCATTGCCAGCTCTTTTTGCAAAATTATTGGATAAGCGGATGTGCCACTAGTCCATTGGTGAAAGTTGCCCAACAAGATTGAAAGATAAACACCACATACTTCCTCATGAGCTATAAAACATTGACACAAATCAGAGATGCATTTTGAATTATTTAAAGGTAGCACTCAAGCAATTTACTTTGGAATGGCAGGAAATACCACATAGTAGGTAGGTATGGTGGACACAAATGGCATAGGTTTTGGCTCAAGGTTTTTGGATGCACGAGAAGTATTCCCTCTCAGTACAAGGTTTAGGCTAGCAAGGTTGTTTGAAGCAAACACAAGTATGAACCGGTACAGCAAAACTTACATAAGAACATATTGCAAGCATTATAATACTCTACACTGTCTTCCTTGTTGCTCAAACACTTTTACCAGAAAATATCTAGACCTTAAGAGAGACCAATCATGCAAACCAATTTTAACAAGCTCTACGGTAGTTCTCCACTAATAGGTTTAAACTACATGAAAAAACTTAATCATGATCTACTTGAGAGCTCAAAACAATTGCCAAGTGTCAAATTATTCAAGACATTATGAGGCATTTTCTATTTCCAACCAAATACCAATAAGTATTGTAGCTTCCAACTTTTATCATTGAACATTAAAAGTAAAATGAAGAACAAGTGTTCATATGAAAAAGCGGAGCGTGTCTCTCTCCCAAACAAGGATTGCTAGGATCCATCTTTATTCAAACACAAACAAAAATAAAAACACACAGACGCTCCAAGTAAAGCACATATGATGTGACCGAATAAAAATATAGTTTCAGGGGAGGAACCTGATAAGTTGATGAAGAAGGGGATGCCTTGGGCATCCCCAAGCTTAGACGCTTGAGTCTTCTTGAAATATGCAGGGATGAACCACGGGGGCATCCCCAAGCTTAGACTTTTCACTCTTCTTGATCATATATCATTCTCCTCTCTTGACCCTTGAAAACTTCCTTCACACCAAACTTCTCATAAACTTCATTAGAGGGGTTAGTACTCAAAAAATTGAATCCACCTTGGTCCTGTAGTGGCACATTGCAAGAACTCAATAAAACATTAGCTACAGCTCTCCACGTCTAGAAAGCCTCACTTAAAGTCCACAAGAGACAATGCAAAAAACAGAGACAGAATCTGCCAAAACAGAACAGCCAGTAAAGACGAATTTTAATAAAATACTTCCGTTGCTCAAATCAGAAAACTCAAAACTAATGAAAGTTGCGTACATATCTGAGGAACACGCACGTAAATTGGCATAATTTTCTGAGTTTCCTACAGAGAATTAGACCCAGATTCGTGACAGATAGAAATCTGTTTCTGCGCAGAAATCCAAATCTAGTATCAACCTTCGATTAGAGGCTTCACTTGGCACAACAAAACACAAAACTAAGATAAGGAGAGGTTGCTACAGTAGTAAAAAACTTCCAAGACACAAATATAAAACAAAGTACTGTAGCAAAATAACACATGGGTTATCTCCCAAGAAGTTCTTTCTTTATAGCCATTAAGATGGGCTCAACAGTTTTAATGATGCACTCGCAAGAAATAGTATTTGAAGCAAAAGAGAGCATCAAAAAGAAAATTCAAAACACATTTAAGTCTCACATGCTTCCTATGCATAGGAATCTTGTACACAAATAAATTCATGAAGAACAAAGTGACAAGCATAAGAAGATAGAACAAGTATAACTTCAGCAATTTCAGCATATAGAGAGGTGTATTAGTACCATGAAAATTTCTACAACCATATTTTCCTCTCTCATAATAATTTTCAGTAGCTTCATGAACAAACTCAACAATATAACTATCACATGCAGCATACTTTTCATGATTTCCAAACACATAATTTTTATCAAGCTCAAATATAGTAGGATCAAAACTTCCAAACTCACTTTTATCAATAATATAACAAGGTGATCGATCAATCTCAAGAGATATGGGACTCTTAAATAAAGTCAATACTTTTCCAATCCCATTTTCATTAGTAGTACAATTAATATTATCAAGTAACATAGGACCATCATCTAGAGCTTTATCATAAACATTTGCCAAGCAAAATTCTTTAGTACCATGCATTTCGACATCAGGCACAAACAAAGCATTATCATAAGATTTATCAAAGTAGCATGGATTATCATATATAACAGCAGCATAATCATTCTCACAAGTATTACTCATAGGTACTATTTCAAGAGAATCCACAGGAACATAACATTCAACCTCTTTCGGTAAGCATGGAGGACAATCAAATAGTGTAAGAGATAAAGAGTTACTCTCATTAGAAGGTTGACATGGGTAGCTAATCCATTCTTCCTCCTTTTGTTCGTCGCTCTCTTCTTCTTTTTCATCCAATGAGCTTTCAGGTTCATCAATTTCCTCCTCTTTTTCATCCAATGAGCTTTCAGGTTCATCAATTTCTTCTTCCACCGGTTCCTGCAAATTGTGAGTGCATTCTTGTGCATTAATGTGTCTCTCTTTATAATCAAGGATATAAGGATTCCTACTGTAGCATTCTATGCAAGAATTAAGGATAGTAGAGACATAATCTTTAAGGTCCTTACAAACAACACAAGTTTCATAATTCTCAACCATGAAGGATTCTATCTCGGAGGCTCCCATAAATAAGACAAATTGTTCTACCTCTTCGAACCCATAATGAATATAGCAATTCCGATTATAGCTCTTAATAAAAAATTCCTCACTAAAGCCACATTGAAATTTAAGATGTTTAGTGTCCTGTTGAGAGCAACAGTTTATATCATGGCGTTTAAGCAAGATTTTAGCAATTGTATTCAATTTTTCTATCATAGCACTCATTATTTTACCAGTTCTTGATTCTCTATAACAATTATAACATTCCATAAGCTCCAAGTAGGTTGTTGGTTCTCCCATAACAGCAGTTTTTAATTTTTTGGTTTTTCAAATTTTTATGGATTTTTGGGTATATGAGACAAATAAAACAAGACAAAAATAAACTAGACAAAAGTAAACTAAGAAAAATAAAACAAGACAGAAATAAACTAAGCACAAATAAACTAGACAAAAGTAAACTAAGCAAAACAAAGTAAAACAAAATAAAAACAGAGAGAGAGGTAGAGTGTACTCCCCAGGTGAACTTATGAGTAGAGCTATGCCTCCCCGGCAACGGCGCCAGAAAATAGTCTTGATGACCCACAAGTATAGGGGATCGCAACAGTCTTCGAGGGAAGTAAAACCCAAATTTATTGATTCGACACAAGGGGAGGTAAAGAATACTTATAAGCCTTAACAACTGAGTTGTCAATTCAGCTGCACCTGGAAAAGCACTAGCAACAAGGGTGATGTGAAAGTAGCAGTGATATGAGAGCAATAGTAACAGTAACACAGCAGCAGTAATAGTAATATGAGAGCAATGGCACCAGAAAACAGTTAATACTACTTCCAATGACATGTAGAACAAGTATATGATGATGAAAGATGGACCGGGGTTCCAAGCTATCTACACTAGTGGCAACTCTCCAATAACAAGTGTTGGGTGAACAAATTACAGTTGGGCAATTGATAGGATTGATAAGGCATTAAGAAAGAACATCAATTCATTAATCATGTAGGCATGTTTTCCATATTTAGTCGTACGTGCTCGCAATGAGAAACTTGCACAACATCTATTGTCCTACCAGCCGGTGGCAGCCGGGCCTCAAGGGAATCTACTGGATATTAAGGTACTCCTTTTAATAGAGCACCGGAGCAAAGCATTAACACTCCGTGAAAACATGTGTCCCTCACATCATCCCCTCCGGTTGTCCCGATTTCTGTCACTTCGGGGCCTTTGGTTCCGGACAGTGACATGTGCATACAACTTGTAGATACAATCTAAGCAATAATTATAGAGCTCAAATCTAAGATCATGCCACTCGGGCCCTAGTGACAAGCATTAAGCATAACAAGATTGCAGCAACAATAACTTCACAAACTTTATAGATAGACTAATCATAATGTATCATCCATCGGATCCCAACAAACACAACACCGATTACATCAGATGGATCTCAATCATGTAAGGCAGCTCATGAGATCATTGTATTGAAGTACATGGGGGAGAGAATACCAACTAGCTACAGCTAGAACCCGTAGTCCATGGGGGAACTACTCACGGAGCATGATGGAGGCGGTGGCGTTGATGGAGATGGCTTCGGGGCACTTCCCCGTCCCGGCTGGGTGCCGGGACAGAGACTTCTGTCCCCCGAATTGGAGTTTCGCGATGGTGGCGGCGCCCCTGGAGTCTTTCTGGAGTTTCATCAAGTGGTACGGTGTTTTTAGGTCGAAAGGGATTTTATAGGCGAAGAGGCGGCGCAGGGGGGCACGTTGGGGCTCCCCACCATAGGCCGGCGCGGGCCCAGGCCAGGCCGCGCCGCCTTATGGTGTGGTGGCCCTCTGGCCCCCTCCGACTCTTCTTCGGTGTTCTGGATGCTTCCGGGAAAAATAGGAGGTTTGGTCTTCGTTTCGTCGAATTCCGAGAATATTGCCCGAACAACCTTTCTGGAACCAAAAACAGCAGAAAACAGGAACTGGCATCTTGTTAATAGGTTAGTTCCGGAAAACGCATAAAAACATTATAAAGTGCAAGCAAAACATGTAAGTATTGTCATAAAACAAGCATGGAACGACAGAAATTATGGATACGTTGGAGACGTATCAAGCTCTAAGTTTATTTGCATAAAGCTAATTTTAGTTCATAAGCATTTTAGTAAAAGACTCTTCATTTGCTAACTAACTAAAGTGGGAACATTAGTGTCATTCCCACAACTCAGCTGTGATTCAAGTCAAGTCACCATTTCAATTCATCATTCCTTTTTTAAGAAACATCTGACAACGGAACAGTATGGCCTTTTCAGTCGTCTGTAACCGTTGACACGGCTATTCGAATAGATTTACATTCTGCAGAGGTTGTACTTGATACGTCTCCAACGTATCTATAATTTCTTATGTTCCATGCTACTTTTATGACAATACTCACATGTTTTATACATACTTAACATCATTATTATGCATTTTCCGGCACTAACCTATTAACAAGATGTGAAGCGCCATTGTTGCTGCTGTTTTTGGTTTCAGAAATCCTACAAAGAAATATTCTCGGAATTGGACGAAATCAACGCCCAGGGTCTTATTTTTCGCAGAAGCTTCCAGAGAGCCAGAGAGGGACCAGAGGGGGGGGGGGCTGATACGTCTCAAACGTATCTATAATTTCTTATGTTCCATGCTACTTTTATAACAATACTTGAATGTTTTATACATACTTTACATCATTATTATACATTTTCCGGCACTAACCTATTAACAAGATGCCGAAGCGCCAGTTGTTGTTTCTGCTGTTTTTGGTTTCAGAAATCCTAGTAAGGAAATATTCTCGGAATTGGACGAAATCAACGCCCAGGGTCCTATTTTTCCACGAAGCTTCCAGAAGACCGAAGGGATAACGAAGTGGGGCGACAAGGCGCCCACACCACAGGGCCGCGCGGCCAGGGTGGGCCCCGTGCCGCCCTATGGTGTGGGGCCCTCGCGCGCCCCCTGACCTGCCCTTCCGCCTACTTAAAGCCTTCGTCGCGAATACCCCTGCGAGCCACGATACGGAAAACCTTCCAAAGACGCCGCCGCCGCCAATCTCATCTCGGGGGATTCAGGAGATCGCCTTGGCACCCCGGAGAGGGGAATCATCACCGGAGGGGCTCTACATCATCATGCCCGCCTCCGGATTGATGCGTGAGTAGTTCATTGATACGTCCAATTTGCATCACTATTTTGTATCATAATTTGCTGTTATTCATTGATATATTTCATATTGGGGCACAATACTTATGTTATTTCATCTATTTTGCATGTTTCATCATCATTGGAGGATCAAGCACCGGAGCCAGGATTCTGCTGGAAAAAGCACCGTCAGAACACAATATTTCGGAAGATCAACTGTGGAAGGGAATTTCACGTAAATTCCTATTTTTCCAAATGACGGAGGTAGCCAGAAGGGGAAGAAGAGAGGGGCCACTGTGGGCCCAGACCATAGGGCGGCGCGGCCCAGGCCTGGCCGCGCCACCCTATGCTCTGGGGGGCCCACGACCCTTTTCGCCTCCTTTTCTTCGCGTACTCCTTCGTCCCGAAAACCTAAGCCACAGAGGGATCCTCACGAAGGGTTACAGCCGCCTCTGCGGGGCGGAGAACACCAGAGAGAAAAGAGCTCTCCGGCGGGCAGGAATCCGCCGGGGAAATTCCCTCCCGGAGGGGGAAATCGACGCCATCGCCATCGTCATCGAGCGGGACATCATCTCCATCATCATCATCATCATCTCCACCATCTACACCGTCATCACCACCGCTGCACCTCGTCACCGCTGTAGCAATTCGGGTTAAATCTTGATTGTTTGATAGGGGAAACTCTCCCGGTGTTATTCTATACTTGTTGTAGATGCTATTGAGTGAAACCATTGAACCAAGGTTTATGTTCAGATTGTTATTCATCATCATATCACCTCTGATTGTATTCCATATGATGTCTCGTGAGTAGTTCGTTTAGTTCTTGAGGACATGGGTGAAGTCTAAATGCTAGTAGTGAATTATGGTTGAGTAATATTCAATGTTATGATATTTAAGTTGTGGTGTCATTCTTCTAGTGGTGTCGTGTGAACGTCGACTACACGACACTTCACCATTTATGGGCCTAGGGGAGTGCATCTTGTATTCGGTTGCTAATTGCGGGGTTGCCGGAGTGACAGAAACCTGAGCCCCCGTTAGTATATCGATGCAGGAGGGATTGCAGGATCTCAGAGTTTAAGGCTGTGGTTAGATTTATCTTAATTACTTTCTTGTAGTTGCGGATGCTTGCAAGGGGTATAATCACAAGTATGTATTAGTCCTAGGAAGGGCGGTGCATTAGCATAGGTTCACCCACACAACACTTATCAAAACAATGAAGATTAATCAGGTATGAAGCGAAAGTACTAGACTAAAATCCCCGTGTGTCCTCAAGAACGTTTGGTCATTATAAGTAAACAAACCGGCTTGTCCTTTGTGCTAAAAAGGATTGGGCCACTCGCTGCAATTATTTCTCTCGCATTTTATTTACTTGTACTTTATTTATCTGCAATATCAAAACCCCCTGAATACTTGTCTGTGAGCATTTACAGTGAATCCTTCATCGAAACTGCTTGTCAACACCTTCTGCTCCTCGTTGGGTTCGACACTCTTATTTATCGAAAGTACTACGATACACCCCCTATACTTGTGGGTCATCAAGACTATTTTCTGGCGCCGTTGCCGGGGAGTGAAGCGCTATTGGTAAGTGGAATTGGTAAGGAAATTTACTGTTTGTGCTGATTTTATTTCTGCCTGCTGCTATAAATCATTATGGAGAGATCTTCTCTTCAATTTCTATTTGGGAAATCTACTACTACTGCAACGGTAGTGGATGAAGCGCCAGGTGAGGAAGTAGTACCATATAAAATACCTATGAAAATTATTGAACGTGTTATGGATAACCGCTATGAAGGGGATGGAACTGTCCATCCTGGTGATCATTTATTGTTTTTGCATGAATTATGCGGGTTATTCAAATGTGCAGGTATTTCTATGAATGAAGTTAGAAAGAAACTATTCACTATATCGCTGTCTGGTAAAGCGGCGCACTGGTATAAATTGCTGAAGAATGGTGATTCTATTGATTGGGAGGACATTGTGCCTTTATTTTATTCCAAATTTTATCCTCCAAGTGAAATTCACAAAGATCGGAACCGCATATATAATTTCTGGCCTCATGATGGAGAGAGTATTGCCCAAGCTTGGGGGAGATTGAAGTCTTTAATGCTCAAATGCCCCATTCATGAGCTTCCTGGTAATGTTATTATTGATAATTTCTATGCAAGACTTTCTTTTCAAGACAAGACCTTGCTGGATACTTCTTGTTCTGGATCATTTACACGCAACAAAGAAGAGTTTAAAAGGGACCTTCTTGATCGGATCCAAGAAAATACTGAAGGATGGGAGAATGATAAAGATAGAGAATCAGGTATAACTTATGATTATAAATGCATTGAAGCTTTTATGAATACTGATAAATTTCGTAATATGAGTGCTACATATGGTCTTGATTCCCAAGTTGTTGCAAATCTTTATAAAGCTTTTGCCTCTCATTATGAACTGCCTAAGAAGAATTTTGATAAGTATCATGAACCGTATAAGGATAAAGTTGATTCATCTGTAAACAAATGTGTAGTGGTTGAAACTGTTGATAATGTTATTCCTGAAGCTTATATTGAAAAAACTCCTTTCCCTGCTAAAATGAAGGAGTACTCTGTCATATCTAGTGCGGTTAATAAAAGTGAAAAGAAACCTAAAGAACCTGAAGAACAAATTAAAATTGAACCTGCTGTTGCTATAGTTAAAGATCTTGTGACTGAAAATGTGGAGGATGGTCATATTATTTTCTGTGAAGATGCTTCTAATATTGTTTCACATCCTAATAAATCCAAACAAGTTAGTGTTCCTATGCTATCTGTTAGAATTGGTGATCATTGCTATTATGGTTTATGTGATATTGGTGCAAGTGTTAGTGCTATTCCTTATGAACTTTACACGGAGATTATGCACGAAATTGGTTCTTGTGAACTTGAAGATATTGATGTGGTTATTCATCTGGCTAATAGAGAAACTATTTCTCCGATTGGTATTGTTCGAGATGTGGAAGTTCTATGTGGTAAGATTAAATATCCTGCTGACTTTTTGGTACTTGGTTCTGCTGCTAGTGATCATTGTCCTATCATTTTTGGTAGACCTTTTCTAAATACTTGTGGAGCTATTATAGATTGTAAGAAAGAGAAAATTTTGACTAGATTTGCTGGTGAACCTTATGAATTTAACTTTTCTAAATTTACCAAAACTCCTTATAAAGCTGACTTGCCTAGTAATGATTTTAAAATGGAGCAGTGTGCATCTATTGTTCTTGTTCCTAATAATCCTTTGCAGCAACATTTGGAGAATAGTGAAAGTGAAGCTTTTAGGAAAGAAAGAGATGAGCTTGAGGAAATTTTTCGTCGCCAACCTATTCTCAAGCATGATTTACCGGTGGAAGATTTGGGTACAACACCGCCACCAAAGGAAGATCCTGTTTTTGATCTAAAGCCTTTACCTGATAATCTTAAATATGCTCATATTGATGATAAGAAAATATATCCTGTTATTATTAGTTCTAAGCTTTCAGAGATTGAGGAAGAAAGGTTATTGGAAATATTGAAGAAACACCGAGGAGCTATTGGCTATACTCTTGATGATTTGAAAGGGATTTCTCCTTCTATTTGCCAACATGCTATTAATATGGAAGAAGATGCAAAGCCTGTTGTTGAACATCAACGTCGTCTAATTCCGAAGATGAAGGAAGTGGTAAGAAACGAGGTATTAAAACTCCTTGAAGCTGGTATTATATATCCTATTGCTGATAGTAGATGGGTTAGTCCTGTTCATTGTGTTCCTAAGAAAGGAGGAATGACTGTTGTGCCTAATGATAATGATGAGCTTATTCCTCAAAGAATAGTTGTAGGTTATAGAATGTGCATTGATTTTCGAAAAGTTAATAAAGTTACTAAGAAAGATCATTACCCTTTACCCTTTATTGATCAAATGTTAGAGAGGTTATCTAAAAATACTCATTTTTGCTTTCTTGATGGTTATTCTGGGTTTTCACAAATTGCTGTTAAAGCTAAAGATCAAGAGAAAACCACTTTTACTTGTCCTTATGGAACTTATGCTTATAGGCGTATGCCTTTTGGTTTATGTAATGCTCCTGCTACTTTTCAAAGATGCATGTCTGCTATTTTTCATGGTTTTTGCGAAAGTATTGTAGAGGTGTTCATGGATGATTTTTCTGTCTATGGGAATTCTTTTGATAATTGCTGCGAAACCTCGATAAAGTTTTGCAGAGATGTGAAGAAACTAACCTTGTTCTTAATTGGGAGAAATGCCACTTTATGGTTAATGAAGGAATTGTATTGGGACATAAAATTTCTGAGAGAGGTATTGAAGTTGATAGAGCTAAAGTTGAAGCAATTGAGAAGATGCCCTATCCGAGGGATGTTAAAGGTATTCGTAGTGTTCTTGGTCATGCTGGGTTTTATAGGAGATTTATTAAAGATTTCTCTAAAATTTCAAAGCCTCTTACTAATCTTCTTCAAAAAGATGTACCTTTTGTTTTTGATGATGATTGTAAGGAAGCTTTTGAAACTCTAAAGAAAGCCTTAACAACTGCTCCTGTAGTTGAACCTCCTGATTGGAATTTGCCTTTTGAAATTATGTGTGATGCTAGTGATTTTGCTGTAGGCGCTGTTCTTGGACAGCGGGTAGATAAAAAATTAAATGTTATTCATTATGCTAGTAAGACTCTTGATGCTGCTCAAAGAAATTATGCTACAACTGAAAAAGAATTGTTAGCTGTAGTCTTTGCTTGTGATAAGTTTAGACCCTATATTGTTGATTCGAAAGTTACAATTCATACTGATCATGCTGCAATTAGATACCTTATGACAAAGAAAGATGCTAAGCCAAGGCTTATTAGATGGGTACTTCTGTTGCAAGAATTTGATTTACATATTATAGATAGGAAAGGTGCTGATAATCCTGTTGCTGATAATTTGTCTAGATTGGAAAATATTGCTTATGATCCTGTTCCTGTTAATGATAGTTTTCCAAATGAACAATTGGCTGTAATAAAGGTGAGCTCGCGAGAGAGCCCTTGGTATGCAGATTATGCTAACTTTATTGTTTCGAAGTATTTGCCTCCAACCTTTTCAGCTCAGCAAAGGAGGAAATTCTTTTATGACTTGAGGCATTATTTTTGGGATGACCCACACTTGTATAAAGAAGGAGTGGATGGTATTATGCGAAGATGTGTTCCTGAATATGAACAACAGGAGATATTGAATAAATGTCATGGTAGTGTTTATGGAGGACATCACGCTGGAGATAGAACCGCGCAAAAGGTTCTACAATCAGGTTTTTATTGGCCAACACTCTTCAAAGATGCAAGGAAATTTATTTTATCTTGTGATGAATGTCAAAGAGTTGGTAATATCTCTAGACGCAATGAAATGCCTATGAATTATACTCTTGTTATTGAACCATTCGATTGTTGGGGATTCGACTTCATGGGACCTTTCCCTTCTTCAGACGGTAACACTCATATACTTGTCGCTGTTGATTATGTTACTAAATGGGTAGAAGCTATACCTACAAAAAGTGCTGATGGTGAGACCTCTATAAAAATGCTTGTAGATATTATATTTCCTAGATTTGGAGTACCTAGATATATTATGACTGATGGAGGTTCTCATTTCATTCATGGAGGTTTTAGAAAAACTCTTGCTAAGTATGGTATTAATCATAGAATTGCTTGCTTATCACCCTCAAACTAGCGGTCAAGTAGAATTATCAAATAGAGAGATTAAAGCTATTTTAGGTAAGACTGTTAATAAATCTAGAAAGAATTGGCCTAGCAAATTGAAAGAAGCGTTATGGGCTTATAGAACTGCTTATAAAAATCCTATGGGAATGTCACCTTATAAAATGGTTTATGGAAAAGCTTGTCATTTACCTTTAGAACTAGAGCACAAAGCTTATTGGGCTGTTAGAGAATTAAATAAAGATCCTAAATTAGCCGGTAATAAGAGGTTGTTGCAATTAAGTTCTCTAGATGAATGGAGAAGTGAAGCTTATGAAAATGCTAAACTCTTTAAAGAAAAAGTTAAGAAATGGCATGATAGAAGGATCATCAAAAGAGAATTTAATGTTGGAGATCAAGTTCTATTGTATCGGTCTCGTCTCAGATTCTTTGCAGGGAAATTACTCTCGAAGTGGGAAGGACCATATGTTGTTGAGGAGGTGTATCGTTCAGGAGCAATTAAAATTAGCTCTCTCCAAGGCAATGCTACACAAGTGGTGAATGGACAAAGACTAAAGCATTATATCTCGGGCGATTCTTATAATGTTGATGTTGATATTATTCAAGTGGAAACACCGGAGGCTTTCATCAAAGGACAAATTGACAGTCCGCCAGAACTGGACTTTGAATAGGTAACAGTATAGGTAATAAAAAGTCCGCGTTTACCTTTCCGAACATTATTTCTGCTGTTTTTGGAAAATATGAAAAATTACGGAATCGAAACGGAGTGGAAAAGACGCGCGAGGGCGTGCCACCATAGGCCGGCGCGGGCCCCACCCTGGCCGCGCCGACCTATGGTCTGGCCGCCTCGGCGTCCCGTTTCCACTCGTTTTCGGCCTGGAACCTTCCTTTTGTCGTAAAAATATTTGCTATATAATTCCCCGGACCCCTGGAGGTCCGTAATATCGTTTTCTCGTCGTGTTTTGTTTCGAGCTGTTTTCTGCCAGATTTGTTTTGATCTAGAAGCACCATGGTCTCCAACAACAAAGACAAGGGGCCTTGGAGGGAAGAGATAGATGAAAGGATCAATAAGGAGAAGGAGAAGATAGCGTCAGCAAAAGGAGAGTGGGAAACTACGAGGAGTAAGCCAATTTTGGTGGGATCGGTTAATACTGGGCGCTCTTTTTCTCATAACTTGCAGGGAGCTCTTCCGCCTGCTCTGGACCTCGATTCTTTCCCTTGTGTGGAGGAAGCAATACGGGTTGCTGATGAGTTTTGTGATCAATATCGTGCTCTAAGGAGGGAAGTGGAGATACTTCAGGAGGAGAACCAGCGACTTCGCAGAATGCTGGAATATTACTCAAATCCCAGCACAAGGCCGTCACCGCCACACTCGGGTAACAATGAGTCTTTTCAGGTTTTGGTGCAGAATTGCAAAATTGAGAAGCTGAAGCTGAAGGAGATCCTTATGAAGCGCGAGAAGAATCCATCACCACCATCGCCGAAGGAGTAATTCATCATTGGTATTGGCATCCCCTTGGTTTGTTCCAAGCTTGGGGGAGTGCCGCGGTATCACATCACCACCACCTTTATCTTTTACTATCAAGTAGTGTCATATCATGAGTAGGGAAGTTATTATATGGAATAGTATGCAATGTGGAAGTATCTCTCTTAGTTAGTTATCTATGTATCCGTTGGTGTGAGTTATCGTTATGGAATATTAATGAGAAGTCTTATCATTTACTTTTTGCACACCTTATTTTAGTTTGCAATCTCTATTATATGATTACTCTTGACATGAGTATTGATATCACTTTGGGAGCATCGAGTAAATCTATTTGGTTTTGGCAAACTTAGCATTGGTCAATAGCAACAACATCTTGATGTTTAATAAAAGAGAGAAATACACTTAGATACATTACTCTATTATCTCTATGCTAATGAGTTTAGTATTCTGAAGTTAAAATTGCTTGTGCTTATGAGAAAGATGCATGATTGTTTCTATCATATGTATATTTGTTTGTTTCCCTCAACCTTTATGCTTGCTATCAAACCTTGCTAGCCAAAGACCTGTATCGAGAGGGAATGCTTCTCATACATCCATAACTTTAGACCAAACCTATGCCATTTGTGTCCACCATACCTACCTACTACATGGTATTTTCTGCCATTCCAAGTAAATACTTCATGTGCTACCTTTAAATTATTCAAACTATACTACTCCTTATTTGTGTCAATGTTTTATAGCTCATGAGGAAGTATGTGGTGTTTTATCTTTCAATCTTGTTGGGCGGACTTTCACCAATGGACTAGCGGCACATCCGCTTATCCAATAATTTTGCAATAAGAGCTGGCAACGGGGTTCCCAGCCCCAATTAATAACTTTCATTAATAATTCTCTTCACATGTTTTGCTCTGACTTATCAGTAAGCAACTTAATTTTGCAATAGACACTCCTCCATGGTATGTGAATGTTGGAAGGCACCCGAGGATTCGGTTAGCCATGGATTGAGAAAGCCAAGGTTGGGGGGAGTGTCACCCATAATAAAACTAAAATACATGTGTAAACAAAAGAGAAGGGGGATGATCTACCTTGCTGGTAGAGATACCGTCCCTCATGGGAGCCGCTCTTTGAAGGTTCGTTTGGCAAGGGGGTTAGAGTACCCGCTACCATTCGTTGACAACAACAAACACCGCTCAAAATCTTACTTTTATGCTCTTTATATGATTTCAAAACTTGAAAAGCTCTAGCACATGATTTAATCCCTGCTTCCCTCTGCGAAGGGCCTGTCTTTTACTTTTATGTTGAGTCAGTAAACCTATTTCCCTCTATCTCAAGCAAGCAATTGAGTTGTTGTGAACCAATCATTTATGCTATGATTCAGTTGATCATGTCTTTTATACTTTCTTGTTTAGTACCAATTTTATCTGAATGAATATGACTTTGAAGTTATCAATGATTATGAGGATTGTTATGCTTAAATATGAAGGCTCAGCTATAAATTCTAATATGAAAGCTTTGCTTAGAAGTACAATCCGTTAGTAGTTCTCTGACCAAGAACAAAGTTTGCCATCACCAATTATGATTTCTTATGCACCTTTACTTGTGATTTCTCTTTACTTATTTCAAGATGAGTTATATGAGGAAGTTGTTTACTAGAATGTCTTGTGTGAATGAATATGATGCTTCTTGTCCGTATTTTATTTATCGACTCTTCACTCCATAAACATGTGGTCTTGTTTATCGAGCTCAGTTTCGCTTGGGGACAAGCGAGGTCTAAGCTTGGGGGAGTTGATACGTCCAATTTGCATCACTATTTTGTATCATAATTTGCTGTTATTCATTGATATATTTCATATTGGGGCACAATACTTATGTTATTTCATCTATTTTGCATGTTTCATCATCATTGGAGGATCAAGCACCGGAGCCAGGATTCTGCTGGAAAAAGCACCGTCAGAACACAATATTTCGGAAGATCAACTGTGGAAGGGAATTTCACGTAAATTCCTATTTTTCCAAATGACGGAGGTAGCCAGAAGGGGAAGAAGAGAGGGGCCACTGTGGGCCCAGACCATAGGGCGGCGCGGCCCGGGCCTGGCCGCGCCACCCTATGCTCTGGGGGGCCCACGACCCTTTCGCCTCCTTTTCTTCGCGTACTCCTTCGTCCCGAAAACCTAAGCCACAGAGGGATCCTCACGAAGGGTTACAGCCGCCTCTGCGGGGCGGAGAACACCAGAGAGAAAAGAGCTCTCCGGCGGGCAGGAATCCGCCGGGGAAATTCCCTCCCGGAGGGGGAAATCGACGCCATCGCCATCGTCATCGAGCGGGACATCATCTCCATCATCATCATCATCATCTCCACCATCTACACCGCCATCACCACCGCTGCACCTCGTCACCGCTGTAGCAATTCGGGTTAAATCTTGATTGTTTGATAGGGGAAACTCTCCCGGTGTTATTCTATACTTGTTGTAGATGCTATTGAGTGAAACCATTGAACCAAGGTTTATGTTCAGATTGTTATTCATCATCATATCACCTCTGATTGTATTCCATATGATGTCTCGTGAGTAGTTCGTTTAGTTCTTGAGGACATGGGTGAAGTCTAAATGCTAGTAGTGAATTATGGTTGAGTAATATTCAATGTTATGATATTTAAGTTGTGGTGTCATTCTTCTAGTGGTGTCGTGTGAACGTCGACTACACGACACTTCACCATTTATGGGCCTAGGGGAGTGCATCTTGTATTCGGTTGCTAATTGCGGGGTTGCCGGAGTGACAGAAACCTGAGCCCCCGTTAGTATATCGATGCAGGAGGGATCGCAGGATCTCAGAGTTTAAGGCTGTGGTTAGATTTATCTTAATTACTTTCTTGTAGTTGCGGATGCTTGCAAGGGGTATAATCACAAGTATGTATTAGTCCTAGGAAGGGCGGTGCATTAGCATAGGTTCACCCACACAACACTTATCAAAACAATGAAGATTAATCAGCTGTATGAAGCGAAAGTACTAGACTAAAATCCCCGTGTGTCCTCAGGAACGTTTGGTCATTATAAGTAAACAAACCGGCTTGTCCTTTGTGCTAAAAAGGATTGGGCCACTCGCTGCAATTATTTCTCTCGCATTTTATTTACTTGTACTTTATTTATCTGCAATATCAAAACCCCCTGAATACTTGTCTGTGAGCATTTACAGTGAATCCTTCATCGAAACTGCTTGTCAACACCTTCTGCTCCTCGTTGGGTTCGACACTCTTATTTATCGAAAGTACTACGATACACCCCCTATACTTGTGGGTCATCATTCATCCTTGGACTATGGGTCCATAGCAGTAGCTAGATGATTGTCTTCTCCGCTTGTGCTATCATTGTTATAGATCTTGTGAGCTGCCTAACATGATCAAGATCATCTATTTGTAATGCTACATGTTGTGTTTGGTGGGATCCGATGAATCTAGAATACTATGTCAAGTTGATTATCAATCTATCATATATGTGTTGTTTATGTTCTTGCATGCTCTCCGTTGCTAGTAGAGGCTCTGGCCAAGTTGATACTTGTAACTCCAAGAGGGAGTATTTATGCTCGATAGTGGGTTCATGCCTCCATTTAATCTGGGACAGTGATAGAAAGTTCTAAGGTTGTGGATGTGTTGTTGCTACTAGGGATAAAACATCGATGCTTTGTCTAAGGATATTTGTGTTGATTACATTACGCACCATACTTAATGCAATTGTCTGTTGTTTACAACTTAATACTGGAAGGGGTGCGGATGCTAACCCGAAGGTGGATTATTTAGGCATAGATGCATGCTGGATAGCGGTCTATGTACTTTGTCGTAATGCCCTGATTAAATCTCATAGTAATCATCATTGATATGTATTGAATCTTGATTTGTCAATTGCCCATCTGTAATTTGTTCACCCAGCATGTTAGTTATCTTATTGGAGAGACACCACTAGTGAACTGTGGACCCCGGTCCATTCTTTTACATCTGAATACATTCTACTGCAATCATTGTTCTTAATGTTCTTTGCAAACAAACACCATCTTCCACTTGATACGTTTAATCCTTTGTTTTCAGCAAGCCGGTGAGATTGACAACCTCACTGTTACGTTGGGGCAAAGTATCTTGATTGTGTTGTGCAGGTTCCACGTTGGCGCCGGTTTCACTGGTGTTGCGCCGCACTACACTCCTCCACCAACAACCTTCACGTGCTTCTTGGCTCCTACTGGTTCGATAACCTTGGTTTCATACTGAGGGAAACTTGCTTCTATACGCATCATACCTTCCACTTGGGGTTCCCAACGGACGTGTGCTTCACGCGTATCAAGCTAAATTTCTGGCGCCGTTGCCGGGGAGATCAAGACACGCTGCAAGGGGAGTCTCCACATCCAATCTCTTTACTTTGTTTTTGTCTTGCTTTACTTTATTTTATTTACTGTCTTGTTTGCTTCATATTAAAAACACAAAAAATTAGTTACTTTACTTTCTGTCTTATTTACTAGCTCTATATTAAAAACACAAAAAAATTAGTTACTTGCATTTAATTCATCAAGTTTACTTTTGTTTATTTCATCATGCTTCATCCTAAGTTTACTTTGGAAAAAATACCGGTAGGACAAGGGTCTATCATTGGAAGAGATAATATAGAAGAATTTTTCACCCATGTTAGTATGGATGAAGATTTTGAAGATATACCATTATTAAAAACTGCTCCTACTTATGAAAGTGCTTCTGCCTGTTTAGTACACATGTTGGAAACTAGATTTGTTAATCTCAATCCCATAATACAACATATGTTTCTTACACTTTCGGATATGGAGATGGGAGAAAAGAGAAATTTTGTTTTAAAAGTCCTTGTTAGAGAATTTGAAGATATAGCTAAAGAAGCTAGAAAAGTTTTTATTAAGCATAAGAGGCTTGGTTTCTTTCCTGATTTTAAACAAATACTTGAAAAGATGGATATGGATAGAATTAAGTACACTAATAATGTTAATGATGGTAGGGAAATTAAAGCACCAGTACCTAGTAAGCTCCTAGGGATGCATGAAGCTTTAGAAAATAACTATGCTTGGCTTGTTCCTGAAAATTTGTTTGATGAGAATAGTAAGCCTAGGAGCAATGAAAGAGGAGTTACTTATATAGACCAGATACAATGCATTGTTGAGAAAACTCCCAACTCCTCAGGTAATGATGTTGATGCTTCATCTCTAGACAATACTTGATTTGCACTTTCTGCGCCTAGCTGAAAGGCGTTAAAGAAAAGCACTTCTTGGGAGATAACCCAAGTTTCATTTTATTTACTGTATTGTTGAGTCTTGGAAGTTGTTTACTACTGTAGAAACCTCTCCTTATCATTTTTTGTGCCAAGTAAAGTCTCTATAGTAAAGTTGATGCTAGATTTGGATTGCTGCACAGAAACAGCATTACTGTCTGTCACGAATTCGCGCAGATCTCTGTGAAGAGTCGAAAAAATCTGAAAATTTACGTGCGTGATCCTCAGATATGTACGCAACTTTCATTAGTTTTGAGTTTTTCCGTTTGAGCAAGTTAAGTGCCCCTGCAAAATTCGTCTTTACGGACTGTTCTGTTTTTGACAGATTCTGCCTTTTATTTCGCATTGCCGCTTTTGCTATGTTGAATGAGTTTCTTTGTTCCATTAACTTTCAGAAGCTTTGTGCAATGTCCAGAAGTGTTAAGAATGATTATGTCACCTCTGAATATGTGAATTTTTGATTATGCACTAACCCTCTAATGAGTTTGCTTGAAGTTTGGTGTGGAGGAAGTTTTCAAGGGTCAAGAGAAGAGGATGATATACTATGATCAAGAAGAGTGAAAGGTCTAAGCTTGGGGATGCCCCGGTGGTTCATCCCTGCATATTTTAAGAAGACTCAAGCATCTAAGCTTGGGGATGCCCAAGGCATCCCCTTCTTCATCGACAACTTATCAGGTCACTTCTAGTGAAACTATATTTTTATTCCATCACATCTTATGTTCTTTACTTGGAGCGTCTGTTTGCTTTTATTTTTGTTTTGGTTTGAATAAAGTTGGATCCCATCATCCTTATATTGGAGATATTACGCTCCGCTTTTTCATATGGAACACTTGTGTTCTTAATTGTGCTTTAATGTTCATGGCGAAGGCTGAAATTGCTTCGTTAAATTGCTATTTGGTTGGAATCAGAAAATGCTGCATATGGTTTGGAATAACTTGGCAATTGTTTGAGCTCTCATAGATCATGTTTAAGCTCTTGCATCATGTAGTTTAATCTATTAATGGAGAACTACCGTAGAGCTTGTTTAATTTGGTTTGCATGATTGGTCTCTCTAAGTCTAGATATTTTCTGGTAAAGTGTTTGAACAACAAGGAAGACAGTGTAGAGTCTTATAATGCTTGCAATATGTTCTTGTGTAAGTTTTGCTGTACCTGTTCATACTTGTGTTTGCTTCGAACAACCTTGCTAGCCCAAACCTTGTACTGAGAGGAAATGCTTCTCGTGCATCCAAACACCTTGAGCCAAAACCCATGCCATTTGTGTCCACCATATCTACCTACTATGTGGTATTTTTCTGCCATTCCAAAGTAAATTACTTGAGTGCTACCTTTAAAATTTCATTCCTTTATCTTTGCAATATATAGCTCATGGGACAAATAGCTTAAAAACTATTGTGGTGATGAATATGTAGTTATGTGTCTTAGTTCTTATAAGTTGCTTGTTGAGCGGTAACCATGTTTCTGGGGACGCCATCAACTTTTTACCTTTGTTGGATATCATGTGAGATGCTATGCATGTTCGTCTTGTCTGAAGTAAGTGCGATTTCATGATCAAATGGTTTGAGTATGCATATGTTAGAGAAGAACATTGGGCCGCTAACTAAAGCCATGTATCATGGTGGAAGTTTCAGTTTGGACATACAACCTCAATCTCTTATGAGAATATTATTTGTTGTTGAATGCTTAAGCATTAAAAGAGGAGTCCATTATCTGTTGTCTATGTTGTCCCGGTATGGATGTCTAAGTTGAGAATAATCAAAAGCGAGAAATCCAATGCGTGCTTTCTCCTTAGACCTTTGTACAGGCGGCATAGAGGTACCCCTTTGTGACACTTGGTTGAAACATATGTCATGTGATGATAATCCGTGTTATCCGAGCTGATTAGGACAAGGTGCGAGCACTATTAGTACTCTATGCATGAGACTTGCAACTTGTAGGAAGTATTATGCATAGCACATATGAATTATTACTACCGTTGACAAAATTGTTTCTATGTTTTCAAAACAAAAGCTCTAGCACAAAAATAGTAATCCATGCTTCCCTCTGCGAAGGGCCATTCTTTTACTTTATGTTGAGTCAGTCTACCCACTTCTTTCTATCTTAGAAGCAAACACTTGTGTTAACTGTGTGCATTGATTCTTACATGTTTACTTATTGCACTTGTTATATTACTCTATGTTGACAAATATCCATGAGATATACATGTTACAAGTTGAAAGCAATTGCTGAAACTTAATCATCCTTTGTGTTGCTTCAATGCATTCTACTTTGAATTTATTGCTTATGAGTTAGCTCTTATGCAAGTCTTGTTGATGCTTGTCTTGAAAGTACTATTCATGAAAAGTTTTGCTATATGATTCATTTGTTTAGTCATTATCTTTGTTAGCAATCTTTTGCTTCAGATCACTCCATTCATCTCATATGCTTTACAATAATGTTGATCAAGGTTATGTTGGTAGCATGTCACTTCAGAAATTATTTGTGCTATCGTTTACCTACTCGAGGGCGAGTAGGAAATAAGCTTGGGGATGCTGATACGTCTCAAACGTATCTATAATTTCTTACGTTCCATGCTACTTTTATGACAATACTTGAATGTTTATACATACTTTACATCATTATTATACATTTTCGGCACTAACCTATTAACAAGATCCGAAGCGTCGTTTTTCTGCTGTTTTTGTTTCAGAAATCCTAGTAAGGAAATATTCTCGGAATTGGACGAAATCAACGCCCAGGGTCCTATTTTTCCACGAAGCTTCCGGAAGACCGAATGGATAACGAAGTGGGGCGACGAGGCGCCCACACCACAGGGCCGCGCGGCCATGGTGGGCCCCGTGCCGCCCTATGGTGTGGGGCCCTCGCGCCGCCTCCTGACCTACCCTTCCGCCTACTTAAAGCCTTCGTCGCGAATACCCCTGTACCGAGAGCCATGACACGGAAAACCTTCCAGAGACGCCGCCGCCGCCAATCCCATCTCGGGGATTCAGGAGATCGCCTCCGGCACCTGCCGGAGAGGGGAATCATCACCGGAGGGCTCTACATCATCATGCCCGCCTCCGGATTGATGCGTGAGTAGTTCATCCTTGGACTATGGGTCCATAACAGTAGCTAGATGGTTGTCTTCTCCGCTTGTGCTATCATTGTTATAGATCTTGTGAGCTGCCTAACATGATCAAGATCATCTATTTGTAATGCTACATGTTGTGTTTGGTGGGATCCGATGAATCTAGAATACTATGTCAAGTTGATTATCAATCTATCATATATGTGTTGTTTATGTTCTTGCATGCTCTCCGTTGCTAGTAGAGGCTCTGGCCAAGTTGATACTTGTAACTCCAAGAGGGAGTATTTATGCTCGATAGTGGGTTCATGCCTCCATTTAATCTGGGACAGTGACAGAAAGTTCTAAGGTTGTGGATGTGCTGTTGCTACTAGGGATAAAACATCGATGCTTTGTCTAAGGATATTTGTGTTGATTACATTACGCACCATACTTAATGCAATTATCTGTTGTTTACAACTTAATACTGGAGGGGTGCGGATGCTAACCCGAAGGTGGATTATTTAGGCATAGATGCATGCTGGATAGCGGTCTATGTACTTTGTCGTAATGCCCTGATTAAATCTCATAGTAATCATCATTGATATGTATTGAATCTTGATTTGTCAATTGCCCATCTGTAATTTGTTCACCCAGCATGTTAGTTATCTTATTGGAGAGACACCACTAGTGAACTATGGACCCCGGTCCATTCTTTTACATCTGAATACATTCTACTGCAATCATTGTTCTTACTGTTCTTTGCAAACAAACACCATCTTCCACTCGATACGTTTAATCCTTTGTTTTCAGCAAGCCGGTGAGATTGACAACCTCACTGTTACGTTGGGGCAAAGTATCTTGATTGTGTTGTGCATGTTCCACGTTGGCGCCGGTTTCACTGGTGTTGCGCCACACTACACTCCTCCACCAACAACCTTCACGTGCTTCTTGGCTCCTACTGGTTCGATAACCTTGGTTTCATACTGAGGGAAACTTGCTTCTATACGCATCATACCTTCCACTTGGGGTTCCCAACGGACGTGTGCTTCACGCGTATCAAAGGCCCCACCCCACAAGGCGGCGCGGCCTGGGCCTTGGGCGCGCCGGCCTATGGGGGGCCCCCCGCTCCCCGAGGCTGCCCTTTCGCCTACTTAAAGCCTCGTCGCGAAAACCCTATTACCGAGAGCCACGATACGGAAATACCTTCCAGAGACGCCGCCGCCGCCAATCCCATCTCGGGGATTCAGGAGATCGCCTCCGGCACCCTGCCGGAGAGGGGAATCATCACCGGAGGGCTCTACATCATCATGCCCGCCTCCGGATTGATGCGTGAGTAGTTCATCCTTGGACTATGGGTCCATAGCAGTAGCTAGATGGTTGTCTTCTCCTCTTGTGCTATCATGTTTAGATCTTGTGAGCTGCCTAACATGATCAAGATCATCTATTTGTAATGCTACATGTTGTGTTTGTGGGATCCGATGAATATAGAATATTATGTCAAGTTGATTATCAATCTATCATATATGTGTTGTTTATGTTCTTGCATGCTCTCCGTTGCTAGTAGAGGCTCTGGCCAAGTTGATACTTGTAACTCCAAGAGGGGGTATTTATGCTCGATAGTGGGTTCATGCCTCCATTGAATCTGGGACAGTGACAGAAAGTTCTAAGGTTGTGGATGTGTTGTTGCTACTAGGGATAAAACATCAATGCTTTGTCTAAGGATATTTGTGTTGATTACATTACGCACCATACTTAATGCAATTGTCTGTTGTTTGCAACTTAATACTGGAAGGGGTGCGGATGCTAACCTGAAGGTGGACTATTTAGGCATAGATGCATGCTGGATGGCGGTCTATGTTCTTTGTCGTAATGCCCTGATTAAATCTCATAGTGATCATCATGATATGTATTGAATCTTTATTTGTCAATTGCCCACCTGTAATTTGTTCACCCAGCATGTTATTTATCTTATTGGAGAGACACCACTAGTGAACTGTGGACCCCGGTCCATTCTTTTACATCTAAATACAATCTACTGCAATCATTGTTCTCTACTGTTCTTTGCAAACAAACATCATCTTCCACACTATACGTTTAATCCTTTGTTTTCAGCAAGCCGGTGAGATTGACAACCTCACTCTTACGTTGGGGCAAAGTATCTTGATTGTGTTGTGCAGGTTCCACGTTGGCGCCGGTTTCACTGGTGTTGCGCCGCACTACACTCCTCCACCAACAACCTTCACGTGTTCCTTGACTCCTACTGGTTCGATAACCTTGGTTTCATACTGAGGGAAACTTGCTTCTATACGCATCACACCTTCCACTTGGGGTTCCCAACGGACGTGTGCTTCACGCGTGTCAAGCTAAATTTCTGGCGCCGTTGGGTGATGCGCGTAGATGTACACGTCCGTTGGGAACCCCAAGAGGAAGGTATGATGCGCACAGTGGCAAGTTTTCCTCTCGTATGAAACCAAGGTTTAATCAGTAGGAGCCAAGAAGCACGTTGAAGGTTGATGGTCGCGAAATGTGATGCGGCGCAACACCGGATTCCGGCGCCAACTAGGAACCTGCACAACACAACCAAAGTACTTTGCCCCAAGCAGTGAGGTTGTCAATCTCACCGGCTCTGTAACAAGGATTAAACGTATCGAGTGGAAGATGTTTGCAAAGAAAACAGTAAAACAAGTAGATTGTATGCTATGGAAAGAATAGGACCGGGGTCCACAGTTCACTAGAGGTGTCTCTCCCATAAGATAAAAGCATGTTGGGTGAACAAATTACAGTCGGGCAATTGACAAATAGAGAAAGGCATAACAATGCATATACATGACATGGTAAATATAGTGAGATTTAATTGGGCATTACGACAAAGTACATAGACCGCCATCCAACTGCATCTATGCCTAAAAAGTCCACCTTCAGGTTATCGTCCGAACCCCCTCCAGTATTAAGTTGCAAAGCAACAGACAATTGCATTAAGTATTGTGCGTAATGTAATCAATAACTACATCCTTAGACATAGCATCAATGTTTTATCCCTAGTGGCAACAGCACATCTACAACTTGTCCTGTCCCAGTATCAATGAAGGCATGAACCCACTATCGAGCATAATTACTCCCTCTTGGAGTTAAGAGTAAAAACTTGGCCAGAGCCTCTACTAATAACGGAGAGCATGCAAGATCATAAACAACACATGAACAATAGATTGATAATCACCATAATCATAGTACTCTCTATCCATCGGATCCCGACAAACACAACATATAGAATTACATATAGATGATCTTGATCATGTTAGGCAGCTCACAAGATCTAACAATGAAGCACAACAAGGAGAAGACGACCATCTAGCTACTGCTATGGACCCATGGTCCAGGGTGAACTACTCACTCATCACTCCGGAGGCGATCATGGCGATGAAGAGTCCTCCGGGAGATGAATCCCCTCTCCGGCAGGGTGCCGGAGGCGATCTCCAGAATCCCCCGAGATGGCGCGGCGGCGTCTCGTAAGGTTTTCCGTATCGTGGCTCTCGGTACTGGGGTTTCGCGACGGAGGCTTTAAGTAGGCGGAAGGTCAACGCGAGGGCCACACGAGGGGCCCGGGGGCGGGGCCGCGCGGCCAAGACCTAGGCCGCGCCGGCCACCCGCTGCCTCGTGGCCCCACTTCGTTAGGTCTTCGGTCTTCTGGAAGCTTCGTGCAAAAATAGGACCTGGGCGAAAGTTTCGTCCAATTCCGAGAATATTTCTTTACTAGGATTTCTGAAACCAAAAACAGCAGAAAACAACTGGCTCTTCGGCATCTTGTTAATAGGTTAGTTCCAGAAAATGCATAAATATGACATATAATGTGCATAAAACATGTAGGTATCATCAATAAAGTAGCATGGAACATAAGAAATTATCGATACGTTGGAGACGTATCAGCATCCCCAAGCTTAGTTCTGCTCGTCCCGAGCAGGTAAAACGATAACAAAGATAATTTCTGAAGTGACATGCCATCATAATCTTGATCATACTATTTGTAAACATATGTAATGAATGCAGCGATCAAAGCAAAGGTAATGACATGAGTAAACAAGTGAATCATATAGCAAAGACTTTTCATGAATAGTACTTCAAGACAAGCATCAATAAGTCTTGCATAAGAGTTAACTCGTAAAGCAATAAATCAAAGTAAAGGTGTTGAAGCAACACATAAGAAGATTAAGTTTCAGCGGTTGCTTTCAACTTGTAACATGTATATCTCATGGATATTGTCAACATAAAGTAATATAACAAGTGCAATATGCAAGTATGTAGGAATCAATGCACAGTTCACACAAGTGTTTGCTTCTTAAGGTGGAAGGAGATAGGTAAACTGACTCAACAATAAAAGTAAAAGAATGGTCCTTCGCAGAGGAAAGCATCGATTGTTGTATTTGTGCTAGAGCTTTTATTTTGAAAACATGAAACAATTTTGTCAACGGTAGTAATAAAGCATATGAGTTATGAAAATTATATCTTACAAGTTGCAAGCCTCACGCATAGTATACTAATAGTGCCCGCACCTCGTCCTACTTAACTTGGACTACCGGATCTTTGCATGCCATGTTTCAACCAAGTGTCACAAAGGGGTACCTCCATGCCGCCTGTACAAAGGTCTAAGGAGAATGCTCGCATTTTGGATTTCTCGCTTTTGATTATTCTCAACTTAGACATCCATACCGGGACAACATGGACAACAGATAATGGACTCCTCTTTAATGCATAAGCATGTAGCAAAGTTATTATTCTCATATGAGATTGAGGATATATGTCCAAAACTGAAACTTCCACCATGGTTCATGGCTTTAGTTAGCGGCCCAATGTTCTTCTCTAACAATTTTGCATGCTCCAACCACTAAAATGATAGACCTTCAGACAAGACGGACATGCATAGCAACTCACATGATATTCAACAATAGTTGATGGCGTTCCCCAGAAACATGGTTATCGCACAACAAGCAACTTAATAAAATATAAAGTGCATAAGTACATATTCAATACTACGATAGTTTTTAAGGCTATTTTGTCCCATGAGCTATATATTGCAAAGGTGAATGATGGAATTTTAAAGGTAGCACTCAAGCAATTTACTTTGGAATGGCGGGTAAATACCATGTAGTAGGTAGGTATGGTGGACACAAATGGCATAGTGGTTGGCTCAAGGATTTTGGATGCATGAGAAGTATTCCCTCTCGATACAAGGTTTAGGCTAGCAAGGTTATTTGAAGCAAACTCAAGGATGAACAAGTGCAGCAAAACTCACATAAAAGACATATTGTAAACATTATAAGACTCTACACTGTCTTCCTTGTTGTTCAAAACTCAATACTAGATATTATCTAGACCTTAGAGAAACCAAATATGCAAATCAAATTTTAGCAAGCTCTATGTATTTCTTCATTAATGGGTGCAAAGCATATGATGCAAGAGCTTAAACATGAGCACAACAATTGCCAAGTATCACATTATCCAAGACATTTTTAGAATTACTACATGTAGCATTTTCCAATTCCAACCATATAACAAATTAACGAAGAAGAAACTTCGCCTTGAACATTATGAGTAAAGCCTAAGGACACATGTGTCCATATGCAACAGCGGAGCGTGTCTCTCTCCCACAAAGTGAATGCTAGGATCCATCTTATTCAAACAAAAACAAAAACGAAAACAAACCGACGCTCCAAGTAAAGAACACCAGATGTGACTGAATAAAAATATAGTTTCAGGGGAGGAACCTGATGATGTTGTCGATGAAGAAGGGGATGCCTTGGGCATCCCCAAGCTTAGACGCTTGAGTCTTCTTAAAATATGCAGGGATGAACCACGGGGGCATCCCCAAGCTTAGAGCTTTCACTCCTCTTGATCTTAGTATATCATTCTCCTCTCTTGACCCTTGAAAACTTCCTTCACACCAAACTTCAAGCAAACTCATTAGAGGGTTAGTGCATCATTAATAATTCACACATTCAGAGGTGACACAATCATTCTTTTCACTTCTGGACATTGCATAATGCTACTGGACATTAATGGATCAAAGAAATAAATCCAACATAGCAAAAGAGGCAATGCGAAATAAAAGGCAGAATCTGTCAAAAACAGAACAGTCCGTAAAGACGAATTTATAAATGGCACCAGACTTGCTCAAATGGAAAAACTCAAAACTAATGAAAGTTGCGTATATATCTGAGGATCACGCTCGTAAATTGGCAGATTTTTTCGAATTTTCTACAGAGAATTATGCCCAGATTCGTGACAGACAGCAATGCTGTTTCTGTGCAGCGATCCCAAATATAACATCAACTTTGACATAGAAACTTTACTTGGCACAAAAACTTGATAAGGAGAGGTTGCTACAGTAGTAAACAACTTCCAAGACTCAACAAAACAAAAAATTGCTGTAGGTAAAAACATGGGTTGTCTCCCATAAGCGCTTTTCTTTAACGCCTTTCAGCTAGGCGCAGAAAGTGCAAATCAAGTAACATCGAGAGTAGAAGCATCAACATCATAATTTGTTCTAATAATAGAATCAAAAGGCAACTTCATTCTCTTTCTAGGGAAGTGTTCCATACCTTTCTTGAGAGGAAATTGATATTTAATATTACCTTCCCTCATATCAATAACAGCACCAACAGTTCGAAGAAAAGGTCTTCCCAACACAATTGGACAAGATGCATTGCATTCGATATCCAAGACAACAAAATCAACGGGGACAAGGTTATTGTTAACCGTAATATGCACATTATCAATCCTCCCCAAAGGTTTCTTTTTAACATTATCGGCAAGATTAACATCCAAATAACAATTCTTCAATGGTGGCAAGTCAAGCATATCATAAATCTTTTTAGGCATAACAGAAATACTTGCACCAAGATCACATAAGGCATTACATTCAAAGTCATTGAATTTCATTTTAATGATGGGCTCCCAACCATCTTCTAACTTTCTAGGAATAGAAGTTTCAAGTTTTAGTTTCTCTTCTCTAGCTTTTATGAGAGCATTTGTAATATGTTTTGTAAAGGCTAAATTTATAGCACTAGCATTAGGACTTTTAGCAAGTTTTTGTAAGAACTTTATAACTTCAGAGATGTGGCAATCATCAAAATCTAAATCATTATGAGCTACAGCAATGGGATCATTATTCCCAAGGTTGGAAAAAATTTCAGCAGTTTTATCACAAGCAGTTTCAGCAGTTTTAGCAATTTCAGGCAGCTTTGTACGCTTTGCACTAGGAGTAGAAACATTGCCAACACCAATTATTTTACCATTGATAGTAGGAGGTGTAGCAACATGTGAGGAATTAGCATTACTAGTGGTGGTAATAGTCCAAACTTTAGCTACATTATTCTCTTTAGCTAGTTTTTCATTTTCTTCTCTATCCCACCTAGCACGCAACTCAGCCATTAATCTTATATTCTCATTAATTCTAACTTGGATGGCATTTGCTGTAGTAGTAATCTTATTATCAAGATCATTATTAGGCATAACTTTCAACTTTAAAAGATTAACATCAGAGGCAAGCCTATCAACTCTAGAAGCGATAGTATCAATTTTATCAAGCTTTTCCTCAACAGATTTGTTAAAAGCAGTTTGTGTACTAATAAATTCTTTAAGCATGGCTTCAAGACCAGAGGGTACACTTCTATTATTGTTGTAAGAATTCCCATAAGAATTACCATAACCATTACCATTAGCAGAAGGATATGGCCTATAGTTATTACCAGAGTTGTTCCTATAAGCATTGTTGTTGAAATTATTATTTTTAATGAAATTCACATCAACATTTTCTTCTTGAGCAACCAATGAAGCTAAAGGAACATTATTTGGATCAACATTAGATCTACCATTCACAAGCATAGACATAATCACATCAATCTTATCACTCAAGGAAGAGGTTTCTTCAACAGAATTTACCTTCTTACCTTGTGGAGCTCTTTCCGTGTGCCATTCAGAGTAATTTATCATCATATCATCAAGAAGTTTTGTAGCCGCCCCCAATGTGATGGACATAAAAGTACCTCCAGCAGCTGAATCCAATAAATTCCGCGAAGAAAAATTTAGTCCTGCATAGAAGGTTTGGATGATCATCCAAGTAGTCAGTCCATGGGTTGGGCAATTCTTTACCAAAGTTTTCATTCTCTCCCAAGCTTGAGCAACATGTTCAGTATCTAATTGTTTAAAATTCATTATGCTACTTCTCAAAGAAATAATTTTAGCGGGAGGATAATATCTACTAATAAAAGCATCCTTGCATTTAGTCCATGAATCAATACTATTCTTAGGCAAAGATAGCAACCAATCTTTAGCTCTTCCTCTTAATGAGAAAGGAAACACTTTCAATTTAATAATATCACCATCTACATCTTTATACTTTTGCATTTCACAAAGTTCAACAAAATTATTGAGATGGGCAGCAGCATCATCAGAACTAGCACCAGAAAATTGTTCTCTCATAACCAAATTCAGTAAAGCAGGTTTAATTTCAAAGAATTCTGCTGTAGTAGCAGGTGGAGCAATAGGTGTGCATAGGAAATCATTATTATTTGCATTTGTGAAGTCACACAACTTAGTATTTTCAGGGTTGGCCATTTTAGCAACAGTAAATAAAGCAAACTAGATAAAGTAAATGCGAGTAACTAATTTTTTTGTGTTTTTGATATAGCAAACAAGATAGCAAATAAAGTAAAACTAGCAACTAATTTTTTTGTGTTTTGATTTAGTGCAGCAAACAAAGTAGTAAATAAAATAAAGCAAGACAAAAACAAAGTAAAGAGATTGAGAAGTGGAGACTCCCCTTGCAGCGTGTCTTGATCTCCCCGGCAACGGCGCCAGAAAAAGTGCTTGATGCGCGTAGATGTACACGTCCGTTGGGAACCCCAAGAGGAAGGTATGATGCGCACAGTGGCAAGTTTTCCCTCAGTATGAAACCAAGGTTTAATCGAACCAGTAGGAGCCAAGAAGCACGTTGAAGGTTGATGGTCGCGAAATGTGATGCGGCGCAACACCAGGGATTCCGGCGCCAACTAGGAACCTGCACAACACAACCAAAGTACTTTGCCCCAACGAAACAGTGAGGTTGTCAATCTCACCGGCTTGCTGTAACAAAGGATTAAACGTATCGAGTGGAAGATGTTTGCAAAGAAAACAGTAAAACAAGTAGATTGTATGCTATGGAAAGAATAGGACCGGGGTCCACAGTTCACTAGAGGTGTCTCTCCCATAAGATAAAAGCATGTTGGGTGAACAAATTACAGTCGGGCAATTGACAAATAGAGAAAGGCATAACAATGCATATACATGACATGGTAAATATAGTGAGATTTAATTGGGCATTACGACAAAGTACATAGACCGCCATCCAACTGCATCTATGCCTAAAAAGTCCACCTTCAGGTTATCGTCCGAACCCCCTCCAGTATTAAGTTGCAAAGCAACAGACAATTGCATTAAGTATTGTGCGTAATGTAATCAATAACTACATCCTTAGACATAGCATCAATGTTTTATCCCTAGTGGCAACAGCACATCACAACCTTAGAACTTTCTGTCACTGTCCCAGGTATCAATGAAGGCATGAACCCACTATCGAGCATAATTACTCCCTCTTGGAGTTAAGAGTAAAAACTTGGCCAGAGCCTCTACTAATAACGGAGAGCATGCAAGATCATAAACAACACATGAACAATAGATTGATAATCACCATAATCATAGTACTCTCTATCCATCGGATCCCGACAAACACAACATATAGAATTACATATAGATGATCTTGATCATGTTAGGCAGCTCACAAGATCTAACAATGAAGCACAACAAGGAGAAGACGACCATCTAGCTACTGCTATGGACCCATGGTCCAGGGGTGAACTACTCACTCATCACTCCGGAGGCGATCATGGCGATGAAGAGTCCTCCGGGAGATGAATCCCCTCTCCGGCAGGGTGCCGGAGGCGATCTCCTGAATCCCCCGAGATGGGATTCGCGGCGCGGTGCCTCAGTAAGGTTTTCCGTATCGTGGCTCTCGGTCTGGGGGTTTCGCGACGGGAGCTTTAAGTAGGCGGAAGGTCAACGCGAGGGGCCACACGAGGGGCCCAGGGGGCAGGGGCGCGGCCAAGACCTAGGCCGCGCGGCCACCCCTGGCTGCCTCGTGGCACTTCGTCTTCGGTCTTCTGGAAGCTTCGTGCAAAAATAGGACCCTGGGCGAAAGTTTCGTCCAATTCCGAGAATATTTCTTTACTAGGATTTCTGAAACCAAAAACAGCAGAAAACACTGGCTCTTCGGCATCTTGTTAATAGGTTAGTTCCAGAAAATGCATAAATATGACATATAATGTGCATAAAACATGTAGGTATCATCAATAAAGTAGCATGGAACATAAGAAATTATCGATACGTTGGAGACGTATCAGGGAGATCAAGACACGCTGCAAGGGGAGTCTTCCACATCCAATGTCTTTACTTTGTTTTTGTCTTGCTTTACTTTATTTTATTTACTGTCTTGTTTGCTTTATATCAAAAACACAAAAAAAATTAGTTGCTTTACTTTATGTCTTGTTTACTTGCTCTATATCAAAAACACAAAAAAATTAATTACTTGCATTTAGTTTATTTTGTTATCATGTCTAGCTCTGTACCTGTTACTTCTTCACCTGAGGAATTAGTCTTCACTTTTAAACAAGGGGATGAGGAGAGTTTTAAAGATGCTTGGTCTAGAATTTTTGATTCTTATCGTAAAGCTGAACCTAAAATGACTCTAAGTCTGATACGTCTCCAACGTATCGATAATTTCTTATGTTCCATGCTACTTTATTGATGATACCTACATGTTTTATGCACATTATATGTCATATTTATGCATTTTCTGGAACTAACCTATTAACAAGATGCCGAAGAGCCGTTTTTGCTGTTTTTGGTTTCAGAAATCCTAGTAAGGAAATATTCTCGGAATTGGACGAAATCTTCGCCCAGGGTCCTATTTTTGCACGAAGCTTCAGAAGACCGAAGAGGGAAGGAAGTGGGGCCACGAGGCGCCGACACCATAGGGCGGCGCGGCCAGGGCTGGCCGCGCCGACCTAGGGTGTGGGGCCCTCGTGTGGCCCCACGTTGCCCTTCCGCCTACTTAAAGCCTCCGTCGCGAAAACCCCCCGAGAGCCACGATACGGAAAACCTTCCAGAGACGCCGCGCGAATCCCATCTCGGGGGATTCAGGAGATCGCCTCCGGCACCCTGCCGGAGAGGGGATTCATCTCCCGGAGGACTCTTCATCGCCATGATCGCCTCCGGAGTGATGAGTGAGTAGTTCACCCCTGGACCATGGGTCCATAGCAGTAGCTAGATGGTCGTCTTCTCCTTGTTGTGCTTCATTGTTGGATCTTGTGAGCTGCCTAACATGATCAAGATCATCTATCTGTAATACTATATGTTGTGTTTGTCGGGATCCGATGGATAGAGAATACTATGTTATGGTGATTATCAATCTATTGTTTATGTGTTGTTTATGATCTTGCATGCTCTCCGTTATTAGTAGAGGCTCTGGCCAAGTTTTTGCTCTTAACTCCAAGAGGGGTATTTATGCTCGATAGTGGGTTCATGCCTTCATTGACACCTGGGACAGTGACAGAAAGTTCTAAGGTTGTGATGTGTTGTGCCACTAGGGATAAAACATTGATTCTATGTCTAAGGATGTAGTTGTCGATTACATTACGCACCATACTTAATGCAATTGTCTGTTGCTTAGCAACTTAATACTGAATGGGGTTCGGATGATAACCTGAAGGTGGACTTTTTAGGCATAGATGCAGTTGGATGGCGGTCTATGTACTTTGTCGTAATGCCCAATTAAATCTCACTATATTTATCATATCATGTATATGCATTGTTATGCCTTTCTCTATTTGTCAATTGCCCGACTGTAATTTGTTCACCCAACATGCTTTTATCTTATGGGAGAGACACCTCTAGTGAACTGTGGACCCCGGTCCTATTCTTTACATAGCATACAATCTACTGCAATTGTGTTTACTGTTTTCTTTGCAAACATCTTCCACTCGATACGTTTAATCCTTTGTTACAGCAAGCCGGTGAGATTGACAACCTCACTTCGTTGGGGCAAAGTACTTTGGTTTTGTTGTGCAGATTCCACGTTGGCGCCGGAATCCTGTTGTTGCGCCGCATCACATTTCGCCACCATCAACCTTCAACGTGCTTCTTGGCTCCTACTGGTTCGATTAAACCTTGGTTTCATACTGGAAACTTGCTTCTATACGCATCATACCTTCCACTTGGGGTTCCCAACGGACGTGTGCATCTACGCGTATCAAGCTAAATTTCTGGCGCCGTTGCCGGGGAGATCAAGACACGCTGCAAGGGGAGTCTCCACTTCTCAATCTCTTTACTTTGTTTTTGTCTTGCTTTATTTTATTTACTACTTTGTTTGCTGCACTAAATCAAAATACAAAAAAATTAGTTGCTAGTTTTACTTTATTTACTGTCTTGCTCTCTATATCAAAAACACAAAAAAATTAGTTACTTGCATTTACTTTATCTAGTTTGTTTTATTTACCGTTGCTAAAATGAATACCCCTGAAAATACTAAGTTGTGTGACTTCACAAATGCAAATAATAATGATTTCCTATGCACACCTATTGCTCCACCTGCTACTACAGCAGAATTCTTTGAAATTAAACCTGCTTTACTAAATCTTGTCATGAGAGATCAATTTTCTGGAATTAGTTCTGATGATGCTGCTGCCCATCTCAATAATTTTGTTGAACTTTGTGAAATGCAAAAGTATAAGGATGTAGATGGTGATATTATTAAATTGAAAGTGTTTCCTTTCTCATTAAGAGGAAGAGCTAAAGATTGGTTGCTATCTTTGCCTAAGAATAGTATTGATTCATGGACTAAATGTAAGGATGCTTTTATTGGTAGATATTATCCTCCCGCTAAAATTATATCTTTGAGAAGTAGCATAATGAATTTTAAGCAATTAGATACTGAACATGTTGCTCAAGCATGGGAGAGAATGAAAACTTTGGTAAAGAATTGCCCAACCCATGGACTGACTACTTGGATGATCATCCAAACCTTCTATGCAGGACTAAATTTTTCTTCGCGGAATTTATTGGATTCAGCTGCTGGAGGTACCTTTATGTCCATCACATTGGGGGCGGCTACAAAACTTCTTGATGATATGATGATAAATTACTCTGAATGGCACACGGAAAGAGCTCCACAAGGTAAGAAGGTAAATTCTGTTGAAGAAACCTCTTCCTTGAGTGATAAGATTGATGTGATTATGTCTATGCTTGTGAATGGTAGATCTAATGTTGATCCAAATAATGTTCCTTTAGCTTCATTGGTTGCTCAAGAAGAAAATGTTGATGTGAATTTCATTAAAAATAATAATTTCAACAACAATGCTTATAGGAACAACTCTGGTAATAACTATAGGCCATATCCTTCTGCTAATGGTAATGGTTATGGTAATTCTTATGGGAATTCTTACAACAATAATAGGAGTGTACCCTCTGGTCTTGAAGCCATGCTTAAAGAATTTATTAGTACACAAACTGCTTTTAACAAATCTGTTGAGGAAAAGCTTGATAAAATTGATACTATTGCTTCTAGAG
Source organism: Lolium multiflorum (assembly GCA_030979885.1). Classification (NCBI taxonomy): domain Eukaryota; kingdom Viridiplantae; phylum Streptophyta; class Magnoliopsida; order Poales; family Poaceae; genus Lolium; species Lolium multiflorum. The sequence continues at coordinate 270,348,184 of CM061748.1, read as the reverse complement.
TTGATAGGCTTGCCTCTGATGTTAATCTTTTAAAATTGAAAGTTATGCCTAATAATGATATTGATAATAAGATTACTACTACAGCAAATGCCATCCAAGTTAGAATTAATGAGAATATAAGATTAATGGCTGAATTGCGTGCTAGGTGGGATAGAGAAGAAAATGAAAAACTAGCTAAAGAGAATAATGTAGCTAAAGTTTGGACTATTATGATGACCCACAAGTATAGGGGATCGCAACAGTCTTCGAGGGAAGTATTACCCAATTTATTGATTCGACACAAGGGGAGACAAAGAATACTTGTAAGCCTTAACGCGGAGTTGTCAATTCAGCTGCACCTGGAAACAGACTTGCTCGCAAGAGTTTATCAGTAGCAACAGTTTTATGGCAGTGGAAATAGTGAAATAACAGCAGCGGTGAAATAAAGACAGCAGTAGTGATTATAGTAAACAGCAGGATTAAAATACTGTAGGCACAGGGACGGATTTAACGGGCGTTGCATGGATGAGAGAAACTCATGTAACAATCAAAGCAGGGCATTTGCAGATAATAATAAAACGGTATCCAAGTACTAATCAATCAATAGGCATGTGTTCCATATATAGTCGTACGTGCTCGCAATGAGAAACTTGCACAACATCTTTTGTCCTACCAGCCGGTGGCAGCCGGGCCTCTAGGGAAACTACTGGAAATTAAGGTACTCCTTTTAATAGAGTACCGGAGCAAAGCATTAACACTCCGTGAACACATGTGATCCTCACATCACTACCATCCCCTCCGGTTGTCCCGATTTCTGTCACTTCGGGGCCATTGGTTCCGGACAGCGACATGTGTATACAACTTGCAGGTAAGATCATAAACAACGAATATCATCATGAATCAATAACATGTTCAGATCTGAGATCATGGCACTCGGGCCCTAGTGACAAGCATTAAGCATAACAAGTTGCAACAATATCATAAAAGTGACATCTACGGATACTAGGCACTATGCCCTAACAATCTTATGACTATTACATGACCAATCTCATCCAATCCCTACCATCCCCTTCAGCCTACAGCGGGGGAATTACTCACACATGGATGGGGGAAACATGGCTGGTCGATGGAGAGGCGTTGGCGGTGATGGCGGTGAAGATCTCCTCCAATTCCCCGTCCCGGCGGAGTGCCAGAACGGAGACTTCTGGCTCCCGAGACGGAGTTTCGTGATGTGGCGGCTCTCTGGAGGGTTTCTGGCGACTTCGACTTCTCCCTGTGCGTTTTTAGGTCGAACCCGATAAGTAGTCCGAAGGGGGGCGTCGGAGGCCAGCCGAGGGGGCCACACCATAGGGCCGCGCGGGCCCCCCTAGGCCGCGCCGCCTTATGGTGTGGGGCCCTCGGGCCTCCACCTCTCTTGCCCTTCTGGCTCCGTCAATATTCTGGTAAAATAGGGCCTTCTGCATAAATTCCGAGGATTTTCCCGAAAGTTGGATTTCTGCACAAAAACGAGACACCAGAGCAGTTCTGCTGAAAACAGCGTTAGTCCGTGTTAGTTGTATCCAAAATACACAAATTAGAGGCAAAACAATAGCAAAAGTGTTCGGGAAAGTAGATACGTTTTGGACGTATCAACTCCCCCAAGCTTAGCTTATTGCTTGTCCTCAAGCAATTCAGTTAACAACTGAGCGATAAAAGAACTTTCACGAACACATTTGCTCATATGATGTATATATTCTCATGCTATGGCTAATACTTAAGCAGTTCATAATGAGATACATGCAAATAAGATCATCCAACAGCTATGTCAATCATGGAGAAGTACCAACAATTAATAATAAGCATCATGAATCATGTATGTAAGCAGGATTGCAATGTTCATAAGAGAATATGATAAAGTGGTATCTCGCTTGCCCGTATTTGATCGGCAAAACATAAATGCCGAGGCACCTCTTGAGTTCATAGAAAGACTAGAAGTAGTGATTGTCAAAGATAAAAGCATCAAAGTTATACCACAATCAATCATATTTTGAGACAAGCATATTATACTAAGAATGACAGTTGTGCTCTCAAGATAGTGCTCAAAGAAAGAATGGAGACACAACATAAAAGTAAAAGATTGACCCTTCGCAGAGGGAAGCAGGGATTAACATGCGCTAGAGCTTTTCATTTGTAAAGCAGGAGTAAAATTATTTTGAGAGGTGTTTGTTGTTGTCAACGAATGGTAATGGGTACACTAACTACCTCATCAACCGGACTCCCAAGAGCGGCTCCCATTTTATTTATTTTTGGGTGGCACTCCTTCCAACCTTTCTTACACAAACCATGGCTAACCGAATCCTCGGGTGCCTGCCAACAATCTCATACCATGAAGGAGTGCCTTTTTATTTAAGTTTTATTATGATGATGACACTCCCCCCAACCTTTGCTCACACAAGCCATGGCTAACCGAATCCTTCGGGTGCCGTCCAACAATCACAAACCATGGAGGAGTGTCTATTTAAGTTAATTAATTCGGGACTGGGAATCCCATTGCCAGCTTTTTTGCAAAATTATTGGATAAGCGGATGTGCCACTAGTCCATATGAGAGTCCGTCAAAAGTAAATGACAAGGTTGAAAGCTAAACACCACATACTTCCTCATGAGCTATGAAACATTAACACAAATTGAGAAGCATTTTGAAAGTTTTAAAGGTAGCACATGAGAATTTACTTGGAATGGTTTGAAATGCCATGCATAGGTATTTATGGTGGACACTTTTGGAACAACTTGGTTTTCAGGTGTTTGGAAGCACGAGCGGCGTTCCCGCTCAGTACAAGTGAAGGCTAGCAAAAGACTAGGGAGCGACAAATCAAGAGAGCAGTAACTGTCATAATCATGCTTGCGGCAAAATAAATTAACGGAGGCATAAAAGTGATACAATAACTCTGAAGCAATATAAATCATCGAGGCTTAATTGACTTTTTGTTCAGTCATATGCATGCGTGAGCATGTGCCAAGTCGATATAAATGAATTATTCAGAGGAGGATACCACAATGTCATACTTACTTATGAATAAAACAATGCAAGCGAACATCCATGACATGCTACTTATATTAATAAATTGGAGCTAAACATGAGAGATCATGAACTACTAGACTTTCTCAAATAACATATACCTCACATGAACCAACTAAGCATGCTCATATGGATGAGTATATGTACAAAAATGAAAGCAAATAGAGTTCATACCAGCCTCTCACCACAATCAGATTGTCGTAGATCGTCATTATTGCCTTTTCACTTGTGTAGCTTGGATAATATGAAATGAAAACCACGCTCCAGCCACCGAAGACCATTGAACTCATGATGAACTTTACAAACCAAAGAAGAACAGCAAATATTTTTGGTGTTTTCGAATTAGAAACAAGAACGAAAGAAAACAAGCAAACAAAGCAAAATCTTTTTGGGTTTTCTCATAGCAAACCAACGATAGCAAATAAAGTAAACTAAGAGCAAAGAACCAAATAAACAAATGGTGAAGAGAAACAACAGAAATATTTTTGGTCTTTTTGTGTTTTAGGAAAGAAACAAAGTGAAAACAAAAGAATGCAAACTAACAGAAACACAGAAAAGCAGGATGACAGAAATCTGCCAAATCCTGACAGCAGTACAGAAATCGAAATTAAAAAAAATCTTCCATTGCTCAGACCAAAAAGTGTTCAACTAATGAAAGTTAGATAACAACCTGGGGCACATGCTCAAAAATTGGCAACTCAAAATAACGTTCTGGCTGTGCGCACGAATTTTTTTGGTAACAGCCCAGAATCTGTTTTTGGACAGCACTTCCCCAAATATCATCTCCCTCTCATTAGAAAACCACTCTAGAGACTAAACAAGTATGTACAAGTATCCAGCAATCATAATATGCAAAGAATGAGTGATGCCGGTATACCTCCCCCCAAGCTTAGGCTTTTGACTCTTCTTGATCATATATCATCCTCCTCTCTTGACCCTTGAAAACTTCCTTCACACCAAACTTCTCATAAACTTCATTAGAGGGGTTAGTACTCAAAAAACTTTAATCCACCTTGGCCCTGTAGTGACACATTGCAAGAACTCAATAAAACATTAGCTACAGCTCTCCACGTCTAGAAAGCCTCACTTAAAGTCCACAAGAGACAATGCAAAAAACAGAGACAGAATCTGCCAAAACAGAACAGCCAGTAAAGACGAATTTTAAAATGGTACTTCCGTTGCTCAAATCAGAAAACTCAAAACTAATGAAAGTTGCGTACATATCTGAGGATCACGCACGTAAATTGGCAGATTTTTCTGAGTTACCTACAGAGAAATATGCCCAGATTCGTGACAGATAGAAATCTGTTTCTGCGCAGAAATCCAAATCTAGCATCAACCTTCTACTAGAGACTTTACTTGGCACAACAATGCAATAAAATAAAGATAAGGAGAGGTTGCTACAGTAGTAAAACAAATGGAGGGAGAAAGAAAGAAAGAAATGTTGTTTAGCTCTCTTATGCATTAAAATATACTTGTTAACAAGGTTGATCAAGTCTTGCTACCAAATAAATTTTATATGACATAAGAAGAAATAAACCTCAAATCAATCATGTTACCTTATATTGAATTGATATGGATCCAATCACAAGAGTTTGATATTCTTCTTTAGGCTCATATATAGGACAATCAATGGATCCCACTTTGATAGTTTTCACATTAAAAATTGTATTGACTCCACATACTTTATCAATCCTCTTGGGAAAATAGACAGTGTGTTCCTTATCATCAACATTGAAAGTAACCATGCCTTTATTGCAATCAATAACAGCCCCTGCAGTATTAAGAAAGGGTCTTCCAAGAATAATGGACATATTATCATCTTCAGGCATTTCCAACACAACAAAATCAGTTAATATCAAGCAATGCTGAGTAACTTGAACAGGAACATTTTCACATAAACCAACAGGAATAGCAGTAGATTTATCAGCCATTTGCAAAGATATATCAGTTGGTATCAACTTATCTAAATCAAGTCTCTTATAAAGAGAAAAAGGCATCACACTCACACCTGCTCCCAAATCACATAGAGCAGTTCTAACATAATTATTCTTGATGGAACAAGGAATAGTCGGTATACCTGGGTCTCCAAGCTTCTTTGGAATCTTACCATTGAAGGAGTAATTAGCGAGCATAGTGGAAATTTCCTCATTGGGGACTTTCCTTTTGTTAGTAACAATATCTTTCATATACTTTGAATAAGGAGGCAATTTAATAGCATCAGTCAAAGGGATTTGCAAAAATAAAGGTTTCATCCAATCACAAAATTTATTATAATGTTCCTCCTCCTTTGATTTTAGTTTCTTAACAGGAAAAGGCATTTGCTTTTGAACCCAAGGTTCTCTTTCATTACCATGTTTCTCAGTAATAAAATCTTCTTTAGTGTACTTTTTATTTTTAGCAGGCTTTTCAGGTTCTTTTTCAATTTCTTCTTTATCAGGAGTATCATCCTTATCATTATCTTTATCATGTTCATTACCACTTTCAGTTTCAGCATCAGAAATAGAAATACTATTAGGATCATTAACAGGTTCAGAGGATTCTACAACATTCTTATGTTTCTTTTTCTTTTTCTTAGATGGAGCACTAGTTTTAATTAGTTGAGAATCTTGTTCAACTCTTTTGGGATGCCCTTCAGGATATAGAGGATCCTGGGTAGAAACACCACCTCTAGTTGTTACTTCATAAGCATGTTTTTCTTTAGAATTATTTCCCAACAAGTCATTTTGCACTTTAGTAAGTTGATCAATTTGAGTTTGAACCATTTGAAAATGTTTAACAAGTATCTTAACATCATTGGAGGTTCTCTCCACAATACCATGCAATTCACTAATAGCTCGGGAATTTTCCATTAAATGATTCTCTACTCTCATATTAAAGTTTTCTTGCTTAACAATATAATTATCAAATTCATCTAAGCATTGAGCAGGAGGTTTTGAATACGGAATATCTTCCCTAGTAAAGCGTTGAAGAGAGTGTACCTCAATCATGGATGAAGGGGGAGTTATCTCACATAAATCTTCTATAGGAGGTAAATTCTTCACATCTTCAGGTTTAATACCCTTCTCTTTAAGAGACTTCTTGGCTTCCCTCATATCTTCATCATTTAATTTAATCATACCCCTCTTCTTCACTATCGGTGTCGGGGTTGGTTCAGGTGTAGACCAATCATCATGATTCCGGCCTATTTTAGCCAATAATTCTTCAGCGTCGTCTGGAGTTCTTTTCCTGAAAACACAACCAGCACAACTATCCAGGTATGCCCTAGACTCAATGGTTAGTCCACTATAAAATATATCAAGTAAATCATGCTTTTCCAAATCATGGTCAGGCTGAGCTCTAATAAGAGAGCAAAATCTCGCCCAAGCCTCAGGCAATTTCTCTCCATCTTCCTGGTCAAAATTATAAATTCTCTGCAAAGCAGCATGTTGAGCACTAGCAGGAAAGTATTTACGGAAGAAAACATCAAGCAATTCTTTTGGACTTTTAATAGAACCAGGAGGCAAATTATTATACCAAGTTTTAGCATCATCCTTTAATGAGAAAGGAAAAATTTTAGCGACAAAATAAGTACGCATCTTAATATCATCAGAAAACAAGCCACTAAGAGTAGATAACTCAGTCATGTGTTCAACATCACTTTCTTTTTCAGTACCACAAAAGGGTGTTTTCTCAACAATAGCTATATGAGATAGATCAAGAGAAAAATCATAATCTTTATCCCTAATGTTTATAGGAGATGTGGCAAATTTAGGATCAGGAGATAGTTTATATCTAACAGCATGTTCTGCAAGCAACTTTTTAATTTTTCTTGCATCAGTAGTAGCATTGCATTTTTCAATAAAATCATCATCAAGCTCTACATAATCTTCATCAAGATCATCACTAGAATATTCAACAGACTCAGGTGAATTAACAGGTGTAGCAGCATTTTCATTAGGAGTTTCAGTATTTTCAATTTGTCTAGACTTAGCAATTGTAGCATCTAGAAAAGATCCTAACGAACCATCATTATCAAGCACAGCAGAAGCATCATCACAATTATGAGAGGAATTTTCAGATTCAGCAGAAGTACCAGCATTTGAAGCTTGTGGTGGTGAAACAAGTTTACTTATCACAGATGGTGAATCAAGAGCAGCAGAGGTACTAAGAGTTGTACCTTTTCTTGTAGTGGATGGTAATATGGCGATCTTAGTATCGCGAGGTTTACCCATGATGGAGAATGGCAGCGAACAATATCAATCCAAGTGAACTTCCAAATAAAGCTATGCTCCCCGGCAACGGCGCCAGAAAATAGTCTTGATGACCCACAAGTATAGGGGATCGCAACAGTCTTCGAGGGAAGTATTACCCAATTTATTGATTCGACACAAGGGGAGACAAAGAATACTTGTAAGCCTTAACAGCGGAGTTGTCAATTCAGCTGCACCTGGAAACAGACTTGCTCGCAAGAGTTTATCAGTAGTAACAGTTTTATGGCAGTGGAAATAGTGAAATAACAGCGGTGAAATAAAGACAGCAGTAGTGATTATAGTAAACAGCAGGATTAAAATACTGTAGGCACAGGGACGGATTTAACGGGCGTTGCATGGATGAGAGAAACTCATGTAACAATCAAAGCAGGGGCATTTGCAGATAATAATAAAACGGTATCCAAGTACTAATCAATCAATAGGCATGTGTTCCATATATAGTCGTACGTGCTCGCAATGAGAAACTTGCACAACATCTTTTGTCCTACCAGCCGGTGGCAGCCGGGCCTCTAGGGAAACTACTGGAAATTAAGGTACTCCTTTTAATAGAGTACCGGAGAAAAGCATTAACACTCCGTGAACACATGTGATCCTCACATCACTACCATCCCCTCCGGTTGTCCCGATTTCTGTCACTTCGGGGCCATTGGTTCCGGACAGCGACATGTGTATACAACTTGCAGGTAAGATCATAAACAACGAATATCATCATGAATCAATAACATGTTCAGATCTGAGATCATGGCACTCGGGCCCTAGTGACAAGCATTAAGCATAACAAGTTGCAACAATATCATAAAAGTGACATCTACGGATACTAGGCACTATGCCCTAACAATCTTATGACTATTACATGACCAATCTCATCCAATCCCTACCATCCCCTTCAGCCTACAGCGGGGGAATTACTCACACATGGATGGGGGAAACATGGCTGGTCGATGGAGAGGCGTTGGCGGTGATGGCGGTGAAGATCTCCTCCAATTCCCCGTCCCGGCGGAGTGCCAGAACGGAGACTTCTGGCTCCCGAGACGGAGTTTCGCGATGTGGCGGCTCTCTGGCGACTTCGACTTCTTCCCGTGCGTTTTTAGGTCGAACCCGATAAGTAGTCCGAAGGGGGCGTCGGAGGCCAGCCGAGGGGGCCACACCATAGGGCCGCGCGGGCCCCCTAGGCGCCGCCTTATGGTGTGGGGCCCTCGGGCCTCCACCTCTCTTGCCCTGGCTCCGTCAATATTCTGGTAAAATAGGGCCTTGCATAAATTCCGAGGATTTTCCCGAAAGTTGGATTTCTGCACAAAAACGAGACACCAGAGCAGTTCTGCTGAAAACAGCGTTAGTCCGTGTTAGTTGTATCCAAAATACACAAATTAGAGGCAAAACAATAGCAAAAGTGTTCGGGAAAGTAGATACGTTTTGGACTATTACCACCACTAGTAATGCTAATTCTTCACATGTTGCTGCACCTCCTACTATCAATGGTAAAATAATTGGTGTTGGCAATGTTTCTACTCCTAGTGCAAAGCGTACAAAACTGCCTGAAATTGCTAAAACTGCTTGTGATAAAACTGCTGAAATTTTTTCCAACCTTGGGAACAATGATCCCATTGCTGTAGCTCATAATGATTTAGATTTTGATGATTGCCACATCTCTGAAGTTATAAAGTTCTTACAAAAACTTGCTAAAAGTCCTAATGCTAGTGCTATAAATTTAGCCTTTACAAAACATATTACAAATGCTCTCATAAAAGCTAGAGAAGAGAAACTAAAACTTGAAACTTCTATTCCTAGAAAGTTAGAAGATGGTTGGGAGCCCATCATTAAAATGAAATTCAATGACTTTGAATGTAATGCTTTATGTGATCTTGGTGCAAGTATTTCTGTTATGCCTAAAAAGATTTATGATATGCTTGACTTGCCACCATTGAAGAATTGTTATTTGGATGTTAATCTTGCCGATAATGTTAAAAAGAAACCTTTGGGGAGGATTGATAATGTGCATATTACGGTTAACAATAACCTTGTCCCCGTTGATTTTGTTGTTTTGGATATCGAATGCAATGCATCTTGTCCTATTGTGTTGGGAAGACCTTTTCTTCGAACCGTTGGTGCTGTTATTGATATGAGGGAAGGTAATATTAAATATCAATTTCCTCTCAAGAAAGGTATGGAACACTTCCCTAGAAAGAGAATGAAGTTGCCTTTTGATTCTATTATTAGAACAAGTTATGATGTTGATGCTTCATCTCTCGATGTTACTTGATTTGCACTTTCTGCGCCTAGCTGAAAGGCGTTAAAGAAAAGCGCTTATGGGAGACAACCCATGTTTTTACTACAGCAATTTTTTGTTTTGTTGAGTCTTGGAAGTTGTTTACTACTGTAGCAACCTCTCCTTATCATGTTTTTGTGCCAAGTAAAGTTTCTATGTCAAAGTTGATGTTATATTTGGGATCGCTGCGCAGAAACAGCATTGCTGTCTGTCACGAATCTGGGCACAGTTCTCTGTAGAAAATTCGAAAAAATCTGCCAATTTACGAGCGTGATCCTCAGATATGTACGCAACTTTCATTAGTTATGAGTTTTTCCATTTGAGCAAGTCTGGTGCCAGCTTTAAATTCGTCTTTATGGACTGTTCTGTTTTTGACAGATTCTGCCTTTTATTTCGCATTGCCTCTTTTGCTATGTTGGATTCATTTCTTTGATCCATTAATGTCCAGTAGCTTTATGCAATGTCCAGAAGTGTAAAGAATGATTGTGCCACCTCTGAACATGTGAATTATTAATTGTGCACTAACCCTCTAATGAGTTTGCTTCAAGTTTGGTGTGAAGGAAGTTTTCAAGGGTCAAGAGAGGAGAATGATATACTATGATCAAGAGGAGTGAAAGCTCTAAGCTTGGGGATGCCCCGTGGTTCACCCCTGCATATTTTAAGAAGACTCAAGCGTCTAAGCTTGGGGATGCCCAAGGCATCCCCTTCTTCATCGACAACATCATCAGGTTCCTCCCCTGAAACTATATTTTTATTCAATCACATCTTGTATTCTTTACTTGGAGCGTCGGTTTGTTTTTGTTTTTGTTTTTGTTTGAATAAAATGGATCCTAGCATTCACTTTGTGGGAGAGAGACACGCTCCGCTGTTGCATATGGACACATATGTCCTTAGGCTTTACTCATAATGTTCAAGGCGAAGTTTCTTCTTCGTTAAATTGTTATATGGTTGGAATTGAAAAATGCTACATGTAGTAATTCTAAAATGTCTTGGATAATGTGATACTTGGCAATTGTTGTGCTCATGTTTAAGCTCTTGCATCATATGCTTTGCACCCATTAATGAAGAAATACATAGAGCTTGCTAAAATTTGATTTGCATATTTGGTCTCTCTAAGGTCTAGATAATATCTAGTATTGAGTTTTGAACAACAAGGAAGACGGTGTAGAGTCTTATAATGTTTACAATATGTCTTTTATGTGAGTTTTGCTGCACCTGTTCATCCTTGAGTTTGCTTCAAATAACCTTGCTAGCCTAAACCTTGTATCGAGAGGGAATACTTCTCATGCATCCAAAATCCTTGAGCCAACCACTATGCCATTTGTGTCCACCATACCTACCTACTACATGGTATTTCTCCGCCATTCCAAAGTAAATTGCTTGAGTGCTACCTTTAAAATTCCATCATTCACCTTTGCAATATATAGCTCATGGGACAAAATAGCCTTAAAAACTATCGTAGTATTGAATATGTACTTATGCACTTTATCTTTTATTAAGTTGCTTGTTGTGCGATAACCATGCTTCTGGGGAACGCCATCAACTATTGTTGAATATCATGTGAGTTGCTATGCATGTCCGTCTTGTCTGAAGGATCTATCATTTTAGTGGTTGGAGCATGCAAAATTGTTAGAGAAGAACATTGGGCCGCTAACTAAAGCCATGAATCATGGTGGAAGTTTCAGTTTTGGACATATATCCTCAATCTCATATGAGAATAATAATCATTGCTACATGCTTATGCATTTAAGAGGAGTCCATTATCTGTTGTCCATGTTGTCCCGGTATGGATGTCTAAGTTGAGAATAATCAAAAGCGAGAAATCCAAAATGCGAGCATTCTCCTTAGACCTTTGTACATGCGGCATGGAGGTACCCCTTTGTGACACTTGGTTGAAACATGGCATGCAAAGATCCGGTAGTCCAAGCTAAGTAGGACGAGGTGCGGACACTATTAGTATACTATGCATGAGGCTTGCAACTTGTAAGATATAATTTACATAACTCATATGCTTTATTACTACCGTTGACAAAATTGTTTCATGTTTTCAAAATAAAAGCTCTAGCACAAATACAGCAATCGATGCTTTCCTCTTTGAAGGACCTTTCTTTTACTTTTATTGTTGAGTCAGTTTACCTATCTCCTCCACCTTAAGAAGCAAACACTTGTGTGAACTGTGCATTAATTCCTACATACTTGCATATTGCACTTGTTATATTACTTCATGTTGACAATATCCATGAGATATACATGTTATAAGTTGAAAGCAACCGCTGAAACTTAATCTTCCTATGTGTTGCTTCAATACCTTTACTTTGATTTATTGCTTTATGAGTTAACTCTTATGCAAGACTTATTGATGCTTGTCTTGAAGTACTATTCATGAAAAGTCTTTGTCATATGATTCACTTGTTTACTCATGTCATTACCATTGTTTTGATCGCTGCATTCATTACATATGTTTACAAATAGTATGATCAAGATTATGATGGCATGTAACTTCAGAAATTATCTTTGTTATCGTTTTAGCTCGGGACGAGCAGAACTAAGCTTGGGGATGCTGATACGTCTCCACGTATCGATAATTTCTTATGTTCCATGCTACTTTATTGATGATACCTACATGTTTTATGCACATTATATGTCATATTTATGCATTTTGGAACTAACCTATTAACCGAGATCGAAGAGCAGTTCTTTGTTTTCTGCTGTTTTTGGTTTCAGAAATCCTAGTAAGGAAATATTCTCGGAATTGGACGAAATCTTCGCCAGGGTCCTATTTTTGCACGAAGCTTCCGAAGACCGAAGGAACGAAGTGGGGCCACGAGGTGGCAGACCATAGGCGGCGCGGCCGGCCCCCGCGCGCGGCCTGTCATCTGGCCCTCGTCGCCCCCGACCTACCCTTCCGCCTACTTAAAGCCTCCGTCGCGAAACCCGTACCGAGAGCCACGATACGGAAAACCTTCCAGAGCCGCCGCCGCGAATCCCATCTCGGGGATTCGGAGATCGCCTCCGGCACCCTGCCGGAGAGGGGATTCATCTCCCGGAGGACTCTTCATCGCCATGATCGCCTCCGGAGTGATGAGTGAGTAGTTCACCCCTGGACCATGGGTCCATAGCAGTAGCTAGATGGTCGTCTTCTCCTTGTTGTGCTTCATTGTTGGATCTTGTGAGCTGCCTAACATGATCAAGATCATCTATCTGTAATACTATATGTTGTGTTTGTCGGGATCCGATGGATAGAGAATACTATGTTATGGTGATTATCAATCTATTGTTTATGTGTTGTTTTTGATCTTGCATGCTCTCCGTTATTAGTAGAGGCTCTGGCCAAGTTTTTGCTCTTAACTCCAAGAGGGAGTATTTATGCTCGATAGTGGGTTCATGCCTTCATTGACACTGGGACAGTGACAGAAAGTTCTAAGGTTGTGATGTGCTGTTGCCACTAGGGATAAAACATTGATTCTATGTCTAAGGATGTAGTTGTCGATTACATTACGCACCATACTTAATGCAATTGTCTGTTGCTTAGCAACTTAATACTGAATGGGGTTCGGATGATAACCTGAAGGTGGACTTTTTAGGCATAGATGCAGTTGGATGGCGGTCTATGTACTTTGTCGTAATGCCCAATTAAATCTCACTATATTTATCATATCATGTATATGCATTGTTATGCCTTTCTCTATTTGTCAATTGCCCGACTGTAATTTGTTCACCCAACATGCTTTTATCTTATGGGAGAGACACCTCTAGTGAACTGTGGACCCCGGTCCTATTCTTTACATAGCATACAATCTACTGCAATTGTGTTTTACTGTTTTCTTTGCAAACATCTTCCACTCGATACGTTTAATCCTTTGTTACAGCAAGCCGGTGAGATTGACAACCTCACTATTTCGTTGGGGCAAAGTACTTTGGTTTTGTTGTGCAGATTCCACGTTGGCGCCGGAATCCCTGTTGTTGCGCCGCATCACATTTCGCCACCATCAACCTTCAACGTGCTTCTTGGCTCCTACTGGTTCGATTAAACCTTGGTTTCATACTGAGGGAAACTTGCTTCTATACGCATCATACCTTCCACTTGGGGTTCCCAACGGACGTGTGCATCTACGCGTATCAGAGGCCCAACACTGTCTACAAGAATAGAAGCACACGTAGACATCAGCAGGCCGCCTGACGGCGGGGTCCACGCGTCGTGCCTCATAAACGACGTACGCTAAACGCGCACACGATTAGACGAGGATCCAACGGATCACGCTCGTCGTCGTCGACGACGAGATGGTGGCTCACTGGCGGCGCAGGTGGGGGGTCGGAGAGCTCACCGGAGCTCCGGCGACGGTCGACGAGGTGCGCAGGGTCGTTGTCGATGACGGCGAACCTCCTGGTACCGGCGTCGTTTCCTGGGGTGGCTCCAATCGACGGCGACATCTGCGGCAGTGCTACGGCTCCGATGGTGCAATTGGGCGGCGGTGGTGGCTAATGTGGATCAGAGAGAGGTCGAGGAGAACGAGGGAGAAGAGGGGAGTGAGGTGGTGTGGAAGAATCAAGCGGGGGAGCTCCCTTTTTATAGCGGCGGATTGAGGCCGTGTACTGCGGCGAAGTCGACCGCGGCGACGTGGTTACAGCATGCTAGTGAGCTAGGCGAGGGCGTGGTGCTGTTCAGCGGTTCCTGACGGTCCTCCTGGCGGCCATGGCGCGGCTGGGCGGTGCCTAACGCGGTCGGGCGCTTGCAGTGTTCTGCGCGTCCATGGCGGGTCGTGTTTTCTTCTCCGGCGACGGCGGGCGCTGGTCGAGGACAAGTGGTTGTCTGGCGTGTTCCTGGTACATTGGTGAGGCTCAGTGCATAAGCGGGGGTCCAGGCGAGGTGCGAGTCGACGAGGCGACGCGTGCTCTAGCGCGCCGTGGGCGGCGCCCATGCCAACTGGCATGCCCGGACGTCGTGGGCTCGGCGGGTTCTGGTCGCTGCTGTGTTCCTCTCCGACCAAGGCTAGTCCAGGCTGGTTCAGTAGAGCAAGGTGAAGCTGGGGACAAGGTTGGCGAGGCTAGAGGTAAGAGGGGTGAGAGATGGCATGTTGCATGTGAGGCATGGCCGGCATGGCAATGGCATTGCCCTGTCAGCCCATGTCTAGGGTTGCAATGCAGGGGCTTGGTGTTGGAGGGGACCAGGGGACAAGGTAGAAGCAAGTTGAGTTCAAATTTGGGCCAAACACTATTTCAAATAGTGATTTGGATTTTATTTGATTCTTGCTCACCAAGTGTTTGACACAATGGCCGCATGAAGAAAATTTTCAAATTTTTGAAAGAAATTTGGTGGAGTTGATTCATATATTAAATGGCACACAATGGTGGTGGTGGTGTTCAAAATTGAGTAGATTTGCAAAATTCCAAAATGGGTATGATCTTGTTTTTGTTTCATTGTTGCTACTTTGCTTGATCACCATTTGAAATCTAGCAAGAATTTGCAGGGGTGTGTTTGAGCAAAGTTGTTCACCTTGATGTGGTCTTGGATGAGGTGCACAGAGTTCACATGGTTTAGTTTGAAAATCTCCCAATACAGAGGCTCAAAGTAGGTGTCATGTTAAAATTGGCAGATTTGACTATTATCTTATGTAAGCATAATTTGATTTCAAATTTGATTTGAATTGAGTTTATTTGATTCCAAAAGTGTTTATAAGTGTTTAGTAACATTCTCCAAGCAATGGCACAAGCTAACTTGGCCTAGAGCAAAGTTTTGCAAAATGTCCATAAGCACATGTGTGTGTTGCAATTGTTATTTTTCTATTTCTTTTTGTTTCTCTATTATTGATCATGGGATCATGTGTTAGGGTTTTAGCATCATAGTTCAACACACAAACAAGCCTCATGGAAATAGCACAAGAATTAAACATAGGTACTATGCATAGCACATGTGTTTAATAAAAGTTTTTGTTGGTTCTAAATTTTGAACATTGGAAACTCCTTTTCTTTATTTATTGAAATCTTGGGATGTTACAATCCTTGAGTTGTAAACTTTGAATATTCAGTTTTTTAATAAATGGTTGTGTGCATCAACCGATGCAGAGGCCGGGGCATACCCCATTTCGAAAAAAAAACACCAAACACCGCTGAATGTAAAGAAAGAAACGGCGTACATGGAACTTTATATTTTTGTGAACTCATCACACTATGAAAAAGGGAGAGAAAAAAAGAGAAATAATAAGTTTGGTCTCTTTATTTTTTTGAGGGAATAAGTCTTGTCTCTCAAATCCAGTATGTTCTTAGTGTATCAATTGGGAAACCTGTTACACGCAAATATGAAGTGGTTTGGAGGAGGGGTGAGCCAGGCTGATGGATTGGGAGGGTGGTTTATTGCGTTGGCATGCCTAATGAAAATGTCGGAGAGAAAGGTAATGTGGCAATCAGTTTTCCAATCGGCATCGTGTAAGTCTGACAGTGGCACAAAAAATCGATGTGGTTTGTGCGAATTCAACAGGTTGGACGGGCAGAAAATTGGACCGATGCCGAATTAAAAATCCGCTAAAATGGCATAGATGTACTCTTGGTTATCACAAGCATCCTTCATTTATTCCTTTCCCCCCCATGCCTGCTGAGAGGCAAGGAGAGGTAGGGGCATATCTGGAAAAAATCATGAATGTGGGCATAGCTTTTGAGTGGGGGCACTTATATGAATTTGAAGAATTTTAGAAAGTTTCTTTCAAAATATGTAGAAATACTAAGGTTATTCAAATTTTGAGTGGGGGGCTATGCCCCCCCACTGAACTATATCAGTGTATGCCCTAGTTCGGGAGGATCTGGATAATGCGGTTGTCAGCGACCATCACTTAACCGGAGAGGCGGAGCCGAGCGACATGGCACATTGATATTACTCTAACTTGGAACGGTTCAAGCTAGGCAGCCTTGGTCGTTCGTGGTGGTGGTGGACTTGGTATTGGTGGATGGAGGAAGATGATGTCGTGTCGTCGCGGTGTTACATTGGAGCCACTTGACAAGGTTGGGAGCAACTTGTGCACCCATCGCTTGCCCCACCGTGACTGGAACTGTGTCTGTGCCTTCCACAGAGCAGAGTCACTTTTCTTAAACAAGGTGTTTGATCCACAGAAACATATTCTATAGAAACAAGTTATATAGGAATCTCGTAGCGTAAATCCTATAGGAAAAAATATACCAGTTTTCATGTAAAAATTCTTTGTTGCAATCAAAGAGAATTCAGCTTTCCATACGATTCAATTATGCATGACAACTCAATCCTATGTATTTTCCTACTTCTATGTTTTACCTATCCTATAAATCAAATGAGACCTTATTGTGTTAGCAAGTCTAATGAAAATGTCCGACAGAAAGATGATGTTGCAATCAAGTTTCACATCAGCAACGTGCAAGACCAGACAGTGTCAAAAGAATTATTGTGTTGTGTGCAAATTTAAATAATTGGATGGATGGAAAATATGAATGATGCCAGAATAAAATAAAAAATTCACTAGCTTTAAAACAACATGGTTGTACTACCTCCTTTTTTTATATAAGGCCACAAACTCATACTGCATGTATCAAGAAAAACATAGCCAGCTAATAAATAGCAAGATTAATTATGTGAAAATGTAGCTATGTCTTGGGTTAATTGAACATGTCTTACACGTGGTATCCCTTTTTCTATAACTTCATGCAACTTTTGCACTAACGAGAGTCATCCTACGAGGTAGAAATTTAGTCAGTTTTCCTCCATCGGTGTTAGTGTCTTTATATAGATGCAAAATATCTTACATGCGAAAACGGAGGGAGTATTAGTATTATTTTTGTGTCCCAACGTCTTGGTTATCACACGCATTTTTCTTTTATACCCTTTTCCCCTCATGCCGACAGGCAACGGGAGATTCTGAACCTAATGAGGCTTCAGTCAGCGACCATCACTTGACCGGAGGAGCGGGCGAGCCGAGCGACATGACACGCCGATGTTACTGTAACTCGGAACGGTTCAAGCCAGGCAGCAGCCTCGGTGGTTCCCGGCGATGGTGGACTTGGTATTTGGTGGACACATTGACAGTCGGACAGGGAGATGATATGTCGCGTCGTGGCGGTGCTGCGTTGGAGTCACTTGACAAGGCGGCAAGCAACTTGCGCCACCGTCGCTTGCCCCGCCGCGACCGTAACCGTGTCCGTGTCCGTGTCCGTGCCTCCCACGGAGCGGAGCACAGTCCGTCTCCGTATCCAGAGTCTCCGGCGCCATTAAGATATCTTCCTTCTCTTTTCACGCTTCTCGCTTAGCTAGCTTCCGCCTAATCCGATTGACCAAAAAGTGAACTTCATTGTCATTTTGTGGTTACTTGCTACGTTTCCACCTCCTCGAGCGATGGTTATACAGTTATCGCATGCACCCAAATACTAATTCTGACGACTTGGAAAGCGGGAGTTGCATGTCAACATCTGTCGTGCATGGGTGTCGATGGGTAGTACTATACGGAGCGCCAGATAGTCGCACTCGTAATCTTTCAGCAATGTTACATTCTAGAGCAGCTTGACTTGCATGTATGAAAGCACGGAACATATATAGCATCTGCTGTACCGACGCATCCTCAAGACAGTGAGAGAAAGAGATTGAGAAGCTTGTACAACTCCAGTTTCGTGATGTGTAGAGGCAGCTCTTGCTGAGCCTAGCATGTTGCTATCCTCTGCTCTTTTCGAAGAGTAGCTATCCTCCTCTGTTCATTCAGAGTTTTCACTTCAGTAAAATGACCTTTTGAAGAAGAGAAACTTCTTTTAGCTTCGCTGTGTACATCCTTGCCCTTTTCCATGTCAAGCATTCACACAAAAGAGGTATTGACTTGTAGGTTTATTCCTCTTTACTACAGTACATTATTGTCGTACTAAGTCGAAGGAAGGTGTGGTCAATTCAAAATCTGTTTGCTTTCCATGGACCCAGTTCTAGCTCGTCTTCAAACATCGTCGATTGTTTTCAAAGACTAACCAACCATGCAAGGACAACATAAATAATTTCCTCTCTTCTTTACGTTTCGAAAGAGTTTAATTATCTCAAGACCTCCAGGGTTGACGTGTAAAGATTATTATTTTTGTGCATTGTCTACGCGTAAGCATCCTCGTAATCTTACGCTATGTTTTAGACAGGATAGCAGAGAACCCAAAACTACCATACAAAACAAGAAGTTTTTTTTTTTGAACAACAAAACAAGAAGTTCAGAACATGTGCGTCTCCAAACGTGGTTCCTTTCGGCGGCAACTTTTTTTGCTGCAATATCTTTGCTTAGATCAAACGCAGATGATTAATTAGCCGACGGTATTGGATTCCATTATTGACAGCCATCCATTTGTCGAATCTGCTTGGATCATCAGCGGGATAAAAAGGCCCAGAGCATCAGCTTGTGTGGTGTCTCTTGTCTTGCTTCCACAATTGGGGACACGCGTGTCTAATTCCTGTGATTCCCGGGCAACGCTAGCTTCCGTCGTTATTAGCAACAAAGGGTTCGTCTATTAATATGGAAACATATTGTCTACTAGGGTGCAGCGACAATGGCACATGCAAGTGCTGAATCTTCGCTTCTTTTGGGGCAAATGATCAATTCCATACCTGAAAAGTGGATTTTTTTTACGGTTTCAGAAGAAAATAAGCACTTTCCGTGGGAAAACAATAAGATCCACATCTGGAAAAGATGAAGGCATTGACTTTGCCAGGCTACAGCACCCATCACGTCCCTGATACGCCAACGCATAGAAAAAGAAGAACTTGCCTCCTAACTAAATCTCAATGCTTGGTTGTAAGGGTTTGTCTATAAAACAATGACAAATTTATCATATATATGCTGCAAATAACATGGCTATATTGATATCCTAAACTTTGAAATACATATATGTTTCTCACGTATCGATAACTCATTTGCATATTGGTGTGCTAGGGACTCCAGGTTATGCAAAAAGAGATAATTTAGTTTGTGATTTCCAATGGCTTGTCATAAAATTCCTTGCTTATGTTTAGGCTTTCAAACGACCCGTCTCGTGATGACTTGCTCGTGAGGTTGGTCAGGGGCGTGTGACTTGTAACGCGTGTTGGTCACGATCAAAAGTTCCTCTATTTGGTGTCTCATATATTTTCACCATATCTTGAGTTTACATCATGTATTTTAGTGTTTTGGGGATATTCGATAGAGTCTCGTCTATTTGGGTTATAACTCCAATTAAGTGAAAGATTAGTTGTATTTGCCTACTTTGTATTTCAGGAAGCTCTCAAAACTCGAATGGGCCTAGGATTTTTGCCACGGCAGATTTTTTGGGAAATACAAGACGTCGTGACGAAGGAGTTCCACAGAAGACCGAGGAGCCGCCTGGTGGGGCCCATGATGTGGCGAACCTTCTAGGCCAGGCCTTGTGGGTCCATTGCTGCCTCGGCCATCTGATTGCCTCAATTGCAACTCCTATGTCTTCTCTTGACCTAAAACCACCTATAAAAGGATGGGACCTTTCGATTTCGAGAGGAGGCAACCGCAAATATAGAAACCATGTAAAATAACTAGAGCCACCAAAGATTAGACGGGAAAGCCATCAGAGTCTCCCCCGGCTTCTCCTTCGACTTATCCAACACCATATATATTCATCATTTTCATGATGAAGACGATGAGATTCACATCATATAAAGCAAAAATTGTACGGATACGACAAAACGAGATCTAATCTACGAGAGCCAAGATTCAATCTACAAGATGTAAGTAGCAAGAGTGAGATTGAGATCTACATACCCTTTTAGATCGCTAAGAGGAAGCATAAAACCGTTGTCGATGTAGTCATACTTTGTTCGCGGTCGAATCTGATATATGCCGCAACAAGCGGCGCCTCCGAGTTATGGACACGTGCATCACAAATGTCTCCTCCTTCTTGATCCAGCAAGTATGTTGGAGAGGTAGATGGGATTTAAAACCAACAACGATGCGGTGGTGTTTATGGTGGAGAGCTCCGCGGCAAGGGCTTCCCCTACACGCAAGTGGGATAGAAGGAAGAGGAAGTTGTCGGCCAAGGAGGGGGGCAAGGGGCTGCGACTTGGATGCCTCTTGGGGCGCCCCTTGTCCTACTTTTATAGGCGGAGCGGCCTCCTAGGTTGGACAAGGCTGCCTGCCACGTTGGGGAGGAGTCCAAGTAGATCTAGCGAGGAGACCTATGAGAACAAGGTTTCCCTTTCCTATTAGGGTCGTCCTAGGTGGCGAATGCCTTTCCCCCTAAGGCAGCGTGATGTGGCCGACCCTGAGGTCACCTTAGACTCTTCTATATTATCGGGAACCTTCCCAACATACTGGTTCCTTCCGCAACTTCCTAGAACCTTCTGATACCTTCCATATTTGCAAGAAACCATTCTGGACACTCCAGGAACCATTCGAGACACTTTTGGGATCATTTGGGACCCTAACATAGATTTTCCATACATGAATCTTATTTTCCGGATCATTCCGAAGATCTTCGTGATCTCATGGATCCCATCCAAGACTCTGAACAATCTTTGGTCCCACCCACCATATATAAGATCCCATAACTACTCTAGTGATGTTGAGCGTTAAGTGTGTGACCCTATGGGTTCGGGAATATGTGTGGTCATGATCGAGACCACTTCTATGATTAATAATCAACAGCGAGATATGGATGGCCATGATGATTCCCGCACATTCCATGAAGATCTTCATCGTCTGAACCACGATGTCAAGGATTCAAATAATCCCATATTCCATTCCATTTGTCTCGTGATATTTTACTTGCCCGAGATTCGATAATCGGTATCGCTATACCTAGTTCAATCTCTTCCACAGCAAGAACTCTTTACTTGTACTATAACAAATCACTCACTTGTGGCTAACTCATTAGTCACGTGCTTGCAAGCGATATAGAATGTGTGATACCTGATGACCCACAAGTATAGGGGGTGTATCGTAGTACTTTCGATAAATAAGAGTGTCGAACCCAACGAGGAGCAGAAGGTGTTGACAAGCAGTTTCGATGAAGGATTCACTGTAAATGCTCACAGACAAGTTTTCAGGGGGTTTTGATATAGCAGATAAATAAAGTACAAGTAAGTAAAATTCGAGAGTAATAATTGCAGCGAGTGGCCCAATCCTTTTTAGCACAAAGGACAAGCCGGTTTGTTTACTTATAATGACCAAACGTTCTTGAGGACACACGGGAATTTAGTCTAGTGCTTTCGCTTCATATAGTTGATTAATCTTCGTTGTTTTGATAAGTGTTGTGTGGGTGAACCTATGCTAATGCACCGCCCTTCCTAGGACTAATACATACTTGTGATTATACCCCTTGCAAGCATCCGCAAATACAAGAAAGTAATTAAGATAAATCTAACCACAGCCTTAAACTCGAGATCATGCTATCCCTCCTGCATCGATATACCAACGGGGGATTCAGGTTGCTGTCACTCCGGCAACCCCACAATTAGCAAACGAATACAAGATGTACTCCCCTAGGCCCATAAAGGTGAAGTATCATGTAGTCGATGTTCACATGACACCACTAGAAGAATAACACCACAACTTAAATATCAGACCATTAAATATTACTCAACATAGTTCACTACTAACATTTAGACTTCACCCATGTCCTCAAGAACTAAACTAACTACTCACGAGACATCATATGGAACATAATCAGAGGTGATATGATGATGGATAACAATCTGAACATAAACCTTGATCCAATGGTTTCACTCAATAGCATCAATAACAAGTAGTACTCAATACCGGGAGAGTTTCCCCTATGAAATACTCAAGATTCAACCCTAGATGTTACAGCGGAGACGAGGTGCAGCGGTGGAGATGGCGGTGTCGATGGTGGAGATGATGATGATGATCCCAATGAAGTCCAATGACGGTGACGATGGCGACGATTTCCCCCTCCGGGAGGAATTTACGGATTCCTGCCGCGGAGAGCTCTTTCTCTCTGGTGTCTTTCCGCCCGCGAGGCGGCTGTGTCTATTCTCGATTATCCCCCGTACCTTAGGTTTTCGGGTAGATGAAGTACGCGAAAGAGAGCGACCGGGGGTCGTGGGCCCCCTCCCCACATGCGCGGCGGGGCTGCCCGCGCCGGCCTATGGGGGGGCCATGGCGGCCCTCCTCGGCCTCCCCTTTTGGTTGGCTCCGTCATCTGGGAAAATAAGAACTTCGGTGTATTTTCCGTCAATTGTTGATCTTCAGAAATATGGTATCCTGACGGTGCTTTTTCCAGCAGAATTCTGACTCCGGTAAATAATTCTCCAATAATCATGAAACATGCAAAATAGGTGAAATAACATAAGTATCATCTCTAAATATGAAATATATCAATGAATAACAGTAAATTATGATATAAAATAGTGATGCAAAATGGACGTATCAACTCCCCCAAGCTTAGACCTCGCTTGTCCCCAAGCGAAACTGAGCTCGATAAACAAGACCACATGTTTATGGAGTGAAGAGTCGATAAATAAAATACGGACAAGAAGCATCACATTTATTAATTCACACAAGACATTCTAGTAAACATCTTCCTCATATAACTCATCTTGAAATAAGTAAAGAGAAATCACAAATAAAGGTGCATAGGAAATCATAATTGGTTATGGCGAACTTTGTTCTTGGTCAAAGAACTATTAACAGATTGTACTTATCTTCCGAGCAAAGCCTTTATATTAGAACTTATATGACAGAGCTTACATCCTTAATCATAAAAATCTCCTCATAATCATTGATAGCCTTCAAAGTCATATTCATTCAGATAAAATTTGTACTAAACAAGGAAGAATAAAAGGCATGATTAAATAGATCATAATATAAATGGTTGGATCACAACAACTCAATTGCTTGCATGAGATGGAGGGAAATAGGTTTACTGACTCAACATAAGAGTAAAAGAAAGGCCCTTCGCAGAGGGAAGCAGGGATTAAATCATGTGCTAGAGCTTTTTAAGTTTTGAAATCATATAAAGAGCATAAAAGTAAGATTTTGAGAGGTGTTTGTTGTTGTCAACGAATGGTAGTGGGAACTCTAACCCCCTTGCCAAACAAACCTTCCAAGAGCGGCTCCCATGAAGGACGTTATCTCTACCAGCAAGGTAGATCATCCCTCTTCTCTTTTATTTACACATGTACTTTAGTTTTATTTATGGATGACACTCCTCCCAACCTTTGCTTTCACAAGCCATGGCTAACCGAATCCTCGGGTGCCTTCCAACATTTCACATACCATGGGGGAGTGCCTATTGCAAAATTAAGTTGCTTACTGATAAATCAGGGCAAAACATGTGAAGAGAATTATTAGTGAGGGTTAATTAGTTGGGGCTGGGAACCCCGTTGCCAGCTCTTTTTGCAAAATTCTTGGATAAGCGGATGTCCCACTAATCCATTGGTGAAAGTCTGCCCAACAAGATTGAAAGATAAAACACCATACTTCCTCATGAGCTATAAAACATTGACACAATTAAGGAGTAATATAGTTTGAATTGTTTAAAGGTAGCACATGAAGTATTTACTTGGAGTGGCGCAAAATACCACATAGTAGGTAGTTATGGTGGACACAAATGGCATGGGTTTGGTTTAAGGTTTTGGATGTATGAGAAGCATTCCCTCTCAGTACAGGTCTTTGGCTAGCAAGGTTGATTAGCAAGCATAAGAGTTGAGGGAAACAAACAAATATACATGTGATAGAAACAATCATGCATCTTCCTTGTAAGCACAAGCAATTTTAACTTCAGAATACTAAACTCATTAGCTAACAAGAAAGAAAGATAATGAAGTAATATATCTACATGTACTTCCTTCTTTTCTACTTAAACATCAAAGTATTGTTGCTATTGACCAATGCTAAGTTTTCCAAAACCAAATAGATTTACTTGATGCTCCCAAAGTGATATCAATACTAATGACAAGAGTAATCATATAACAGAAATTGCAAACTAAAATAAGGTGTGCAAAAAGTAAATGATAAGACTTCTCATTAATATTCAATAACGATAACTCACACCAAGGGATACATAGATAACCAACTAAGAGAGATACTTCCACACTGCAACCATCTTATATAATAACTTCCCTACTCATGATATGACACTACTTGATAGTAAAAGGTAAAGATAGTGATGATGTGATACCGCGGCACTCCCCAAGCTTGGAACAAACCAAGGGGATGCCAATACCGATGATGAATTACTCCTTTGGTGGTGATGGTGATGGATTCTTCTCGTCATCAGACTTCCAAGGAAGAGGCTCTCCATCAACAAACGATGTCTTGGTCTCGGGAATCCTGAAACTAGCAGCATAGCTAATGCGTTTAAACCTGTTTTCATACTCACAGTTTTGATTCTGAACATCATAAAGTTGCGCCTGAAGTTGGTTGGTAGTGTTGTGAAGTGAGAGGATATCGCCCCACAGCTTTGTAGTCTCCTTCTTGTGTTCATCAATAAGTTCGGACACAATTCTGTGGAAGATGTCCACTTCACGTTCAGCCATCTTCTTGTAGGCAAAGACTTCTTGTTCTAGTTTCTCCATCCTGTTCTCCAAGCTTCCTTCTTCTTTAGGACCCCGGACATCTTCTATCTGCAACTCTCCATCTACGAGCAGCAATTCCTTGGGATGCATCTTCAACTCGTTCATGTACGGGTTGACGACGTTCTCAAAGAAGCCGTCCTTCGAAGTTTCCGATGAGGACATGGTGGCTCTGGATCTGAAAACAATACCTGGCAGAAACAGCTCGAAACAAAACACGATGAGAAAACGATATACGGACCTCTGGGGATCCGGGGATTATATAGCAAATATTTTCACGACAAAAGGAAAGTACCAGGTCGAAAGCGAGTGGAGACGGGACTCCGAGGGCCATCCCCATAGGGCGGTGCGGCCAGGCTGGGGCCCGCGCCCCCACGTGGGGACGTGCCCTCGCGCGTCTCCTCCACTCCGTTTCGATCTCGTAATTTTCATATTTTCCAAAAATAGCAGAAATATTGTTCGGAAAGTTAAACGCGGACTTTTTATTACTAAAACTGTTACCTATTCAAAGTCGAACTCTGCAGAACTGTCAATTTGGTCTTTGATGAAAGCTTTCGGAGTCACCACTTGAATAACATCAATATCTTCATTATAAGAATCTCCAGAAATATAATGCTTGAGTCTTTGTCCATTCACCACTTGTGTAGTATCATCTTTCAGCGAGGCAATTTTTATTGCTCCTGAACGATACACCTCCTCAATGACATATGGTCCTTCCCATTTTGAGAGTAATTTCCATGCAAAAAAACTAAGACGAGACTGATACAATAGGACTTTATATCCAATATTAAATTCTCTTTTAATAATTCTTCTATCATGCCATTTCTTACCCTTCTCCTAAAAAAGTTTAGCATTTTCATAAGCCTCACTTCTCCATTCATCTAAAGAACTCAATTGTAGCAACCTTTTCTTACCGACAAGTTTAAAATCTTTATTAAGTTCTCTTACAGCCCAATAAGCTTTGTGCTCTAATTCTAAAGGTAAATGACAAGCTTTTCCATAAACCATTTTATAAGGAGACATTCCCATAGGATTTTTATAAGCAGTTCTATAAGCCCACAATGCTTCCTTTAACTTACTAGCCCAATTTTTTCTAGATTTATTAACAGTCTTTCCCAAGATAGATTTAATTTCTCTATTTGATAATTCTACTTGTCCACTAGTTTGAGGATGATAAGCTGAAGCAATTCTATGATTAATACCATATCTAGCAAGAGTTTTTCTAAAACCACCATGAATAAAGTGAGAACCTCCATCAGTCATAATATATCTAGGTACTCCAAATCTAGGAAAAATAAAATCTAAAAGCATTTTTAAAGAGGTCTCACCATCAGCACTTTTTGTAGGTATGGCTTCCACCCATTTAGTAACATAATCAACAGCGACAAGTATATGAGTGTTACCTTCTGAAGAAGGGAAAGGACCCATGAAGTCAAATCCCCAACAATCAAATGGTTCAATAACAAGAGTATAATTCATAGGCATTTCATTGCGTCTAGAGATATTACCAATTCTTTGACATTCATCCCAAGATAAGATAAACTTCCTTTCATCTTTAAAGAGCGTTGGCCAATAAAAACCTGACTGTAGAACCTTTTGTGCGGTTCTATCTCCGGCGTGATGTCCTCCATAAACACTACCATGACACTTACTTAATATCTCTTGTTGTTCATATTCGGGGACACATCTTCGCATAATACCATCCACTCCTTCTTTATATAAGTGTGGGTCATCCCAAAAATAATGCCTCAAATCATAAAAGAATTTCCTCCTTTGCTGAGCTGAAAAGGTTGGAGGCAAGTACTTTGAAACAATAAAGTTAGCATAATCATCATACCAAGGACTATCTCGCGAGTTCACCTTTATTACAGCCAATTGTTCATTTGGAAAACTATCATTAACAGGAACAGGATCATAAGCAATATTTTCCAATCTAGATAAATTATCAGCAACAGGATTATCAGCACCTTTCCTATCTACAATATGTAAATCAAATTCTTGCAAAAGAAGCACCCATCTAATAAGCCTTGGCTTAGCATCTTTCTTTTCCATAAGGTACCTAATTGCAGCATGATCAGTATGAACTGTGACTTTTGAATCAACAATATAAGGTCTAAACTTGTCACATGCAAAAACTACGGCTAATAACTTTTTCAGTTGTAGCATAATTTCTTTGAGCAGCATCTAGAGTCTTACTAGCATAATGAATAACATTTAATTTTTTATCTACTCGCTGTCCAAGAACAGCACCTACAGCAAAATCACTAGCGTCACACATAATTTCAAAAGGCAAATTCCAATCAGGAGGTTCAACTACATGAGCAGTTGTTAAGGCCTTCTTTAGAGTTTCAAAGGCTTCCTTACAATCATCATCAAAAACAAAAGGTACATCTTTTTGAAGAAGATTAGTAAGAGGCTTTGAAATTTTAGAGAAATCTTTAATAAATCTCCTATAAAACCCAGCATGACCAAGAACACTACGAATACCTTTAACATCCCTCGGATAGGGCATCTTCTCAATTGCTTCAACTTTAGCTCTATCAACTTCAATACCTCTCTCAGAAATTTTATGTCCCAATACAATTCCTTCATTAACCATAAAGTGGCATTTCGCCCAATTAAGAACAAGGTTAGTTTTTTCACATCTCTGCAAAACTTTATCAAGGTTTCGCAAGCAATTATCAAAAGAATTCCCGTAGACAAAAAAATCATCCATGAATACCTCTACAATCTTTTCCCAAAAACCATGAAAAATAGCAGACATGCATCTTTGAAAAGTAGCAGGAGCATTACATAAACCAAAAGGCATACGCCTATAAGCATAAGTTCCATAGGGACAAGTGAAAGTGGTTTTCTCTTGATCTTTAGTTTTAACAGCAATTTGTGAAAACCCAGAATAACCATCAAGAAAGCAGAAATGAGTGTTTTTAGATAACCTTTCTAGCATTTGATCAATAAAAGGTAAAGGGTAATGATCTTTCTTAGTAACTTTATTAACTTTTCGATAATCAATGCACATTCTATACCCTACAACTACTCTTTGAGGAATGAGCTCATCATTATCATTAGGTACAACAGTTATTCCTCCTTTCTTAGGAACACAATGTACAGGACTAACCCATCTACTATCAGTAATAGGATATATAATACCAGCTTCAAGAAGTTTTAATACCTCATTCCTTACCACATCCTTCATCTTGGGAATTAGACGACGCTGGTTCAACAACAGGCTTTGCATGATCTTCCATGTTGATGGCATGTTGGAAAATAGAGGGAGAAATCCCCTTCAAGTCATCAAGAGTGTATCCAATAGCTCCTCGATGTTTCTTCAATATTTCCAATAATCTTTCTTCCTCAAAATCTGAAAGCTTAGCACTAATAATAACATGATATGTTTTTTATCATCAATATAAGCATACTTAAGATTATCAGGTAATGGTTTCAAATCAAAAACAGGATCTTCCTTTGGTGGTGGTGTTGTACCTAGATCTTCAACCGGCAAGTCATGTGTAAGAATAGGTTGACGAAGGAAAATTTCATCAAGCTCATTCCTTTCTTCCCTAAATACTTCACTCTCATGATCCTCCAAATGTTGCTGCAAAGGATTATTAGGAGCAAGAGCAATAGATGCACACTGTTCAACTCTAAAATCATTATTAGGCAAATCAGCTTTACAAGGAGTTTTGGCAAATTTAGAGAAGTTAAACTCATAAGATTCACCAGCAAATTTAGTTACAATTTTCTCCTTCTTGCAATCTATAACAGCTCCACAAGTATTAGAAAAGGTCTACCAAAAATAATAGGACAAGACTTACTAGCAGCAGAACCAAGTACCAAAAAGTCAGCAGGATATTTAATCTTACCACATAGAACTTCCACATCTCGAACAATACCAATAGGAGAGATAGTTTCTCTATTAGCTAGCCGAATAACCACATCAATATCTTCAAGTTCACAAGAACCAATTTCATGCATGATTTCCGTGTAAAGCTCATAAGGAATGGCACTAATACTTGCACCAATGTCGCATAAACCATAATAACAATGATCACCAATTCTAACAGAGAGCACATGAACACTGGCTTTCCTAGACTTATTAGGATGCGAAACAATATTAGAAGCATCTTCACAAAAAATGATATGACCATCTTCTACATTTTCAGTCACAAGATCTTTAACTATTGCAATAGCAGGTTCAACCTTTATTTGCTCCTCAGGTTCTATAGGTTTCTTTGCACTTTTATTAACCACACTAGTTATAACAGAATACTCCTTCATTTTAGCAGGGAAAGGAGTTTTTTCAATATAAGCTTCAGGAAGAATATGATCAACAGTTTTAACTTCAATACATTTACATATAGGTGAATCAGTTTTATCTTTATAAGGTTCATGATACTTATCAAAATTCTTCCTAGGCAATTCAAAATGAGAGGCAAAAACTTTATAAAAATTTGCAACAACTTGAGAGTCAAGACCATATGTAGCACTCATATTACGAAATTTATCAGTATCCATAAAAGTTTCAATGCATTCATAATCATAATTTATACCTGAAACTCTACCTTTGTCATTCTCCCATCCTTCAGTATTTTCTTCGATCCGATCGAGAAGGTCCCATTTAAACTCTTCTTTGTTGCACGTGAATGACCCAGAACAAGTAGTATCCAGCAAGGTTTTATCTTGAAAAGAAAGTCTTGCATAGAAATTATCAATGATGATATTACCAGGAAGCTCATGAATGGGGCATTTGAGCATTAAAGACTTCAATCTCCCCATGCTTGGGCAATACTCTCTCCATCATGAGGCCAGAAAATATATATGTGGTTTCGGTCTTTGTGAATTTCACTTGGAGGATATAATTTAGAATAAAACAGAGGCACAATATCCTTCCAATCAAGAGAATGCCCATCCTTCAGCAGTTCATACCAATGCACCGCTTTACCAGACAGCGACATAGCGAATAATTTCTTCCTAACTTCATCCATTGAAATACCTGCACATTTGAATAACCCGCATGATTCATGTAAAAACAGTAAATGATCTCTAGGATGAACAGTTCCATCCCCTTCATAGCGGTTATCCACAACACGTTCAATAATTTTCATAGGTATTTTATACGGAATTACTTCCTCACCTGGCGCCTCATCCACTACCTTTGCGTAGTAGTAGATTTCCCAAATAGAAATTCAAGAGAGGATCTCTCCATAATGACTTATAGCAGCAAGCAGAAACAAAATCAGCACGTACAGTAAAAGTTTTCCTTACCAATTCCACTTACCAATAGCGCTTCACTCCAACGGCGCCAGAAAATAGGCTTGATGACCCACAAGTATAGGGGGTGTATCGTAGTACTTTCGATAAATAAGAGTGTCGAACCCAACGAGGAGCAGAAGGTGTTGACAAGCAGTTTCGATGAAGGATTCAATAAATGCTCACAGACAAGTTTTGAGGGGGTTTTGATATAGCAGATAAATAAAGTACAAGTAAGTAAAATTCGAGAGTAATAATTGCAGCGAGTGGCCCAATCCTTTTTAGCACAAAGGACAAGCCGGTTTGTTTACTTATAATGACCAAACGTTCTTGAGGACACACGGGAATTTAGTCTAGTGCTTTCGCTTCATATAGTTGATTAATCTTCATTGTTTTGATAAGTGTTGTGTGGGTGAACCTATGCTAATACCGCCCTTCCTAGGACTAATACATACTTGTGATTATACCCCTTGCAAGCATCCGCAAATACAAGAAAGTAATTAAAATAAATCTAACCACAACCTTAAACTCTGAGATCCTGCTATCCCTCCTGCATCGATATACCAACGGGGGTTCAGGTTGCTGTCACTCCGGCAACCCCACAATTAGCAAACGAATACAAGATGTACTCCCTAGGCCCATAAAGGTGAAGTATCATGTAGTCGACGTTCACATGACACCACTAGAAGAATAACACCACAACTTAAATATCAAACCATTAAATATTACTCAACATAGTTCACTACTAACATTTAGACTTCACCCATGTCCTCAAGAACTAAACGAACTACTCACGAGACATCATATGGAACATAATCAGAGGTGATATGATGATGGATAACAATCTGAACATAAACCTTGATCCAATGGTTTCACTCAATAGCATCAATAACAAGTAGTAATCAATACCGGGAGAGTTTCCCCTACGAAATACTCAAGATTCAACCCTAGATGTTACAGCGGAGACGAGGTGCAGCGGTGGAGATGGCGGTGTCGATGGTGGAGATGATGATGATGATGATGATGATGATGATGATCCAAATGAAGTCCAGCTCGATGACGGTGACGATGGCGACGATTTCCCCCTCCGGGAGGGAATTTCCCCGGCGGATTCCTGCCCGCCGGAGAGCTCTTTTCTCTCTGGTGTCTTTCCGCCCCGCAGAGGCGGCTGTGTCTATTCTCGATTTTCCCCAGTACCTTAGGTTTTCGGGTAGATGAAGTACGCGAAGAGAGACGGCCGAGGGTCGTGGGCCCCCTCCCCACATGGCGGCGCGGCCAGGCGGGCCCGCGCCGGCCTATGGGGGGGCATGGCGGCACTCCTCGGCCTCCCTTTTGGTTGGCTCCGTCATCTGGGAAAATAAGAACTTCGGTGTATTTTCCGTCAATTGTTGATCTTCGAAATATTGTATCCTGACGATGCTTTTTCCAGCAGAATTCTGACTCCGGTGAATAATTCTCCAATAATCATGAAACATGCAAAATAGGTGAAATAACATAAGTATCATCTCTAAATATGAAATATATCAATGAATAACAGTAAATTATAATATAAAATAGTGATGCAAAATGGACGTATCAATACCTGAGTGGGCCTTGAGTATATCTATCTGTTACGCGGATGGATGATGGCTCCCAAGTGCAGGAGATCAATTGTAGTTTTCAATAAAGAAAGGTTGTCAAACCCACGAGGAGCGGAAGGTATTGGTGCGCAAAAATAACAAGAAATCAGTAATAATAAAGTAAAGGTTTTTGTGTTTTGGGTATATAGTTTGCAATAGAAATAAAATGCAGAAAGTAAATAGCAAATAAGTAAATGCTCTCAATGAGAGAAAAGTCCAATCCTCTATGCAGCAAGAGGAGAAGCTCAAGTGTGTGTGCTTATATGAGACAAAGGTTCCCGTGGCCGGCAAGGATTCACTAGAAACAGAGTTCTAAACAACATGGTAAATAT
The DNA here is from genome assembly GCA_030979885.1 of Lolium multiflorum. Lineage (NCBI taxonomy): Eukaryota > Viridiplantae > Streptophyta > Magnoliopsida > Poales > Poaceae > Lolium > Lolium multiflorum. The sequence goes on along the minus strand of CM061748.1, from coordinate 270,315,912 downwards.
CTTGTCAAGCCTTATTCAATTAGGGGCGGAGCCTTAACTAGGTGCAGCCATAAGCATGTGCAAATACACCCCCTTATGATGGGTCCTAGAGCCATTTTCATGTGCAAGTATAGGAATCATTAAGACATAAATATCCCATCATAGCCAAAAGATTTAGGGTCCCCGACATAAACCTCTCTAATGCAAATCATAGTGTTGGAAGACGGTTTCTGTCATTTCGGCCCCTTCAACACTAATGCATTACATCAAAGTGGAGCCCTATGAGCCCATTTAGGTGAAGTAATATGCAGTCAACGTTCGCATAAAACCATCATAGAACAACATAAAAGATATAAAGTATGACCAAATACTCATTGCACATCATATAGAATCATAGCCAGATCATCCTATGCCCTCAGGAACGTGTGGAACTACTCACAAGTGACAAAGATTATATGGAACAGAGACATAATGGTTTCAACACAATTTGAATATATAATCACCCCACCAAATAATGACAAAGTGCCAATCATGAATATGCAATAGCACTAAAAACAATATCCGGGGTTCAATTCAACACAAACTATGAGGGGGATTACGTCGATCTCGTAGCTGGAGATGGTGGTGATGATGGTGCTGGTGAAGATGTTGATGGATATGCTTCCTTCCAAGCCAAGGAGGCACCGGCGCAGCAGGATCTGCCCTCTCTCGGAGTAGGAGATGACTTTCGCCTCCGCCGCCGCCTCAATAAATCTCGAGAAAAATATGGCTTAAGTTTTTGGGCGAAACGGACCATCTGGGATAAAAAAAAGGGGGGCCGATACGATGTCTGATGTGCGAACAAGGGTGGGTGGTGCGGCCAGGAAGTTGGGCCGCGCCACCTTTGCTCGTTTGCACCTCGTGGCCCCTCTCGTGTGCTTCTTTCGCTCACGGCCTTCCTTCAGGTGAAAAACTTATCAGGTAATTTTCCCTTAAATTTTTGCAATCCAGAAAGTCCTGAAACAAATAAAATACGAAAAAAGAGGTTTTCTGTCTCCCAAGAATTAAATACCAAAGACGGGGACTTTGTAGGAAAGTCCCGGAAATCATCTAAAAATGCATAAACAACAATGTATGAAGGAAAAAAACAATGAAAACTAACTCTATATGTAGAAATAATGATGATGCAAAATGCGCGTATCAACTCCCCCAAATATAAACTTTTGCTCGTCCTCGGGTAAATAAGCGAATAGATCATATCATGCATCAATGAGCTTATGGTTGATAAAAGAAATACGAGCATTGTATCATCAACTTATGCATATTCAATTGTAAAGAAATATTTCTGAACCAACAATGATACAAATATGAACTTCGTAAGTAGAAACTCTAGCAATTACCTCTTACCATTTGAACAAGATCAACCATTGCATGTTAGACAGTTGAACAATGTTTCACGTGTGTCTATCAGTATAGGTCACTTTTTTGCTTGGCCTTTTACCAGCTTGTTCTTCATTTACTCTGCCTTTGTACCGAAGATAAACTCTATAGATCAACTAGTTACAAGAAAAGGAATTGGTAACTGAGAAGAAGAGCATGAAAGTTTGATGTTCATCAAACACTTTGCTTTTCTTTTAGTCCTGCCCCTTAGTAACGAGTATAGACCTTATTTATGGATCTTTCAATCATGTCATATGCTTTACATCCACCTTTGTCTTTCACTTTTCATGGCTAACCGAATCCTCGGGTGTGGACCTTTTCATTCACAAACTTATTTGAGCATATTTATTGAAATATCCATGACATCAATTTACCCGTTGATTACCAAGTAGCACAAGAATATCTCATACTTTCTTGTCATCTCCTCTTTCTAACTATTTATTCTCCAAGACCACATCTCCATGTGTTGACCAACTTGAATCCATATGTCCCCATTCGACTTGGCCAAACTTGTATCTTATCATTCCCTACCAAAATATCTTGAGATGCATAAATAATTCTTCTGCTTGACACATAATCTAGAACATGTCTTATTTGAGTTGCACACGCGAACTATATCTTCATTTTCTTTCTTATTCTTTCAACATTGAATCCAACATATGGTCTTCAAACACTGCCTACGTAAAAGTCATCCTTCAAATATAACTCAATGAATACATTAGTCCATAAAAATTATCATACTTATCAGAATCAAACACATTTAATATTTGTTGGAGCAGAGTGATATCTATCTCCGAAGTTTTGAGGTGACAAGTCGCCTCACACCTTGTTTGACCAAAGCCTAAAGAAAGCATAACACGAAGCTCAAGTACTTGATGAAAAATACATGGGAATATGTTATTTTGGAAACTAGGGAAAAGAATGTCGAAATGGAGTTCAAGCCCTGAACCACGAGATTCAACATTTAGTTCCAAATCGCTTTGGTACTTGATTGTCTCTTTCATTGCGGGATAGTTTACTGTTATTATACTTGTTTCACATACCAGTATTTTGTCATGATATCTTGGTATTCAAATGTTGAATGGAGGCGGGCCCAGCCCAGAGATATTGATGGAGGAAAATGCAGTGGAGAGGGGGGCCTCGAGCGGCAACTTTGCCGTCCAAGAGTTGTATATTTGCGATGCATGGAGTGTATATCTTTCTTCTCACAAATATTTTAGCAGCACCTGTCTAGCACTTGTCTTGTACAGCGATCCTAAGACTTCCCTTATAATTATCGACCCGGTGACACGGACAATATCTCGAGTGGACTTTCATCAAGGTCAAGGCTCTCAAATCTGTCTAGCTAGTAACAAAAATAAGCAGACACAAAGACAATTCTAATTAATCCAACTGTCGCTAACATAAGCATAGTCTAAGCTTGCGCCAGGACACGGCCGTTTACATATAAATAAAAACGGTGTCACGGCTACATGCATTGCAGGGGATGGCAACGCCTATCCAGTACCAGCACCATCCATGGGCCCGCTGTCAGCACCTGGACCAGAAGTCCAGAACGCAGCTAGCGTCCGGTGAAGTACCCCATGTGGACGGCGAGGTGTGAGACGAAGAGGTTTTGTCACGGACGGTGAGGACGAGAGGATGATTAAGCGCTTGGTAAACTTCAGACACCGTACGTAGCGGCCAATCGAGGATATGTTATGTTAAACAAAGAGAAGAGATAGAAAACGCCGTAGGGTCTGTAACATGTTTTTGGCGCGTCCTGTAACACGGCGACAACGGCGGCTCCACCGGTGGCGCAGACGCGCCAAGAGAGCCAAGGGAGGAGGAAGACGACGACGCTGTGTGCCTCCGCGTGCGTCCACGTCGATCGCCACAGGCTAAATCCAGCTTTTCACTCTGCCGCGTAGGCGTCGACAAAACATATGCGGAAATCGCACGCGCGCCCACTGGTTTCGCTCGCGTCGCCTCGTCTTTTTTTTATTTCCAAAACACGCTATAAACTTAGATGCCCACAAATACATATATACATACACTTATCCATATAAACGTACGCTCGCACCTTATCTCTACAAGCACTTTTAAGAGTTGAGTCTGAGAGATTGATTCGCTCGGTCTTTAGAATGATAGAGTTATCATAGACGCCTCAGTATCGATGAAAACACTGACTCCCACTGAAAAAAATATTCGGTCTTTACGAGACATCAAAGCGTCACACATGTGGATTGATCCCACTTCTCTCACAACCATTCAACCACAAGCTAATTCTCCGCCTCGTCTTAACTTTAACCTTAACCCAGAAGCCAAAACGCTAGCTGATAGAGTAGCCAAAACCCACGCACACTCCATGGAAATTGGCTTCGGCCAGGAGGGGCAAAAGAACAAGACACAAGAGTGCAGTTCCTCTCGCGACAAACCGAGTCGGGCGAGGGCGGAGGTTTGCAGCACCTAATCTACTTGTTTAAGCACTTGGCCATGGCAGCCAATGGCGCCTTCACGCCGGCCAAAAATGCCGTAAAAATTCTACTGCAACAAGACAACAACAACAACGGTGTAGCTAGCCGCATAGGCGTGGACCATCGCCGCCCCGATCGACACATGCAACCACCACCACATCACCGAGGCGCAACAATGCAAACTAAGATTGGATGACTCACTCACTCTCTCTCTGTCTCTTGTCCTGGTTTTCCAGCCGTCCGGCCGAAAGATGCAAAGAAAAACCTGACGTACCACGGACCAGCCATTGGGCTGGACCATGCCGGCCGGTTCAGGACAAGGCCGACGCTATTGCTGCTACAATAGCCATGGACCCAGAAATTTTTTCGGTGATCGATCGATTACAGTACGGCCACTTGTGCTGCCACTAATTCCCCAATCCCCAGGAATGCAAGCCGCACATACCTGGATGCATGCATGAGCATGACCCAAGTTGCAGGGCAGGGAGGCCTAGATTTGCTCACGCGTAACATGGCATGTTGCACCTATCTTTCCAAGATAATGATCCAGGACTACTATACGCAGGTCCATATTGCTATTCCCAGTGTGCATCTGCTCCAAAAGAGAGGCTCCTGGATAGGTTGGGTGAGGCTAGCCATACTTGATATGGATACCACAACCCAAGTGTGCAAATGATTAAGTCGTTGCTGGATTGGGCAACCAAAACTGCCTACCAAGAGACTGAGATATGTATGTGGATCAGGAAGACAGTCCATTGTCTCCAAAAGTGATCCTGGTTTCAAGCAAAGCTTCTTCCCGCCCACTTCTTACGGCCGCTTAGCTACAAACGCCTGCTTGTTTTTAATTTATTCACACAAATGCAACAAGGGCGGCGAGGTGCAGAGCACCTAGCCTTCTTGGACCCTCTTAAGAGTTGGCTAGTACTAACCTCCACAAACTAGATTCCACCTAACATGATTTTACATGTAGCTAGCTAGCTTGACGAGGTTCAATATCTTTTCCCTCAGAGCATCTCTAACTAAATTTTTTAAAAATGGCATATAGGACATCTTGGAAAAAACAATTAAGCTCCAACTGGTGTAAACCAAAAAAAAAAGCTGTCATATAGGACACCATTGGCAAAAAAAAAAAAAAAACTGAGCTCCAACGGGTGATATAAACCAAAAAATTGAGCCAAAAATATTAATGCGGCTGGTGCTGTATATTGCAGCGCCGAAGGGGTGTTGTAAAACAAAATGGGGCACCCCGTGCACCAGCCGTCACTTTGTCGTTTTCCTTTTTCTTCCGGCTTGCGACAATCTAGACTGCACCGACGAAATTCTGGCACTGGACGGGCCATTCCGGCCCTCCCCTGGCCCTCACATCCCTCTCGTGACGTGGCGGCATATATAGGTGTGGCTGCGGCACCCTTCCTCTCGTCTCCCGCTGTGGGCGCGCGACGTGGTGGCCTGAGGACGTGCATGAAGTCCTCTTGTCCCCATCCTCAGCGCTGCTCCACGCGGTCGTCGTCCCCATCCCAGCCCCAGGTGGTGTTGCAGGGGGAGTTCCTCCCTGTCCCCAACCCTAGGGGTTCTGCACACGGTTGTCTACACGGCCATTGTCTCCACACTTGGCGCTGGCGCCCGCCTCGGAGGCCTCTTTCGCGTCCCACCGGTCCAGTGCGAAGGGCGGTGGGCGGCTCGAAAGGTTGTGGCACTTGAGATCGATGGGGAATTTGAGAGTAATTTAGAGTTCGTTGTTTGAATCCATTCATAACATGGGGCGATTGGAAGTAATTTGGGGGTAATTTGGAGAGCCTTTTTACGGTACAAATTACTAGTCTCATAGACGAGTAGTATTGAGCAGAGTAGTTTAGGCAGGTAATGTTTCGGTATATTTTTATTTCGTGTAAAGGCAGGTTGGACCCTGGATTTATTCCCTGTAAGGATCAATCCGTCCACATTATTCCCCCGCTCATCTGCTCACATCCTTGCACCTTGCCATAGGTGAACAATGGAACGACTGCCTCAGCTCTAATCATCCCGCATTAAAAAAAACTTGAGTATTGTGTTCCCTGGTACACGTGGGCTTCCCATTGTTGAATAGCGGATTTGTTTTTTTTTACCCATTTAGCGATTTTTTATCCACAACCAACAACATTAGGCCGACTTAAGGAGGAGCAGCAGCAGCGGCGACGCGCCGTCGACACGGTCTGGAGGTTGAATATGAAGGGCTTCTCAAGGATCTCATTGTAATTTTCAATTTTTTTTGTTGCTTTGTACTGTTCGTTGTTTCTTATAAGGAGATTGCTGAGCGTCCACCGGAAGATCAAATCCTCTGATAACCCGGGTGGAGAGCCGTAGGATAGGCGCGGGCTAAGGGCATCTCCAACGTTGAGACCCAAACCGGACATGTTGGGCCGTCCGGATGTGGCCGTTTGAGTGACTGCGCGGATACAGAGACATGACCGATAGTCCGTTTGGGTCGCGCAGTGCACCCAATGCACGGACGCAACGCAAAATAAAAAGACCGCAAAAACAAAAGAAAGAAAACAATTAAAACTTAAACTTAGCCATATTTTGGGAAAATTTATACAAAAGAAAGCTCTATATGGGCTTTAATTAAAAAAATAGTAAACCCTAAGCTAGGGTTTGGGACGTGGTGGCCGCTGGCGCGCCGCCTAGTCCCAGTAGAACTCGTCGTTCCCAAGCGCTGTTGCGGCTCGACACGCCGAAGCGCGCCGAGGATTCCGGCCAGAGCGACCACTGTGCGTGTTCCCAGGCGGACTGAGGGTTCGGAGGGCTGACAGGCCTGCGCAGGCGTGCCAGCCGCGTCGCCTCCTTCTCCAACCGTGTCGCCGCAGCGGCCTGCAGCTCTGCATCGTGCTTGAGGCGGAGGTGGCGCTACTCCTCCTCCCGGAGCGTGGCCTGGCGCGTGGCCTCCTCCTGTTGGCGCGCCATGGCGAGTAACGCCTAAGCGTCGACGTCCTCCTTGGCCTTCTTGGCCCCCTCCTCCAGCGCGGAGGCACGGAGCACCTCGGCGAGATGCGTCCATTTAGCCAGCTCCTCGAGGTCATTTACCTCGACTGATGCCGCGAGCGCGGCGCGCAGCTCGGGGTCGTCCTCCTCGTCGGGCGGCGCCTGTGGCGCAGCCCACTACGGAGCAACGGGCTCATCGATGGAGAGCCCGCCGGGGCGGCGGCCTTCCCTCTTCACCGATGTCGCCGGCGTGCGAGGCTCCGAGCGAGGCCTCATCATCGGCGCGCGCAACGCGAAGAACGTGCGCCGGTGTGCATCGTGCTCCACCTCGAACCAAAGGTCCCAGTAGGGACTCTTCTTGTCGTAGGCGGGGTCCTCCCGGAGGTCTACCGGAAGCTGCGCGTGGCGTCGCTGGATCTCCGCCAAGCGGGCGCGGCCAGTGGCCGGGATCGGTGGCACCGGAACCCGATCTGTGCTCAGGTGCCACCCGTGGGGTAGGTGCACGTCACCCCACGGCATGGGGGCGCCGGCCTCCCAGAAGATCTACGTCACCGCCAATGGAGGACACGCCTGAAGATGACGGCGACCTCGACTTCTAGCCAATGGAGGAGGATGCCGCGGAGCTGACGGAGAAGGAGTCCATCACGCGCGCGGAGGCCATCCCCTTGGCGGAGGAGCGCGCCAAATGGGCCCTCCTCGACGAGGTCATCCGGGCCTCCTAAGAGGACGGGGTGGCGCCAGCACTACCGCCAGGACTGGAGTACCTTTCGCCGCCTCCTCCGGCGGCCAATGTGTGGCAGTTGCCGCATGTCTTCATTGACCTCATCGACGAAGACTTGGAGGCGGCCGACTAGCATCCTCGCAGCGGTATTATCCTATGTTTTTTTTTCTTTTTCTATTAGGGTGAAAATACTGGTGGCTTTCGGTCCCAAATATATGTAAATTAAGTTACTAATTAACTCAATTTTTAGCACTTTTTTTGCGGTTTTAGCCTGTTGGGGCCGCCTTCCGCTGCAAACGGACCGAGCCCTATTTTGTATATGCGTGACGCCGCATCCAAATACAAACGTATCGAAAATTGATCAATTATGTGGCACCCTATTTGGAGATGGCCTAAAAAAGGAAAATGTTATTTGCAGAAGTGGAATGGGATCGGGAAGCAGCCTAGCCGAGTGGACAGGTTTAGATCTCCCCAAATTTTCCATATGCAAGCAGAAATTTTCCTATTTTACTCTTTGGTGAAAAAATACTACTGCTTTGCCTGACAAGTATTGGTCTCCCTCAGCCCTTGGATCTTGGTGGTTGAACGGTTAGTACTTCTCTGTCCCTACCGTAAAACTGCTCAATTTGGATTGCATAAGTGCCCTGTTTTACATCATCTGGGTTGTTGAAAATTTTGATATCCTAAAAAGTGGCAAGATACAAAAACACACTAGTACAAAAGCCATTGTTTCTTACGGGCCCTAAGATGCACCACACCTTGTTCTAACCCTTGAAGGATGACAAAACCACCACTGGCCCATCGAAGGAAGACCTGATTATGAAAGCTCTCAAGGCCATCTTTGATATTTGCAAAGCTTTATATGAGATGTCAGGCAAGGTTAATGCTACTTCCAAGAAGGTCAAAAGGAGTTTGAATGAGGAACTGAAGGCCGACGGACAATGTGTGGATGAAGGCTCCGAGATGGTCGGTACTCGATAGTGACTCTGAATACACTAAGTTTCCCAGCCGGGATGATGAGGATGATGGTGCCCCCGCCACACAGATTGTTGGTGAAAACAATGTCGATTGTTAGTTATTTACTGCATGTGTATGGAGATAATTGTTATTTGAATTGTTGTTATATATTTGTTGTACTCACAATTTGTTTTCTATATGTATGAAATAGATGCAACTACAATTTATGCTTGTGGTGGGTGCTGAAGCAGGGAATTTTAGGAAAAAAAAGACCATGAATTATTGTGTTTGCATTTATGCCCGATATATGATTCGAAATCATCAGGTTCTTCGGACCAAAAGACGGGCCAGTACCCCGGATCATGTTCCAGGTCTTTTTACTCATGATATCCGCACTAACGGTTGGCGATATAACCGCCCATTTGCATTGCTATTTTGCTACGATGGGTTGGCAGTATGTTAGTGACTCAAAGTCAATTCTAACAAAACCGGGGTGACGGACGACTAGCTTGTCGAAACAGGGGTTTAAGCGCACTAGGGACATGTGGTCTAAAACTGCTTCTTGGAGATGCTCCTATGATTTATCACGGCCTTTACCGGCCGATCGAATCATCCTGGACATATCAAACTGTTCGTTTGCATCTAGCTAGTATATTCAATTACGTTGTGTCTCTCGTCCAAATTCTAGTATTGGTCGAAGGGGCATCAAACTCTATCAACTAAACCGAGCCATAGCAAAATTGTACTTTTCTATTTGCTACCTTTTTTTAGAATATCCCTTTTCGGTGTACATTAAAGCTGTACGTATTTTGCGATTAACAAGTACAAGATGACAGAACAACAGATGGGTATACAAAAATCCAAGACGGCCCCATTGTTTTATCAAACGGGCATTATGATAGTGCACTTCGTATTTTAGTCCCCTTCCGTTAGCTGCAGCCTGCAGACGATGAGATATGGTGTGATGCTGCTGTGCCAAATTTTGAATTTGCGCAGACTTTTCTTAAAAATATGTTGAGTTTATATTATCAAGTTGACCTCAAAATCTAGCTGTTTATAGTACAGTGCTAATAAACAGCCTGCAGTGGACTTTGTTTGTCTCTTCTCTTTTAAACCTGCAATGGTGGTTGTCAACGCACCCTTCTGGATTTTTGTATAGAAGAAACCATTACAGTATGAGTTGACCATAGAGGTCGGGGGTAAAGTTAAATGCGATCTTGAGGGTCATTTTTTTTTAAAGAGATGTTTAGATCTTATCCTGGGCATCGAAGGGATGTATACGGCTATAATGTATATTTTATTTGACAAAGGTGTGGCAAAAGCACACATCAAGACAACGCTACCTGCACATACCCCCTCCATTCTGAAATGCCCTATATTTTAGACCTAAAGTTTGTTATGAATTAGTCTACATTTTTTACTTTTAGTCAAGAAGAACATAGAAAACGAAGCGGTTGTACTTTATCTATTAGATGTCCTATTTTCAATATAGCTTAAATTGGTTGAAAGTAGAGCTAATAAATGTTGTACTAATTATCTGATTTTTTTCTAAAATGTAAACTGAAATAGAAAAGAGGAGCAAAACCTACAAACCCAACAACATGAAAGATCATGCCGTCAGGGTCTTATGTCTTAAGAACAACAACAAAAAATCCCCACCAGTTAGGTACTGATAGCATCGTCCAGTCACCCTATGATGAACTAGGAGCACACATTCGGTCCAGCAAAGCCACATCGAACACCTCTCGTGCACACGGTCTAGAAGCCGTCACCAACATCATGCCATCGAGCCATCTATAAAGCATAGATCCGTATAGTTCTCGTCAGGTCTACCGCGGATGCCGCCAGGACGCACTAGATCGACCATGCATGTAACATCTCAATGTTCAACTCAAAGCAGACATTGTAACAATGTCCTCTCTTGTATAATAAAGTAAGCTGCACAGGGTGGCATCGATGCAAATTCGTGAGCAGCAAAGCTCATCCTACGACATATTCCTGATTAAGTTGGAAGAGTCCGTTTTTAGTTTTTCAGCATAACGGTTGTTGGTCAAGGCACAAACAAGTTTTTTTTTTTTTTTTGAGGGGATCAAGCACAAACAAGTGAACCACTCAAACCTTGCGCGGGCCTGCGTGTGTGAAGATCAATTTTCTATGGCCATGCCTGTGGTCCCAGTTTTGTTGATATGCCATGTCTTTGAGGTAGAGTTATGTCCTGGTCATGAGAAAATGTATCCATCCGGTCAAGAATCTTTGGCAACCCCTCTTTGTAAAATTTGAATAACTGACAAAGACAAATGTTTAATGAAATTAACTACTTTTCTCAACATGGTTTATCGCCTCGAACCAGTGACGCTAGTAAGGAGAAAGTATGTAACCGAAGCAAGGGAAACAAAAAAAAGTTGATGAAGAAAAGGAAATTTATTGCTAGTATAAGTGCATATGGTCGTCCTACGGACAGAAATGCGGTTGCGTCCTCCTCTTGTTCGTTTGGAAGGGGGGCAAACCTAGCGGGTCGACGCATTTTTTTTTTCACCGTCATGGACAACACTGCGTTAATGACAGCATGTCCCGTCGACTTAGTCGATGATACGTCCAAAACGTATCTACTTTCCCGAACACTTTTGCTATTGTTTTGCCTCTAATTTGTGTATTTTGGATACAACTAACACGGACTAACGCTGTTTTCAGCAGAATTGCTCTGGTGTCTCGTTTTTGTGCAGAAATCCAACTTTCGGGAAAATCCTCGGAATTTCTTCAGATGGCCCTATTTTACCAAAATATTGACGGAGCCAGAAGGGCGAAGGAGGTGGAGGCCCGAGGGCCCCACACCATAAGGCGGCGCGGCCGGGGGGCGCGCGGCCCTATGGTGTGGCCCCTCGGCCGGCCTCCGACGCCCCCCGGACTACTTATTCGCCTCGACCTAAAAACGCACGGGGAGAAGTCGACATCGCGAAACCCTCAGAAAGCCGCCACATCGCGACTCCGTCGCGGGAGCCGAAGTCTCCGTTCGGCACTCCGCGGACGGGGAATTGAGGAGATCTTCACCGCCATCACCGCAACGCCTCTCCATCGACCAGCCATGTTTCCCCCATCCATGTGTGAGTAATTCCCCCGCTGTAGGCTGAAGGGGATGGTAGGGATTGGATGAGATTGGTCATGTAATAGTCATAAGATTGTTAGGGCATAGTGCCTAGTATCCGTAGATGTCACTTTTATGATATTGTTGCAACTTGTTATGCTTAATGCTTGTCACTAGGGCCCGAGTGCCATGATCTCAGATCTGAACATGTTATTGATTCATGAAGATATTCGTTGTTTATGATCTTACCTGCAAGTTGTATACACATGTCGCTGTCCGGAACCAATGGCCCCGAAGTGACAAATCGGGACAACCGGAGGGGATGGTAGTGATGTGAGGATCACATGTGTTCACGGAGTGTTAATGCTTTGCTCCGGTACTCTATTAAAAGGAGTACCTTAATATCCAGTAGTTTCCCTAGAGGCCTGCCACCGGCTGGTAGGACAAGATGTTGTGCAAGTTTCTCATTGCGAGCACGTACGACTAAATATGGAACACATGCCTATTGATTGATTAGTACTTGGATACCGTTTTATTATTATCTGCAAATGCCCATGCTTTGATTGTTACATGAGTTTCTCTCATCCATGCAACGCCCGTTAAATCCGTCCTGTGCCTACAGTATTTTAATCCTGCTGTTTACTATAATCACTACTGCTGTCTTTGTTTCACCGCTGCTGTTATTTCACTATTTCCACTGCCATAAAACTGTTACTCGATAAACTCTTGCGAGCAAGTCTTTCCAGGTGCAGCTGAATTGACAACTCCGCTGTTAAGGCTTACAAGTATTCTTTGTCTCCCCTTGTGTCGAATCAATAAATTGGGTAATACTTCCCTCGAAGACTTGCGATCCCCTATACTTGTGGGTCATCAAGACTATTTTCGGCGCCGTTGCCATAGCTTTATTTGGAAGTTCACTTGGATTGATATTGTTCGCTGCAAATTCTCCATTATGGGTAAACCTCGCGATACTAAGATCGCCATATTACCATCCACTACAAGAAAAGGTACAACTCGAGTACCTCTGCTGCTCTTGATTCACCATCTGTGATTGATAAACTTGTTTCACCGCCACATGCTTCGCGTGCTGGTACTTCTGCTGAATCTGAAAATTCTCATAATATTGATAATGTTTCTGCTGTGCTTGATGATAGTGGTTCATTGGGATCTTTTCTAGATGCTACAATTGCTAAGTCTAGACAAATTGAAAATACCGAAACTCCTAATGAAAATGTTGCTACACCTGTTAATTCACCTGAGTCTGTTGAATATTCTAGTGATGATCTTGATGAAGATTATGTAGAGCTTGATAATGATTTTATTGAAAAATGCAATGCTACTACTGATGCAAGAAAAATTAAAAAGTTGCTTGCAGAACATGCTGTTAGATATAAACCATCTCTGATCCTAAATTTGCCACATCTCCTATAAACATTAGGGATAAAGATTATGATTTTTCTCTTGATTTATCTCATATAGCTATTGTTGAGAAAACACCCTTTTGTGGTACTGAAAAAGAAAGTGCTGTTGAACACTGAGTTATCTACTCTTAGTGGCGTGTTTTCTGATGATGTCAAGATGCGTACTTATTTTGTCGCTAAAATTTTTCCGTTCTCATTAAAGGATGATGCTAAAACTTGGTATAATAATTTGCCTCCTGGTTCTATTAAAAGTCCAACTGACTTGCGTGATGTTTTCTTTTGAAAATACTTTCCTGCTAGTGCTCAACATGCTGCTTTGCAGAGAATTTATAATTTTGACCAGAAGATGGAGAGAAATTGCCTGAGGCTTGGGCGAGATTTTGTTCTCTTATTAGAGCTCAGCCTGACCATGATTTGGAAAAGCATGATTTACTTGATATATTTTATAGTGGACTAACTATTGAGTCTAGGGCATACCTGGATAGTTGTGCTGGTTGTGTTTTCAGGAAAAGAACTCCAGAAGACGCTGAAGAATTATTGGCTAAAATAGGCCGGAATCATGATGATTGGTCTACACCTGAACCAACCCCGACACCGATAGTGAAGAAGAGGGGTATGATTAAATTGAATGATGAAGATATGAGGGAAGCCAAGAAGTCTCTTAAGGAGAAGGGTATTAAACCTGAAGATGTGAAGAATTTACCTCCTATTGAAGATATATGTGAGACAATTCCCCCTTCATCCATGATTGAGGTACACTCGCTTCAACACTTTACTAGGGAAGATATTCCGTATTCAAAATCTCCTGCTCAATGCTTAGATGAATTTGATAATTATATTGTTAAGCAAGAAAACTTTAATATGCGAGTAGAGAATCATTTAATGGAAAATTCCCGAGCTATTAGTGAATTGCATGGTATTGTGGAGAGAACCTCCAATGATGTTAAGATACTTGTTAAACATTTTCAAATGGTTCAAACTCAAATTGATCAACTTACTAAAGTGCAAAATGACTTGTTGGGAAATAATTCTAAAGAAAAACATGCTTATGAAGTAACAACTAGAGGTGGTGCTTCTACCCAGGATCCTCTATATCCTGAAGGGCATCCCAAAAGAGTTGAACAAGATTCTCAACTAATTAAAACTAGTGCCCCATCTAAGAAAAAGAAAAAGAAACATAAGAATGTTGTAGAATCCTCTGAACCTGTTAATGATCCTAATAGTATTTCTATTTCGATGCTGAAACTGAAAGTGGTAATGAACATGAGGAAGATAATGATAAGAATGATACTCCTGATAAAGAAGAAATTGAAAAAGAACCTGAAAAGCATGCTAAAAATAAAAAGTACACTAAAGAAGATTTTATTACAAAGAAACATGGTAATGAAAGAGAACCTTGGGTTCAAAAGCAAATGCCTTTTCCTGCTAAGAAACTAAAATCAAAGGAAGAGGAACATTATAATAAATTTTGTGATTGGATGAAACCTTTATTTTTGCAAATCCCTTTGACTGATGCTATTAAATTGCCTCCTTATTCAAAGTATATGAAAGATATTGTTACTAACAAAAGGAAAGTCCCCAATGAGGAGATTTCTACTATGCTCGCTAATTACTCCTTCAATGGTAAGATTCCAAAGAAGTTGGGCGACCCAGGTATACCGACTATTCCTTGTTCCATCAAGAATAATTATGTTAGAACTGCTCTATGTGATTTGGGAGCAGGTGTTAGTGTAATGCCTTTTTCTCTTTATAAGAGACTTGATTTAGATAAATTGATACCTACTGATATATCTTTGCAAATGGCTGATAAATCTACTGCTATTCCTGTTGGTTTATGTGAAAATGTTCCTGTTCAAGTTACTCAGCATTGCTTGATATTAACTGATTTTGTTGTGTTGGAAATGCCTGAAGATGATAATATGTCCATTATTCTTGGAAGACCCTTTCTTAATACTGCAGGGGCTGTTATTGATTGCAATAAAGGCATGGTTACTTTCAATGTTGATGATAAGGAACACACTATCTATTTTCCCAAGAGGATTGATAAAGTATGTGGAGTCAATACAATTTTTAATGTGAAAACTATCAAAGTGGGATCCATTGATTGTCCTATATATGAGCCTAAAGAAGAATATCAAACTCTTGTGATTGGATCCATATCAATTCAATATAAGGTAACATGATTGATTTGAGGTTTATTTCTTCTTATGTCATATAAAATTTATTTGGTAGCAAGACTTGATCAACCTTGTTAACAAATATATTTTATTGCATAAAAGAGCTAAACAACACTTCTTTCTTTCTCTCTCCCTTCACCTATTTTACTTGCTGTAGCATTTTATTTTGCAATATGCTTTAGTCATTTAAGATTTTAGAAATCATTTTCCTGCGCAGTAATCATTAATTTAATACCCAGAAATGTGCATTTTTCAAAGTTCTCTAAAAATTACAAAAATTACACCGTTGGTCCTATTTTTTTGACGAGGCACTGATGACCCACAAGTATAGGGGGTGTATCGTAGTACTTTCGATAAATAAGAGTGTCGAACCCAACGAGGAGCAGAAGGTGTTGAGCGCAGTTTCGATGAAGGTTTCACTGTAAATGCTCACAGACAAGTATTCGGGGGTTTTGATATTGCAGATAAATAAAGTACAAGTAAATAAAATGCGAGAGAAATAATTGCAGCGAGTGGCCCAATCCTTTTTAGCACAAAGGACAAGCCGGTTTGATTACTTATAATGACCAAACGTTCCCGAGGACACACGGGGATTTTAGTCTAGTGCTTTCGCTACATACAGATTAATCTTCATTGTTTTGATAAGTGTTGTGTGGGTGAACCTATGCTAATGCACCGCCCTTCCTAGGACTAATACATACTTGTGATTATACCCCTTGCAAGCATCCGCAACTACAAGAAAGTAATTAAGATAAATCTAACCACAGCTTTAAACTCTGAGATCCTGCGATCCCTCCTGCATCGATATACTAACGGGGGCTTAGGTTTCTGTCACTCCGGCAACCCCGCAATTAGCAACCGAATACAAGATGCACTCCCCTAGGCCCATAAATGGTGAAGTGTCGTGTAGTCGACGTTCACACGACACCACTAGAAGAATGACACCACAACTTAAATATCATAACATTGAATATTACTCAACCATAATTCACTACTAGCATTTAGACTTCACCCATGTCCTCAAGAACTAAACGAACTACTCACGAGACATCATATGGAATACAATCAGAGGTGATATGATGATGAATAACAATCTGAACATGAACCTTGGTTCAATGGTTTCACTCAATAGCATCTACAACAAGTATAGAATAACACCGGGAGAGTTTCCCCTATCAAACAATCAAGATCAAACCCAAATCGTTACAGCGGTGACGAGGTGCTGCGGTGGTGATGGCGGTGTAGATGGTGGAGACGATGGTGATGATGATGGAGATGATGTCCAGCTCGATGACGATGGCGATGGCGTCGATTTCCTCCGGGAGGGAATTTCCCCGGATTCCTGCCCGCGAGAGCTCTTTTCTCTCTGGTGCTCTCCCCGCCGCGGCTGTAACCCTTCGTGAGGATCCCTCCGTGGCTTAGGTTTTCGGGACGAAGGAGTACGCGAAGAAAAGGCGAAAGAGGCTGGTGGGCCCCAGAGCATAGGGTGGCGCGCGGGCCGGGCGCGCCGCCCTATGGTCCCCAATCCCCTCTCTTCTCCCCCTTCGGCTACCTCCGTCATTTGGAAAAATAGGAATTTACGTGAAATTCCCTTCCACAGTTGATCTTCCGAAATATTGTGTTCGACGGTGCTTTTTCCAGCAGAATCCGGCTCCGGTGCTTGATCCTCCAATGATGATGAAACATGCAAAATAGATGAAATAACATAAGTATTGTGTCCCAATATGAAATATATCAATGAATAACAACAAATTATGATACAAAATAGTGATGCAAATTGGACGTATCAACTCCCCCAAGCTTAGACCTCGCTTGTCCCCAAGCGAAACTGAGCTCGATAAACAAGACCACATGTTTATGGAGTGAAGAGTCGATAAATAAAATACGGACAAGAAGCATCATATTCATTCACACAAGACATTCTAGTAAACAACTTCCTCATATAACTCATCTCGAAATAAGTAAAGAGAAATCACAAGTAAAGGTGCATAAGAAATCATAGTTGGTGATGGCAAACTTTGTTCTTGGTCGGAGAACTACTAACGGATTGTACTTCTAAGCAAAGCTTTCATATTAGAATTTATAGCTGAGCCTTCATATTTAAGCATAACAATCTCTTCATAATCATTGATAACTTCAAAGTCATATTCATTCAGATAAAATTGGTACTAAACAAGAAAGTATAAAAGACATGATCAACTGAATCATAGCATAAATGATTGGTTCACAACAACTCAATTGCTTGCTTGAGAGAAATAGGTTTACTGACTCAACATAAAAGTAAAAGATAGGCCCTTCGCAGAGGGAAGCAGGGATTAAATCATGTGCTAGAGCTTTTCAAGTTTTGAAATCATATAAAGAGCATAAAAGTAAGATTTTTGAGCGGTGTTTGTTGTTGTCAACGAATGGTAGCGGGTACTCTAACCCCCTTGCCAACCTTCAAAGAGCGGCTCCCATGAGGGACGGTATCTCTACCAGCAAGGTAGATCATCCCCTTCTCTTTTGTTTACACATGTATTTTAGTTTTATTTAGGATGACACTCCCCCAACCTTGGCTTTCTCAATCCATGGCTAACCGAATCCTCGGGTGCCTTCCAACATTCACATACCATGGAGGAGTGTCTATTGCAAAATTAAGTTGCTTACTGATGAATCAGAGCAAAACATGTGAAGAGAATTATTAATGAAAGTTATTAATTGGGCTGGGAACCCCGTTGCCAGCTCTTATTGCAAAATTATTGGATAAGCGGATGTGCCACTAGTCCATTGGTGAAAGTCCGCCCAACAAGATTGAAAGATAAAACACCACATACTTCCTCATGAGCTATAAAACATTGACACAAATAAGGAGTAATAGTTTGAATTATTTAAAGGTAGCACATGAAGTATTTACTTGGAATGGAGAAAATACCATGTAGTAGGTAGGTATGGTGGACACAAATGGCATAGGTTTGGTCTAAGGTTATGGATGTATGAGAAGCATTCCCTCTCGATACAGGTCTTTGGCTAGCAAGGTTTGATAGCAAGCATAAAGGTTGAGGGAAACAAACAAATATACATATGATAGAAACAATCATGCATCTTTCTCATAAGCACAAGCAATTTTAACTTAAGAATACTAAGCATAGAGATAATGGAGTAATGTATCTAAGTGTATTTCTCTCTTTTATTAAAACATCAGGGTGTTGTTGCTATTGACCAATGCTAAGTTTGCCAAAACCAAATAGATCTACTTGATGCTCCCAAAGTGATATCAATACTCATGTCAAGAGTAATCATATATTGGAGATTGCAAACTAAAATAAGGTGTGCAAAAAGTAAATGATAAGACTTCTCATTAATATTCCATAACGATAACTCACACCAACGGATACATCGATAATAACTAAGAGAGATACTTCCACATTGCATACTATTCTATATGATAACTTCCCTACTCATGATATGACACTACTTGATAGTAAAAGATAAAGATGGTGATGATGTGATACCGCGGCACTCCCCCAAGCTTGGAACAAACCAAGGGGATGCCAATACCGATGATGAATTACTCCTTCGGTGATGATGGTGATGGATTCTTCTCGCGCTTCATAAGGATCTCCTTCAGCTTCAGCTTCTCAAGTTTGCAATTCTGCACCAAAACTTGAAGAGACTTATCGTTACCCGAGTGTGGCGGTGACGGCCTTGTGCTGGGATTTGAGTAATACTCCACATTCTGCGAAGTCGCTGATTCTCCTCCTGAAGTATCTCCACTTCCCTTCTTAGAGCACGATATTGATCACAAAACTCATCAGCAACCCGTATGGCTTCCTCCACACAAGGGAAAGAGTCGAGGTCCAGAGCAGGCGGAAGAGCTCCCTGCAAGTTATGAGAAAAAGAACGCCCAGTGTTAACCGATCCCACCAAGATTGGCTTACTCTTCGTAGTTTCCCACTCTCCTTCTGCAGATGCTATCTTCTCCTTCTCTTTATTGATCCTTTCATCCATCTCTTCCTTCCAAAGCCCCTTGTCCTTGTTGTTAGAGACCACGGTGCTTCTAGATCAAAACAAATCTGGCAGAAAACAGCTCGAAACAAAACACGACGAGAAAACGATATTACGGACCTCCAGGGTCCGGGGATTATATAGCAAATATTTTTACGACAAAAGGAAGGTTCCAGGCCGAAAACGAGTGGAAACGGGACGCCGAGGTGCGGTCACCATAGGTCGGCGCGCCTGGGGCCGCGCCGGCCTGTGGTGACGGGCCCTCGCGCGTCTTTTCCACTCCGTTTCGATTCCGTAATTTTTCATATTTTCCAAAAACAGCAAAAATAATGTTCGGAAAGGTAAACGGACTTTTCATTACCAATACTGTTACCTATTCAAAGTCCAGTTCTGGCGGACGTCAATTTGTCCTTTGATGAAAGCCTCCGGTGTTTCCACTTGAATAATATCAACATCAACATTATAAGAATCCCGAGATATAATGCTTGAGTCTTTGTCCATTCACCACTTGTGTGGCATTGCCTTGGAGAGAGCTAATTTTAATTGCTTACACCTCCTCAACAACATATGTCCTTCCTTCGAGAGTAAGCAAAGAATACACCGATACCTTGATCTCCAACATTTTCTCTTTTGATGATCCTTCTATCATGCCACTTCTTAACTTTTTCTTTAAAGAGTTTAGCATTTTCATAAGCACTTCTCCATTCATCTAGAGAACTTAATTGCAACAACCTCTTATTACCGGCTAATTTAGGATCTTTATTTAATTCTCTAACAGCCCAATAAGCTTTGTGCTCTAGTTCTAGAGGTAAAACAAGCTTTTCCATAAACCATTTTATAAGGTGACATTCCCATAGGGTTTTTATAAGCAGTTCTATAAGCCCATAACGCTTCTTTCAATTTGCTAGGCCAATTCTTTCTAGATTTATTAACAGTTTTACCTAAGATAGCTTTAATCTCTCTATTTGATAATTCTACTTGACCGCTAGTTTGAGGGTGATAAGCAGAAGCAATTCTATGATTAATACCATACTTAGCAAGAGTTTTTCTAAAACCTCCATGAATGAAATGAGAACCTCCATCAGTCATAATATATCTAGGTACTCCAAATCTAGGAAATATAATATCTACAAGCATTTTTATAGAGGTCTCACCATCAGCACTTTTTGTAGGTATAGCTTCTACCCATTTAGTAACATAATCAACAGCGACAAGTATATGAGTGTTACCGTCTGAAGAAGGGAAAGGTCCCATGAAGTCGAATCCCCAACAATCGAATGGTTCAATAACAAGAGTATAATTCATAGGCATTTCATTGCGTCTGGAGATATTACCAACTCTTTGACATTCATCACAAGATAAAATAAATTTCCTTGCATCTTTGAAGAGTGTTGGCCAATAAAAACCTGATTGTAGAACCTT
This sequence comes from Lolium multiflorum, assembly GCA_030979885.1. Classification (NCBI taxonomy): domain Eukaryota; kingdom Viridiplantae; phylum Streptophyta; class Magnoliopsida; order Poales; family Poaceae; genus Lolium; species Lolium multiflorum. The sequence continues at coordinate 270,295,336 of CM061748.1, read as the reverse complement.
TTGCGCGGTTCTATCTCCAGCGTGATGTCCTCCATAAACACTTCCATGACATTTATTCAATATCTCCTGTTGTTCATATTCAGGAACACATCTTCGCATAATACCATCCACTCCTTCTTTATATAAGTGTGGGTCATCCCAAAAATAATGCCTCAAGTCATAAAAGAATTTCCTCCTTTGCTGAGCTGAAAAGGTTGGAGGCAAGTACTTTGAAACAATAAAGTTAGCATAATCTGCATACCAAGGGCTCTCTCGCGAGCTCACCTTTATTACAGCCAATTGTTCATTTGGAAAACTATCATTAACAGGAACAGGATCATAAGCAATATTTTCCAATCTAGACAAATTATCGCAACAGGATTATCAGCACCTTTCCTATCTATAATGTGTAAATCAAATTCTTGCAAGAAGTACCCATCTAATAAGCCTTGGCTTAGCATCTTTCTTTGTCATAAGGTATCTAATTGCAGCATGATCAGTATGAATTGTAACTTTTGAATCAACAATATAAGGTCTAAACTTATCACAAGCAAAGACTACAGCTAACAATTCTTTTTCGTTGTAGCATAATTTCTTTGAGCAGCATCAAGAGTCTTACTAGCATAATGAATAACATTTAATTTTTTATCTACTCGCTGTCCAAGAAGCACCTACAGCAAAATCACTAGCATCACACATAATTTCAAAAGGCGATTCCAATCGGAGGTTCAACTACAGGAGCGATTGTTAAGGCTTTCTTTAAAGTTTCAAAAGCTTCCTTACAATCATCATCAAAAACAAAAGGTACATCTTTTTGAAGAAGATTAGTAAGAGGCTTTGAAATTTTAGAGAAATCTTTAATAAATCTCCTATAAAACCCAGCATGACCAAGAACACTACGAATACCTTTAACATCCCTCGGATAGGGCATCTTCTCAATTGCTTCAACTTTAGCTCTATCAACTTCAATACCTCTCTCGGAAATTTTATGTCCCAATACAATTCCTTCATTAACCATAAAGTGGCATTTCTCCCAATTAAGAACAAGGTTAGTTTCTTCACATCTCTGCAAAACTTTATCGAGGTTTCGCAGGCAATTATCAAAAGAATTCCCATAGACAGAAAAATCATCCATGAACACCTCTACAATACTTTCGCAAAAACCATGAAAAATAGCAGACATGCATCTTTGAAAAGTAGGAGCATTACATAAACCAAAAGGCATACGCCTATAAGCATAAGTTCCATAAGGACAAGTAAAAGTGGTTTTCTCTTGATCTTTAGCTTTAACAGCAATTTGTGAAAACCCAGAATAACCATCAAGAAAGCAAAAATGAGTATTTTTAGACAACCTCTCTAACATTTGATCAATAAAGGGTAAAGGGTAATGATCTTTCTTAGTAACTTTATTAACTTTTCGAAAATCAATGCACATTCTATACCCTACAACTATTCTTTGAGGAATAAGCTCATCATTATCATTAGCACAACAGTCATTCCTCCTTTCTTAGGAACACAATGCACAGGACTAACCCATCTACTATCAGCAATAGGATATATAATACCAGCTTCAAGGAGTTTTAATACCTCGTTCCTTACCACTTCCTTCATCTTCGGAATTAGACGACGTTGATGTTCAACAACAGGCTTTGCATCTTCTTCCATATTAATAGCATGTTGGCAAATAGAAGGAGAAATCCCTTTCAAATCATCAAGAGTATAGCCAATAGCTCCTCGGTGTTTCTTCAATATTTCCAATAACCTTTCTTCCTCAATCTCTGAAAGCTTAGAACTAATAATAACAGGATATATTTTCTTATCATCAATATGAGCATATTTAAGATTATCGTAAAGGCTTTAGATCAAAACAGGATCTTCCTTCGGTGGTGGTGTTGTACCCATCTTCCACGTAAATCATGCTTGAGAATAGGTTGGCGACGAAAAATTTCCTCAAGCTCATCTCTTTCTTTCCTAAAAGCTTCACTTTCACTATTCTCCAAATGTTGCTGCAAAGGGTTATTAGGAACAAGAACAATAGATGCACACTGCTCCATTTTAAAATCATTACTAGGCAAGTCAACTTTATAAGGAGTTTTGGTAAATTTAGAAAAGTTAAATTCATAAGGTTCACCAGCAAATCTAGTCAAAATTTTCTCTTTCTTACAATCTATAATAGCTCCACAAGTATTTAGAAAAGGTCTACCAAAAATGATAGGACAATAATCACTAGCAGCAGAACCAAGTACCAAAAAGTCAGCAGGATATTTAATTTTACCACATAGAACTTCCACATCTCGAACAATACCAATTGGAGAAATAGTTTCTCTATTAGCTAGATGAATAACCACATCAATATCTTCAAGTTCACAAGAACCAATTTCGTGCATAATCTCCGTGTAAAGTTCATAAGGAATAGCACTAACACTTGCACCAATATCACATAAACCATAATAGCAATGATCACCAATTCTAACAGATAGCATAGGAACACTAACTTGTTTGGATTTATTAGGATGTGAAACAATATTAGAAGCATCTTCACGAAAATAATATGACCATCCTCCACATTCTCAGTCACAAGATCTTTAACTATTGCAACAGCAGGTTCAATTTTAATTTGTTCTTCAGGTTCTTTAGGTTTCTTTTCACTTTTATTAACCGCACTAGATATGACAGAGTACTCCTTCATTTTAGCAGGGAAAGGAGTTTTTTCAATATAAGCTTCGGGAATAACATTATCAACAGTTTCAATCACTACACATTTGTTTACAGATGAATCAATTTTATCTTTATACGGTTCATGATACTTATCAAAATTCTTCTTAGGCAGTTCATAATGAGAGGCAAAAGCTCTATAAAGATTTGCAACAACTTGGGAATCAAGACCATATGTAGCACTCATATTACGAAATTTATCAGTATCCATAAAAGCTTCAATGCATTTATAATCATAAATTATACCTGATTCTCTATCTTTGTCATTCTCCCATCCTTCGGTATTTTCTTGGATCCGATCAAGAAGGTCCCTTTTAAACTCTTCATTCTTGCGTGTAAATGATCCAGAACAAGAAGTATCCAGCAAGGTCTTGTCTTGAAAAGAAAGTCTTGCATAGAAATTATCAATAATAACATTACCAGGAAGCTCATGAATGGGGCATTTGAGCATTAAAGACTTCAATCTCCCCCAAGCTTGGGCAATACTTTCTCCATCATGAGGCCAGAAATTATATATGCGGTTCCGATCTTTGTGAATTTCACTTGGAGGATAAAATTTGGAATAAAATAAAGGCACAATGTCCTCCCAATCAATAGAATCACCATTCTTCAGCAATTTATACCAATGCGCCGCTTTACCAGACAGCGATATAGTGAATAGTTTCTTCCTAACTTCATTCATAGAAATACCTGCACATTTGAATAAACCGCATAATTCATGCAAAAACAGTAAATGATCACCAGGATGGACAGTTCCATCCCCTTCATAGCGGTTATCCATAACACGTTCAATAATTTTCGTAGGTATTTTATATGGTACTACTTCCTCACCTGGCGCTTCATCCACTACCGTTGCAGTAGTAGTAGATTTCCCAAATAGAAATTGAAGAGAAGATCTCTCCATAATGATTATAGCAGCAGGCAGAAATAAAATCAGCACAAACAGTAAAGGTTTTCCTTACCAATTCCACTTACCAATAGCGCTTCACTCCCCGGCAACGGCGCCGGAAAATAGTCTTGATGACCCACAAGTATAGGGTGTATCGTAGTACTTTCGATAAATAAGAGTGTCGAACCCAACGAGGAGCGAAGGTGTTGACAAGCGTTTCGATGAAGGTTTCACTTGTAAATGCTCAGAGACAAGTATTCGGGGTTTTGATATTGCAGATAAATAAAGTACAAGTAAATAAAATGCGAGAGAAATAATTGCAGCGAGTGGCCCAATCCTTTTTAGCACAAAGGACAAGCCGGTTTGATTACTTATAATGACCAAACGTTCCTGAGGACACACGGGGATTTTAGTCTAGTGCTTTCGCTACATACAGGTGATTAATCTTCATTGTTTTGATAAGTGTTGTGTGGGTGAACCTATGCTAATGCACCGCCCTTCCTAGGACTAATACATACTTGTGATTATACCCCTTGCAAGCATCCGCAACTACAAGAAAGTAATTAAGATAAATCTAACCACGCTTTAAACTCGAGATCCTGCGATCCCTCCTGCATCGATATACTAACGGGGCTTAGGTTTGTCCTCCCGCAATTAGCAACCGAATACAAGATGCACTCCCCTAGGCCCATAAATGGTGAAGTGTCGTGTAGTCGACGTTCACACGACACCACTAGAAGAATGACACCACAACTTAAATATCATAACATTGAATATTACTCAACCATAATTCACTACTAGCATTTAGACTTCACCCATGTCCTCAAGAACTAAACGAACTACTCACGAGACATCATATGGAATACAATCAGAGGTGATATGATGATGAATAACAATCTGAACATGAACCTTGGTTCAATGGTTTCACTCAATAGCATCTACAACAAGTATAGAATAACACCGGGAGAGTTTCCCCTATCAAACAATCAAGATCAAACCCAAATCGTTACAGCGGTGACGAGGTGCTGCGGTGGTGATGGCGGTGTAGATGGTGGAGACGATGGTGATGATGATGGAGATGATGTCCAGCTCGATGACGATGGCGATGGCGTCGATTTCCCCCGGGAGGGAATTTCCCCGGCGGATTCCTGCCCGCCGGAGCTCTTTCTCTCTGGTGCTCTCCGCCCCGCAAGGCGGCTGTAACCCTTCGTGAGGATCCCTCGTGGCTTAGGTTTCGGGACGAGTACGCGAAGAAAAGGAGGCGAAAGAGGTGGGGCCCCCGAGCATAGGGTGGCGCGGCCGGGGCACAGGCCGCGCCGCCTATGGTCTGGGCCGATGGCCTCTCTTCTCCCCTTCTGGCTACCTCCGTCATTTGGAAAAATAGGAATTTACGTGAAATTCCTTCACACAGTTGATCTTCCGAAATATTGTGTTCGACGGTGCTTTTTCGAGCAGAATCCCGGCTCCGGTGCTTGATCCTCCAATGATGATGAAACATGCAAAATAGATGAAATAACATAAGTATTGTGTCCCAATATGAAATATATCAATGAATAACGGCAAATTATGATACAAAATAGTGATGCAAATTGGACGTATCGCACCAGGAGCACCAGAGGATGACCTGTGGGGCACCGGGTGCCACACCATAGGCGGCGCGGCCAGCAAGGGGGCCGCGCCACCATGTGGTGTGGGCCCTTGCCCCACTACACCATCTCTTCCTCCCAGCACCTTCTCTCTCCCGAAAAACTCGTACCAAGTTTTCTCACTCGTGTTTCTGCTCAAGAACTCGCGATTTTCGATCTCCTTGCTCAGCCATTTCTGTCTTTGGCACATTTACTCCTTGAAGGGGAAGATGAAGAAATTCAAGTTTGGAGAGTTGTTCAAGAAAGCAACAACCAGCACCGGTAGGCCCTCAAGGGCGTCTACTCAAATTAGGCGATCCTACAATGAGGATGTCATCGCGCCTAGCTTCGCGCCCGAGGAGGACCATGGGGCCCCTAATGCTTCATCCTTCCCTTGTTATGAGTTTCTAACCAATGCAGGGCAGGGCAGGCCTAGCCACCTACGTGGGAGACGAGAGGGGACAATATTACAGGCTCACCAAAGTTTTCGTTGAGAGCTTCAAGTTCCACAACACGGAATATGAGCCGACAGTCGCATTCAAGATTTATGATATTCCCGTTACCATGAAATTGGAGGAATTTTGTTTTGCATTGGGTATTGCCCCTGTAGGTACAGCAAGGAGGATTGATGACAACCCCCGGGACTTGTTGGAGCTCTACCGAGGGATCACCGGGGATGATTGCCGCACCATCCAGCGAGGGAAGATAAGAAACATTCAACTCCCCGCTATTAAGTATTTCGCATATTACATTGGTATTAGCATTTTGGGTAGAGAAAATACTAGTAACATCTCTAGCTACCATCTTGCTTTCTTGAATGTTGCACTTACTGGAGAGACACCTTATCATCTTGGTTCTCTTATTGCTCGCCGCTTGTCTAGCAGGGGGCCTATTTTTGGAGGAACTATTGCATCACGCATTCTGACACATCTAGATATTCCTCTTGATTCTAATGATGTACCATTAACCCCTAGGAAGCTAGATATTGCTGCAATGAAGAGCCATCATTTTGTTACTACTAACTCCACCATAGATAATATTGTCTATAAAATGTTGTTTGCTGATGGGAATGAGAAAGAAATCCCTCTTCCCCAGCAGGGTTTGTTTAATATTGACAGGCAATCATGGTCGCTAACAAAGGAGGTGGTGGAGGAACATATGAAGATACAAGAATTCCACCAGCAACATGACTCCGAGAACGTCGAGCCCTCCTACGACTACACCGTCACGTACCCGACGTTTCCTCCAGCACATACATGGAACCGGGTCGTTCTTCGTCATATTACGAAGACACCACTTCATGGGGACCGTGGGAATGAACTCCACTTAGGCCAAAAACCTAAGCTTGGGGGAGGTATACCGGCATCACTCATTCTTTGCATATTATGATTGCTGGATACTTGTACATACTTGTTTAGTCTCTAGAGTGGTTTTCTAATGAGAGGAGATGATATTTGGGGAAGTGCTGTCCAAAAACAGATTCTGTGCTGTTACCAAAAAAATTCGTACGCACAGCCAGAACGTTATTTTGAGTTGCCAATTTTTGAGCATGTTCCCCAGGTTGTTATCTAACTTTCATTAGTTGAACACTTTTTGGTCTGAGCAATGGAAGATTTTTGTTAAATTCGATTTCTGTACTGCTGTCAGGATTTGCATTCTTTTGTTTTCACTTTGTTTCTTTCCTAAAACACAAAAAGACCAAAAATATTTCTGTTGTTTCTCTTCACCATTTATTTATTTGGTTCCTTGCTCTTAGTTTGCTTTATTTGCTATCGTTAGTTTGCTATGAGAAAACTCAAAAAGATTTTGCTTTGTTTGCTTGTTTTCTTTCGTTCTTATTTCTAATTCGAAAACACCAAAAATATTTGCTGTTCTTCTTTGGTTTGTAAAGTTCATCATGAGTTCAATGGTCTTCGGTGGCTGGAGCGTGGTTTTCATTTCATATTATCCAAGCTACACAAGTGAAAAGGCAATAATGACGATCTACGACAATCTGATTGTGGTGAGAGGCTGGTATGAACTCTATTTGCTTTCATTTTTGTACATATACTCATCCATATGAGCATGCTTAGTTGGTTCATGTGAGGTATATGTTATTTGAGAAAGTCTAGTAGTTCATGACCTCTCATGTTTAGTTCCAATTTATTAATATAAGTAGCATGTCATGGATGTTTGCTTGCATTGTTTTATTCATAAGTAAGTATGGCATTGTGGTATCCTCCTCTGAATAATTCATTTATATCGACTTGGCACATGCTCACGCATGCATATGACTGAACAAAAAGTCAATTAAGCCTCGATGATTTATATTGCTTCAGAGTTATTGTATCACTTTTATGCCTCCGTTAATTTATTTTGCCGCAAGCATAATTATGACAGTTACTGCTCTCTTGATTTGTCGCCCCCTAGTCTTTTGCTAGCCTTCACTTGTACTGAGCGGTGACGCCGCTCGTGCTTCCAAACACCTGAAAACCAAGTTGTTCCAAAAGTGTCCACCATAAATACCTATGCATGGCATTTCAAACCATTCCAAGTAAATTCTCATGCGCTACCTTTAAAACTTTCAAAATGCTTCTCAATTTGTGTTAATGTTTCATAGCTCATGAGGAAGTACGTGGTGTTTAGCTTTCAACCTTGTCATTTACTTTTGACGGACTCTCATATGGACTAGTGGCACATCCGCTTATCCAATAATTTTGCAAAAAGAGCTGGCAATGGGATTCCCAGTCCCAAATTAATTAACTTAAATAGACACTCCTCCATGGTTTGTGATTGTTGGACGGCACCCGAAGGATTCGGTTAGCCATGGCTTGTGTAAGCAAAGGTTGGGGGGAGTGTCATCATCATAATAAAACTTAAATAAAAAGGCACTCCTTCATGGTATGTGATTGTTGGCAGGCACCCGAGGATTCGGTTAGCCATGGTTTGTGAAAGAAAGGTTGGAAGGAGTGCCAACCAAAAATAAATAAATGGGAGCCGCTCTTGTGAGTCCGGTTGATGAGGTAGTTAGTGTACCCATTACCATTCGTTGACAACAACAAACACCTCTCAAAATAATTTTACTCCTGCTTTACAAATGAAAAGCTCTAGCGCATGTTAATCCCTGCTTCCCTCTGAAGGGTCAATCTTTTACTTTTATGTTGTGTCCCCATTCTTTCTTTGAGCACTATCTTGAGAGCACAACTGTCATTCTTAGTATAATATGCTTGTCTCAAAATATGATTGATTGTGGTATAACTTTGATGCTTTTATCTTTGACAATCACTACTTCTAGTCTTTCTATGAACTCAAGAGGTGCCTCGGCATTTATGTTTTGCCGATCAAATACGGGCAAGCGAGATACCACTTTATCATATTCTCTTATGAACATTGCAATCCTGCTTATATACATGATTCATGGTGCTTATTATTAATTGTTGGTACCTCTCCATGATTGACATAGCTGTTGGATAATCTTATTTGCATGTGTCTCATTATGAACTGCTTAAGTATTAGCCATAGCATGAGAATATATACATCATATGAGCAAATGTGTTCGTGAAAGTTCTTTTATCGCTCAGTTGTTAACTGAATTGCTTGAGGACAAGCAATAAGCTAAGCTTGGGGGAGTTGATACGTCCAAAACGTATCTACTTTCCCGAACACTTTTGCTATTGTTTTGCCTCTAATTTGTGTATTTTGGATACAACTAACACGGACTAACGCTGTTTTCAAGAAATTGCTCAGTGTCTCGTTTTGTGCGAAATCCAACTTTCGGAAAATCCTCGAATTTCTTCAGATGGCCCTATTTTACCAAAATATTGACGGAGCGAGAAGGGCGAAGGAGGTGGAGGCCCGAGGGCCCCACACCATAAGGCGGCGCGGCCCGGGGGGGCCGCGCGGCCCTATGGTGTGGCCCTCGGCCGGCCTCCGCGCCCCTTCGGACTACTTGTCGCCTCGACCTAAAAACGCACGGAGAAGTCGACATCGCCGAAACCCTCGGAAAACGCCACATCGCGAAACTCCGTCGCGGGAGCCCGAAGTCTCGTTCGGCACTCCGCCGGACGTGGAATTGGAGGAGATCTTCACCGCCATCACCGCCAACGCCTCTCCATCGACCAGCCATGTTTCCCCCATCCATGTGTGAGTAATTCCCCCGCTGTAGGCTGAAGGGGATGGTAGGGATTGGATGAGATTGGTCATGTAATAGTCATAAGATTGTTAGGGCATAGTGCCTAGTATCCGTAGATGTCACTTTTATGATATTGTTGCAACTTGTTATGCTTAATGCTTGTCACTAGGGCCCGAGTGCCATGATCTCAGATCTGAACATGTTATTGATTCATGAAGATATTCGTTGTTTATGATCTTACCTGCAAGTTGTATACACATGTCGCTGTCCGGAACCAATGGCCCCGAAGTGAAATCGGGACAACCGGAGGGGATGGTAGTGATGTGAGGATCACATGTGTTCACGGAGTGTTAATGCTTTGCTCCGGTACTCTATTAAAAGGAGTACCTTAATATCCAGTAGTTTCCCTAGAGGCCTGCCACCGGCTGGTAGGACAGAAGATGTTGTGCAAGTTTCTCATTGCGAGCACGTACGACTAAATATGGAACACATGCCTATTGATTGATTAGTACTTGGATACCGTTTTATTATTATCTGCAAATGCCCATGCTTTGATTGTTACATGAGTTTCTCTCATCCATGCAACGCCCGTTAAATCCGTCCCTGTGCCTACAGTATTTTAATCCTGCTGTTTACTATAATCACTACTTGTCTTTGTTTCACCTTTTGTTATTTCACTATTTCCACCGCCATAAAACTTACCGATAAACTCTTGCGAGCAAGTCTGTTTCAGTGTGCAGCTGAATTGACAACTCCTGTTAAGGCTTACAAGTATTCTTTGTCTCCCTTGTGTCGAATCAATAAATTGGGTAATACTTCCTCGAAGTTGCGATCCCTATACTTGTGGGTCATCGATCGCAGGCATTCTGCGTGGTTGCTGGTTTCCCGCCCTGGCCCGTCGATATATAGAGGGACAGCGCCGCGGCGGTGGACGACATGCTAGAGCTAGCAAGCACCAATGGCAAACCACAACTCCGTCTGGATCCACCTTAGCGAAATGGCACACCTGCTTCCCACACAATGCCGACATGGTCGAGCACGCCATGACGAAGGTGTATGACGTGACACGGAGACTAGACGTACATTTTGGCAACATGAGCGCGAGGAGCAGTGCGGGTCGTACATCGCGGTGATGGGGAGAAGGCAGAGGCTGCGACACTGGAAGATGCGGTGTGGGAGGAGGTAGAGCGGGCTGAGGCGGCAGCAAAGGTGGAGATGTTGGCGCGGGCGACAACGTTGAGGACCCAGACCGATGTGAGCATGCATCTCTCGTGGTGTTGCACGCCGCGATGGTGGTCGCGCAACTCGACGATGCTGCCACGTAGGTGGACGTGAACCTCGACGATGCCCCGGATGTCACCGATGTGCAATGGGGTATGCTTTCATCGTTCGAGACCGCCCAGGGCGATGAGACATCTCATGAATGCCGAGGTTGAAGCCTTGGTGGGCAGGCACACGGTCGGGTTGGTCTCCTCGGCGGCACCACGGCAGACCACCTTGCGGGGAACAAATCGGTGGTGAGGTGAGGTGGAGGGGGGGTGGGGGTGTTTATATGTTTTCATCGGGCCGATGGGCTGAGAGTCGCGGACCAAAACAGATTTACTTGAACCGCTAGAGATGCTCTTAGTACATGCAGCCGAACTGGGTGTCTAAATTAATGGCGGTGTTGAACGTGCAGGTACAAGTAAGAAATGGAAGATAATTCACACGGACGGCTTCAGAGTTGATGGATACAGCAACAACGACAAAGGCCACCCAAAGCAAGAAGCGTCAAAAAGAGTGGGAGAAAAAGGCATAAACACACGAGGCAGCAGCGATACCCAGCTAGCCGATGCCGAGCCTTCCTCCCGTCTCCTCTGGCTGGGCAGCTGCCTATATAAGTGCTCCGCCGCGCTTCCCAATCCCCCGCGCGCTGCACACACAGCTCCACCTACCAAACACTTCTCGCCTCCGTCCGGGGGACAAAACGCTCGCCGCTTCTCTCTCCCCTCAATAAATTTGCCTACTTTGATTCATCGCTACGCCGTAAATTGCCCGGCTGTTACCCGCGCAACGCCGTAAATCTCCTCGCGATCGAAACCGCACGCACGAGCAGAGCACTCTCCTCTGTTTTTCCGCCATGACGACGACCACCACGTCCTGCTCAGGCGCCACGGGAGATGACTCGTCGCATGGCTGCTGCCTCATCGTCACGCCCTTGCTCCACAAAGCGGCGGCGGCGGCCGGGGAGGTCGTCATCCCGGTGGCCGCGGACGAGGCGGCGCCGGTGCTCACGTGCAAGCCGCCTGGCCGGCTCGCCAAGGCGGTGAAGGAAGCCTGGTCCGTGTCCCTGGGCATCGCGATGCCCATGATGCCCCCGCTCTCCGCCACCGCGGCGCAGGACGAGGCGCGCTCCATCCTCGCCCTCGCATTCCCCATGATCCTCACGGGGCTCCTCCTCTACCTCCGCTCCATGATCTCCATGCTCTTCCTCGGCCGCCTCGGCGGCCTCGCGCTCGCCGGCGGCTCCCTCGCCATCGGCTTCGCCAACATCACGGGCTACTCGGTGCTCTCCGGCCTCGCCATGGGCATGGAGCCCATCTGCGGGCAGGCGTTCGGGGCCGGCAACCACTCGCTCATCGGCCTCACCGTGCAGCGGACGGTGCTCCTCCTCATCGCCGCCGCGGTGCCCATCGGCGGGCTGTGGATGCACATGCGCCCGCTCCTCCTCCTCTGCGGCCAGGACGCCGCCATCGCCGCGGTGGCCGAGACGTACATTCTCGCGTCCCTCCCGGACCTCCTCCTCCAGGCATTCCTCCACCCGGTGCGGATATACCTCCGGATGCAGTCCGTGAACCTGCCGCTCACCGTCTGCGCCGCGCTGGCCATCGCCATCCACCTTCCCATCAACTACGTGCTCGTCACCGTCCTCGGGCTCGGCATCAAGGGCGTGGCAATGGCGTCCGTGCTGGCCAACCTGAACCTGCTCCTCCTGCTGCTCGGCTACATCTTCTTCACTGGCATCCACCGGCGCACGGGCGGCTTCGCGCTCTCCGCCGAGAGCTTCCGCGGCTGGGGCGAGCTGGTGACGCTGGCGGTACCCAGCTGCGTGAGCGTGTGCCTCGAGTGGTGGTGGTACGAGATCATGATCCTGCTCTGCGGGCTGCTGCTCAACCCGCAGGCCACGGTGGCGTCCATGGGCATCCTCATCCAGACCACCTCGCTCATCTACATCTTCCCCTCCTCCCTCAGCTTCGGCGTCTCCACCCGCGTCAGCAACGAGCTGGGCGCGGGGCGGCCGGACGAGGCCAGCCGCGCCGCCACGTCGGGGATCATGCTCGGCTTCGCGTTCGGCGCCTTCGCCTCCATCTTCGCGTTCCTCGTGCGGGACGTGTGGGCCAGCATGTTCACGGCGGACCCGGCGATCGTCGCGCTCACGGCGTCGGTGCTGCCGATCCTGGGCCTCTGCGAGCTGGGCAACTGCCCGCAGACCACGGGGTGCGGCGTGCTGCGCGGCAGCGCGCGGCCCAAGGACGCCGCCAGCATCAACCTCCGGTCGTTCTACCTGGTGGGCACGCCCGTGGCGCTCGTGCTGGCCTTCTGGTTCCACTACGACTTCACGGGACTCTGGTTCGGCCTCCTGGCGGCGCAGGCCACCTGCATGGTGCGCATGCTGCTCGTCATCGGCCGCACCGACTGGGCCGCCGAGGCCAAGCGGTCGAAGCAGCTCACCGGCTCCGCCGACGACGAGACGAAAGTCGGCGGCGGCGCAGACGAGAAGTCGCGCCTGCTTCTCGACGCAGCAGAAGATCGGTGCTGAGAGCTACCGCCCGCGCGTGCGCGCGCGCGTGTGTTAATTGTGTTCTACTACTACAGTACCCTCTTTCTTTTTCTTTCTTTCTCGAGGAAAGAGGTGTGCTGGCTGACAGGGTGCCAATTTTGTTCCGCATTTGCTAGTGTAGCGAGCGAGCGAGGGAGCCCATTGTAAAGATTTTATTTACTGATGATGAAGATGATTGCTAGTAGTGTTACGGAGACGTACGGAAAATTTCAGGAAGTTTTTCAGACAGGATTGAAGAAGAGGAACAATCCGTTCACTGTTTCGCTTTTGCTCCCCAGCCAGCCGGGCGGGTCGGTGTCTGGTCCAGGGAGGCCGGCCGGCCGGCCGCGTGACGACCCGGTCGCCGGCGCGCGCGGCATGGGCCAAAACGGTAGTCGCACGAACGGTGGCTTCGCTAGACCATCCTGGAAGGGACCCGCCATTCATCACTTGCGCATTGCAGCCGTCGGCCATCAAATTCTTCTTCAGATGCCCACGGCCACGGAGAAAAAACGAATCAGTTTGTGTAGCACGTGATCTGTGACTGCGGTCTGACTTCTAGTAGGTAGCCATCTTGTTATTAATTGTTATCCTGAACGCAACCATCTGACGGAGATTTTAAAATATACGATTCCATCCCAACATTTTCTCTGACATTTCCTCTGCTATTATACTTGAAAATGCGAGGCAGATGCCTCTCATGTCTTGCCTTGTTCGTCATAAAATTATGATGATTGCTCTCACAACAATGGTGGAAATCTACCTATACCGATGTGTTTTGTGGACGGCTCCCTGCAAAACTTCTACTTCCCCTGGGTTTTAGTTAAAGTTAAATCTCCTAAAATTTGATCAAATATTAAGAAAGAAATGTACAAACATCTACAGTGTAAAATCTATAGTATCAGAATCGTCTTAAATTATATTTTCATACTGTATGCATTTGGTATTGATGATGCTGATGTTTTCTCAAAAAAAAATTTATCAGTTTTCACCAAGGTTGACTTTAACTAACCGAGACCACAAATTAAATAAAAATGGAGAGAGTATCTTTTGTAATATACAACGCTATATAATCTCTTTCCCAATTTAACATAGTCCCACATAAACAAAACATCTCGGATACAACGTTAAGAAAAATCCTCATTGTGAAAGGTCTTACTATAGGATATCAACTTTGTTTTAGGATTGACCTTCAACTACCCTTCATTCCTGAGAAAAAGAGAGGCTTAGGTGATTATGGTTTCCGTGAAGCCATCGCCGTTCTTCCTCGTCTCTTGTGGCCATAGAGCCATGGAGGCGAGGTGGATCCAAGTCCTCGTCGAGGGGAGGACTTCATGTTTTGATGTTTTACTAAGTTTGTTTGGGGTATGTGTCCAAATCAGAAGGCATGTCGGCTGGGACTCCCTGAAGATCGTCGATCCCTCTCTAGCCCCCGTCCCGGCAAGGCGTCTAATATCACTGGAGGGCATGTTGAGGTTTGTCTCCAGCGGATCACATTGGATTTGGTGGTGTTCCTTTATGATCTGTGTTTCTCTTCATCGGTGGTGGTTGTTGCTCTCATGCACTCGTCCTTTGGAGCCTTACACGACGACTTCCTGTATGTGTACTAACAAGCTCTAGTACGACAAGTTTCACTCGGCTCCATTGATAGAGGGTGAGGACGGTGCGTGACTTTGGCTCGTTTGAGTGCTTGTAGTCATCACCAGGCAGTCCAAGGACCTATTTGTAATTTTATTACTATTTTAGTTTCATTCTACCAGTGTTGGGGATTATGAATAGATTGGTGGACTGTTTGATAAAAATAACTTTTTTCTCAAGGTCTTGTGTTTGTATCAGCCTCTTTGTATAAAAAAACAAAGGAAAGGTTGTCTACAAAATTTCAGTGAGAAATTTCTGCATTGGGCACGCCATTTTTTTCTATTGCTAAACCCTATACCTAGACTAGAGGTGTTTTAGGCATCAGTATCCCATTAAAAATAGCGCACAGATCTATATGCATGTGTACACATACTTGTGGATAAAAGTTGGTGTACAAGTGCTATTGCATGTACTCCTTCTTTGTGTTTTTTTTGTTAAGACCTTAACTATAACTTTGTATTTGCCCGCTATTAATTTAGGAACTAGGATCACACACTTGTATTTTTTCATTTGGTTGCAGACTGGACATGCATCCTCTCTTACTAGTTTATTTCCTAGAAAAACAAAAGCTTGATTCAAGGGCTCATATGTCAACCCATAAGCTTTATTAAAACAAGCTTTGCCATGATCCAATGAGGGACTGCGAGGCCGGCGTAGTGCCTTCGGCTCGTTCAAGTGCTTGTAGTCCTCGGTAGGCGGTTCAAAAACCTATTTATAATTTTTATTACTTTTTAGTTCTATTGAACCGTTGTTAAGGATTACGAATAGGTTGGTGAACTGTTTGAAAAAAAGAAGTTCTCCAAGTCGTGTGTTCATATCAGTCTCTCTGCATAAAAAACAAAGGAAATGATATCTAAAAATTGAACGAGTGAGAGATTTCGGCACTGGGGGTGCCTTTTTATTTATTACTAAACTCTAAACCTAAACTAATTACCAGTATCCCAATTAAAATACGCGTAGCGATCTATATGTGTGTACATATACTTGTGGATAAATTACACACAAAAAAAATATACTTGTGGATAAAAGTTGGTGTAGAAGTGCTATTGCACGTACTCCTCTGTGATATTCTTTTTGGGTTAAGAAGACGTGATGAAGTAGAACTTGGTATTTGCCCGCAATTAATTTAGGAACTAGGACCACGCACATGTATTTCTTTTTCATCTTGTTGCCGAGTAGACATGCATCCTCTGTTAATTTATTTCCTAGAAAATCAAAAGCTTTGATTCAAGGGCCGAAATGTCAACCACTTAAATATCATTCACCCGAGTAGGACACTTGAAATTGAAAACGAGAAGCTGAATAGTATTACTGCAGGAGAAAGATTCAGATTCCTCCACTGCCGTCGATCGTTAGGTTCCAAGGCCGGCACGATGGGGGGCGGCAGGGCACGGCGACTAGCGGCGCACCTGCTCCACGTGGATCCACCTCAGCGCGCGCCCGTCGCCCGCCGGCCTGAAGGGTTCAGCTGTGGCTTGCGCGTGCGACGGCTGGCGCTGGCGTCGGCATGGATCGGCATTAAAAAGGACTGGACCTGGATCGCCGGCTCAATTCCGCTCCTTGGCGCCCCGAGAAGATGGGGCACTGTTTGGAGGACCCAAAGGCCAGCCTCAGCTTAGCAATAGGCAGTAGTACAAACCTAGGCTAAAAAATTGCAGCTCCCGCCAATTCCTAACATGCTGTGAGGATTCCGGACGAAAGAGGTAGCTGCATAAATTGGTTGGTGTATGCTGCACTTGCAACCAATCACACCGGCCGGCATGCCGCTGGCGTGGAAGGAATCCTCTCCCGTGCTCTCGATCGACCCAACCGTGGAGCCAAGGATTGGTTTGTGGCGAAACGGCAGATCGGCCAGCGTGCTCGCCGCCCAATTGGCAATTTCGCATCGGCTCGAGACTCGATTGGCGCCAATGATTTGTTCCCGGCCGGCTGGATCCGCGGTTCTCCACGGCCATGTCCCCCGCTGCTTGGCCAAGCTCGAGAGGTGTCTCCTACGAGGCAGAAATGCGTTTATATATGCCCTTCCGTCGTCTCAGTGCATGGATCAAGAGCCACCATCTCTCCCATTGGGCGGAGATATTGATTACTCTTCACATCTTGCACTGTTTACCAGATTTGGCTTATTATTTGTTAATCTTGCGTCAGTGAGTACATTGTTTTGTAGCCCCTACAAGTAGATCTAGCTCAAAAATAAAGGAACTCCTACGCATGACCTAAGTTAAATATTACAACCACATAGCATAGTATATTCCAAACAGATGCCACCCGCCAAAATAAAAACTATACAAAGATGCGGTTATGTTAATTTAGACAATATAATGTTTCCATGCATGTACAAGTAACTACTAGAGTAGAACGTTTGTTAGTATAAATAGAAAAAAAAAACAGGAGCCACTACTGGTCACTAGTAATGTGTGATGAGCCTTGCTAATAAAATGTATATGATCCATAGGTGGTGGGGTGTAATCATCCTCATATGTACATGGGTGGTAATCTATGAGCGTTTCTATATGAAAATGTATTCCATATTTTACTTTATGTTAGTTAAAATTCAATACTCCCTCCGTTTCATATGTTAGTTGCCGCACATTTGGATGTATCTATCCACAAAATATATATATAGATACATCTAAATCGGTGACAACTAATATGAAACAGAGGGATTGCCATTTTAAAAGTGGCCACATTTGTCTCTATAGATAAGATTCACATCTTTTACCAAGTCTTTTATCTCAAACCTGCAAGCCAAACACACATGTTAGGATGATGTGACAATTGTCTTAGTTGATAACTTAGACACATACTCTTTAGGGCATGTCAATTTATTTGAAATAACCATAATTTTTCTCTAACCTTATCAAATTATGCAAATTATACATAAATATGTCAATCAAACTCTATGAGTTGTACCACCAAACTATGGGCCTGACATGTTGGATGCACCGCTAGGTAGTATGGATTCGAGATGTCACACTAGCACTTGAGTCTTCCTTTTTAATTCACGGATAATTGTACATGTTTGCCTAGCAGCCATGAGAAAATCCTGGCTACCAACATTAGCATCGTCTAACTTCTTATACTCAAGTTATGCTTATCTCTAGTGACCTTCTAGCATCTAGGAGGTTGGGTGACCTCGAATCTTTGCATGGTGTATAGTTTTGGCCATTTTGTTTAATCTTTGTTTCCTTAGCTGCAACATCTCGAGGTGCATGCGATGTCCCGTGGAATAAAGGTCTTGTGGCTCCAACTCCGTCCTAGTGAAGCCTTCGTGCTCGGTTTCGGGTAGATAGTGGTGTTTTTGTTTCTCATGTTTTGTCATATATTCTTCATGGTCTTCTTCTTTGGTTATGTGACGATGATGCAGCGGAGTGAAGACCAAATGGTACTGAACTAGTTAGTATCTCATATTTAACTTTTGAAAGAACCGAGGATGCCTAAATTGTTACAACCCGGGTTGCAGATTGACTGAACTAATATATAAGATTTTATGTAATCGTCATCACAAGGTTAGTTATTCTATTGTTTGTGACAACTGACCTCCATCGTGAAAGGTAGTAAGATCACCAGTGTCTATTTTTATTACTCAGTGCCTAGTATTTAGCGATGTTATTCATAGTATGGAGCATATACACGATTTTCTACTTATATTGAACCCATCATTACTTGCATGACACATTTGCCCATGTAAAAACCAACAAAAAATCTTACAGGTTATTTAATTTATACTCTCAAAGTTTCCAAAGATAAGCTTAGTTACTCATACTCTCAAATATACATGGGCATCCCTTGGGCTGGGCCGGACCGGGAAAATCCTGATGCACAAAACTAGGCCCGGGCCTAGCCCAGCCAAAAAGCTCGTAAACTCATAAGCCCGTTGGACCAGCGCGCTGCGGGCCAAGGCGCTTCTTTAATTCGCTGATTCAGGCTACCCAGGTCCAGGAATTTTTGGTCGGGCTTTAGGCTGGGCTGCCCATGCCCAGGTATGTTAATCTCAAACAACTACTAAGATATTTATCAGACCATAGGATTTCGAGATATCTACCATAAATATATACACATGATAATATATACAGTATACATGGTTGCAAACAATAATTTATGAAGAGAATAATGTCACAAAGCAGTTTACAATAGTGCAATGTTTTTTCATCGATATACATCACAACTATGTATAATCACTTTAACTAATATTTATCAACTTTTTCATGTGGTTAACTATGTAAAATACGCAATAGAAAATCATGGTCTCAAGACCATAATGATATCTAATACTCCGTAAGTTTGAAGTATAAAGGTTTAATATAAAACTTTATATCAATTTGCTGAGTTAAAATTATACTTGGACCGAGCTTGTCTACATGTTGGGTGCTTGGGTGCAGTTTGCCGAAACCGCTACAATGGCAATGTTACTTATGTTGATATGCGGCCGCAACAGCAACCAAATCATCTGAACTATGAACTATATAGGTTTGTCACCTTTCATCAATCAAGCCCCCTTTGTTACGGCATATGAACTAGCTAGGACATCAAGGAGTCTATGGCCTGCATGCAGAAAAGTTGTGGATTGTTGGATGCAGGCCAAGCAATGCTACACTACTTCATGTCAAGCCAAAGATAAACTTTTGGGATGGCACTAAAACAATCCTCTTAGAGGATATGGGGAGTTCGATATCATGATTACTTGATCTCGTGTTGCTGCAATAGATCTTGTTTTATTTAATTAATGTTTGAATGCTACCACTGAGGCATGTATATGACCTATTGTACTGTGATTTTGATTCAGTGTTCCATTTGTTTGGTCTATGCAAATCCCTCATAGTTTATGCTCTTCTTTTATTCTAAAAAAACATACAGTTGTTATATACAACCATATAGTTGTTAAAAACGAGAAGTTTTTGTGGTTCCTCAATAAGGCAACAACGCCACATTTTTTTAAAGTTCTTCTAAGAACTCTTTGATGGATGGATGGATGGATAATATAAACAGTCAATTGATGGAGCTAGATATGGTGGTATTTAGTCATTTGGTGAACATAGAGTTTGCAAACGTTGTTTGTCATTCTCGTTTGTGTTTATTCTTCAATGTGATGTGACATCTCGCTTAATCAGTAACGTCAAATTGTTTGGTCTTGAGAATAAATAAATGAATAATTGGGGGTAAAACCTTTGCAATGGTAAGTTGACGCTAAAAATATCATAACAAAGCCTTAACGTGTAGGGGGGGGGGGGGGGGGGAGTCGTCTCTTCTTTTAGGAATGCCAATGAAATTTAACACATAAGTAAATGCATAGACGTATGGGTTGATTCTTTTTTGTAACATGTGTGAACCGAGGCATAGCCCGGTGGTTGGGATGGGCTGATGCATCCCCGCCCGCCCAGGTTCGAGTCTCCGCACTCGCAATTTGGTGTCGTACACACAATCACTTCTAGTAAAATCACAGCGCTTTGGGTTTCTTCCCCTTAAAGCCAAACATTTTTTATTCTTTTTTGTAACATGTGACAAGGCGTAGATTTGGGTTAGGTTTATTTGGAATTTGGTTGACCGGTCCCAAACTCCCAATAAGGGATTACCGAGTTAGTCGTACGAAATATGCATTATTAATTGGTGCCATAATAATGGAATGCTAGTCTTTTATTTGTTCTTTGCATCGGTACATAAGTTTCTTAGATGGAAAATACAGTAGTATCAGTTATGTAACGTCGTAGCTCTTGTACTTATTCCCCCCGCATGCACACGTCCTCTGTGACATAGTAGGCCCGGCCTGTGCCAATCTCTTTTTATTAGATTATCCGCCCTTTCTTGACAATAACATGCATAAATATAGCAAGGTTATTGCAAGGCAGTGGCCAGTGGGGAAAGATACAGACGAATCACCGCGTTTCACACTTGGTGTTTATCTCAGTATGTGCCAATCTCCTTGTCTCTCACAGCAATAACATAGTGAGAAGCTTATTGCAAGGCATGGAAGACACACACAGACGAATCACCGCGTTTCACGCTTGGTGTTATCTCGTAATAGTAATGAAATGGATATTAGCTTTCGCTTCTATAGTTCACCGCCGCCACCTTCGAGTTGCGGCGTACGTCCATGCGTGCGTGTATCCTCGACGATGGAGCCATCCGAGGAGGTCGACATCTCGTCGACAAAGACGAATACAAAAACCTGCCTCGATCGTCCGTACAGCTAGCAATTCGACGTTGTGAACTTGACGACGGATGGATCGATTATTTTTTGTTGGTCGAAGAAGGCGATGTATGTTTTGCCTCTCGTATTTGTCCTTAATTTACCGTGCCGGCACCACTTAGTAACGTACCTAAGTACTCTATATATGTGTAGTACGTGCGAGCCCTATCCTCCTGCCTTGCGTGCGTCCTTCCGTTTCGTTTTAAAATGCTTTCGCTCGTACGTACTTGATATTTCCGTTGTGAGGCTTGGGTTATAAAACGCGAGTCAGCGGCGCAAGTACGGCGGCCGCGCGATTCATGTCAAAATCAGGGAGGCACCGGCTCGTATAGCGACGTGCGCCGCTAGAGATCGCAGTTGACCGCCTGACCGTGCATGCATGCATCTTCCCCTCCGGTGCACACGGCCGGCGGCAAGGGACGAATACTAATCGCATGCCGAAGGTGCTGGATATGCACGGATGGTCTCACTTAGTTTCAACGGGAGAACGCTTGAAGAAACGTTCAGCTTGGTGGTGGTGGTGGTGGAGTGGCGAGACCTTGAGGGCCGGTGTGAGTGGAAAACGGGACATGTAAAAACTAGGTTACTTAATGGTACAGAAATGGTGGAAGGCTTCTGATTAAGGATTTTGGATCTGTACTTCAAATCACCAAATGTTTTTTTAATGGTGACCTAAAGTTAGAGTGTCTAAGATTGAACAGTTCCTTGTATTATGGGACGTGAATTCATCCATACAGTACCTAGCTGACCTAAAGGGTGGAAGAATTTCCGAGTGACAATCTTATCCAGCATCTTAAAATTTCCCATCATAGATATTGATCCCATCCGAGTCTACACATGCTGTCAGCGCGAATGATATCATCATGTGCTGGTCATTCCTAACCAGCTAGCACGTATGTGGACTTCATATCGAAGCCAAAAACAGCAAGCACATTCTGACTTGTGAAGTGCTTCCTTCCCGTGTAAGTTATCGCATCTGCTCTCGGAACTCTAGCAGTGCCATGAGTACCATCGATTGCACCAACACAATCATGTTACACGAACAAAACAGAGCCGTGTTTCTGACCGATTGGGACATGTCATGCTACAAAAATACAGTGCAAGTGTTCACCTTGAAATTTGGCATCCACCTAGGGTTGGTGAGTATCTTTGAAGGTGTTTGATGTGTTGGCGACTTGGTCATCTCTTCTCAGAGCTTCCCAATTGCATGCAACACTCACGTGGAACAACATGCTATTATTTCCATGGATCATCCGAATGTGTTCAATGCAAACCTCGGGTTATGACCTAGCACATAAAGAAACATAGAAAATTGCTCTTCTAGAGAGGTGTGGATGCTATCTACTAACAATCCACTCCCCTTAACCTTCTGACGAGTGTAAAGAATGGGGCTCTGTTCATCCGGAACATTTGGAGAGCCTCTACATTGTTAAAGTTGAAGTTGTAGTTATAATTAGCTAGACTCTCATGATCTTAGGTCAACATAGGACCGTACACGAGTCGAGGAAAAGCAACGCGCCTAATATCTCTCTGTATAGCAACATGATCTAGGCTTAAATGATGGCTATTAGTGCGTCTGACTGATTGATAAGAGCTACCCTGCCGACATAATGAATCAGACCTAGCTTCCTAAATTGACATGGGACGTGGAGTCCAAAAGTGTAGAGGAGATCACGGAGGAGAGCGGTTTACCTCCGCCATGGCAGAAAAGGGAGTACAAACGCAAGGAGAGGCAAGGAGGGTAGATCCGTGTCAGTCGTTGCCACCACCACGGGCGCTGAAAGAGAAAATTGTTTTATTAGATGCCGATTGATACGTCTCCAACGTATCGATAATTTCTTATGTTCCATGCTACTTTATTGATGATATCTACATGTTTTATACACATTATATGTCATATTTATGCATTTTCTGGAACTAACCTATTAACAAGATGCCGAAGTGCCAGTTCCTGTTTTTGGTTTCAGAAATCCTAGTAACGAAATATTCTCGGAATTGGACGAAATCAACGCCTGTTCCTATTTTGCCCGGAAGCATCCAACACACGAGAACCACCAGGGAGGGGGCACAGGCCCACAAACCCTAGGCCGGCGCGGCCGGGGCCCGCGCCGCCCTATGGTGTGGCCCCCCTCGCCCTCCCGCCTCTCCGCCTATTTAAAGCCTCCGTCGCGAAAACCCCGAGGCGTTCGACGAAACCCACGAAACCTTCCGAGCCGCCACCATCGCGAAGCCAAGATCGGGGACAGGAGTCTGTTCCGCACCCTGCCGGAGCGGGAAGTGCCCCGAAGGCTTCTCCATCGACACCGCTGCCATCTCCACCGCCATCTTCATCACCGCTGCTGCTCCCATGAGGAGGGAGTAGTTCTCCAGGCTCGGGCTGTACCGGTAGCTATGTGGTTCATCTCTCTCTCCTATAGTTCAATACAATAATCTCATGAGCTGCCTTACATGATTGAGATTCATATGATGATGCTTGTAATCTAGATGACATTATGCTAGTCAAGTGAGTTTTACTTATGTGATCTCCGGAGACTCCTTGTCCCACGTGTGTAAAGGTGACTAGTGTGTGCACCGTGTGGGTCTCTTAGGCTATATTTCACAGAATACTTATTCACTGTTGAGTGGCATAGTGAAGTGCTTATTTATATCTCTTTATGATTGCAATGTGTTTGTATCACAATTTATCTATGTGCTACTCTAGCAATGTTATTAAAGTAGTTCTATTCCTCCTGCATTGGTGTAAAGGTGACTAGTGTGTGCACCATGTGGTTCTTGTCGTAGGCTATGATCATGATCTCTTGTAGATTGTGAAGTTAACTATTACTATGATGGTATTGATGTGATCTATTTGGTTATGTTGATCTATCTTACACTAAAGGTTACTTAAACATGAGCATTATTGTGGAGCTTGTTAACTCCGGCATTGAGGGTTCGTGTAATCCTACGCAATGTGTTCATCATCCAACAAAAGTGTAGAGTATGCATTTATCTATTCTGTTATGTGATCAATGTTGAGAGTGTCCACTAGTGAAAGTGTAATCCCTAGGCCTTGTTCCTAAATATCTATCGCTGCTTGTTACCGTTTTCGTTACTACTGTGTTACTACTGCTGCAATACTACCACCATCAACTACACGCCAGCAAGCTATTTTCTGGCACCGTTGCTACTGCTCATATATATTCATACCACCTGTATTTCACTATCTCTTCGCCGAACTAGTGCACCTATTAGGTGTGTTGGGGACACAAGAGACTTCTTGCTTTGTGGTTGCAGGGTTGCATGAGAGGGATATCTTTGACCTCTTCCTCCCCGAGTTCGATAAACCTTGGGTGATCCACTTAAGGGAAAACTTGCTGCTGTTCTACAAACCTCTGCTCTTGGAGGCCCAACACTGTCTACAGGAAAGGAGGGGAACGTAGACATCAAGCTATTTTCTGGCGCCGTTGCCGGGGAGGAAAGGTAAAAGGTACTCACACTCCGGATCTCGGCTACTAAGCTATTTTCGCCGTTGTAAGTACTCGAAGCTATTTCCTTTAGATCCTGCAATTGCATCTTTTTGTTTCTTGTTTACACTAGTTTGGCATAATGGACAACAATGAGCTTCTTGTTCTATTTCCTGATTTAAAACATGGATTGTTTGATGCGAAAATTAAAAAACCTATGAAATCTTATTTGCATGCTGGTAGTAATATTAGTATGAACGCTTTGAACACCATTGTTGATAATGATATAGAAAGTTCTAAGCTTGGGGAAGCTGGTTTTCATGATCTTTTTAGTCCCCCAAGCATTGAGGAGAAAATTTTCTTTGATGATACTTTGCCTCCCATATATGATGATTATAATGATAGTGGTCTTTTGGTGCCACCTACTATGGAGAGTAAATTTTGTTGTGATTATACTATGCCTCCTACACTTGATGAGAATAATAATGATAGCTACTTTGTTGAATTTGCTCCCACTATTACTAATAAAATCGATTATGCTTATGTTGGGAGTAGTAATAATTTTATGCATGAGACTCATGATAAGAATGTTTCATTTGATAGTTATATTGTTGAGTTTGCTCATGATGCTACTGAAAGTTATTATGAGAGAGGAAAATATGGTTGTAGAAATTTTCATGTTACTAAAACACCTCTCTATGTGCTGAAATTTTTGAAGCTACACTTGTTTTATCTTCCTATGCTTGTTACTTTGCTCTTCATGAACTTGTTTATTTACAAGATTCCTATGCATAGGAAGCATGTTAGACTTAAATGTGTTTTGAATTTGCCTCTTGATGCACTCTTTTGCTTCAACTACTATTTCTTGCGAATGCATCATTAAAACTGCTGAGCCCATCTTAATGGCTATAAAGAAAGAACTTCTTGGGAGATAACCCATGTGTTTTTTTTACTACAGTACTTTGTTTTATATTTGTGTCTTGGAAGTTGTTTACTACTGTAGCAACCTCTCCTTATCATGTTTTTGTACCAAGTAAAGTCTCTATGGTAAAGTTGATGCTAGATTTGGATTGCTGCGCAGAAACAGCATTGCTGTCTGTCACGAATCTGGGTCTAATTCTCTGTAGGTAACTCAGAAAATTATGCCAATTTACGTGAGTGATCCTCAGATATGTACGCAACTTTCATTAGTTTTGAGTTTTTCCGTTTGAGCAAGTCTGGTGCCATTTTAAAATTCGTCTTTACGGACTGTTCTGTTTTTGACAGATTCTGCCTTTTATTTCGCATTGCCGCTTTTGCTATGTTGAATGAGTTTCTTTGTTCCATTAACTTTCAGAAGTTTTTGCAATGTCCAGAAGTGTTAAGAATGATTGTGTCACCTCTGAACATGTGAATTTTTGATTATGCACTAACCCTCTAATGAGTTTGCTTAAAGTTTGGTGTGGAAGAAGTTTTCAAGGGTCAAGAGAGGAGGATGATATACTATGATCAAGAAGAGTGAAGAGTCTAAGCTTGGGGATGCCCCGGTGGTTCATCCCTGCATATTTTAAGAAGACTCAAGCATCTAAGCTTGGGGATGCCCAAGGCATCCCCTTCTTCATCGACAAATTATCAGGTTCCTTCTCTTGAAACTATATTTTTATTCGGTCACATCTTATGTACTTTACTTGGAGCGTCTGTGTACTTTTATTTTTGTTTTGTTATTTTCATTCTCTGAATAAATACATGCTTGTGTGGGAGAGAGACACGCTCCGCTGGTTCGTATGAACACATGTGTTCTTAGCTCATAATATTCATGGCGAAGTTTCCTCTTCGTTAAATTGTTATATGGTTGGAATTGGAAAATGCTACATGTAGTAATTGCTATAATGTCTTGGGTAATGTGATACTTGGCAATTGTTGTGCTCATGTTTAAGCTCTTGCATCATATACTTTGCACCTATTAGTGAAGAAATACATAGAGCATGTTAAAATTTGGTTTGCATAATTGGTCTCTCTAAGGTCTAGATAATTTCTAGTGAGGTG
Source organism: Lolium multiflorum (assembly GCA_030979885.1). Lineage (NCBI taxonomy): Eukaryota > Viridiplantae > Streptophyta > Magnoliopsida > Poales > Poaceae > Lolium > Lolium multiflorum. The sequence goes on along the minus strand of CM061748.1, from coordinate 270,268,928 downwards.
TTTGAACAACAGGGAAGACAATGTATAGTCTTATAATGCTTATAATATGTCTTTTATGTAAGTTTTGATGTACTAGTTTATGCTTGTGTTTGCTTCAAACAACCTTGCTAGCCTAAGCCTTGTATCGAGAGGGATACTTCTCATGCATCCAAAATACTTGAGCCAAACACTATGCCATTTGTGTCCACCATACCTACCTACTACATGGTATTTCCTGCCATTCCAAAGTAAATTGCTTGAGTGCTACCTTTAAACAATTCAAAATTTATCACCTCTGATTTGTGTCAATGTTTTATAGCTCATGAGGAAGTATGTGGTGTTTATCTTTCAATCTTGTTGGGCAACTTTCACCAATGGACTAGTGGCTTCATCCGCTTATCCAATAATTTTGCAAAAAGAGCTGGCAATGGGATTCCCAGTCCCAAATTAATTAACAAAAATAGACACTCCTCCATGGTATGTGATTGTTGGACGGCACCCGAAGGATTCGGTTAGCCATGGCTTGTGTAAGCAAAGGTGGGGGGAGTGTCATCATAATAAAACTAAAATAAAAAGGCACTCCTTCATGGTATGAGATTGTTGGGCACCCGAGGATTCGGTTAGCCATGGTTTGTGAAAGAAAGGTTGGAAGGAGTGCCACTCAAAAATAAAATAAAATGGGAGCCGCTCTTTGAAGGTTTGTCTGGCAAGGGGGTTAGAGTACCCGCTACCATTCGTTGACAACAACATACACCTCTCAAAACTTTATTTTTATGATCTCTTTATGTTTTCAAAATAAAAGCTCTAGCACAAATATAGCAATCGATGCTTTCCTCTTTGAAGGACCATTCTTTTACTTTTATTGTTGAGTCAGTTCACCTATTTCTCTCCACCTCAAGAAGCAAACACTTGTGTGAACTGTGCATTGATTCTTACATATTTGCATATTGCATTTGTTATATTGCTTTGCATTGACAATTATCCATGAGATATACATGTTATAAGTTGAAAGCAACCGCTGAAACTTAATCTTCCTTTGTGTTGCTTCAATACCTTTACTTTGAATTATTGCTTTATGAGTTAACTCTTATGCAAGACTTATTGATGCTGTCTTGAAAGTGCTATTCATGAAAAGTCTTTGCTTTATGATTCATTGTTTACTCATGTCATTACCATTGTTTTGATCGCTGCATTCATTACATATGTTTACAATATGATCAAGTTTATGATGGCATGTCACTTAGAAATTATCTTTGTTATCGTTTTCGCTCGGGACGAGCGAACTAAGCTTGGGGATGCTGATACGTCTCCAACGTATCGATAATTTCTTATGTTCCATGCTACTTTATTGATGATATCTACATGTTTTATACACATTATATGTCATATTTATGCATTTTCGGAACTAACCTATTAACAAGATGCCGAAGTGCTCCTGTTTCTCTGTTTTTGGTTTCGAAATCCTAGTAACGAAATATTCTCGAATTGGACGAAATCAACGCCCAGGTTCCTATTTTGCCCGGAAGCATCCAGAACACACGAGAACCACCAGGAGGGGGCACAGGCCCACCAAACCCTAGGCCGGCGCGGCCAGGGGGGGGCCCGCGCCGCCCTATGGTGTGGCCCCCCTGTCAGCCCTCCTGCACCGCCTCTCCGCCTATTTAAAGCCTCCGTCGCGAAAACCCTGAGGCGTTCGACGAAACCACGAAACCTTCCGAGCCGCCACCATCGCGAAGCCAAGATCCGGGGACAGAGTCTCGTTCCGGCACCGGAGCGGGGAAGTGCCCCGAAGGCTTCTCCATCGACACCGCTGCCATCTCCACCGCCATCTTCATCACCGCTGCTCCCATGAGGAGGGAGTAGTTCTCCATCGAGGCTCGGGGCTGTACCGGTAGCTATGTGGTTCATCTCTCTCCTATGTAGTTCAATACAATAATCTCATGAGCTGCCTTACATGATTGAGATTCATATGATGATGCTTGTAATCTAGATGACATTATGCTAGTCAAGTGAGTTTTACTTATGTGATCTCCGGAGACTCCTTGTCCCACGTGTGTAAAGGTGACTAGTGTGTGCACCGTGTGGGTCTCTTAGGCTATATTTCACAGAATACTTATTCACTGTTGAGTGGCATAGTGAAGTGCTTATTTATATCTCTTTATGATTGCAATGTGTTTGTATCACAATTTATCTATGTGCTACTCTAGCAATGTTATTAAAGTAGTTCTATTCCTCCTGCATTGGTGTAAAGGTGACTAGTGTGTGCACCATGTGGTTCTTGTCGTAGGCTATGATCATGATCTCTTGTAGATTGTGAAGTTAACTATTACTATGATGGTATTGATGTGATCTATTTGGTTATGTTGATCTATCTTACACTAAAGGTTACTTAAACATGAGCATTATTGTGGAGCTTGTTAACTCCGGCATTGAGGGTTCGTGTAATCCTACGCAATGTGTTCATCATCCAACAAAAGTGTAGAGTATGCATTTATCTATTCTGTTATGTGATCAATGTTGAGAGTGTCCACTAGTGAAAGTGTAATCCCTAGGCCTTGTTCCTAAATACGCTATCGCGCTTGTTACTGTTTTATGCGTTACTACTCGTGTTACTACGCCAATACTACCACCATCAACTACACGCAAGCTATTTTCTGGTACCGTTGCTACTGCTCATATATATTCATACCACCTGTATTTCACTATCTCTTCGCCGAACTAGTGCACCTATTAGGTGTGTTGGGGACACAAGAGACTTCTTGCTTTGTGGTTGCAGGGTTGCATGAGAGGGATATCTTTGACCTCTTCCTCCCCGAGTTCGATAAACCTTGGGTGATCCACTTAAGGGAAAACTTGCTGCTGTTCTACAAACCTCTGCTCTTGGAGGCCCAACACTGTCTACAGGAAAGGAGGGGGAACGTAGACATCACCGATGCAGAGAGGTGAGTGAGTGGAGAAGGTGAGGCTACGCTTGGTACTAAACAGGGCAAGGAATGTTCCATTTCCCGCCTTCGGAGTGGAGATGCCATGTGCATGCCGTTGTCACCTTTTGCAGCTCTAGGACATTATGGTTCCACGGAAACGGCTGATGCGGGCGTTGTCGTTGGGCATACATCCAGAGTGCGTTATAGATCGTGATGTCCAAGACATAGATCTCATGCGACCAACCAATCTGCCCATTTTCATACCAGTCACTGGACTCTTTGTGGGCCCGTGGTTTAGGTCGATTATTTTTCTTGGTTGAAGAAGGTGATGTATGATTTGCCTGTATATAGATTTATTTTTGCGTGACGGCACCACGCATAGGCGGATCCAACCGTCCCTAAGTTCGGGCTTCTGGCCGGCGGCGCAGCCTATTTTATTATAAAAAAATTAATATTTTGATAAAAAATTATGCAAGGGCTTACAATGCGTCCAAATTTGATGAAAATATTGGGTCGGCACCACATACGTACCTAGGAACGTACGGACGACCCCTATCGATCGAGCGGCGCACGCCCGTTTCGTGGCATGGGTTATAAAAAAGTGGGCCAACGGCGCAAGGATGGCGGCCGCGCGCGCGATTCATGTCAAGATCGGGGAGCTGGCCAAGATCATGTCCGTCCACCGGCTCGTATAGCAACGTGCGCCGCTGGATCGATCTCGCAGAGTTGACCGTGCATGCATGCGCAACTCCCCTCCGTTGCTGCATATGCATGCATGGTCTCACTTAGTTTCAACGGGAGAACCAACACTTGAAGAAACGGATTCCTAGCTGGTGGAGCGGCGATACCTGGGTGGCCACTGGCCAGTATGATCCGTGGCTTCCGGCGACCAGTTTCAGCTTCCGGGACGTATCCGGAGACTACGACGGTGGCACGCACGACATGTTTGTGCGTTCTGACGACCCGTGGCGTGCGTGCGTCTAAGGTGGACTGACGCATAAAACACGAGCTAAACTGTAAATAATTTAGAGCGGGTCAATTCCGCCACGGCAAACAACCAAGAGGCGCGCGGGCAGCTGGCGTCTGCCGAATAAGAGCTCCGCCGCTTACGTTTTTGTTGCCTTGCCGCGGCCGCAACGCCGCCGCGTTTTGAACAGGGGACGGCCAGGGGTGACGCACGTCGTCCGGCGCACTGCCGCTTGGGATATCCAGGGGCTACCGTACCTAGCTATAACTAAGGTTAGGCCGTGAGGGCGACGTACGGGCCTTGTGGTGTTGCTTTCGGCACCGGAGGCCGGGGCTCGTGATTTTCCGTCCGTGTCTGGTGGCGGGGAGCACGGGGGCAATCCGGCCGCGAGATCCATTCGGGTGACATTTATTTGGACGCGTATCCATCCATCGCTGCCAGCCAGTTGTGGAGGCCTGGAGGTGGACGGAAGCAAGTCGTGACAGCGAGTCTCCGGCTGGGCGGGCGGGCGGCGGTCATTAGACGGCCGGGCCGCCCACGACGCGGATGCCGCTCCTGCTGCTGCTGCTGCGCGGCGGCGGTCGTACGCCGTGCGCCCAAGCCGGACCGCTAAATTGGTTCCTTCCCAGGAAGCATTCAGCGCCGTCGCGCGTCGGCACCACCGGTCTTTTCCAGTTTCCACCCAACTTCTTTTTCTCAGCTTACTGAAACCTAATGCGAGCCAGGTGCGCGCACCATGTATATATGCCTGACCGGCTGACCCAGTCCACGCCATACATATCTGACCGAGGAATCATACCATGTCATGCATGTTGTTGTTATCCCTACTCTTTTTTGAACAATTGTTATCCCTACGTAAGTTCCGGTCCGACGCACGTATGTAAACTGGTCATCAGAGCATCTCCATCGGCGCGCCCTAAATAGTCGTCGGCAGGGGTTCCGGCACCGCTGTATGGGATTGCCGGCAGTGCATCCTCTTTTTGGGGACGTTGTTCCGTTCCCACACCGGCACCTCCCATACGGCGGGCCCCAAAACATTTTTTTTTCTTTTTACAATATTTTGAAATAACATATCAATCACATTTTATTCATACTATATTTAATTATTCATACAATCACACAAATAGTACTTAAATTATTCATACAATCAAACAAATGGAAATTAAATTATTCATAGAATCAAACAAATGGAATTTGAATTATTCATACAATCAAAAAAAATCATGCATTGTTGGCGGCTCCTCTCCTCGACCACAGATGCGCAGCTAGATTCGCATGAAGTTGAGCATGAACACCTGCATCTCAAATTTCATGATACATGTGAAGAAAAGCGGCAAATTCTTGGGGTATATGCCCTACCTCAGCAAGATGCCCTTGATAATCAAATGGTTGATCATCATGCATAAATTCGTCACGCTCGCTCTCAATGATCATCTTGTGCATGATCACACATGTGTTCATCACTTTCCACATCCGAGACTCAAACTAAGTGAGAGCTAGGTACCTGACAACGGTGAAACGCTGCTGAAGCACCCCAAAAGCACACTCAGCGCGCTTGCAAGTTGCTTCCTGACATGTTGCAAAATAAGCATCCATCTTTGAAGCTGGAGACGGGATTGTCTTCACAAATGTAGCATACGCCAGGTAGATACCATCAGCTAGATAGTACCCCTTGTTATATGCGTGGCCGTTTACCTCAAAGTATGGAGGGAGCATCACAAATATACTCATGCATTCTAAATTTGTGTCGGCTTAATATGATATACCTCAAAATTTATATTAGAAACTATCATATCAAGTGCATTCCCATCCACCTTATGTTTCAGAAGATTGCCCAATAGATACAAGTCTCCTGATGCAGCAAAGGGGTGTAAGTGGAAGCCACTTAGGGTGTGCTCGGTTCTGGAATTATGAGGAATGGAACGGGACGGTTTCGCACCTAGTGATGATTCCTGTATTCGGTTGGGGAAAAGGAATGAAACTGAGTAGTTCCTGGGAACGAAATATACCCTCAAGATGCCGAATGGACTCGTCCGAACAAATCGGTGGAATCTTGGGAAACGGCTCGCTGAGCATTGCTCCATTAAATCGAAAAAAAGTCTGACGTTCTCGCTAATCTCGCTCCCGTTCTGTCTCGCTCTCCCAGGCGGGCAGCAGGCCAAGGACCCAGCGGCGGCGGCCAGCAATCCGGCAGGTGGCCAGGCAAGCGCGACATCCAAACAGGCGCGGCCATGGCCAGGCCATGCTCCTCCGATTTTGCCTCTGATTTTGGCATGGCAGGGGCCAGGGGCGTCGCTGTCGGGGATGGAGGGTCGTCGCCAGCGGGATGGAGGTCGGGAAGGGAAGGATTTTTTTTCTTGTGTTGATTTTGATTTGGACAAACAAATCATGTTTAGGTTGTTCCGTTCGGCCGTGCGATTTTAGAACCGAACAGAAAACGGAATCGTTCCGTTCCTCGATTTTATCCAAACCGAGCACGGGATCAGAACCATCCTATGATGTCGGAATGGAACTCCATTCCGTCCCCCCTGTTCTAGAACCGAACACACCCCTACTCTACAAGAAGAAGGATACACGATGTGTCAACGGTCAATGAGCATATACTAGAGATAACATGGAACTATGGAAGCAACAATCATCGTCAAAAATATGCAAGACTGCCGAGTTTGGGCCATGAGCTTGACCTACGTGGTGCTCAGCATACAACCCCGCGCCGTCACGCCTTCTGTCAACGCCGTTTGTGGATGGCAAATGTCAGATAAATATGCCGAGCTTTGGGTAACGCTCAGCTTCAGGCCTTCAGCATATAACCCTTGTATGCCGAGCGCTTCTAGGAAAACAATTAAACAACTTATATGCAGAACGAACCTGCTTGCCGAGTGTTTTTTCATGTGCGCTCGGCATGCAAGTTCTATACAAAGCGCTCAGCAACATCGTCGTTTGATGCAGTTCCTTCTGATTTGATTCTTCAGAATGCTTTGTTGGCTTTATTCTTCTCTTCAGTATATGTTCTCATAAATGTACGAGGAGTCAAGGATTGGTCCTCCGTAGTCTGTCAATTCAGGATGCTGTTGCTAGCTTTGCATTACCGAACTTAAGCCACAATTCAAGGTTTTAATCCGAGTTTCTTTTACCTCAAAGCCACGCCTCGCGCGTCAACCTTCAACGGGTAGAGCACGAGCAAAGAGGGGGGAAGATAGCTTATCCTTCTCCACGATTCCTCGTCGTCTCTCTGAAGGTGCACGTTTGCTTGGTTGGAGAATGTCAAGCCCTACCACAAAAAGAGTACAAAAGGTTGGATAAGCTGCAGAGATAAGATTTCATATACTAGCTATAATGTAGGTGTAGCGACTCTACTGTACGCCGGTCTGCCCGCCTAAGTTTGTAATGTACTGGTTTGGATATGCTTTTCTTAGCGAGGGTATTATTAGTTCGGATTGGTTTCTTTAGCATATCAATCAGCTCAGATAAGCTAGTAAAACAACATCTTTTGAGGGATCGCATTATCTATGACTTCGATCCTAGGATACAACTGAGTGAACTGAGAGTCTGCAATCAATCGCGCGCAGAATCGGAATCTCGATGACCTATAGTAAAGCGAGGAAAAGACGCCTCATGAAGATGATAGGAGGTGGTGGGTTGACTATTTGATTATCAATCTCAATAGTTCCGCACTGCAGGTTTCAAAATGATTGGAACTCGCGCAGATTTCCACACGTATCGGTGCATTTCGATGGAGGCTCTGTTGGTGGTGGTGAGTATCATGTCATGTCCGATAGTATATGTATCTTTGTCAGTGGTCTTGGTAGTGCACATTGTGATTATATCTGTACTATGTAGTACTTCCTATGTACTGTCAACCATCGATAAAGAATCTGATATTCTGATGCAGGGAAGGGACTTCTTTCAGAATGGACAAAGGCAAAGTGCTATCTATCAACACCCACAGTGTTCAGAGAGAAAGCAGCACGCCGCACTTGTGGAACACCAAAACATATCCGAAGTACCAAGTTCGGTGAAGGATTTACTTTTGAAGGAGAGCTGCTAACTTTCATTAAGCTGACAGGATGCCAATTTCCAATAAAATTATTAAGAAAATCAAACTTTTTTTTTCCAAGCGACCCACTCAGTGGGGATCGATTTTCATTATCTTTTGGGTAACGAAAAACATGCCAGCAGTTTAGTTCTGTACAAATGAAGAGAAAAACGCTAAACTCCTACGCAAAAGCTATGTACAAATCCAGAACAGCTACTGGAGGACAGAAGCCTCACAGAAGCGCGAGACCAGCGAAACAACTAACATCTAGCAAGAACAAGAGCGTCTAACCAGCACTAACCAGGACAGAAAGAGCATATAAGAAAATCAAACTTGGATGAGCAGAATTGTATAAAACGTAAATGCTATAACAGAAAAAAGAAAACGAATTCCACATGTGTTAAGAACTTTGTTTTATAAAATCCCCATGTCCCCCGATCGCGACAAAGACGTGAACCCTGGCCGCACGGCACCCGCTCCACACCTCCTCCAAGGTGTGAACCCTAAATGAGCAGAATTGTATGAAACCGGAATGTCAGAACAGAGAAAAGAAAAGAAAAAGAACAGAGACCTTGGACTCTCCTCTCTCCCCCGCTACAGTGTCGGAGAGGCGTTTCTTTGAAACCACCTCGCCGGTGGCGATTCGCTGGTTCCTCCACCCTCCGCCGACCGCTCCGGCAGCGGGAGGGTGGGGGAACCCCGGATCTCGTCGTGTATATAAGGTAGGCATGAGTAGGCTTTCGGCCGGCGGCGAAAAGGAGACGGCAACACGGTTGGTGCGGCGTTTTGCGGCGGAGGTCGTCGTCCTCGGTGGTGGTTCTCTAAGAAGTTCCGCCGCGGATCTACTGCCATGTGCATGTCCGCAGCTCCCTGGAGCTGCTCGGCGTGCCTTTCCCTCGCCGGATGCCGTGGAGCGGCAGATCCGGGCGTTTGAAGATCTTGAAGGTGATGGTGAGGCTCGACATGGCGATGCGTTGGAGTTGCAGGGTGGAGGTTTCTCGGAACGAGGTTCGCCGACTTCCCGTCCGTAGAGGGGCTACCTCCGATCCAAGGCGTCTGTGGAGGAGTGGCGGCGGCGCGTCGGCGGCACGTTCTGTTCTTCGTCAACGTCGTCGGGGTCTAGCTGGACTGATGTGTTTTTCCCCTTTTGCTGGATCTTTCTGTAAGGACTGTGCTGTAATCTCATCAGATCTTTCTTTGCAAAAAAAAAGAACAGAGAAAAGAAAACAAATTCCAATGTAAAGAACTTTGTTATATAAAATCCTCGTGTCCCGATAGCAGTGGCAAGTCCAACCCATTTTAATACGGTGAGGCAGGCCTAACTTGGGCTGAGTTTTTTTTCATTTTCTATAGAAGATATAGGTTGGGTCAAATATTAGGGTGGGCCATTCCGCTCTGCTATTAGAGCGGAATTATCTATTCCGCTCTGCTAGGTCCGACCAAGGCGCGACCCCTGGCCGCACAAGGCACCCACTCCGCACCTCCTCCATGGCCACCGTCAAGCAAAGCCCCGTGCAGTAAAGTACGTGTGGTATTCAATTGGATGGAGAGTGTATATTAGTAGCAAATTACTGCAATTGGAGTAGTTGATCGGTGTATGGTTCATGGTTTTAGCCAGCAGCAACCAGCGGAGAACTTGAACTACAATCAACTCGAATCGATTTATGAGGTGTTGCCTGAACACATAAACTAACACCATCTCTGATGTAGGCACGGCAGTGAAGTGGAGCGCGCCACAATCTGTCGAGGAATAATCAAATGTAGCGTTACACTAAGCAACTGAATTGGTTTCTTTGAATTAGAAATCAATTGGCGATTCAGATACTGAATTCGGGCTTACGTTGGGCCTGTCTCGCGGCATGGCGATCGAATGATCGATGTGTGTGGACTAACCAAGCTAACGGGCTCAGAAAAGGGCTTCGCGCTGGCGGCTGTAAGGCGAACTGGGAATGGGCTGAAACGCTTCTGCCTCGCCACTGTGGGGTGAAATCATACCAACGACAAACCCGCCAATGGGGCCGTGAGCCCGTGAACGCAGCCCGCATCCTTGCATGTTCGCATGGATTGTGGTGGGCTTGGAAAGAAATGCCGCGGGGGGCAGCTAGGCAAAACCTATACACCGACCAGGTCGGTGGCTACCGGCCACCGCACACCCCCTGGTCGGGTATGGGCCAGGCCCATTTGTGGCTGTTTGGCCTCGTTTTTTCTTTTTTCTTTTTTCTTTTTTCTGGTTTCTTTTTTCTGTTTTCTTTTCTTTTTTCTGTTTTCGGTTTTGTTTATATTTTTTTTAGATTCGAAAATTTTGATTTTTAAAAATTGTTCAAATTGAGAAAATGTTTAAATTAAAAAATGTTCAAATTTGAAAACTGTTTAAATTTGAAAACCGTTCAAATTCGAAAACCGTTCAAATTTGAAAATTGTTCAAATATGAAAATCGTTCAAATCGAAAAATTGTTCAAATTCGAAATTTGTTCATATTCAAAAAACGTTCAATTTTGAAAATTATTCGAGTTAAAAATTGTTCAAATTTCGAATTTCGAAAAATATTCAAATCCAAAACTGTTCAAATTTAAAAACTGTTTTAATTTCAGAAAACTGTTCAAATTTTATGAAAAACTTTTTCTCGAAAAAAGTTTTTAAAAGTGATAGATTTTAAAAACGAAAATATAAACAAAAAAAAATAGAAAAGAAGGAAGAAAAAGGAAAAAAACTCACCTGATGCAATGGGCCGCGGCCCACTAAATTACTGGATCGTGGGGGGTGTGCGGTGCCTTCCACCCACCGACCAGGTCGGTGGTGAGGAGCTCCTGGGCAGCTATACACCACGGAATCCTATTCATCACCCGCGGATAATGGGTACTGTCGTTGCCTATTCGACGATACCCCGGAGGAGGGATCCTCACGAGGGGGAGAAGAAGTGGGGGCCATAGGGCGGAGTGCACACGGGCGGCACGCGAGTTACCCAGCTTCGGAACACCCGCACGATGACAGGGCCTATTGCTGCTTGTCTGGAATTATCCGGCGCGTTGTTACAATGATTGTGATTGTGCCTCTAGGGCTCCCGAGATCCGGCTTATATAGGCGCACGGATCTAGGGTTTACATGGAGAGTCCTAACCGGAATACAAGTTACCTAACTACAGTACAATATCTTGCCGTGTACGTCAAGGATCCGCCTTCCTTCTAGGTCGTACTGGATCCGGATACTTTATGGGCCTCCACGGATCCGGCCTCCTTCGTAGGTTGGTTAAGATCCGGCTCCTCGTTCCTGGGCTGGACTTCATCCTTCATGATCAACAGCAACTGGGCCGCCCGATGGGCCACATGCCACCATCACCGTCTGTGGGCCACCCGGGCTTGCCGGATCCAGGCCATGTCGTTGATATACCCATAAAGTATACCCACAACAGTAGCCCCCGAAGTTCTCCGAGATTCATCATTCCTCCGACTTCATTCAGCTCGGATCCGAAGAGAATCTTGAAGAGCTTCAAAACCTTCTCTTGTTTCCGGTATCATCTATTCGGAAATCTTCCTTTCTTCTGGATCAATAATGAAACGGAAATCCCACTTATCCCGCGCACAACTTCCTTTTTTCCCGCGCTAAATTTTCGGAGATGCGAATCTTTTAGCCGGAAATTTCGGGAGCGCACAGTTAAGTTACCTCCACGTCATTTTACCGTTATTTGACCTAAGACACGTGTCGATCATCCAACGGCGTGACTGTTCAGTTTCCGCCGTTAGATCCGAAACACGAATCTCCGCGCGGGGTCTATATATAACCCTCGCCCGCGGTAACTTCTCATTCTTTCACCTTCTCACCCTCATCGTCTTCTTCCTCGCGCCGCGCCGCCCGACGGATCTCATCTCCGGCGAACCTTGCCACGGTGAACTCCGCGCGCCGCCAGTCCAAGCCTCTCCTCGTGCCAGGATCCCTTCGGTTGAACGGGAAATCCTTCCCGCCGCCGATTCGTGGTCACGCGAGGTGATTTCCTGCAAGTCCGGCGACCTCGACTTCACCGGAGCTCCGTCGAGCCACCGCGCCATTAACGGTACGTGCGCCGGCCTCGTAGAAGATAAACTTAGTGTAGATCCGGATACTCAAATAATTTGTATGGGTGCAGCCGGAAGTATGCCACTTGATTCATCGCACTGTACTGGTAGCTCTCCGAGTAGCCCGGATCCCAATCCATTAGAACCAATATGTCCGGATCCCATAGCATACCTGCCACCATATGTTTCCGACATTAGGTTAGCTCAACCGTTTTCCGCATCTTCCAGCACCGCTCCAAGCCGGATCCCCTCCCTCAAAGAGCTTCAAGAAGAACTCGAGGGACAAGCTAGGATGGCAGCCAAAGTACAGGAAGCGGAAAACAAGAGGCGTCCAAGGCCCGGATCCGTGAAGGAGAGCGGGGTCAGTGGTGGCCCTGCGAAACTACTGATGTGGAGCTTAGAGAGCTCCAGAACGAGGGTATGATCTCCGCTCACTGGAGCTTCATACGCGATACCGACGTCCCCAAGCCCGGAGCCGGAGAAGTTGTCATGACCAAGGCTTGGGTGGAACGCGGACTATCGCTCCCTTGCTCGGAGTTTTTCCTCTCCATCCTCAACACATACGGGCTCCAGCCCCACAACATCTGCCCAAACTCATACCTCCTCCTCTCCAACTTCGTAACTCTTTGCGAAGGGCACCTTGGGATCCGACCAGATGTCGATTATGGCAGTTCTTCTTCCGGTGAAGAAGGAAACGAAAGACAAAGCAATGGTGAACTGTGGGAGTATGACGTTCATGCTCCGACCGGACGCATGTATCCACCTCACGATTCGCACGAATCCGTCCGGTCTGGAACGCCGGATGGTTCTATGAGAAGAACGCCTCGTTCCGGACATCCACGACGGTTTGCCCAAGTTCGTCAACGAACCTCCGGAAGAGCTCGCAAGCTGGAGCTTCGTTCCCTCGCTCGCCCAAACCCCTATCTTGGAGAAGGCAGCGCGGAGAATCTCTTGGTTGGTCCACGATGGGCTAACCGGAGCTCAGCTCACCCTCAGCTGGTTCACCCGGCGGATCCAGCCACTTCGACATAATGCACGGTTAATCTGCGCATACACCGGGGTGGACGACCTGCTCCGGGCTACCCGCCACGATCTTCCGGCTGATTCCCTCAAAAGGAGAATCAAAACGCTGGTGAAGATAGGCCGGGGCCAACCGGTCCCGGAACTAATCAAGGATATCTACACAAACGACCAGTGTCCTCCGGTAAGCTCTGCACCTTTCGTTGCTTCAAACTTCACCAGTTTTTGGATGTTATCTTTAACTTTTATTCATATTCCTCCCAGCTCAATACTTTGGCGGAGGAAAACTTCCGCACCATTCTTCGTGTCCCTGTCAGCGGCGACGCGGCGGAGGTTCCGGAAAACGAAGAGGAGGAAGAGGAACAAGCACCCCGCAAGGCGGCCTCTCGTTCTTCGAAGCGTCCCCACGCCAAAGCTTCCGGCTCAGAAGCCGGAGCTAGCGGCGAGGCCTCCGCCAAGAAGCCCAAGACCGTGAAGCCACCTCCGCTAGATTCGAGGAAAGCGGAACGTGAACGTATGAAGATGCTTTCAACAGCTGGCAAACGCTCGCGCCCCAACATCCCCGGCGCCCCGTAAGTTTCCGAATATGGTGTACCTTTATTTTGATGAAATTATTTCTTATTTGATCCCTTTCACTTGTTTGCAGGAATCCGAGTACCGCCGCCACGCGGACCACCAGCCAAGAGCCTATTACCAAATACATGAAAAAGTCTCCGGCTGTTGGTCCTACTACTCCAGCTCCGCCAAGTACTTCCCACGCTGCTCCTCAGCCGTCTCCCCCTCAGGCTAATCAATCTCCCCCTCCTGCCGCAAACACTCCACCGGAAATAATTCCGGTTAGCAGCGAGAAAGTGGGCGGAGAAGATCCTAAGGCCAAAGGCCCTGCCCAAGAAGACGCAGAAGAACAAGGCCAGGGAGAGGCTGAGTTACTTCTTCCGAAAAGGCCGGACCCGGCGGCGACATCGTCGTTTTTCCGAAAAACTTTGGAGATCCGGCTGACATCACCTCCACCCCAAGGCATATGCTACCAAGTTTTTCAACAAGTTAACCGAGGCGGAGAAATGGGAGCTTGAACAAGACTTGCTCAACGCCATGCTGAACAACGCCTGGGGGAAGCCTGACGTCGCGACATCGGAAATCCAGGACTTTAAGAAGGATGTCGGCCAGTTCTTCGACAAACTCATCTGCAAGCAAAAGGTACTCCCCAGTAGCCCCCAAGCATGTAGGCGGAAACTCAAATAATAGTTAGCGCTTAGATGCTTAGAGAAAGATTACTTCCGGGAAAGTTTTTAAATTGGATCAGTAGCCCCCAAGCATTATGGCGGAAAGGTTCCGGCAATAATGCTTTGAAAGAAACCACTGTTACAGGCGGAATTTTTACTCCTGCTCTGTCTATGTTTTACAGGAACAGCAGGCGCTGCATTACGAGCTGCACAAGAACATTGCCCTCCAGCGCCGCGTTACCCTGAGTCAGGCGGAAAATATCCGGACTCTGAAAGATGCGAATGCAGAACTGAACAAACAACTGGCGGACGCCCAAGGTTGGTTTCCGTCTTTTTTGTCATTAGTTCACATTCCGACTTTGAACTTGTTTTTGACTTATGTTATTATAGGCGCATCCTCTTCCCTTGTTACAGCCTCCTTGAGAACCTGCGCTCCTCGTACCAAGAATTGGAAACGAAACTAAAGGAGGCGGAACTAAAAAGGGAGCAGGCCGAGAAACAGCTGGCGGAGAAAAACTCCGAGCACGTCAGGGAAAAGGGCGAATTTATATTGAAAAGAAATGCTGACAGCGAGACCATCAAGAGGCAGCAGAAGGAGCTCAATGGGCTCCGGAAATATATGGAGACCGCAGAACGTCATTGGGATTTACTCAATGAACAAATCCTCGGTACTTATCCGGAAGCTTTTCTAGAGGTCTAAACAATTGCTGTGCTCAACTTGCATGCTGATATCTGATTGTCTCTTGCAGAGCCACTTGGATACCCGGAGAAGCGTCGGAATTTGTTCCCACGAGACAACCTTCTTCATTGCAGGCGATGATTGTAAAGATCTCATCTCCGCCTCCCGCAAGATATGCCACAACTTATCCATCAAGAGGAGTCGCACTTGCAACGTTCGCAAACTTGTTAGAAAAATGGACGTTCTTCCGGAGCTGGTGACGGATCTACAAGCATCATCAGCCCGAGGCGCAGCTGCAATGACCTTAACTATGTGCTTAGCACATAATCCGGAGCTTGATCTTGAGCAGGTAACCACGGGCGTTCCTCCGGATGCGGATGTTAACGCGCTCCTGGATGCAGTGAGCGGTTACGACACCCGCATCGCGTGTAGGATCCGGCATGATGAATTCTACGACAAGGTCGTTCTTCCTGCGGACGAGCCCCTGGAAGCCGAACTTCAAAAGGAGCGCGACGCGGAGGCGCGACCAGCGGAATCCGGAACCCAATTTACCTGGACCAGCTCCAAGGACGCTCCCCAAGAGGAACCCAAGGCCAGCGCCGCAGCTTCTGAAGAAGAGGAAGAGAGTGACGAAGACGTGTCATCTCCGGCCGAAAACGCCGAGGAAAAAGATCCAGAGGGCAAGACTTCTCCGGCTAAGGGGGAGTGAAAACTTTTATTCCTGCGGGAGAAACAATGCATCATTTTGGCCCCAGCGAGGGTTTGTAATATAACTCAAATTCTTAAGTAGCTAGGAACGAAACAAGTATGCGTGGGCGGAGAAAACTTATCCTGCTATCCATTATATTATTTGCATGTTTCGTTTTGTTGGAAAGCAAGTGCTGATATCGATGTTTTCCGGCTTACTCGCTTGACCTTCCGCGAGCCAGAAGACCTTTAACCGGAACGCTCGCCGGCGACGAAGCCCAATGGCAATCCGTCAATAACCACAGAAACAAGCCCCCAGCCAAGGTGCCGGAAGTCGCTACTAGGAATCCACGAGTTTGCAACAGAAAAAATTTCCATCAGAAAACTTAAGCTTACGTCCTAAAGGACGATTTTGAAAATCACAACTTTCATACACGCCTAGGCGGAAAGATCCAGCTCTGCGGTTTTAGTCGGAAAACATACACGATCTAAAATGAACAAGTAAAGGAGGTAAAAGACTCAAAGAGTGAACCATAAGCTTTATCTCATTGATCATGTATAACTATTACAGAGTTTGTAACTCGGAAAAAATACGCTAAGTGTAGAAAGGACGTAGCTGTGTGATGTTCCAGGGGCGATCTGTCTCGTCGTAGATGTCATCCGGATCCTCACGCTTGCGTTTCCGGTGCCAATTAGCAGGTCTGTCCTTCAGCTCTCGGAAATCAACAAGGTAGTACGATCCGTTATGAAGCACTTTGCTAACGACGAAGGGTCCTTCCCAAGGAGATTGCAGCTTATGGTCTTTCACCTGCCGAAGGCGGAGGACCAGGTCTCCAGCCATGAAGGAGCGATTCGGACTCGACGATGTGATAACGTCGAGCTTGTAGATGGCGGAGCTGGTCGGCTAAACTCCGAGCTTCCTCGATCGGATCTGCGATAGCTGTCTCGCTCGTCATTTCTTGGTTGAAGGCGGAGACTCGCGGCGAATCGTGGATGATGTCAGAAGGAAGCACGGCTTCGGATCCGTATACCAGGAAAAATGGGGTAAACCCTGTTGACTGTTAGGGGTAGTTCGCAAACTCCACAAAACAGCTTCCAACTCGTCAGCCCAAGCTGCTCGTCGCAGCGGTTCTTCAAGGCGTGGTTTAATTCCTGATAATATTAGGCCGTTAGCCCTTTCAACTTGACCGTTGGATTGTGGGTGAGCCACAGATGCAAGGTCCAGCCTAATCCCTACTGTCTCACAATAATCCTTCAATTCTCCCTGTGCGAAGTTTGTGCCATTATCTGTGATTATGCTGTGTGGGATGCCGAATCTCATCACGAGGCTGCAGACGAATTTTAGTGCCGTAGCACCGTCGGCTTTTCTCACCGGCTTAGCCTCGATCCATTTGCTGAACTTGTCAACAGCGACCAGAGGTATTCAAAACCGCCAGGAGATGATCTTTTTAACTTACCAACCATATCGAGCCCCGCACCGCAAACGGCCGTGATAGGTATGGTCTTCAGCTCTTGGGCTGGAGCATTTGGCTGAGTAGCATAGTACTGACAACCTCGGCAGGTTTTTACCAACTTGTCAGCATCTTCTTTAGCTGTGAGCCAGTAAAATCCTAGCCGGAAAGCTTTGGCAACGAGGGACCTGGGGGCGGCGTGATGCCCGCAATCCCCTGCGTGGATCTCTCTGAGTATTTCAATGCCATCTTGGCTGGAAACGCATTTGAGGAAAACTCCCGTTGCACTTCGTTTGTAGAGCTGTCCATCAACGATTGTGTAGGACTTTGCTCGTCTGATGATCTGTCGCGCTAGGACCTCATCCTCCGGCAACTTCTGATCAATGAGATAATCCAGGAAAGGCTGGGTCCAAGCCGGAATGATAACCATCACTTCCTTTGCCGGAGATACACCTCTGGATTTTCCGGGTTAGCGCCCTTAACCGAGGGTATCCGTAGGTGCTCCAGAAATGCCGGGCGGAATTTGCCTGCCGGATCCCAGCTTGGATAGCATGTCTGCGCCGTGTTATCGTCTCTCCTGACGTACTTGACTTCATATCCGAGGAAGCACTTGGCGATCTCCAACTTCGTCTCTGTAGGCCGCCATGACGGAGTTTCGGCGTTCCAGGTTCCGGCTACTTGTTGTGCCACCAGGTCGGAATCCACAGCATATAATGTGCTTGATCCCGATTTCCTTAGCGATGCGCAGACCGTGTAGTAGAGCCTCGTATTCCGCCATATTGTTTGTAGCTTCAAGTGGATCTCTAACATACTCGCAGCTTCTCCGGTAGGGGACTTCGGGTGACTCCGGCTCCTGAGCCTTGATGCTGCTTGGATCCATCGAAGTGCATGACCCATGTTTCGGTTCCGGCTCCACTTGCATCCGAGCTTCTGTCCAATCTGCGACGAAATCTGCCAAGACTTGGGATTTAACCGCAGTCCTAGGCTTGTAAGCGATGTCGAAGGCGGATAATTCGATGCCCCATTTGGCCGTACGCCCTGTTGCGTCAGCGTTGTTGAGAATCGTTGACAGCGGAGCCTTGCTCACAACTGTTACTGGGTGCTCTTGGAAGTAATGTCTCAGCTTCCGGCTGCCTAGGAACACTCCATAAGCTAGCTTCGAAAGTGAGGGTATCTTTGCTTTGACTCCGTCAGTACCTCGCTAATGTAATAGACAGGTCTTTGGACGTCATATTCATGACCTTCTTCCTTTCGCTCCACCACGATGACGAGACTGATGACTTTGTTGGTAGCTGCCGTAAAGGAGCATTGGCTCGACTGGGCTGCCAAGATAGGTGGGGAGGTGAGTATTTCCTTCAACCCCGAAGAGCTGCGCACGCTGCGTCCTGCACGAATTTGTCTGTTTTCTTCAGCAGCTTGTACAAAGGTAGCGCCTTCTCGCCAAGACGACTAACAAACCTACTGATTGCTGCGACGCAACCAGTTAGTCGTTGCACATCTTTAAGACAAGTTGGCCATTTGATACACAGGATTGCCTTGATTTTTTCCGGGTTCACCTCAATGCCTCTGTGAGAGACTATGAAGCCAAGGAGTTTTCCGGCTGGCACGCCAAAGACGCACTTCAGCGGATTCAACATCATCTTGTACCTGCGGAGGTTGTTGAAGGTTTCGTGAGGTCGCTGATCAAGTCGGATCCTTTCCGGGTCATGACCGCGATGTCGTCGACGTAAGCGTGCACGTTCGGCCGATCTGGTCCTTCGGCACCGCTGCATCGTACGTTGGTAGGTGGCACCTGCGTTTTCAAACCAAAGGGCATGGTGACATAACAGTAAGTGCCGAAAGGGGTGATGAACGAAGTCGCCTTTTGGTCGACTCCTTCATCCGGATCGATGATACCCGGAATACGCATCAAGAAAACACAAAAGTTCCGCCCCCGTCGAATCAATGACTTGGTCAATGCGCGGCAAGGGGAACGGATCCTTCGGGCAATGCTTGTTCAAGCCGGAGTAATCGATGCACATTCTTAGTATTTCAGTGTTCTTTTGGGTACAAGGACGGGATTTGCGACCCAATCAGTGTGGATAACTTCTATTACAAAACCTGCCTCTAGTAATTTAGCTAGTTCCATTCCTATGGCGCGGCGCTTCTTATCTCCAAAACGTCGCATAGCTTGCTTCACCGGTTTAGCCCCCGGATTTATGTTGAGGTAGTGCTCGGCGAGTTCCCTAGGTACTCCGGACATGTTAGAAGGTTGCCATGCGAAGATATCCATGTTAGCGCGGAGGAACTCGACGAGCGCGTCTTCCTATTTGGGGTCCATGTTGGCTCCGACTGAAACCTGCTTGGAGGGGTCGCCTATAATGAGGTCATGCTTCTTGGTTTCTATCGCGGCCTTGAAGGAGGTCTTCTGTTCGGAGATCTGCTTCTTGGTGGTCTGCATCTCAGTCGGATCCACCGCGGCTCTGTAGCCTTGCAGCTCCTCTCTAGATATCACAGACTCTGCGAAGGCGGCTTCGCCTAACTCGCACTCATGAGCCTTTTTGTAGTCTCCGGGTACGGTGATCATACCCTTGGGACCCGGAATCTTGAGCTTGTTGTAGATGTAGCACGCTCTCGCGTGGAATTTGTGGTAGGTGGGCCTGCCGAAGATGACGTGGTAGGAGCTCTTGAAGGGCACAACTTCAAACGTGATTTTTTCTTCGCGGAAATTGTGAACGTCGCCGAAGGCCACGGGAAGTGTGATGCTGCCGAGGGAATTCGCCTTCTTACCCGGAACCACGCCATGAAACTCAGTTGTGCTGTGTTTGAGCTGTTCCTTGGTGAGGTTCATCCGCTCTAGAGTCTCCAGGTACATGATGTTCAAGCTGGCCCCACCATCCATGAGACACTTGGAGAAGTCATACCCGTCTATGCGGGGACTTACAACCAAGGCGTAACACTCTTTTGGCACAATGACAGGATGATCCTCCCTGTCAAATGTGCACGGGACTTCCGACCACTCGACATATCGCACACGGAATCGTATGTTCAGATCCGGGCGACTTGGTAGCGCGGACTGTTGGGGTTCCGAGGAAAGTGTGGTAAGCCCCCACGCTCTTTTTCTCGAATGGGTTGGATTTACCTGCGGACCCTGCCTTGGGATCCGGCGAGTTATCATCCTCATCCATTGCTTCGGAACTGTCCTCCTCCTTGTCTTTGTTCTTGCCCTTGCCTCCTTTGCCGCGAGGGCGGTGCTTCCGGGCTCGCTTGTATCCTGCTCCGGGTCATTTTTCGATCATTGACCCACTTGTTGCGGTTGGTGTGAGTGGACTTCCCGAACCGGATCCAGTGGGCCAGGCAGGCATGTCTCTGTACTCCTCGTAGGTTTGCGGGGCGCGGGATCCGCCAGCTGTGACCTCGGTGCCTGCCCCCGCCGGTTCCGCCTCCACGGCCGCGTCCTCTTCCGCCTCCTTGGCCTCCGCGCTGGAAGGCCATGGCGATCAAGTCGGATCCACCACTCTTTTGGTCATCAGGATTTTTCCGCTTGGTGCCGCTGCCATTGTCACGGTTCTTCTTTTGCTGGTGCAAGGGGATTCTCAGAGCCGCTACATCTCCGCCGCTCGTCATCGGCGCAGTATGATCACCGCGATGGTGATCATGTCATCCAAAGTCAGTTTTTTTGCATTGACCAAGCAAGTTAGCTTGTGCCGCAGCAGTCCTCCTCGTAAGCCACCAATGAAGGCGTGCATTGTTGTGCGGTTATCAACGTTCTCGCACTCGTTTTGCATGCCAACCATCGGGTGAGGAAATTCCTGGATGTTTCACCCCTTCTTCTGGATACATGCCTGCAGGTCACTTGTTGTGGCAGTCTCTTGTAGGTGCCCCTGAAGTGTTTCTCGAAAGCGTTCTTCAGGTCAAACCAGCAAAAGATGGAATTCTTCTCGAGGTCGCTAAGCCAGATCCGGGCTGGACCTACAAGGTACAACTGAAGCATGCGGCAGGCGATGTTAGGGGTTCCTCCGGCGAAGGTTACAGCATTATAGTAATCCTCAATCCAGGTATCCGGCCTTTCCGTGCCATCATAATTCTTTAGATTTCCGGGTAGCTTGAGATTCATCCTTGGCTTTGGTTCCTCTCGAATCATCCTGCCAAAGCATTTTGGACCGATGTAATCGGTTCGTATTCGTTGAGGCGTTCGCGCGTCGCGCGAACCGTGGCGAGGAGACTGTGAACGAGAGCGAGATCTTCGCCGCCTCCGCCTCCACCTCCGCCGCCACCGCTAGGTGGTGGAGTGAGACCGCGAGGGGGTCGATCGACTTCTTGCTTCCGCCTTCGATTCTCCGCGGCCTTGCCGGTGCTGGCTCCGGCTCCTGTGGCTGCCTTCGCCGCGGCGTTGGCTGCCCTGGCCGTTCCGGCTCCGGCGAGGCTCCGGGTTGCGCTCCTCATTCCGACTCCTCCTAGGCTCGGGCTCACGATCGTTGTTCCGGCGAGGTTCCGGCGTGCGCTCCCTGTTTCTGTTTCGTGAGGGCAGCACGTTGTCGCGGATAACAATTCCACCATGCCCCTGGGGCCTGATGTTTCCGGCTGGACTACGGCGGCGAGGGGGTAACCATTAGGCGGAGGAGAGGGGTTGCGGTACTTGTCCCGTCCAGAGTACATTGCATCTTTTCCCTTTCTTGGATCTGACGGAGGCGTCCTTGACGGGACGGGGATTGGATTTGGGTGCTCTCTGGCTTTGCGTTCCGAAGCCGGTTCGCGATTCATCATCTCGATGGCGATTATCGTGGGCGTCCTTCTGCGCGGTGGAGACGCAATGCTCCGGGTTAGATTCCAACTTGCGCGAAGTGTCTGCCTTGCTCTACTGCATCATTGCTGACGCGACGAGCGTGCGAACGTAGTCGATATCGATCTCCTCGTCTTTTTCTTCAAGATCTCTGCAGCCTTCGTCATATTGTCCTTTGGGGTGGCGAACGGCTGCTGCTCCGTTGGAGTTGCGAAGGTGATCCTGCGGGGGGTTATCAAGTCACGCCGGACCCTTTCGACCTCATGATGAGCTTCAACGATCTTGTCCTCCCAATGCTTTCGGAGTTCCTTGACCTTTGCCAGTCCTTCGTCCACCTCCTGCTCGCGCTGGATGAAGTCTTCCACAAAAACTGCGGCGTGCTTCCGTTCCTCCAGCATGGCGGCTGCAGTGTCCTTAAACTTTTTGGCTGTGGCCAGCAGCTCCAGTCTCTTGGCTTCTAATGCTTCTATGTCTTCGGGAGTGATGGGTTTGTTAAGAATATCCGAGCGATAAACCGCATCCATGCCTGCTTGTGCAACCATCTCTTCAGCGACAGGAGGTCCTCCGAGGAAGAATCCTTGCGGGGTCGCTCCCGCGACATTGGAGATCCCTGATGGGATGGCTGGGGGTCGGATTGGCTGGCTACTCCTTCTAATTCATGTTCTCCCAGCGCCGCCACGGTCGCAAGTACCTGCTTTGGCTGGGCGGAATCAACTTCAGACTGATCACCGTATCCATATTCCTTCACCCTGCAGTCGAACTCTTCAGTGTCCATGGATTGGGTATCTCCGGAAATTGGGCTTAGATTCCCCAGAATCGACTCTTCCACCGGGGCTCCGCTCCGACAGCCTCCCGCCGATCCGATAGCGTTTCCGGCGCCTCACCTGCACGGGACCAGCTCCGACTTCTTGAGGGGCGGCTCCTGCGTATGGGCTATGAAGTGTACGAAGTGACACCTTTGCTTCTCTAACACCTGGGAGACCCAGGCGGATCTGCATTGGTCTTCCACCGTTATTTCCTGCTCAGGGCGGATTGGGTGGGTTTGAATTTTTTAGATCTAAGGCGGAATCTTCCTTAGGAAGTTCCTGCGACTCGTATCGGATTCGCGACTGCGTCCTGCTACGGCGGTCGCGTCGGCCACCAGTGGGTTTCCGTCGGAATCGACGGTTTCCCCGAAGATGTGTATGCCGCCAACGGGACGATGGAGAGCTTGACGGGTCGTTTTAGCCGGAATCCGGCACTCATCCGGAGGGACGATCGGCAGATTTCCGGCGTAAAGGACACGCCCCACAGCGATTGTATCGTCGAAGCTTCCCATGGCGGAACCCTCCCGGTTCCGGCCTCCAGACGCCGCAGGCCCCACGGTGGGCGCTGATGGCGTGTATTTCACACGTTCGTTGGGGAACCCCAAGAGGAAGGTATGATGCGCACAGCAGCAAGTTTTCCTCGAAAGAAACCAAGGTTTATCGAACCAGGAGGAGCCAAGAAGCACGTTGAAGGTTGATGGCGGCGGGATGTAGTGCGGCGCAACACCAGAGATTCCGGCGCCAACGTGGAACCTGCACAACACAAACCAAGTACTTTGTCCCAACGAAATAGTGAGGTTGTCAATCTCACCGGCTTGCTGTAACAAAGGATTAACCGTATTGTGTGGAAGATGATTGTTTGCAAGAAAACAGTAAAACAAGTATTGCAGTAGTATTTCAGATAAAAGAATGGACCGGGGTCCATTCACTAGAGGTGTTTCTCCCATAAGATAAAGCATGTTGGGTGAACAAATTACAGCGGGCAATTGACAAATAGAGAGGGCACCGCAATGCACATACATGACATGGTAAATATAGTGAGATTTAATTGGGCATTACGACAAAGTACATAGACCGCCATCCAATTGCATCTATGCCTAAAAAGTCCACCTTCGGTTATCATCCGAACCCCTCCAGTATTAAGTTGCAAACAAAGACAATTGCATTAAGTATGGTGCGTAATGTAATCAATAACTACATCCTCTGACATAGCATCAATGTTTTATCCCTAGTGGCAACAGGACAACACAACCTTAGAACTTTCTGTCACTGTCCCAGGTATCAATGTAGGCATGAACCCACTATCGAGCATAAATACTCCCTCTTGGAGTTAAGAGTAAAAACTTGGCCAGAGCCTCTACTAATAACGGAGAGCATGCAAGATCATAAACAACACATAAACATCAGATTGATAATTACCATAGCATAGTATTCTCTATCCATCGGATCCCGACAAACACAACATATAGTATTACAGATAGATGATCTTGATCATGTTAGGCAGCTCACAAGATCCAACAATGAAGCACAATGAGGAGAAGACAACCATCTAGCTACTGCTATGGACCCATAGTCCAGGGGTGAACTACTCACTCATCACTGCGGAGGCGACCATGGCGGTGTAGAGTCCTCCGGGAGATGAATCCCCTCTCCGGCAGGGTGCCGGAGGCGATCTCCCGAATCCCCCGAGATGGGATTGGCGGCGGCCGCGTCTCTGGAAGGTTTTCCGTATCGGCCTCTGCTGGGGGTTTCGCGACGGAGGCTATTTGTAGGCGGAAGGGCAAGTCGGAGGGGGCACGGGGCCCCACACCATGTCGGCGCGCCAGGGTGGGGCCGCGCCGCCTAGGGTTTGGGCACCCTGTGGCCCCACTTCGTTGACTCTTCGGTCTTCTTCGTGGAAAAATAGGGACCTGGGTCTTGATTTCGTCCGATTCGAGAATATTTCTTACTAGGATTTCGAAACCAAAAACAGCAGAAAACAAAGAACGGCTCTTCGGCATCTTGTTAATAGGTTAGTTCCAGAAAATGCATAAATATGACATATAATGTGCATATAACATGTAGATATCATCAATAATGTGGCATGGAACATAAGAAATTATCGATACGTTGGAGACGTATCAGCATCCCCAAGCTTAGTTCTGCTCGTCCCGAGCAGGTAAAACGATAACAAAGATAATTTCTGAAGTGACATGCTATCATAATCTTGATCATACTATTTGTAAACATATGTAATGAATGCAGCGATCAAAACAATGGTAATGACATGAGTAAACAAGTGAATCATAAAGTAAAGACTTTTCATGAATAGTACTTCAAGACAAGCATCAATAAGTCTTGCATAAGAGTTAACTCATAAAGCAATAAATCAAAGTAAAGGTATTGAAGCAACACATAGGAAGATTAAGTTTCAGTGGTTGCTTTCAACTTATAACATGTATATCTCATGGATAATTGTCAACATAGAGTAATATAGCAAGTGCAATATGCAAGTATGTAGGAATCAATGCACAGTTCACACAAGTGTTTGCTTCTTGAGGTGGAGAGAGATAAACCGACTCAACATAAAAGTAAAAGAATGGTCCTTCAAAGAGGAAAGCATCGATTGCTATATTTGTGCTAGAGCTTTTATTTTGAAAACATGAAACAATTTTGTCAACGGTAGTAATAAAGCATATGAGTTATGTAAATTATATCTTACAAGTTGCAAGCCTCATGCATAGTATACTAATAGTGCCCGCACCTTGTCCTAATTAGCTTGGACTACCGGGTCATCACAATGCACATGTTTTAACCAAGTGTCACAATGGGGTACCTCCATGCCGCCTGTACAAGGGTCTAAGGAGAAAGTTCGCATTGGATTTCTCGCTTTTGATCATTCTTCAACTTAGACACCCATACCGGGACAACATGAACAACAGATAATGGACTCCTCTTTAATGCATAAGCATGTAACAACAATTATTATTCTCACTGAGATTGAGGATATGTGTCCAAAACTGAAACTTCCACCATGATTCATGGCTTTAGTTAGCGGCCCAATGTTCTTCTCTAACAATATGCATGCTTAACCATATGGTGGTAGATCTCCCTTACTTCAGACAAGACGAACATGCATAGCAACTCACATGATATTCAACAAAGAGTAGTTGATGGCCCCCGAAGCATGGTTATCGCACAACAAGCAACTTAATAAGAGATAAAATGCATAAGTGCATATTCAATACCACAATAGTTTTTAAGGCTATTTTGTCCCATGAGCTATATATTGCAAAGGCGAATGATGGAATTTTAAAGGTAGCACTCAAGCAATTTACTTTGGAATGACGGAGAAATACCATGTAGTAGGTATGTATGGTGGACACAAATGGCATAATGGTTGGCTCAAGGATTTTGGATGCATGAGAAGTATTCTCTCGATACAAGGTTTAGGCTAGCAAGGTTATTTGAAACAAACACAAGGATGAACGGTGCAGCAAAACTCACATAAAAGACATATTGTAAACATTATAAGACTCTACACCGTCTTCCTTGTTGTTCAAAACTCAATACTAGATATTATCTAGACTCTAGAGAAACCAAATATGCAAACCAAATTAGCAAGCTCCAAGTATTTCTTCATTAATAGGTGCAAAGTATATGATGCAAGAGCTTAAACATGAGCACAACAATTGCCAAGTATCACATTACCCAAGATATTATAGCAATTACTACATGTAGCATTTTCCAATTCCAACCATACAACAATTTAACGAAGAAGAAACTTCGCCTTGAACATTATGAGTAAAGCCTAAGGACATATTTGTCCATATGCAACAGCGGAGCGTGTCTCTCTCCCACAAAGTGAATGCTAGGATCCAACTTTATTCAAACAAAACAAAAATAAAACAAACCGACGCTCCAAGCAAAGTGCATAAGATATGACGGAATAAAAATGTAGTTTCAGGGGAGGAACCTGATGATTTTGTCGATGAAGAAGGGGATGCCTTGGGCATCCCCAAGCTTAGACGCTTGAGTCTTCTTAGAATATGCAGGGGTGAACCACGGGGCATCCCCAAGCTTAGAGCTTTCACTCCTCTTGATCATAGTATATCATACTCCTCTCTTGATCCTTGAAAACTTCCTTCACACCAAACTTCAAGCAAACTCATTAGAGAGTTAGTGCACAATAAAAATGTACATGTTCAGAGGTGACACAATCATTCTTTACACTTCTGGACATTGCATAAACCTACTGGACATTAATGGATCAAAGAAATTCATCCAACATAGCAAAAGAGGCAATGCGAAATAAAAGGCAGAATCTGTCAAAACAGAACAGTTCGTAAAGACGAATTTTAAAATGGCACTAGACTTGCTCAAATGGAAAAACTCAAAACTAATGAAAGTTGCGTACATATCTGAGGATCACTCACGTAAATTGGCATAATTTTCTGAGTTACCTACAGAGAATTAGACCCAGATTTGTGACAGCAAAGAAATCTGTCTCTGCGCAGTAATCCAAATCTAGTATGAACCTTACTATAGAGACTTTACTTGGCACAAAAACATGATAAGGAGAGGTTGCTACAGTAGTAAACAACTTCCAAGACTCAAATATAAAACAAAGTACTGTAGTAAAAACAATGGGTTGTCTCCCATAAGCGCTTTTCTTTTAACGCCTTTCAGCTAGGCGCAGAAAGTGTAATTCAAGTATTATCGAAGGGTGGTGCATCTACAGCGGGGTTTGGAGTTTTCTCAACCAAGCATAGTATATTGGATACATAAGTTTCAGCGTCTCCCTTTTCATTAGTCTTGGGCTTGCTACTCTCATCGAACAAATTTTCAGGAACAAGCCAAGCATAGTTATTTTCTAGTGCATCATTCATAGCTAGGAGTTTACATGGTATTGGTGCTTTGATCTCCCCACCATCATTAATGTTATTAGTGTGCCTTATTCTATCCATGTCCATTTTTTCAAGGAGACCAACAAAATTAGTATGAGAACCTAGCATATTAAATTTAGCAAAGACCTTTCTAGCCTCTCTTGCTAGACCGCCAAATTCTCTAAGAAGGGTTTCTAAAACAAAATCTTTCTTTTCTCCTTCTTCCATATCACCAAGTGTAAGAAACATGTGTTGGATTATAGGATTGAGATTAACAAATTTAGTTTCCAACATACGAACTAAAGCAGCAGCAGCAATTTCATAGGTAGGTGCAAGTTCTACCAAGTGTCTATCTTCAAAATCTTCAGTAATACTAACATGATTGAAGAATTCTTCTATATTATTTCTCCCAATGATAGACCCGCGTCCTACCGGTATGTCTTTTGTGGTAAAATTAAAAGGAAACATGATGAATCTAGTAAAGTAAATGCAAGTAACTAATTTTTTTGTGTTTTTAATATGGAGAGCAAGACAGTAAATAAAGTAAAACTAGCAACTAATTTTTTTGTGTTTTGATATAATGCAGCAAACAAAGTAGTAAATAAAATAAAGCAAGACAAAAACAAAGTAAAGAGATTGAGAAGTGGAGACTCCCCTTGCAGCGTGTCTTGATCTCCCAACGGCGCCAGAAAAAGATCTGCTGGCGTGTAGTTGACGTGGGAGTAAGAAATCTTTGTGGTGTAGCTTTTCTTCAGTTCCCCGGCAACGGCGCCAGAAAAAGAGCTTGATGGCGTGTATTTCACACGTTCGTTGGGGAACCCCAAGAGGAAGGTATGATGCGCACAGCAGCAAGTTTTCCCTCAGAAAGAAACCAAGGTTTATCGAACCAGGAGGAGCCAAGAAGCACGTTGAAGGTTGATGGCGGCGGGATGTAGTGCGGCGCAACACCGAGATTCCTACGCCAACGTGGAACCTGCACAACACAAACCAAGTACTTTGTCCCAACGAAACAGTGAGGTTGTCAATCTCACCGGCTTGCTGTAACAAAGGATTAACCGTATTGTGTGGAAGATGATTGTTTGCAAGAAAAGTAAAACAAGTATTGCAGTAGATTGTATTTCAAGATAAAGAATGGACCGGGGTCCACAGTTCACTAGAGGTGTTTCTCCCATAAGATAAAGCATGTTGGGTGAACAAATTACAGTCGGGCAATTGACAAATAGAGAGGGCACCGCAATGCACATACATGACATGGTAAATATAGTGAGATTTAATTGGGCATTACGACAAAGTACATAGACCGCCATCCAACCGCATCTATGCCTAAAAAGTCCACCTTCAAGTTATCATCCGAACCCCCGGTATTAAGTTGCAAACAACAGACAATTGCATTAAGTATGGTGCGTAATGTAATCAATAACTACATCCTCGAACATAGCATCAATGTTTTATCCCTAGTGGCAACAACACAACACAACCTTAGAACTTTCTGTCACTGTCCGTATCAATGTAGGCATGAACCCACTATCGAGCATAAATACTCCCTCTTGGAGTTAAGAGTAAAAATTGGCCGAGCCTCTACTAATAACGGAGAGCATGCAAGATCATAAACAACACATAAACATCAGATTGATAATTACCATAGCATAGTATTCTCTATCCATCGGATCCCGACAAACACAACATATAGTATTACGGATAGATGATCTTGATCATGTTAGGCAGCTCACAAGATCCAACAATGAAGCACAATGAGGAGAAGACAACCATCTAGCTACCGCTATGGACCCATAGTCCAGGGGTGAACTACTCACTCATCACTCCGGAGGCGACCATGGCGGTGTAGAGTCCTCCGGGAGATGAATCCCCTCCGGCAGGGTGCCGGAGGCGATCTCCCGAATCCCCCGAGATGGGATTGGCGGCGGCCGCTCTCGAAGGTTTTCGTATCGTGGCTCTCCTGGGGGTTTCGCGACGGAGGCTATTTGTAGGCGGAAGGGCAAGTCGGAGGGGCACGGGGCCCCACACCATAGGCCGGCGCGGCCAAGGGTGGGGCCGCGCCGCCTAGGGTTTGGGCACCCCGTGGCCCCACTTCGTTGACTCTTCGGTCTTCGGAAGCTTCGTGGAAAAATAGGGACCTGGGTCTTGATTTCGTCCGATTCGAGAATATTTCCTTACTAGGATTTTGAAACCAAAAACAGAGAAACAAGAATGGCTCTTCGGCATCTTGTTAATAGGTTAGTTCCAGAAAATGCATAAATATGATATATAATGTGCATATAACATGTAGATATCATCAATAATGTGGCATGGAACATAAGAAATTATCGATACGTTGGAGACGTATCAGGCGCCAACTGTCGTTGCCTATTCGACGATACCCCGGAGGAGGGATCCTCACAAGGGGGAGAAGAAGTGGGGGCCATAGGGCGGGAGTGCACACGGACGGTGGTACGCGAGTTACCCAGCTTCGGAACACCCGCACGATGACAGGCCTACCGCCGCTTGTCCGAATTATCCGGCGCTTGCGTTGTTACAATGATTGTGATTGTGCCTCTAGGGCTCCCGGGATCCGGCTTATATAGGCGCACGGATCTAGGGTTTACATGGAGAGTCCTAACCGGAATACAAGTTACCTAACTACAGTACAATATCTTGTGTACGTCAAGGATCCGCCTTCCTTCTAGGTCGCTGGATCCGGATACTTTATGGGCCTCCACGGGCCTCCTTCGTAGGTTGGTTAAGATCCGGCTCCTCGTTCCGGGTGGACTTCATCCTTCATGATCAACAACAACTGGCCGCCGATGGGCCACATGCCACCATCACCGTCTGTGGGCCACCCGGGCTTGCCGGATCCAGGCCATGTCGTTGATATACCTATAAAGTATACCCACAACAGGTACAAATCATCGCCCCTGCGGCGGTGAGTTTGGCCCACGGCCCATCAATAGTCAGGGAGTAGGGTTTCCTGTTTTTGACGAGTTTTTTTTCTGGTTTTTCTTGAGTTTTGGTTTTCTTTCGGTTTTTCTTTGATTTTATCTTCTTCCGGTTTTTTATTTTTTAACAAATTTTAAAGTTAAGCAAATTTCAAATTTGAACAAATTTTCAAAATAAGCAGATCAGTAAATTTTAAATCTGAGCAAATTTTGAATCTGGGCAATTTTTAAATCTAAGCAAATTTCGAATCTGGGCAATTTTAAATCTAAGAAAATTTCGAATCTGGGCAAATTTAAAATCTAAACAATTTTCGAATATAAGAAAATTTCAATTCTGAGAAAATTTCAAATCTAATTTTTTTTCAAATTTTGGAAATTTTGAAACAACCGAACTAATGGGCTAGGGCCATTAACGGTTCCCCTTAGCGATGGTTTATAACCAGCGCTAAGGGGTGATAGTTAACACCTCCGCTATACACCGACCTGATATGTGGGTGGAAGGCACCTCACACCCCCACAACCCAAGTAATTCAGTGGGCCGCGGCCAGTTTCTTTTTTCCTTTTCCTTTCTTCTTTTCCTGTTTTTCCTTTTATTTTATATTTTCATTTTTAAAAAATCTAACAGTTTAAAATACATTTTTCGAGACAAAGTTTTTCGCAAAATTTGAATAGTTTTTTGAAACTAAATAGTTTTAAATTTTGAACAGTTTTAAATTGAAATACTTTTAAAAATTTGAACATTTTTTGAACTCAACAGTTTCAAATTTGAATAGTTTTAAAATTTGAATAGTTTTAAAATCTGATTTTTTTTAAAATTTGAACATATTTAAATAAATTAAATTTGAACGCTTTCCAAAACTGAGCATATATTTAAATCTGAACAATTTTAAAATTTACGTATTTTTTGAAAAACTGAACAATTTTAAATATTTGAACATTTTTTGAACTTGAACATTTTTCAAGATTGAACATTTTTTTAGATTGAACATTTTTTAATTTAAACATTTTATATTTAATTTTAAAAAAATCTTAAAATACACATTTTTCAATAAATCTTAAGAAATTAAAAAGAAACAGGAAAAGAAAAAAGGAAACAAAAAAATAGAAAACAAGAATAAAGAACAAACGCTACGTGGGCCGACCAGGCCGGCCCATACCGCTCGCGCAGGTGTGTGCGTTGTCCGGTAACCGCCGACCTGGTCGGTATATAGGATTTGCCAAATGTTGCGGCCTAGGGGATCCTCTACACGGGTACCACACACACCTCGCGATCAGGTGCGGTTGGTTGGGTCGTGGCCCATGATCAGGTACGTTTCTTTTCTTGTTTCTTTTCTGATATCTAATATTTTTTGTTTTCAATATCTAACATTTTTTCAAAAAAAAAAAGTGGCGGGGACAAAATTTCGAAAAACGTTCGGATTCAAAGAAATGGATTTGAAAATTGTTCAAAGTTTTGAATATTTTTCGAATTTGAACATTTTTTAAATCTAAATGTGTTTCGCATTTGAATGTTTTTCAAATTTGAACTTTTTCAAATTTCTAAAAAGAAAGAAAAAGAAAAGGAAACAAAAAGGAAAATAGAAAATAGAAAACAAACAAAAAGAAAGAAAAAATAGAAGCACAAAAGGGAAAAAATGCGAAATGGGCTAGACCCAATACCCGCCCAGGTGTGTGTGGTGCATGTAGGCACCGACCTGGTCGGTGTATAGGACTGGCCGCGACCTAACTACCTTTTAAAAAAGAAGCAACCAAGGGAATGTGGGTTTGCAAGTATCCCTTCTAGCTAGTGCGGATATTATGTATTTGTCTTTGAATATTATTATGAATGAATAAACCCTTATAACTTCCAATAAAAAACAAATGTTAGAACTGGTATCTATGATTTTGCTTCCGTCATAAAAGTAAAGAATATGTGATGAAAGAAGAAAAAGTTTGAAGATCTCGAAATGCTAGTTCTTTCAGACTTTATTTAGTAATCGCCCTAGACAACTCATGTATATATACCATGGTGGCCGGAGCGACATCGGAGACGTGGCCGAGCAGCGGCCCAAGGAGGCTCATGACACGACAACGGTAGATGAACCGATTAAGACAAATGAGGGGCCCTATATGAACAGGACCTCACTAGGAGCGAGTTGGTTGCGTCGGGGATGGCGAAGGAGGTCGTAATCAACGTCTTCGACGCCCGCGGGTGTCGGAGACAACGTGCTCGATTCACGCGATTGGGGTCTTCCCGAACGGTTTAGCTTGGTGGAGAGACTGCGGTACTAGGGAAGCTTCAGAGCGACTCATCGAAGCTCTGGGTAGAGTGTACATGAGGGGCTAAGCGGCGGCCGAAGCTTGCGTTCACAGGAGCTGGCAGCAACAACCATCTACCAGAGACGAGGAAGACGAGCGCGACACCGTGCTACCAACACACATGTGTCCTAGCTGTCATCTGATGACCCACAAGTATAGGGGATCGCAACTGTCTTCGAAGGAAGTATTATCCAATTTATTGATTCGACACAAGGGGAGCCAAAGAATAAATATAAGCCTTGACAGTTGAGTTGTCAATTCAGCTGCACCTGAAATAGACTAGCTCGCAGAGGTTTATCGCAGCAACAATTTTATAGCAAGCGTAATAAAGTAATGGCGCAAATAAAGTAAAAACAGCAGCAGTGGTGGATGCGGAAACAGCAGGATTAAAATATTGTAGGCACAGGGATGGATAACCGGGCGTTGCATGAATGAGACGACTCATATAATAGCTAACATGGGAATTTGCAGATAAAGTGATACAAGTATCCAAGAATAAAATAACCATAGGCGTGTGTTCCTATTTAGTCGCGCGTGCTCGCAATGAGAAACTTGCGCGACATCTTTTGTCCAACCAGCCCGTTGCAAAATGTCAATGCCTCAAGCTCGACAAAATAGGAACCCGAGAAGCTCGACAACTTTCCTTTGTCAATGAGAACCTTTGACAACCTCGACAAGTTCTGCCTCAAGCTGAACCCGACAAAATGTTCCTTCGGTGTCCCTGCAGGAGAGCTTCTCGGGTTTCTGGTGTCAGCAAGAGGAATCGAGGCTAACCCGAAGAAAATTCAAGCCATCATAACGATGAGGAAGCCAACCAAGCTCAAGGAAATACAACAGCTAACTGGGCGAGTCGCGGTTTTAAGCAGATTCGTCGCCAGACTGGGAGAAAAAGTGTTGCCGTTTTACGCGCTGATCAAGCAAGGGGAGAAGTTCGAGTGGAACGAAGAAGCAGACAGAGCTTTTGAGGACCTCAAGCGCACAATCTCGACACCCCCAATACTGGTGGCTCCAAAAGACAAAGAACCTCTCTTATTATATATTGCGGCCACACCTCAGGTGGTTAGCACGGTCCTTGTGGTGGAAAGAGAAGAAGAAGGGAAAATCCATGGAGTTCAGCGTCCGGTATACTTCATCAGTGAAGTTTTGTCGCCATAAAAGCAACGTTACCCGCAATATCAGAAGTTGGCATATGGCATGTTTACAACGGCAAGAAAGTTGCGACACTACTTTTCGGCACACCCGATAGTAGTTGTTAATGAGGCACCTCTCTCCAACATCTTGAACAATCCAGAAGCCACGGGGCGTGTCTCTCTTTGGGGCATATAACTCTCCCCTCGAGACATCACTTATGAGAAAACAAAAGCAATAAAGTCACAGATTCTCCCGGATTTTGTCGCAGAGTGGATGAAGCTACAAAACACGGGACCTTAGGATTTATCGAGTACTTGGACCATGAACTTCGACGGGTCCAAAAGATTAGAGGGAGCTGGAGCAGGCGTAGATACTGTGTCACCCAAATACACAAATGAAGTACATTGCGGATGACGTTCTCTTAACGCGTCCAACAATGAGAATATGAAGCACTCATACATGGGATGAAGATGGCAAAGGCGTGTGGTGCTACTCGCCTTAAAATCTTTGGCGACTCCCAGCTGGTAGCACAACAGGTGATGAACAAGTGCGACAGTCAATGACAGCATGATTGCATACAAGGAAGTCTACAATGAACTCGAGAAACTCTTTGACGGTGCAAAGTTAACCATATCAGCAGACTCAGCAACGATGAAGACAACGTTTTGGCAAATATCGGGTCACAGTGCTTGCCGATACCACCTGGCGTGTTTTGGGAGGAGATAAGTGAGAGGTCCACCAAGCCGAAGAAAATGCCAATGCAGCCGAAAAAACAGGATAAGTCCAAGAAAGGCTCGGGGGCTCCAGAAAACACCGACGCCAATATGTCGGAAGATGAGGAGGAATCAGATGAAGTCGTGATGATAGAAGTTCCTTGGATGCAGGTTTGCGTGGCATATATTATGAGGAAATAAATACCCCAAGATCCAGTTGAGGCAAGACGGGTCATCCGACGATCAAAAGCTTTTACTGTGGTCAAGGGAGAGCTGTACAAACGAAATATATCAGGAGTACTGCAAAGATGCGTCACACCCGAGGAAGGAAGAGTTATACTCAAGGATGTGCACGAAGAAATATGCGGCCATCATGCAAGCAGCCGAGCAATAGCAGCCAAAGTTTTCAGGGCAGGATTCTATTGGCTGACAACAATAGAAGATGCAAAAAACATAGTGCGCACGTGCGATGCGTGTCAAAGGTTTGCGGCAAAACCACATTCTCCAGCAGCAGAGTTGATGCCAATACCATTGGCTTGGCCCTTCGCACAATGGGGCCTCGACATGGTAGGAAAGTTACACAAAGTCTGGCCAGGAGAATATGTGTATCTGCTTGTGGCTGTCGACAAGTTCACCAAGTGGATCGAAGCAGTACCAGTAACCTCGGCAGACGCGGCATCGGTGGTGAGCTTCATAAAGGGCATAGTTTTTCGGTTCGGTGTCCCTAACAGCATAGTTACAGACAATGGTAGCAATTTCACATCCAAAGAGTTCAAGGCATACTGTGCAGAAGTGGGCATCATATTGCACTTTGCATCGGTGGCACACCCGCAAACCAATGGCCAAGTCGAAAAAGCAAACGGCATCATCTGCAATGGAATCAAGAAACGGTTGTTGACACCATTGGAAAAAGCTCGACATACGTGGCCAGAGGAGTTGCCTAGCGTATTATGGAGCATACAAACTACACCAAACACAGCGACGCAAGAAACCCCGTTCTTCTTGGTCCATGGAGCTGAGGCAGTACTCCCGATAGAAATAGAACACGATTCTCCGAGAGTGGCGGAGTATGATGAAGAACCTTCGAGAAAGGCGCTGGAAGATGATGTTGATGCACTCAATGAAGCTAGATACGAGGTGTTATCAAGAGTCACCACATACCAACAGAATTTGAAGAACTACCACAGTCGACGTCTGCGACCAAGGTCTTTTCAAGTTGGTGACCTGGT
Source organism: Lolium multiflorum (assembly GCA_030979885.1). Lineage (NCBI taxonomy): Eukaryota > Viridiplantae > Streptophyta > Magnoliopsida > Poales > Poaceae > Lolium > Lolium multiflorum. The sequence continues at coordinate 270,233,176 of CM061748.1, read as the reverse complement.
TCTTCAGCTCACCCAGGACAGTCACGAGAAATTTGAATCTCCGTGGATAGGACCATATATCGTCACTGAAGTAATTCCAGGAGGCGCATACAGATTGAAGGACAAGAAGACAGGGAAGGAGGAATCAAACCCCTGGAACGTGGCGCAGCTCAGGCGTTTTTACGCATAGAAGCCGAAATATAGTTACATATGTAAACATACAATGTACTGAAAAGCTCGCGAGTTTTCAGACGCACTCTTTTCCTTTCAGGGCACCGAGTGGGGCTGAAAGGTTTTTAATGAGGCGGGCTCGTGATGCTGCAATATAGTAAAAATATTGGTGATATACATCTTTTTCTTCGTCAGGCTCGGGGGCTTGCAACCCACAGATTGAACAATATATACTCGATCCTTACAGTATATAACTCACAAATTATTTGCTTTGGTTTAAACACCTTGCAAGCAACAAACATACATACGCCTACCGAAACACTCGGGGGCTAGAGGGGGAGAAGAAATAAATAAAACTCGCTTTGACTATACATAGTTCTCGCAATATATACAAGATCTCTCTTTTATTTCAGGAAAAACCCGATAGCAGGGAAAAGATCCTCAATCATCTTTTATCAGGTCATCTATGTTTATCCTTTCGTCTTCCGCAGAAGCACCCATGGTGTCAGCATAATGATGCTCCTTGAAGAAAGCAGTGTCCATCCGAAGAAGATCTTCAATCATCTTTTCAGCCACGGGAGTCACCACGTCATTGATCTTGTCGACATTCCTTCTTCGTTTCCTCAATTTGGCATGACAAAGATCAACAACGTTGGACATATCCAACTTCGGGTAACAGATCTGCAGCATGATCATAGAAAATCTAGCACCAGCCATTAACTGGGCCTTCACAAATCCATGGATTCGACGAACACTCTTGAATTTGTCCATCAAGTCAGGAAGAGTTTTAGGCTGAAGATTCCGAGGAAACATGGCATTGTAAACCATGGCCAGTGTCTTCGTCCAGAATTCAAGATATTCCCGAACCTGAGAAGCACGGTCTTGGAATCGACAATTGGTCAGTCTGGGAGAAGACCAAAAACCGGCACTGCAGCAGCAAGTCGAACAAGAACTCTAGATCCGCATCAACACTGATCCTCAGAGCAAAGATCCAAAAAGGAGCCTAACCATGGTAAAGGATACAATGAGGCGTGCACAAAATACATAAGATAGTAAAAAGGAGAATGGCTGATGAAGCTTACCCGCCATATCCATACTTGCATCAGTCATCAAGTCAAGCATATAATTTCTCGAGAGGTAGTCTGTAAGCCTCGGCAACCGTAGTTTCTTTCAATTCCAGGGCTTCTCGAGCCTGCTGAAGAGCTATTTTTTCCCGCTTGGAAGATTTGCTAGACTGGTCCATAACGACAACAGCCTGTTTCTTCATTGACTGAAGTTGCTATCGAAGTTCACTCAACTCTTGCGAAAGGTCGACATTCGAAGAATCTTCAACAAAATCGTCGACAGGCGTTTTCCTTGAGTGAGATGTAGCAGGCGAAGCATCAAAGGGACCAGGTGCCGCGGTATAGTTATCAAAAACCAACTGGAAAAGAAAAATCTCAACATCAATCATTTGGCAAAGTGGCATTCCATTAATCATCATGATATTTACATGTTGATTACAAAAGTTGACTCCTATTGAGCCGATAATAAGCTGTCGCAAATCATAACTAAGGCGACAACATCAAAAGAGGAGAAAAAAGGAAAAAACATAGAGACAGGATGGTCTACTTGACCTCCGTCTTGGCAGTACTGGTGGAACCAGCAGGCTTCGGCGTGAAGAAGGCGATGATCTTCTTCGAGTGTGGCTTGGCATCCTTCACCAGCGCCTTCCACTTTTCCTTGTTTATCTTCCCGGAGTCTCCAGCTTTGGCCCAGTCGACATTTTGACCGCTGTTAGCAACCAGCGCAATGGTCCCTTCGACTCCAATCTTCAGATTTTCTTGTCGATAGGCCAGAGCAAGGTCTTCCTTGGGAAGGAAGCACTTAACAAGCTCGGCAAAGATCTCTGGCTGTGTCTGTTTGGGGAAAAAAATGACGGAAGAGGCGCGTGAAGGCAGTCCTTGAATTGGAGATATTGGTGCGCACCAGATCGCCCTACAACTCAAGGATCGAGAGGGCGTCGAGAAGGCGGTCATCTTTAGCTGCTAGCAGCTTGAAACCTTCATCGTTCCTTCCTGCTGCAACAAAACACAAGTTTATCACCACACACAAAACCAAATCAAGACAAGCTTCAGGATGATGAAAGAACTTACGGAGAAAGCACCGGTTTTGGGCCTCAAGCCGATCTATTATGCCTTGCTCGCGCTCGATCTATTCAGAGATCTTGTCGCTTAACGCAGTCTCTGCTTTTCTGGCGAAGATCTTCAATAGAAGAACATCGGCTTGGCCTTCTCGCGAGCCTCTTCGCTAAGCTTTAGCTTAGCCTCGAGAGCTTCAGCGCGCTCTTCGGCTCGCTGTAGAGAAGCTAATGGAAAACAACAAGGTGAAGATTCATTAGTCAAGGGTTAAAAGAAAAGGAGCTGAAACAACAGTTGTACAACATAAAGATTACCTTTCAAGGTATCGACCTCGTTGCGGAACCCAATAGATTGGGAGCAGAGGCGGATGAACTGATCCATCAAAGGCTGTTGAAAAAGAGTGTCGCAAAAGAAACTTAGAAACGGACATTCAAGTAAAGAAGCATAAAACTCGGGACAAAAAAAGGAAAAATACGACAAGGTGCAACAAAATAGAATACTAGACAAAACTCACATCATTCAGCATAGGAGTCGAGGAACTCCCCAGGATAAGAGTCTGTTCATCGCCAGCCCCGGTCTTGGTTCTTTTTGGAGAAGGCGCTCGGGGGCTGGACGGTGGAGTCGAAGTTTCGACGATCTGCTGAGGAGGAGGCGAAGATTCCGCGACAACGCGATGTTCTTCGGATATGACCAAAGTGTTGGACGTGCTCGTCGGAGCAATGCCAAGATTTGTGGGTCCCTCTTCTTTCCCCTTTTCAGAACTGCAAAGATAGGAAAATAAGCATGACGAGGAAAAAGAGTTGTGTGTACAATAAAAGTAAAGGAAGCTTACGAGCTGACAGAGCAGTGCCCTCATAAGGGTCGAAGGCGTCCTCTTCTTCAGGCGAAGTTTCTTCGGCAGGTGACCCAGCGGGTTTTGAGGTGCCGGAATCTTCGAAGTCACCCCTCTTCCTTTTGCTCCTTGGAGAAACGGCGGAAGGAGGAAAGGTAGAGCGGCCAGACGCGGAAGGTTCTGAACCACTCCCTTTCTCGGAGGAAGCCGCAGATTTGTTTGATGCGGCGACTTCACTCTCACTCTGCGCGTCGTTGGACAACGGCTCGTTAGGGGAGGAAGAGAAGTCGGGACTTGTTGGTTCTGCAGAGATAAGTTTCCAGATAAATGCACACAATTTAAAAAAAGAAGCAGTCGAAAATGAAAAGCACAACTCGAAGGAAAAATCACTTACTTCGGGAAGGGCGTGGCTGCCACTGTATGGCTCCACGCGACAAGAGGTTGGAACCTCGTCTTTCTTGCTTAGCGAAGAAAAGCATCGAATAAGCTTCTCCAAGTCCTTTACAACAAGATCCTTGGAAATGTGATCAACGTCTTCCTCGCCAGCATACATCCAAAGGGGGTTTTCGCAAGCCTGCAGAGGCTGCACCCTAATCCTATGGAAATAAGCGGTAATCTGGATACCCGACAGTTCTTCACCGTGGGTATTCTGGAGTTGGTGGATGCGCTTCATCAGAGCGTCGGTAGCTGCTTTTTCTTCGTCAGAAGCTTCAGTGTCCCAGGACCGGCATCTGATGATTTTTGCGGCACCATCAAAAGGAGCGATGTCGTACTCCTGGTTGCCGACAGATTCATCTTTGATGTACAGCCACCTCTTGCGCCATCCTTGGACGGAATTGGGGAATTTGACATCAAAATAATCTACGCCGGGTCGGACGCAAATGCAAACGCCGCCCACATTGTAGACGATGTTGCAGGAGTTGTTGCGCCGGAGATAGAAAATACGCTTCCACATGCCCCAATGAGGATGGGTCCCGAGGAAGCATTCGCAGAGGGTGATAAAAAGAGAGATGTGGAGGATGGAGTTTGGGGTCAGCTGGTGCAGCTGAATCCCATAAACAAACAGAAGTCCACGAAGAAATTCATGGACGGGGGTGGAAAGACCGCGAATAAGATGGTCGATGAAGGTTGCCCGGTATCCGATTGGAGGATTCGGAGCGCTCTCATCGCCGGGGAAGATGAGGGAGTCCTTTTTCTTCAACAGGCCAAGATTCTTGAGGCCCCTCTTGTCCTGGTTGGTGAGCTTGGATCTCTCCCATCCAGACATCTCCACATCCTCCATAGCCGCGTCGGTTCCTGGAGCGGCGTGTTTGATCAGCCGCCCGCGCGGAGGCATGAGTGAGCTTTGGTGGAGGAGAAGAGTGCTTGCGCGCGAGTGCAGAGCTTGAGGATGGCAATGGTGAAGGAGGAGAGAGAAGAGATTTGAACGGCGTAGCGAAGGGGATAGAGTAAGGGATAAGGAGATGATTTATAGGAAAGAATCGATCCATCGCGCCGTTAGATGGAAAGGAAATGGATTCGATGCTTTACACGTGTCTACAAGGGCACAAAGGTCTTTTTACTGTGAAGTTACTGGACAGGCGTTACAGCGCGCGTGCCGGAAAAAGCGGAGGACGTGTGTCCCCCACTTGCGTAAAGTGTCAAGCGACGCAGTAATTGGGACCCACCGGTCAGTGACATGACAGAACACGCGCCTTCCCAATACAACGTTCGTGGCCATTGTCAGTGCTGATGTCACTATAAGGGAAATTTCGACTGATGTTCTGTGAAGATTAGCGATAGAGGAATACTGATGGTGCAGACAAAATAACTTCGGGAGCCTTTGATCAAATGCAAGTATTTGCTCAAAATGCTCGGGGGCTACTCTTATCAGAAGTGTTACTCGAACTTCTGATAAGAGAAATAGTATGAAGGTAGAAATACAGGGTCGTTTCAGAGAAGATGATAGTTGAGCCTACAACCAAGTATAAATACTCGATTGTAACCTCGGGGGCTACTCCCATCGGGAGCGCTGGTCACGCACCCGATAGATCACGCAGAAGAGTGGATAAAAATACAGAGAATGATCATCGTCTTACATTCTCGAGTTACATATAACTCGTCATGTACTCCCATCGGGAGTGTCAAGATATTGTCATCCTATGACTCGATAAAATTGGCTACTCCAGCAGCCGATAAAGGTACTCGACAATATATTCCTGGAGCGCGTCCGCCGCGGTAAAACCTCTGGATGCCGTAAAACTTTACGAAGGTAAGACCCCAGGTTCTGTCCTGAGTGGCGTGGTATCGCACCCGAATGCGCTCTGCTACTTTTTTCCGTATCAATAGATGCGAAGAAATATTCCTGGCGGACGCGCTATGGATTTTATAAACATGACTGGAATTCGATTCATGATTAAGTCCTAAAGTGGCACATGACGAATTACGCCAGTATCCCGAGGTCATGTCCAGGGACTTGACCTTGAAGTAGGTTTTTGCGGGTTTGCCACGAGAGTAGTTAACTGGTACCTGATCCGTGAGATGAACCAGCCCCATCTACCATTATCCATGTACAGGATATATATGTCTCGAATAAATTATCTGTAAACGACTCGAAGAATTTATGGGTAATTAGGATGGAGATTACTGACTCTACGATTCAAGCAAAATCTCAGCGCTAACATAGCATCCTGATGGGCCTGCCGAAGATAGTACCGGGGTTTACTAAGCCCATTACCCGAAGTTTATGAAGCCCGAAGCCCATGAAGCATCGACTATGGAAAGTAGAGATAGATTAGGGATAGAGATTTGTAACATTACGGGACGGATTCAAAGAGCCTCCCGGCAATTGTAACTTGTGTAATACGAAACCCTCGGCTCCGCCTGCTATATAAGGGGGAGTCGAGGGACAAAGAAAGGACCAATCTTATTGTCAACTCAGCCCTAGTTTTTATCAGGCGAGCACCTTTTCGGCTGAAACCTTCGAGATCTACTTGCCCTCTACTTCCGCGAAACCAAGTCTACAACTTGTAGGCACGACAGTTAATACCTGTCACGGCCTAAGGAAACTATCGGTAATTAAGGTACTCCTTTTAATAGAGTACCGGAGCAAAGCATTAACACTCCGTGAACTCACGTGATCCTCACATCAAAGCCATCCCCTCTGGTTGTCCCGATTATTATCACTTCGGGGCCTCAGGTTCCGGACAATGACATGTGTATACAACTTGCAGATATAATCAAGAACAATATATAAAGCATCATCATGAAAACACAATATGTTCAGATCTGAGATCATGGCACTCGGGCCCAAAGTGACAAGCATTAAGTATAACAAGTTGCAACAATGCACAAAATACTCACAACGGATACTAGGCACTATGCCCCGAACAATTCTAATGCTATTACATGAGCGAACTCATCCAATCCTGACGTGGGCATTACCCTTCGGGTAACCAGTGTTGCCCTATCCTGGATGGTTGATGGAGAGGCGTCGATGGCAAGGTGGGCCGCTAGGACGGTGCGGGAAGATTCCTTGAAGTACAAGACGAAGGAGCCGAACAAGGAAAGTCTGGAGATAGATCTAAACCTAGTCGTACCCGATTAGACCTCTTGAGACCTGGCCTCCTATATAAAGGCCAGGAGAGGGGCTGTCGAGGGATATACAATCAATCTTAGCGATCTTAGCCAATAGAAGCTTAGACCTAGGTTACCCTAGTACTTAGCTATCTCGACGAGATCTCAGCCGAACTATTCGGCACCCCACTGTAACCCATTATCATCATAATCAAGAACAGACAGCAGATTTGTTGGTTTTACCTCATCGAGGGGAACTGGTAAATCGCTCTCCCCGCTTGTCCGTGAACCGATGTCTCGTGTCGGCTTGCAGGATTCCGTCAACCCTAAGCCCCTATCGGAGGGCATTGAGGAGCACCCTCAACAATTGGCACCGTCTGTGGGAACCTGTCGGCACAAGATCGGTCATCGGCAGATCCAATCATGACACCGGCGAACCTCAAAGCAGCTTCATCGCAACTCCATCGACACCGTCATCGCCGAACTGAAGCCCGATCTTTCGGCTCCTATGAGTTCACGCCGCACAGCGATTCCTCCCGCTCAACCTTCTCAAATCTACAAGGAAACACGGAGATGACCTTCGGTAGCGTCCACTACAACGTCAACGCAGAAGGAATCCTTCGACTGCTGGAATCCCCCACCTCCGGATCGACGAGTCCAAGTGCGTCATCATCACTCGACCTTTCGGCTGGTCTGACAGGCTCGACGAGTTCGCCAGCGCCCTCAACTCCACGCTCCGTGTCTTCCATGTCGGTAGGATCCGACGATCCCACATCTTCGGAATTAACTTCGTACTACTGCTTGAACTGCGACACCAGGCACGGGCTGGGATCGAGCGACACGCCGTTCATCTGCAATGCCCAGTATTCATCGGGAGAGGACAATCGACAGCATCGTCCAAGGAACCACCCGAAGAACGGCACACCATCAAGTTTATGTCGCCAATAATACGGAAACACAAGGACGTAGGACGGAGACCATACTCCCTGCCCAAGAAGGGCAAGTTTTAAATGGGCCAAAGAACCATGACAACACTACACCATATCGCGACGAGGAGTGGGCAAGCCTGTGGCAGCAACATCAACAACACACCCCCCGCAGAACCTCGGTTGGAACCCTCAATGCTTATCGCTCTATACTAGAGAAAACCGGGAGCACCTGTCGAAAGAGCAAGCCACCCTCGAGAGATGATTATCCACGGCAGATCGATCCAGCGAACGACGAAGAGGCTCGCAAGGGAGCGCCTCCCGAAACACTCAGGGAGCAGGCAAGCACCGGTCGAGACTATCCAGGCTTTCGGAAGATGACGCTAGAGAAATAACGTCAAACCTGACTAAGTCCTTTATGACTACGGATACCGCGGGCATGCCACGGCCGAAAATCTGCAGGAGCAACGGCCAACCTCGCCGCATACCTCATCAACCACTGAAGGATCCATGGCTCAAGCTCATCAGGCGCCTGAGAGTCTCGCGATATTAGGAAATAATCTAGTACCGCAAAAGGAAAAGACCACGGTGCAGGCCAATGGTTCAAAACATCATGCGAGAGATGCTCGGGATGAAATCACTCAGAGCAGGATCGACAAAGCAAGGCGACGACGCGCCGCTAGGAAAGACAACGATAGTGACTCTTCGGATGAGGACCAGGAGTACGACGGCGAACTCGGGGAGCCGATTGTTTAAGTTACAAAATTCGAGACGATGCCGCCCAAAAAGTTCAAGCCCACTCCTACCGACGCTGCCAAATACGATGGGCAGCAGAACCAAGATCTTGGATAGACGACTATCTGCACTCGTGATTTCGCATAAGGGGGAACCAGATAGCAGCAATGCAGTGCTTGCAGCTTTACCTGAAGGATTCAGCGCAGCGCCGGGTTAAGGGGGGTCGCCGAAGGGTTCCATTAAATCATGGGACGACCTAGTAGACGCCTTCGTTGCCAATTTCCAAGCAACATACAAGAGACCCGTCGGCATTGAAGAGTTACGAACCAGCAAAAGCAGAAGGAGTCGATGCGCTCATACATCGGGAGATTCACCAAACTCCTTAACGCTGCCGAAGATGTATCTGTCGATAGAGCAATCGACGCTTTTAGCGATGGCGTCCGGCGTGAAAGTTACATAGAGGAACTCGGACGCAAAAAGCCAAAAACCATAACCAAGTTAATGGAAATCGCCAACAGCTGGGCTGATGGCGAGGACAACGTGCGAAGGCCACGACAGCGCAGCGACGACGAAGACGATGACCAGCCGAAGCACGACTCGGGCGGCCGAAGGGATCGTCACAAAAGAAGAAAGAACCGCAATTATGACGACAACAACCTGGTAGCCGCAGGGTATTCTGATCGGCGGGATGATCGATATGACGATAGAAGAGACGATCGACAGGACGGTAATCGGAACAACTCTGGGAACCGCGGCAATTATAAACCACGACAGCAGAGAACTCCCGAACTGCCCTACGCTGAGCAGATCAACGCCCCTTGCTACCTGCACTCGTATGTCGATTCTAAGGACGGCAAAACGAAGTCGAGTCACCTGCTCAGGGACTGTCGGCAGTTCCTTGACATGCACAAACTCATCCAGCAGTCAGGCCAGCAGCAGCTACCACCACCACCCCCACCTCCACCGCAGCATCAAGTCCAGCAGGCTCAACCTCATCAACCCAACGAGGCGTTCCCGCCTCCACGGGGGCAGATGAGCATGATCCATAGGACGGTGTGTCTCGAGAAGAGAGATGAAGAAGCTCACCCGAGAGATTAACTTGGCGAAAGCATCATGGCGAACATCCCCGAGGTGAGTGGTCCTCCCAGAACATTACGTTCAGTCGAAGGTGATCACCCGATGACCATACCAAAACCAGGACACGCGGCCTTAGTAGTCGAGGCACAAATCGGGGGTTCAAGATGAGCAAAGTCTTCATGGACGGTGGAAGCGGGTTAAACCTGATATTCTTCGACACAATCAAAAGTATGGGGATCACCATGAGGATGCCGGAAGAAACAGACACGCTTACGGGATCCTTCCAACCGCACCGGCTACTCTCTTGGCAAAGTTTACCTGAATGTCATCTTTGGCAAAACCGACAACTTCAGGAAGGAGAAGATCGAGTTTGAAGTAGTGAACTGGAGTCACAATATCACGCTATACTCGGGAGACCACTTATGCCAAGTTCATGGTCTGTGCCGCACTATGCATATCTCAAGCCGAAAATGCCTGGGAACAACGGAACAAACATCACAGTCTATGGAAATTTCTCACGCTCGGACAATTGTGATCGCGACTTTCAGAGGATTGCTGCGAAGTTTGGGTCACAGCAAGAAACCGTCGACCCCCTGCCCAAGTTGACGTTGCGAGAAATCAAGGAAGAAAAGAATGTCAGGGAAACGAAGAAGAAGCCAGCTGACCCTGCTCTCAAAGCTTCGGCAGTGGAAGCTTCGGCACCAGAAGCCTCGGCAGCAAAAACTTCGGCAGCTGAAAGCGCAGAAGGCATAGGAGACAGCAAGACGCTGGCAACCACTGCCCAAACCCCTGGTGAAACCAACAATGCTGCAGCAACCACTAACGTGGTGAAGAAGCCAGAAGAAGAGAAGAACCCCTTCCTTGCTTAAGCAATTTATCAGCGTTTAATTTTTCCCTTTATTTTAAACAGGGCCTTCCTTTTTTCGCCCTCTAGTCTCATGCTTACCTTATTTAAGCTTCGATCCTTTGTTAAGCATTGCAGTAATTCAAAACGTCTAAACCGCATCACTATGCAAATATAGTACAAGGCAGAAGATCGTGCTCCAAAAGAAAAGCCTCTACGAGTGCTAAAAGACATTAACCTTTCCCGTTGCTATAGATGCCTCTACGAGTGCCGTAAATAGCAAGGGTTCGGAAATACATACAACCCACATTCGATATTTTACTTCTGGAAATATCAAAGGACAACGGGCTCATCGGCAGAATCACTGCACCCGAAATATTCGGGAGTGACTGTCGAAAACATACATCGGTTGAAAGCAAAGTTGCGCATACAATGGGTTTAGCAAACCCGCAACACGAGCTGATCACTCAAATGATTTGCTAACCAACCAATACACATACATTTAAACGAGCAACTCAGATTTGCTCAGTCAAAACTTGCCAACGGCATTAGCACGGTAAAAGTACATATGCATGTATCTACCGAATAAAAGGGCCTCATTACATAATCCAAACACTTGGATGAAGTAGCCAAATTATCTATTTACAAAACAAACCTTAATCCCTGAAATCACCCTTGTGGAGTTCCTCTTTCTTCAGGTACCTTTGAGTCCTCCTCAAGTCTGTCGACAATTATATTGGCAGGCAACAATACCTTCGGATACAGTGCCTCCAAGTCACCAGTTGCGTTGGCAATAGACAGCAAACTTGCTGAGGGATAACGGGCAAGTACAAGGGCAAGCGTAAACCTGGCCCCTGCAAAAACTTGAGCACGCACCAGGTCTCGGATCTTCTTGGCATTACCAAACTCCGAACATCAAAGTCAGCAGCGTAGGGGGAATTCAAAGGGAACATCGTCTTCCAAACTACCCTCATAGCTTTATAGCACTTGTCGAAGAAGTGGTGGACTCTTAACCCGATCCTGAAATTGTGCGACAGCCGAAGCCTTCGAGTGCTCCCGCCAGAAAATCTCTTCGGCTGAGGACAGCTAAGTTAATGCATGCACACGCTCGTGAATCCGTTTGTTCTCTTCCGCACGGTTCAGAGCTATGACTAGCAAAGAAATAAATGGAGGATCAGTCAAGGCGTTGTCGACAAAAGGGCGCAGGGATTAAGAAACTCATAGTTCAAACTCTCGGTAGCTTTATGCACTCGCAGAGCGCACGCTCCACGTCGGCTGCAATTTCGCTCTTCTTATTGACAATAGCAGCTAAGGCGTAAGTACTGCGCAGGTCCTTTTCCATCTGGGTGATCCGATCCTTCATCCGCTGGATCCGATCACCTTCGGGAAGAACACCCGAAGAGTCGTCGACAAATGAGGGCACCGGGAAAACCTGCAGGAAACAACGTTAAAAAGGATGACGGATATGGCCAAATTGAGCACCCAAGTAACTCCCATCGGGAGAAACTCTTATCGGGAGAAGTGCAAGTGAAAATATCATGATAAAGGTGTGCCAGCAACATTGCCAGTACGGAGTTTATTACAAACACAAGTTTTGCAAAAGAACAAATGTTTCATAGCAGCCTGAAGATAAGCTTGTTACAAAAATCAAGGAGCCTGGGTCTGAGCTGATAGACTGGGTCCAGCCGATGTCTTTATTGACGAAACTAGTTCAAGGAGCTGGCGAGCACAAGTAAGGGCAGACCTTTTAAAGGCGCTTAAGTCAACAAACTGCCCATCCTGCTCTTTCGGCAGCTCCTTAGTCATTGCCTCGATGTCAGCCTTAAAGCCATGACCCATCATAAGTTGGAAGGCAAGGAGGGCACCATAGGTACGCGAAGTGCGCTTGAATACCTCGATAACCTCCTTGGTGTCAACCGCGAAGGCATCGATCAACTGCCCCAGAGTCTTCTCCTGCTTGACCTTGGGGAAAATCATCAAGTGCATCCGCGCCAGGGCACCCTTTCCCTTTTCAAGAAGCTCCCGCGTAAGCTGGTGGGAGGCGAGAGCCATCGACACACCATTTGCCGGAGAGTTGTTTGGAACTTTGTCCAAGGCAGCAGCAGGGATGCTGGCGGCTTCTGCAAGAAATTGGATTGAAAAGATCATTGATAACGAAACGAATCCATAAGAGTAATAATCGGCAGAGATGTATGAAAGAGCTTACCAAGTAGAGCCAAAGAAGACGACAGGAGCTCATCTTTTCACTGATCGGCTCCTCCCCTCCTTCTTCTCTCCTTCAGCCTGCCCTGCTCCTCTTCAGGAGTCGACCTCCGGCGAGCCGTGGCAGCCTTTTAATGGCGCCGTCCAACTTTGAAGAGGAAGACTTGACTTCCTCCTGCAGTCGAACTTTGTCCGCCTCCAGAGAGGTAAATTGAGAGGCGAATGCCTCCAAAGAAGATATAACACCTCACAGATCCTTAAGGAAAAAAGGATGTTTTACAAAGGATCGATAGGCAAGGCACAGTTCAAGAAATTCACGTTGTATTCGAAAAGGACTTACAGAAGGAGGAGCTGTGGTGGCGGCAGGAACATCTTTCCCCTTGGAAAGGGAAGAAGCAGTCGACGCCTGAGCCGCAGGAGCTGCCTTAGGAGCCGGAGCTTCGGAAGCCGCAGCAGCTGGCGGAACAGCATCAGATCTGGCTTTCTTAGACGGAGGCTCGGTGAAACCTTCGTCACTACAAAAAGGAAATGATCGACAGAAGTTACGAAAAGAATGCAAGAAACAAGGGGGCAAAATATGGCACAAAGGAAGAAGGTACTTACATATCAAGGAGATCGTCTTCGTCGGCAAAGCCGCCGGTTGATCTCTTCACGGGAGAAGCCCTGGTCTCCTCCACAGCTGCATTAACAAAGGTATCATGATCAGCGTCATCATCACGCACTGATCCAAGTGTCATCGGCTGAGGGAGGAAGATCGGTGTGAACGGTTTCAGAATCTATCGGATCATCGTGATCGCTTGGCCTGTATGCTCGATAGTGTGAAAATCAACAGGTCTGAGGAGCCTCTCCCCTTAGAAATATCGTTTGGCGAGTCATCAAATCCCCAGAGGCTATGGGGGTCTGTCGAAGAGAAAAATAGATAAGAACAATGGTACTTATGTTGACTAAGTGAGAGTAGCATAATAAGAATTTAAAAGGGAAGTTACCTCTGGCGGTGGATGTTCGGCATCAAGAGGAGTGTAAGAAGACATCAATGGGATCGAATCCTCTTGACTGAAGAAAGTAAGGCGACGGACTTCATCAAGCAATTCCTTTTCCGACAGTTCGGCAGCATTAATCCTGGTCTCATCCTTTGGACCCGAATACAACCACATTGGGCGAACTCTGGCCATGACTGGTTGGACTCGACGTTTTAGGAACACTGCTGCCACCTCTGTCCCAACCATGGTTTGGCCATCGGCCTCCTTGATCAGAAGAAATTTGGCAAATAATTCATCGGCTGCTACTTTTTCTTCGGGTGAGAGAATGTTCTTCCAGGAACTCTTAGGCTTGGCTTCAAGGACATCGGCAATGCAGGGAAGCTGGGATTCGGGTGACAAGGAATCCTTGACGTAAAACCATTTCAATCTCCACCCTTGCACAGATTCTCTCATCGGGAAATTGAAGTAATTAACATCCGAACGAGCTACAAACCCCACCCCTCCGGTGACAAAGGATCCATTACTACTGCTGTATCTCTTCACATAGAAGATCTTTTTCCACAACCCAAAATGGGGTTTGATGCCCAGAAATGCCTCGCAAAGGGTGATGAACACAGCAACGTGGAGGATTGAGTTGGGAGTGAGTTGCCACAATTGGATCTCGTAAGTTCGCAAGAGATGGAGAAGGAATTCGTGAGCGGGGAGCGAGAGACCCCGATATAGGAATGACAAGAACATCACGGTAAAGCCAGCAGGGGGATTAGGCCGAGAAATCGCACCTGGAAAGATCACGTTCCCCTCCTCAGAGGAGATTAATCCCAGGCTTCGGGATCTCTTCTCGTCATGCTTGGTGACGGTTGATGCTACCCAATCTCCGGGCTTGGCCATTGAACTTGCGCGCCGGTGGCGCCCGGGAGCCGGGAGGAGCGTTCGAGCCTCCTCTTTAAGAGAAGAGGAGGACTTGGCGGCGGCGCCCGGTCGTGGAAACTGGCGGCGGCGGCAGGATTCTTCTTCTTCACCATTGTGCGATCTGGGGAAGATTGGAAAGCAGTGGTGGCGGCGCAGCAGCAACGAAGGAAGGAAGAAGGAGAAGAATGAGAAGATGCTACGGAAAATGTGGGAGAAGATTAGGGATTTCTTGCCCTTTGCAGATTTTAAGGAGAAATTGAGAGCTGTGTAGGCACGTGTCGTTGCTACCGGTTCATTTAGTGGATCTTTTCAATTAAAGATTGCAGAAATCGAGGAGGCGCCTTGGTGACTGTGCGAAAAGGGCCAGACAAAGAAAGAATAGGCCCAGCAGGTCATGTCCCGTCAGTCAAAATCAAGATATTAGTAAAGCGTCATCAATGACGTCATGTTCAAAGCATTCGAAGGAATGAAAAGGCTTTGGGTGATCAATTTGAGTCCACGCACGGATTGCCAGCATCCGCGCCTGGACTCGGGGGCTACTCCATCGGGAGCGCGCGCACCGACATAATGAGGACTCGAAGAAATTGTAAAGAAGGCCTTGCAATAAGAGCTAATTGTTCGACTCGAGTCTGCGCCCGGTTCCAAGCACCCGTGCCCAGACTCGGGGGCTACTTCCATCGGGAGCGCCGGATGCGCACCCGACAGAACTTTTTTTCGCACTCCAGGATCATGCCCGGGGACTTGATTCTGTGTAGGGTAATGTTGTTTTATCATCGCGCTAACCAGCAAAAGTTGGGCACGTTACTCATTATCCCTTGCATGAGGAAAATATATCGGATGACCTACAAAGACTTGCGTAAAAACTTCTGGCAAAGGAAAATGTTCTAGTGTAACTTGAGTCTACGCACCGATTGCAAGCATCCGTACTCTAGACTCGGGGTTACTCCCATCGGGAGCGCTCGGCGCACCCGATAAAAGAAGATGATGCAGACAGAAGGGAACAAGAACGATTAAGGAGAAGGACATCGGAAGAAGACATGCTTCAGTCTCTACCCGAACTATGTTCGGCTAGACACTCGGGGGCTACTGACGTGGGCATTACCCTTCGGGTAACCAGTGTTGCCCTATCCTGTATTTCTTAGTTGGAGGCCCATGAAGCACTCGATGGCAAGGTGGGCCGCTAGGACGGTGCGGCGGAAGATTCCTTGAAGTACAAGACACGGAAGGAGCCGAACAAGGAAAGTCTGGAGATAGATCTACTGTAAACCTAGTCGTACCCGATAGACCTCTTGAGACCGGCCTCCTATATAAAGGCCGGAGAGAGGGCTGCCGAGGGATATACAATCAATCTTAGCGATCTTAGCCACCAGAATAGACCTAGGTTACCCTAGTACTTAGCTATCTCGACGAGATCTCAGCCGAACTATTCGGCACCCCATTGTAACCCATTATCATCATAATCAAGAACAGACAGGCAGGACGTAAGGGTTTTACCTCATCGAGGGCCCCGAACCCGGGTAAATCGCTCCCCGCTTGTCGTGAACCGATGTCTCATGTCAGCTTAGGATTCCATCAACCCTAAGCCCTATCGGAGGGCATTGCCGAGGAGCACCCTCGACAAATCCCGACCATCTCCTTCAGCCTACAACGAGGGAACTACTCACACATGGATGGGGGAATCATGGATGGTTGATGGAGAGGCGGTGATGGCGATGGCGATGATGTCCTCCAATTCCCCGTCCCGGTAGGGTGCCGAACCAGTTCCTGCCTCCAAAATAGGGTTTCGCGAGGCGGCGGCGCTACGGACTTTTCTCTGGAATAACTTCGAACCCCCTGTGGTTTTTCGTGACGAGGATCTTATAGAAAGGGGAGGCCGAAACGACGAAGGGGTCGGGAATACACCCCTGTGCGCGGCTAAGGCCTGGGCCGCGCCTGGGCCATGTACTCCCAGCCTGTGCCCCCTGCTCTTCACCTTCTGGCTCTGTGAGTTCCCCGGGAAAATAAGGAATTTGGGTATATTTCTCGGATTTTTCCCGAAAGTTGATTTTCTGCACAAAAACAAGACACCAGGGCAATTCTGCTGAAAACAGCGTTAGTCCGTGTTAGTTGCATTCAAAACACACAAGTTTGAGGGCAAATAATAACAAAAAGGTTCGGGAAAGTAGATACGTTTTGGACGTATCAACTCCCCCAAGCTTAGATTATTGCTTGCCCTCAAGCAATTCAGTGACAACTGAGTGCGATAAAAGACTTTCACGAACCTATTTGTTCCATAAGATGTATATATTCTCACGGATGATCAAATACTTAGCTAATTCATAAATAAGGAGCATGTGAAACAACATAATCAGCAGTAATGCAAACCATGAATGGATACCAATAGCAATGATAAGCAACATGAAACATAAACACTTGCAAGATTGCAATAGTCATAATGAAGTAAGACAAAGTGGTATCTCGCTTGCCCCTATTTGGAAGCAAAACATAAATGCACAGGGCACCTCTGAAGTCCAAAAGAAGACTAGAAGTAAAGATATCGAAAGATGCAAGCATCACAAATATGCAATAAATAATCTTGTCTTGGGACAAGCACATTACACTAAGAATGACTGCCAATGCTTCTAGGAAAGTGCTTTAAAAGAGAGAATGGTGACTCAACATTGCGGTGGTTGAATGGTCCTTTGCAAAGGAAAGCAGAGATTAAACATGTGCTAGAGCTTTTCATTTGTAAAACTGAGGTAAAATTGCTTTTTGAGTGGTGGTTGCTTTTGTCAACGAATCGGTAAAAGGGTTTTTGTCATCTTCCATACTAAACAAGTTTGAGAGCGGTTCCGAAATATTTGGGTGAAGCCTCTTTTCATCTATGCTACTTATAAAACTGTGATACTCCTCCCATCCATTTCTTACACATACCATGGCTAGCCGATGTTGGAGATATGCCCAAGAGGCAATAATAAAAGTGGTTATTATATATCTTTATGTTTATGATAAATGTTTATATACCATGCTATAATTGTATTAACCGAAACATTGATACATGTGTGTTATGTAAACAAACAAATGAGTCCCTAGTAAGCCTCTTAACTAGCTTGTTGATTAATAGATGATTAGTTTCATAATCATGAACATTGGATGTTATTAATGACAAGGTTATATCATTATATGAATGATATAATGGACACACCCAATTAAGCGTAGCATAAGATCACGTCATTAAGTTATTTGCTATAAGCTTTCGATACATAGTTACCTAGTCCTTATGACCATGAGATCATGTAAATCACTTATACCGGAAAGGTACTTTGATTACATCAAACGCCACCGCGTAAATGGGTGGTTATAAAGGTGGGATTAAGTATCCGGAAAGTATGAGTTGAGGCATATGGATCAACAGTGGGATTTGTCCATCCCGATGACGGATAGATATACTCTGGGCCCTCTCGGTGGAATGTCGTCTAATGTCTTGCAAGCATATGAATAAGTTCATAAGAGACCACATACCACGGACGAGTAAAGAGTACTTGTCAGGAGACGAGGTTGAACAAGGTATAGAGTGATACCGATGATCAAACCTCGGACAAGTAAAATATCGCGTGACAAAGGGAATTGGTATCGTATGTGAATGGTTCATTCGATCACTAAGTCATCGTTGAATATGTGGGAGCCATTATGGATCTCCAGATCCCGCTATTGGTTATTGGTCGGAGTGAGTACTCAACCATGTCCGCATAGTTCGCGAACCGTAGGGTGACACACTTAAAGTTGGATGTTGAAATGGTAGAACTTGAATATGGAATGGAGTTCGAATATTTGTTCGGAGTCCCGGATGAGATCCCGGACATCACGAAGAGTTCCGAATGGTCCGGAGAATAAGATTCATATATAGGATGTCATTTTATGTGTTTGAAAATGATTCGGAAGGTTCTATGGAAGGTTCTAGAAGGTTCTAGAAAAGTCCGGAAGAAACCGCTAAGGAAGGAGGAGTCCCGGAGGGACTCCACCTCCCATGGCCGGCCAACCCTAAGGGGGAGGAGTCCCAAGTGGACTCCCCTAAGGGGGCCGGCCCCCCCACATGGAAAGGGGGAATCCCACCTCAAGTGGGATTCCCACCTTGGGTAGGTTTCCCTATCACATGGAAGGTTTTGGGTTCGGGTCTTATTCGGAGACTTGTAGTCCAACACTTGGGGCTTCCACCTATATAAAGAGGGACCAAGGGGAGGGGGCCGGCCACCCCAACAACCACCAAGGTGGCCGCACCCCTTGAGGCCGGCGCCCCTCCCAAACCCTAGCGGTCTCTCTCCTCCACCACATCCCGCACGCTTAGCGAAGCTCCGCCGGATTTCTCCACCACCACCGACACCACGCCGTCGTGCTGTCGGATTCAAGAGGAGCTACTACTTCCGCTGCCCGCTGGAACGGGAGGTGGACGTCGTCTTCATCAACAACCGAACGTGTGACCGAGTACGGATGCCCGTTCGTGGCGCCGTGATCAAGATCTTCTACGCGCTTTTGCAAGCGGCAAGTGAACCTCTACCGCAGCAACAAGAGCCTCATCTTGTAGGCTTGGAATCTCTTCAAGGGTGAGACTCGATAATCCCCCTCGTTGCTACCGTCTTTTAGATTGCATCTTGGCTTGGATTTGTTCGCGGTAGGAAATTTTTGTTTTCTATGCTACGTTATCCTATAGTGGTATCGAGCCGTGTCTATGCATAGATGGTTGCACGAGTAGAACACAATGGTTTGTGGGCGTTGATGTTTTTGTTGTCTTTAGTTTGAGTACTTTGCATCTTTGTGGCATAGTGATGGCGGCTCGGGCTAACTTTACATGACCGTTCATGAGATTTGCTCCACGCTCGACATGCAACTTGTATTGCATAAGTGGCTTTGCGGGTGTCTGTCTCTCCTACTATAGTGAAGATTCAATTTACTCTTCTATTGACAACACTAGTATCACCGTTGTGGTTGATGTTCGTAGGTAGATTGGATCTTACTCGAAAACCCTAAACCACGTAAAATATGCAAACCAAATTAGAGAACGTCTAACTTGTTTTTGCAGGGTTTGGTGATGTGATATGGCCATAATGTGATGATGACTATGTATGAGATGATCATTATTGTATTGTGGCAACCGGCAGGAGCCTTATGGTTGTCTTTAAATTTCATGTTGAGTAGTATTTCAAAGTAGTTGTAATAGTTGCTACATGGAGGACGATCATGAAGACGGCGCCATTGACCTTGGTGCTTCGCCGACGATGATGGAGATCATGCCCGTTGATGATGGAGATCATGTCCGTGCTTTGGAGATGAAGATCAAAGGCGCAAAGACAAAGGGCCATATCATATCACATATGAACTGCATGTGATGTTAATCCTTTTATGCATCTTATTTTGCTTAGATCGCGACGGTAGCATTATAAGATGATCCCTCTCACTAAAATATCAAGATAATAAAGTGTTCATCCTTAGTAGCACCTTTGCCAAGACTTGTCGTTTCGAAGCATCTCGTGATGATCGGGTGTGATAGAATCAACAAGTGCATACAACGGTGCCGTTTTGCACATGCGGATACTAAGGTGGCCTTGACGAGCCTAGCATGTACAGACATGGTCTCGGAACACGTGATACCGAAAGGTAGAGCATGAATCATATGATTGATATGATGAACACTTTGAGTGTTCTCCATTGAAGTTACATCTTGTCTCGTGATGATCGGACTTGGTGTGGTGGATTTGGTTCGTGTGATCACTAAGACAATGCGAGGGATATTGTTTTGAGTGGGAGTTCACCTAGTTTTTAATTATATTGAATTAAAATTTTGAACTCAATTTGTCATAAACTTAGTCTAAACTATTGCAAATATGTTGTAGATATGCCGTCCCCAATCAATTTTAACCAGTTCCTAGAGAAAGAAAAGCTTAAGAGCAACGGTAGCAACTTCACCGACTGGTTCCGTCATGTGAGGATCTTCCTCAATGGCGGAAATCTGCAATATGTGCTTGATGCACCGCTAGGTGACCCTCCCAGAAACTGAAACCGATGAAGTAAAGAATGTTTACGCGACTCGGAAAACTCGGTACTCTCAAGTTCAGTGTGGAAGCCGATCTTCAAAAACGTTTTGAGCACCACGATCCACATGAGTTAGTCAATGAGTTGAAAACTATCTTTGAGACTCATGCGGCCGTGGAATGCTATGAAGCATCGAAACACTTCTTCAGCTGCATGATGGAAGAAGGCAGCTCCGTTAGTGAGCACATGCTCGCTATGACCGGGCATGCGAAGAAACTCAGTGACTTGGGAATAGTGATTCCTAACAGACTGGGGATTAATCGTGTCCTTCAATCACTGCCACCTAGTTACAAGAACTTTGTGATGAATTACAATATGCAGAACATGAACAAAGAGTTACCTGAACTCTTCGCCATGCTAAAATCTGCTGAGATTGAAATTAAGAAAGAGCACCAAGTGTTGATGGTCAACAAGACCACCAGTTCAAACAGGGCAAGTCTAAAGGCAAGAACAAGAAGAGTGGCAAGAAAGCTGCCACGCCTCCTGTGAAACCTAAGAATGGCCCTAAGCCTGATGCTGAGTGCTATTACTGCAAGGAGAAGGGACACTGGAAGCGTAATTGCTCCAAGTATTTGGCGGATTTGAAGAGCGGCCTTGTCAAGAAGAAGAAAGAAGGTATATCTGATATACATGTTATAGATGTTTATCTTACTGGTTCTCGTTCTGGGTATTTGATACTGGTTCGGTTGCTCATATTTGTAACTCGAAACAAGAACTAAAGAATAAACGAAGACTACTAAAGGATGAAGTGACCATGCGCGTTGGAAATGGATCCAAAGTCGATGTGATCGCTGTCGGCACACTTCCTCTACATCTACCTTCGGGATTAGTTTTAAGCCTAAATAATTGTTATTTTGTACCCGCGTTGAGCATGAACATTATATCAGGATCTTGTTTAATGCAAGACGGTTATTCATTCAAGTCTGAGAATAATGGTTGTTCTATTTTTATGAATAATATCTTTTATGGTCGAGCACCTGAAAAGAATGGCTTATTTCTGTTAGATCTCGATAGTAGTGATACACATATACATAACATTGATGCTAAGCGAATTAGATTGAATGATAATTCTACTTATATGTGGCACTGTCGTCTTGGTCATATTGGAGTGAAACGCATGAAGAAACTCCATACCGATGGATTACTTGAATCACTTGACTTTGAGTCACTTGATAGATGCGAAGCATGTCTAATGGGAAAAATGACTAAGACTCCATTCTCTGGTATTATGGAGCGAGCTACAGACTTGTTGGAAATCATACATACCGATGTGTGCGGACCAATGAGTGTAGCCTCGCGCGGTGGTTATCGTTATGTTCTAACCTTCACAGATGATTTGAGTAGATATGGGTATATCTATTTAATGAAACATAAATCCGAAACTTTCGAGAAGTTTAAGGAATTTCAAAGTGAAGTAGAAAATCAACGTAACAAGAAGATTAAATTTCTACGATCTGATCGTGGAGGTGAATATCTGAGTTATGAGTTTGGCATGCATTTAAAGAAATGCGGAATACTTTCACAATTGACACCGCCGGGAACACCACAACGAAACGGTGTGTCCGAACGTCGTAATCGAACTCTCTTAGATATGGTTCATTCTATGATGTCTCTTACTGATTTGCCGTTATCATTTTGGAGTTATGCATTAGAGACACCGCATTCACTTTAAATAGAGCACCATCAAAATCCGTTGAAACGACGCCGTATGAATTATGGTTTAATAAGAAACCTAAGCTATCGTTCCTAAAAGTTTGGGGTTGCGAAGCCTATGTAAAAAAGTTACAACCGGACAAGCTAGAACCCAAAGCGAGAAATGCGTCTTCATAGGATACCCTAAGGAAACTATAGGGTACACTTTCTATCACAGATCCGAAGGCAAGATCTTTGTTGCTAAGAACGGAACCTTTCTTGAGAAAGAATTTCTCACTAAAGAAGTGACTGGAAGAAAAGTAGAACTCGATGAGATTGAAGAATCTCTCCTCGTTGATCAGAGTAGCGCAGTACCGGAAGATGTTCCTGTGCCGCCTACACCGGCAACAGAGGAAGCTAATGATAATGATCATGAAACTTCAAATGAGATAGCTACTGAACCTCGCAGATCGACAAGGGAACGTGCCACTCCTGATTGGTATGATCCTTGTCTAAATGTCATGATTGTGGATAACAATGATGAAGACCCCGCGACGTATGAAGAAGCGATGATGAGCCCAAATTCCAACAAATGGCAAGAAGCCATGAAATCCGAAATGGGATCCATGTATGATAACAAAGTATGGACTTTGGTAGACTTACCTGATAGCCGCAAGGCTGTCGAGAATAAATGGATCTTCAAGAGAAAAACAGATGCTGATGGTAATATTACTGTCTATAAAGCTCGACTTGTCGCAAAGGGTTTTCGACAAATTCAAGGTGTTGACTACGATGAGACTTTCTCACCTGTAGCGAAGCTAAAATCTGTGAGGATTTTGTTAGCAATAGCTGCATTTTTCGATTATGAGATTTGGCAGATGGATGTCAAAACGGCGTTCCTTAATGGAGACATTGAGGAAGAGTTGTATATGGTACAACCCAAAGGTTTTGTCGATCCTAAAAATGCTGACAAAGTATGCAAACTTCAGCGTTCAATTTATGGACTGAAGCAAGCATCAAGAAGTTGGAACCGACGCTTTGATAAGGTGATCAAAGACTTCGGGTTTATACAGTGTCATGGAGAGGCCTGTATTTACAAGAAAGTGAGTGGGAGCTCTGTAGCATTCCCGATATTATATGTAGATGACATATTATTGATTGGGAATGATATAGAACTATTAAGCAGTGTAAAGGGTTATTTGAATAATAGTTTTTCAATGAAAGACCTTGGTGAAGCATCATATATATTAGGCATCAAGATTTGTAGAGATAGATCAAGACGTTTAATAGGGCTATCACAGAGTACATAC
The DNA here is from genome assembly GCA_030979885.1 of Lolium multiflorum. Classification (NCBI taxonomy): domain Eukaryota; kingdom Viridiplantae; phylum Streptophyta; class Magnoliopsida; order Poales; family Poaceae; genus Lolium; species Lolium multiflorum. Next base: position 270,209,838 of record CM061748.1, on the reverse strand, counting down.
CTGGACAAGATTCTAAAGAAGTTTAGAATGGACGAAAGTAAGAAAGGATTCTTACCTATGTTACCAGGCAAGGTCTTGAGTAAGACTCAAGGACCGGCTACGGCAGAAGAAAGAGAAAGGATGAGTCAGATCCCCTATGCCTCGGCAGTAGGCTCTATCATGTATGCCATGCTATGTACAAGACCGGATATAGCACATGCCTAGTTTGACTAGCAGATATCAAAGTGATCCAGGAATGGAACACTGGACAGCGGTCAAGAATATCCTGAAGTACTTGAAAAGAACTAAGGATATGTTTCTTTGTTATGGAGGTGACCAAGAGCTCGTTGTAACAAGTTACACCGATGCAAGTTGGAACACTGATCCTGATGACTCTAAGTCACAGTCTGGGTACGTGTTTATATTGAATGGTGCTGCAGTAAGCTGGGCAAGCTCGAAGCAGTGCACGGTGGCGAAATCCTCAACTGAATCGGAGTACATAGCGGCTTCAGAGGCTTCATCAGAAGCGGTATGGATGAAGAGGTTCATTGTAGAGCTCGGTGTGGTTCCTAGTGCATTGGACCCACTAGTCATCTATTGTGACAACATGGGTGCCATCGCCAATGCACAAGAACCAAGGTCACACAAGAGGCTGAAGCATATCAAGCTGCGTTATCATTCGATTCGCGAGTACATCGAAGATGGAGAAGTAAAGATTTGCAAAGTACACACTGATCTGAATGTAGCAGATCCGTTGACTAAAGCTCTCCCTAGGGCAAAGCATGACCAACACCAGAATGCCATGGGTGTTAGGTACCTTACAATGTAATCTAGATTATTGACTCTAGTGCAAGTGGGAGACTGTTGGAGATATGCCCAAGAGGCAATAATAAAAGTGGTTATTATATATCTTTATGTTTATGATAAATGTTTATATACCATGCTATAATTGTATTAACCGAAACATTGATACATGTGTGTTATGTAAACAACAATGAGTCCCTAGTAAGCCTCTTAACTAGCTTGTTGATTAATAGATGATTAGTTTCATAATCATGAACATTGGATGTTATTAATGACAAGGTTATATCATTATATGAATGATATAATGGACACACCCAATTAAGCGTAGCATAAGATCACGTCATTAAGTTTTTTGCTATAAGCTTTCGATACATAGTTACCTAGTCCTTATGACCATGAGATCATGTAAATCACTTATACCGGAAAGGTACTTTGATTACATCAAACGCCACTGCCTAAATGGGTGGTTATAAAGGTGGGATTAAGTATCCGGAAAGTATGAGTTGAGGCATATGGATCAACAGTGGGATTTGTCCATCCCGATGACGGATAGATATACTCTGGGCCCTCTCGGTGGAATGTCGTCTAATGTCTTGCAAGCATATGAATAAGTTCATAAGAGACCACATACCACGGTACGAGTAAAGAGTACTTGTCAGGAGACGAGGTTGACCAAGGTATAGAGTGATACCGATGATCAAACCTCGGACAAGTAAAATATCGCGTGACAAAGGGAATTGGTATCGTATGTGAATGGTTCATTCGATCACTAAGTCATCGTTGAATATGTGGGAGCCATTATGGATCTCCAGATCCCGCTATTGGTTATTGGTCGGAGTGAGTCTCAACCATGTCCGCATAGTTCGCGAACCGTAGGGTGACACACTTAAAGTTGGATGTTGAAATGGTAGAACTTGAATATGGAATGGAGTTCGAATATTTGTTCGGAGTCCCGGATGAGATCCCGGACATCACGAGGAGTTCCGGAATGGTCCGGAGAATAAGATTCATATATAGGATGTCATTTTATGTGTTTGAAAATGATTCGGAAGGTTCTATGGAAGGTTCTAGAAGGTTCTAGAAAAGTCCGGAAGAAACCGCTAAGGAAGGAGGAGTCCCGGAGGGACTCCACCTCCCATGGCCGGCCAACCCTAAGGGGAGGAGTCCCAAGTGGACTCCCCAAGGGCCGGCCCCCCCCCACATGGAAGGGGAATCCCACCTCAAGTGGGATTCCCACCTTGTAGGTTTCCCTATCACATGGAAGGTTTTGGGTTCGGGTCTTATTCGGAGACTTGTAGTCCAACACTTGGGGCTTCCACCTATATAAAGAGGGACCAAGGGGAGGGGGCCGGCCACCCCAACAACCACCAAGGTGGCCGCACCCCTTGAGGCCGGCGCCCCCTCTCCCAAACCCTAGCGGCTCTCTCTCCTCCACCACATCCCGCACGCTTAGCGAAGCTCCGGATTTCTCCACCACCACCGACACCACGCCGTCGTGCTGTCGGATTCAAGAGGAGCTACTACTTCCGCTGCCCGCTGGAACGGGGAGGTGGACGTCGTCTTCATCAACAACCGAACGTGTGACCGAGTACGGAGGTGCTGCCCGTTCGTGGCGCCGTGATCAAGATCTTCTACGCGCTTTTGCAAGCGGCAAGTGAACGTCTACCGCAGCAACAAGAGCCTCATCTTGTAGGCTTTGGAATCTCTTCAAGGGTGAGACTCGACAATCCCCTCGTTGCTACCGTCTTCTAGATTGCATCTTGGCTTGGATTTGTTCGTGGTATAAAACCGTTGCTTACACATACCATGGCTAGCCGAATCCTCGGGTGCCGACCAACAATCACAAACCATGGAGGAGTGCCACTTTCTTATAATTTCCTATTTTCTTCCCCTTTTGGAAGTTGTGGTCAAACCAGCTCTTCTTCTTTTTATATCTATCATTTTTATTGACAAGCGAGATGAAGCTCACGAGTCTTGCGGTACTTAGTAAAGCATGGAAGACGACAATAATAACTCTCACATCCTCATGAGCTAAAAACAGTGTCACAAAACGAGGATTTGTTTGAAGGTTTTAAAGGTAGCACATGCAAATTTGCTTGGAGTGGCGATGAAATACCACGTGTAGGTAGATATGGTGGACTCATTTGGCATGCTTTGGTTCAGTAGTTGGATGCACGAGCAGTAACTCCGCTCAGTACAGGTGAAGGCTAGCAAAAGACTGGGAAGCGACAATCAAAAATGCATTGGCGGTCATAATCATGCTTGCGACAAAACGCGATTAAAAACGGCATAAAAGCAATGCAAGAACTCCGAGGCAAAATAAATCATCAAGGCTTAATTGACTATTGTTCAGTCATATGCATGCGTGAGCACGTGCCAAGTCGATTCAAATGAAACAGTCAGAGGAGGATACCACAATGTCAATACCGCTATATGAAAAGAGCAATGCAAGCAAACGCGAATGTAAAATGTTACCCACCAAATGTAAATTGAAACCAGTCGTGAGAGAGCGGTACTACTGAATATAATTGAGTAACATACACCCCACATGAATAAACTAAGTACCTTCACATAGATGAGTATATGTACAAAAATGAAAACAAATAGAGTTCATACCAGCCTCTCACCACAAGCAGATTGTCGTAGATCGTCATTATTGCTATACTTGTGTGGCTCGAATGATATAAAATGAAAACCATGCTCCAATATAGCCTTGAGAGACCACTGAACCCTGCATAAACTATACAAAATCAAAGAAGAAGAACAAATATTTTTGGATTTTCGATATTAGAGTCACCGAACGAAAGTAAAATCTTTTTGGATTTTCTCATAGCAAACCAACGATAGTAAATAAAGAAAAATAGAAACAAGAAACCAAATAAACAAATGATAAATAGAAACAACAGAACTATTTTTGGTCTTTTTGTGTTTTAGAAAATAAACAAAGCAAAAAACAAGAGAAAGAAAACTAAAAGAGTCACACAAAAGCAAAGTGGCAGAAATCTGCCAAAACTTGATAGCAGTACAATAATCAATTTTTTGGAAAACCTTCTGCTGCTCAACTAGAAAAGTGCTCAAGTAATGAAAGTTAGGTAATAACCTGGGGAGCATTCACAAAAATTGGCTACTCAAAATAACGTTCTAGTTATTTTTAGTAATTTTTCCAGTATCAGTCCAGAATCTGTTTTTTAGACAGCACTTCCCCAAATATCATCTTCCTCATATTAGAGGCAACCATCGGCACACAAATGAAATAAAAAGTAAAAGTAAAGATTACTACAGTAGTAACAACCTTCAAAAACTAAAATAAGAACCTACTGAAATAAAAATAACCGAAAGAGAAACAACCAAAAGAAGCGAAACAAGTATATACAAATGACCGGCAATTGTAATATGCAATGAATGAGTGATGCCGGCGTACCTCCACCCAAGTTTAGGCTTTTGGCCTAAGTGAGGCTCAGTACCAAGTGTCCCATGATGTAGTAGGTGCTGGGATATACTCCGAGGTAGCACCATCTTCCGGATGAGAGCTCGAGGATGCACCAGGATAATACACCGTGTAGTCGACAGGAGGTGCCTCCTGATACTCCTGGGGTTCCGGGTCGTGATGCTCATGGAAACCAATTACTCTGAGCTTATCCTCCACTCTCTCCAATGTAACAAAGAGAGGCCTGTTGACAACACTGAACAAACTTTGTCGAAGCAAAGGCAAGTGCCTTTCCTCACGGTCAGCGAAGAACAATCTATACATCAAGTTTCCGAAAGTCGAATCATTGGTAACAAAATGATGCATTTTCATTGCCGCAAGTTCAAGCCTTGGTGACACCATCAAAGTATCAGTAGGATCCACATGGAGATCATAGTGGAGAAGAGCACGTGTAGAAATAATCCCACCATAATCGGGACCTTTTGCTGACAACCGTCGAGCAATCAAACCACCAAGATTATACTTGGGGCTTTCATTGATGGCCGTATCGAGAAAAGCCAAGTGATGGTTAGAGATATTACTAGTGTTCTCTCTTCCCAAAACACTAGTAACAAGAAAAAAGTTAAAATAACGAACAACAGGGAATTGGATGTTTCTTATCTTCCCTCGCTGGGAGCTGCGAGTGTCGTCACCGGTCACTTCCCTGTAGACTTCTGCAAGTTCAGCTGGACTGTTTGAAATCTTCTTGTCTGCACCAAACGCACCAAGACCTAAAATGCTGCAAAATTCTGTCAAGAGCATGACAATAGGTCTATCATATATTTTGAAGGACACAATAGAACCATATTCTCTAGATTTGAGCTTGAAGCCCTTAGTGAAAATCTTGGTGAGCAATGCATATTGAGGGACTTCATTCCTCATATAAGAGGTTAGTCCAGCTTTATCAACAAGGTGTAGGAAATCTCCACGAATCCCTGCATCGTTCAAGAAATCATAGCAAGGATATGTGCATGCATTTGCATCACCAAAATCCCTGTCACCAATGTCTGGCGCGATGTCATCTTCATTGTAGGATCTCCTAATTCAAGTGGAAGACCTCGAAGGTCTCGATGACCTCCTTGGTTCCCCCTCAAAGAACTCACCAAAGTTGTGCTGGTTCATGCTCTTTTCTGAAATTTGAAGCCCACAATATAAAAATTAATTTTGAGACAAACAAATAAGGTAGAACACTAAAACAACAAGTAGGAAGGCTAAACATGCATCAAAAATACTTCTAAGAGCATAAATCAAGCATGCAAGCTCACATAACCATTCAACTAAGATGGCAAAATACTCAAGATATACTCCACCAAACAAAATTCTACTTGGGTGAGCGGAGGAGTCACATACCAAAGAGGAAAATTGCCAAATTCCAGACAGAAATCTGGGTTGAGCAAGGAGATCGAGAAATCCTGAGCCCTCGGGCGAAAACGCGAGTGAGAACAGTACGAGTTTTCGGGAGAGAGAGTGGAATGAGTGGAAGGGATGAGTGAGTGGGGCCAGAAGGGCCCCATACACATAGCAGGCGTGACCAGGGGGTGCCCGCGCCTAGCCCATGTATGGCCGGCCTGGCCCCCCCCTAAGCAGCCTCAGGTCCCAATCCTCCTCATTCCATGAATAATTTTTTTTGGTAAACTATCTGGAATTTTTTGAGAAACTTCATTGTTTGACCAAATTCCAGATTTTAAAACAAAAGATTCAGCGCTGGAAAAATTTAAACAACGATGAAAGTGATGGGTTCGTTGCATGAAAAACAAAAAATTTCTACCGTGAACATGAACAAAAACCAAGATCCAATCTAGGAAGAAGCAAGATCTAATCTACCAAGATCGAAGCAACGAGAAGATCATGAGACTAACCCTCGAAGATTCCAAAGCCTACGAGATTAGATCTCGTTGTTGATGTAGTCGATCGTCCGTGCTGCAATCCGGCAGCACTTCCGTACTCGGTCGTGCGTACGGTGTCGATGAAGCCCGTCTCTCCCCGTGCGGGCAGCGGAGGTGTGGTAGATCTCCTCGGAATCCCAGCAGCACGACGGCGTGGTGGTGGTGGTGGAGGAGAAAAGCCGCAGGGCTTCGCCCGGAGATCGATGGAGGAGGAGAGGGGCGGCCAGAGGTTGGTCTGATGGATGGGCTGCGCCTCCTGCCCCCTCCCCTCTTTATATAGGGGGGAGGTCGGTTGGGGTGGCCCCCTGCGCCCCAAACCCATCTAGGGCCGGCGGCCACAAGGGGGGGAGGGGATTTCTTCCCCCCCCTCCCCCTAGGGTTTTGGGGAAACCCTAAGGGGTTGGCCTGGGCCTTGGGGCATGTGCCCCTGGCCCATTAGGCTAGGGTGCATCCCCTTGGCCCATGCTAGGCCTCCTAGGGTCGTGGGCCCACTGGTGGGACCCTCGGAACCTTCTAGAACCTTCCGGTCTTTCACCGGAAAAATCCCGAACTTTTCCGAAACCTAGAAATCAACTTCCCTTATATGAATCTTATTCTCCGGACCTCCTCCTGGATCCCATTCGAGACTCCGAACAAACTTCGTCTCCATCTCATATTCCGAATCTACTTATGAGACATCGAACCTTAAGCGCGTCACCCTACGGTTCGTGAACTATGCAGACATGGTCGAGACTCCTCTCCGACCAATAACCAATAGCAGGATCTGGAGATCCATAATGGCTCCCACACATTCAATGATAACTTAGTGATCGATTTAACCATTTACATACGATACTGATTCCCTTTGTCACGCGATACTTTACTTGTCCGAGGTTCGATCATCGGTATCTCCATACCTAGTTCAATCTCGTTACCGACAAGTACTCTTTACTCGTACCGTGGTATGTCATCTCTTGTGACCTAGTCACATGCTTGCAAGCTAATCAGACGACATTCCACCGAGAGGGCCCAGAGTATATCTATCCGTCATCGGGATGGACAAATCCCACTCTTGATCCATATTCCTCAACTCACACTTTCCGAATACTTAATCCCATCTTTATAACCACCTATTTACACAATGGCGTTTGATGTAATCAAAGCATCCTTCCGGTGTAAGTGATTTACATGATCTCATGGTCGAAGGACTAGGTAACTATGTATCGAAAGCTTATAGCAAGTTGAACTTAATGACTTGATCTTATGCTACGCTCATTTGGGTGTGTGTCCATTATATCATTCATCCAATGACATAATCTTGTTATTAATAACATCCAATGTTCATGATCCCACTTGCACTAGAGTCAATAATCTAGATTACATTGTAAGGTACCTAACACCCATGGCATTCTGGTGTTGGTCATGCTTTGCCCTAGGGAGAGCTTTAGTCAACGGATCTGCCACATTCAGATCTGTGTGTACTTTGCAAATCTTTACTTCACCATCTTCGATGTACTCGCGAATCGAATGAAAATGCAACTTGATATGCTTTAGCTTCTTGTGTGACCTTGGTTCTTGTGCATTGGTGATGGCACCCATGTTGTCACAATATATGACTAATGGGTCCAATGCACTAGGAACCACACCAAGCTCAACAATGAACCTCTTCATCCATACCGCTTCCGATGAAGCCTCCGAAGCCGCTATGTATTCAGATTCAGTTGAAGACTTCACCACCGTGCACTGCTTGGAACTCATCCAGCTTACTGCATCACCATTCAATATAAACACGTACCCAGACTGAGACTTAGAGTCATCAGGATCAGTGTTCCAACTTGCATCGGTGTAACTGGTTACAACGAGCTCTTGGTCACCTTCATAACAAAGAAACATATCCTTAGTCCTTTTCAAGTACTTCAGGATATTCTTGACCGCTGTCCAGTGTTCCATTCCTGGATCACTCTGATATCTGCTGGTCAAACTAACAACATGTGCGATATCCGGTCTAGTACACGGCATGGCATACATGATAGAGCCTACTGCCGAGGCATAGGGGATCTTGTTCATCCTCTCTCTTTCTTCTGCCGTAGCCGGACCTTGAGTTTTACTCAAGACCTTACCTGGCAACATAGGCAAGAACCCTTTCTTGCTTTCATCCATTCTAAACTTCTTTAGAATCTTGTCCAGGTATGTACTCTGTGAAAGCCCTATTAGGCGTCTTGATCTATCTCTATAAATCTTGATGCCTAAAATGTACGCTGCTTCACCAAGGTCTTTCATTGAAAAACACTTATTCAAATAACCTTTTACACTGCTTAGTAGTTCTATATCATTCCCAATCAATAATATGTCATCTACATATAATATCAGGAACGCTACATAGCTCCCACTCACTTTCTTGTAAATACAGGCCTCACCATGAGTCTGTATAAACCCGAAGTCTTTGATCACCTTATCAAAGCGTCGGTTCCAACTCCGGGATGCTTGCTTCAGTCCATAAATGGAACGCTGAAGTTTGCATACCTTGTCAGCATTTTTAGGATCGACAAAACCTTTGGGTTGTACCATATACAACTCTTCCTCAATGTCACCATTAAGGAACACCGTTTTGACATCCATCTGCCAAATATCATAATCGAAAAATGCAGCTATTGCTAACAAAATCCTCACAGACTTTAGCTTCGCTACAGGTGAGAAAGTCTCATCGTAGTCAACTCCTTGAATTTGTCGGAACCCCTTCGCGACAAGTCGAGCTTTATAGACAATAATATTACCATCAGCATCTGTTTTTCTCTTGAAGATCCATTTATTCTCGACAGCCTTGCGGCTATCAGGTAAGTCTACCAAAGTCCATACTTGGTTATCATACATGGATCCCATTTCGGATTTCATGGCTTCTTGCCATTTGTTGGAATCTGGGCTCATCATTGCTTCCTCATACGTCGTAGGGTCTTCATCATTGTTACCCACAATCATGACATTTAGACAGGGATCATACCAATCAGGAGTGGTACGCTCCCTCGTCGATCTGCGAGGTTCAGTAGCTTCCTCGTTCGAAGTTTCATGATCATTGATGTCTACGGGTGCTTCTATTCTTGTAGACAGTGTTGGGCCTCCAAGAGCAGAGGTTTGTAGAACAGTAGCAAGTTTCCCTTAAGTGGATCACCCAAGGTTTATCGAACTCAGGGAAGAAGAGGTCAAAGATATCCCTCTCATGCAACCCTGCAACCACAAAGCAAGAAGTCTCTTGTGTCCCCAACACACCTAATAGGTGCACTAGTTCGGCGAAGAGATAGTGAAATACAAGTGGTATGAATGAATATGAGCAGTAGTACGGCGCCAGAAAAGTGCTTGCTGGCGTGTTGATGGTAGTAATATTGCAGGAAGTAAAGATGCAGTAGAACAGTAAACAAGCAGCGATAGCAGTATTTAGGAACAAGGCCTAGGGATCATACTTTCACTAGTGGACACTCTCAACATTGATCACATAACAGAATAAATAGATAGATGCTAGACTCTACACCCTCTTGTTGGATGATGAACACCACTGTGTAGGATTACACGAACCCTCAATGCCGGAGTTAACAAGATCCACAATATTCAATGTTCATATTTAAATAACCTTAGAGTGCATGACAAATCAACATAACCAAACCAAGTACTAACATAGCATGCACACTGTCACCTTCACACTACGAAAGGAGGAATAGATCACATCAATACTATCATAGCAATAGTTAACTTCATAATCTACAAGAGATCACAATCATAGCCTACGCCAAGTACTACACGATGCACACACTGTCACCATTACACCGTGCAGGAGGAATAAACTACTTTAATAACATCACTAGAGTAGCACACAGATAAATTGTGATACAAAACACATTGCAATCATAAAGGGATATAAATAAGCACTTCACTATGCCATTCATAACAGTGAATAAGTATTCTGTGAAATATAGCCTAAGAGACCCACACGGTGCACACTGTCACCTTTACACACGTGGGACAAGGAGTCTCCGGAGATCACATAAGTAAAATCCACTTGACTAGCATAATGACATCTAGATTACAAGCATCATCATATGAATCTCAATCATGTAAGGCAGCTCATGAGATTATTGTATTGAAGTACATAGGAGAGAGATGAACCACATAGCTACCGGTACAGCCCCGAGCCTCGATGGAGAACTACCCTCCTCATGACAACAGCAGTGATGAAGATGGCGGTGGTGTCGATGGAGAAGCCTTCCGGGGGCACTTCCCCGTCCCGGCGGCGTGCCGGAACAGAGACTGTCCCCCGATCTTGGCTTCGCGATGGCGGCGGCTGGAAGGTTTCTCTGGTTTCGTCGAACGGTAGGGTTTTCGCAACGGAGACTTTAAGTAGGCGAAAGGGCAAGGTCGGTGGAGTCCTGGTGGGGCCACACACTAGGCCGGCGCGCCAGGGCTTGGGCCGCGCCGCCCTACTGTGTCCCCACCTCGTGGCCCCACTTCGTTTCCCCTTCGGACTGGAAGCTTCGTGGAAAAATAGGACCCTGGCGTTGATTTCGTCCGATTCCGAGAATATCTCCTTACTAGGATTTCTGAAACCAAAAACAGCAGAACAGCAACTGGCCCTTCGGCATCTCGTCAATAGGTTAGTTCCGGAAAACGCATAATAATGACATAAAGTATGCATAAAACATGTAGATATCATCAATAATGTGGCATGGAACATAAGAAATTATAGATACGTTTGAGACGTATCAAGCATCCCCAAGCTTAGTTCCTACTCGCCTCGAGTAGGTAAACGATAACAATGATAATTTCTTAAGTGACATGCTACCAACATAATCTTGATCATACTATTGTAAGCATATGTAATGAGTGCAGCGATCAAGACAATGGTAATGACATGAGTAAACAAATGAATCATAAAGCAAAGACTTTTCATGAATAGTACTTCAAGACAAGCATCAATAAGTCTTGCATAAAGTTAGCTCGTAAAGCAATAATTCAAAGTAAAGGTATTGAAGCAACACAAAGGAAGATTAAGTTTCAGCGGTTGCTTTCAACTTATAACATGTATATCTCATGGATATTGTCAATGTAAAGTAATATAACAAGTGCAATATGCAAGTATGTAGGAATCAATGCACAGTTCACACAAGTGTTTGCTTCTTGAGGTGGAAAGAGATAGGTGAACTGACTCAACATAAAAGTAAAAGAAAGGCCCTTCTCAGAGGGAAGCATTGATTGCTATATTTGTGCTAGAGCTTTGGTTTTGAAAACAAGAAACAATTTTGTCAACGGTAGTAATAAAGCATATGTATCATGTAAATTATATCTTACAAGTTGCAAGCCTCATGCATAGTGTACTAATAGTGCCCGCACCTTGTCCTAATTAGCTTGGGTTAACACGGATTATCATTGCATAACATATGTTTCAACCAAGTGTCACAAAGGGGTACCTCTATGCCGCCTGTACAAGGGTCTAAGGAGAAAGTTCGCATTGGATTTCTCGCTTTTGATCATTCTCAACTTAGACACCCATACCGGGACAACATAGACAACAGATAATGGACTCCTCTTTTAATGCTTAAGCATTCAACAACAGATAATATTCTCATAAGAGATTGAGGTTTTATGTCCAAACTGAAACTTCCACCATGAATCATGGCTTTAGTTAGCGGCCCAATGTTCTTCTCTAACAGTATGCATACTCAAACCATTTGATTGTGAAAACCGCCCTTACTTCAGACAAGACGAACATGCATAGCAACTCACATGATATTCAACAAAGAGTAGTTGATGGCGTCCCCAGGAACATGGTTATCGCACAACAAACAACTTAATAAGAGATAAAGTGCATAAGTACATATTCAATACCACAATAGTTTTTAAGCTATTTGTCCCATGAGCTATATATTGCAAAGGTAAAGAATGGAAATTTTAAAGGTAGCACTCAAGCAATTTACTTTGGAATGGCGGAGAAATACCATGTAGTAGGTAGGTATGGTGGACACAAGTGGCATAGTGGTTGGCTCAAGGATTTTGGATGCATGAGAAGTATTCCCTCTCGATACAAGGTTTAGGCTAGCAAGGTTATTTGAAACAAACACAAGGATGAACAGGTGCAGCAAAACTCACATAAAAGACATATTGTAAACATTATAAGACTCTACACCGTCTTCCTTGTTGTTCAAACTCTTTACTAGAAATTATCTAGACCTTAGAGAGACCAATTATGCAAACCAAATTTTAGCAAGCTCTATGTATTTCTTCATTAATGGGTGCAAAGTATATGATGCAAGAGCTTAAACATGAGCACAACAATTGCCAAGTATCAAATTATTCAAGACATTTTAGAATTACTACATGTAGCATTTCCGATTCCAACCATATAACAATTTAACGAAGAAGATTCAACCTTCGCCATGAATACTATGAGTAAAGCCTAAGGACATATTTGTCCATATGCAACAGCGGAGCGTGTCTCTCTCCCACACAATGAATGCTAGGATCCATTTCATTCAAACAAAAACAAAAACAAAAAGACGCTCCAAGTAAAGTACATAAGATGTGACCGAATAAAAATATAGTTTCAAGAGAAGGAACCTGATAATTTGTAGATGAAGAAGGGGATGCCTTGGGCATCCCCAAGCTTAGATGCTTGAGTCTTCTTGAAATATGCAGGGATGAACCACGGGGGCATCCCCAAGCTTAGACTCTTCCCTCTTCTTGATCATAGTATATCATCCTCCTCTCTTGACCCTTGAAAACTTCCTTCACACCAAACTCGAAACAAACTCATTAGAGGGTTAGTGCATAATCAAAATTTCACATGTTCAGAGGTGACACAATCATTTTTAACACTTCCGGACATTGCCCAAAGCTTCTGAAAGTTAATGGAACAAAGAAATCCATCCAACATAGCAAAAACGGCAATGCGAAATAAAAGGCAGAATCTGTCAAAACAGAACAGTCCGTAAAGACGAATTTTAAAGTGGCACCAGACTTGCTCAGATGAAAATGCCCAAATTGAATGAAAGTTGCGTACATATCTGAGGATCACTCACGCAAATTGGCAGATTTTTCTGAGTTACCTACAGAGAATTCTGCCCAGATTCGTGACAGACAGAAATCTGTTTCTGCGCAGTAATCCAAATCTAGTATCAACCTTGCTATCAAAGACTTTACTTGGCACAACAATGCAATAAAATAAGATAAGGAGAGGTTGATACAGTAGTAACAACTTCCAAGACTCAAATATAAAACAAAAGTACTGTAGTAAAATAAACACATGGGTTATCTCCCAAGAAGTGCTTTCTTTATAGCCATTAAGATGGGCTCAGCAATTTCAGTGATGCACTCTCAAGAAATAGTAGTTGAAGCAAAAGAGAGCATCAAAAAGCAAATTCAAAACAAATTTAAGCCTAACATGCTTCCTATGCATAGGAATCTTGTAAATAAACAAGTTCATGAAGAGCAAAGTAACAAGCATAGGAAGATAAAACAAGAGTAACTTCAAAAATTTCAGCATATAGAGAGGTGTTTTAGTAACATGAAAATTTCTACAACCATATTTTCCTCTCTCATAATAATTTTCAGTAGCATCATGAACAAAATCAACAATATAAGTATCACATAAAGCATTCTTATTCACATGCATAAAAGTATCATTACTCTCCACATAAGCATAATCAATTTTATTAGATGTAGTGGAAGCAAATTCAACAAAGTAGCTATCATTATTATTCTCATCATCAAATATAGGAGGCATATTGTAATCATAATTAAACTTATCCTCCATAGTAGGCGGCACCAAAAGACCAATATCATTATAATCATCATAAATAGGAGGCAAAGTATCATCAAAGTAAATTTTCTCCTCAATGCTTGGGGGACTAAAAATATCATGCTCATCAAAGCCAGCTTCCCCAAGCTTAGAATTTTCCATATCATTAGCAACAATGGTGTTCAAAGCGTTCATACTAATGTGTTCCATAGGTTTTTTAATTTTCGCATCAAACCATCCATGTCTTAAATCAGGAAATAGAATAAGAAGCTCATTGTTGTCCATTATGCCTAACTAGTGTAAACAAGAAACAAAAAGATGCAATTGCAGGATCTAAAGGAAATAGCTTCGAGCACACACACAACGGCAACAGAAAAGTACTTAGTTACCGGACCGGAGTATGAGTGCCTTTTACCTTTCCTCCCCGGCAACGGCGCCAGAAAAGTGCTTGATGTCTACGGGTGCTTCTATTCTTGTAGACAGTGTTGGGCCTCCAAGAGCAGAGGTTTGTAGAACAGCAGCAAGTTTCCCTTAAGTGGATCACCCAAGGTTTATCGAACTCAGGGAGGAAGAGGTCAAAGATATCCCTCTCATGCAACCCTGCAACCACAAAGCAAGAAGTCTCTTGTGTCCCCCAACACACCTAATAGGTGCACTAGTTCGGCGAAGAGATAGTGAAATACAAGTGGTATGAATGAATATGAGCAGTAGTACGGCGCCAGAAAAGTGCTTGCTGGCGTGCAGTTGATGGTAGTAATATTGCAGGAAGTAAAGATGCAGTAGAACAGTAAACAAGCAGCGATAGCAGTATTTAGGAACAAGGCCTAGGGATCATACTTTCACTAGTGGACACTCTCAACATTGATCACATAACAGAATAAATAGATAGATGCTAGACTCTACACCCTCTTGTTGGATGATGAACACCACTAACTGTGTAGGATTACACGAACCCTCAATGCCGGAGTTAACAAGCTCCACAATATTCAATGTTCATATTTAAATAACCTTAGAGTGCATGACAAATCAACATAACCAAACCAAGTACTAACATAGCATGCACACTGTCACCTTCACACTACGAAAGGAGGAATAGATCACATCAATACTATCATAGCAATAGTTAACTTCATAATCTACAAGAGATCACAATCATAGCCTACGCCAAGTACTACACGATGCACACACTGTCACCATTACACCGTGCAGGAGGAATAAACTACTTTAATAACATCACTAGAGTAGCACACAGATAAATTGTGATACAAAACACATTGCAATCATAAAGGGATATAAATAAGCACTTCACTATGCCATTCATAACAGTGAATAAGTATTCTGTGAAATATAGCCTAAGAGACCCACACGGTGCACACACTGTCACCTTTACACACGTGGGACAAGGAGTCTCCGGAGATCACATAAGTAAAATCCACTTGACTAGCATAATGACATCTAGATTACAAGCATCATCATATGAATCTCAATCATGTAAGGCAGCTCATGAGATTATTGTATTGAAGTACATAGGAGAGAGATGAACCACATAGCTACCGGTACAGCCCCGAGCCTCGATGGAGAACTACTCCCTCCTCATGGGAGACAGCGGTGATGAAGATGGCGGTGGTGTCGATGGAGAAGCCTTCCGGGGCACTTCCCCGTCCGGCGGCGTGCCGAACAGAACTCCTGTCCCCCGATCTTGGTCGCGATGGCGGCGGCTCGGAAGGTTTTCTGGTTTCGTCGAACGGGGTAGGGTTTTCGCAACGGAGACTTTAAGTAGGCGAAAGGGCAAGGTCGGTGGAGTCCTGGGGGGCACACACTAGACGCGGCCAGGGCTTGGGCCGCGCCGCCCTCTGTGTCCCCACCTCGTGGCCCCACTTCGTTTCCCCTTCGGACTTGGAAGCTTCGTGGAAAAATAGGACCCTGGGCGTTGATTTCGTCCGATTCCGAGAATATCTCCTTACTAGGATTTCTGAAACCAAACAGCAGAAAAAGAACTGGCCCTTCGGCATCTCGTCAATAGGTTAGTTCCGGAAAACGCATAATAATGACATAAAGTATGCATAAAACATGTAGATATCATCAATAATGTGGCATGGAACATAAGAAATTATAGATACGTTTGAGACGTATCAAGCATCCCCAAGCTTAGTTCCTACTCGCCCTCGAGTAGGTAAACGATAACAATGATAATTTCTTAAGTGACATGCTACCAACATAATCTTGATCATACTATTGTAAGCATATGTAATGAATGCAGCGATCAAGACAATGGTAATGACATGAGTAAACAAATGAATCATAAAGCAAAGACTTTTCATGAATAGTACTTCAAGACAAGCATCAATAAGTCTTGCATAAGAGTTAGCTCGTAAAGCAATAATTCAAAGTAAAGGTATTGAAGCAACACAAAGGAAGATTAAGTTTCAGCGGTTGCTTTCAACTTATAACATGTATATCTCATGGATATTGTCAATGTAAAGTAATATAACAAGTGCAATATGCAAGTATGTAGGAATCAATGCACAGTTCACACAAGTGTTTGCTTCTTGAGGTGGAAAGAGATAGGTGAACTGACTCAACATAAAAGTAAAAGAAAGGCCCTTCGCAGAGGGAAGCATTGATTGCTATATTTGTGCTAGAGCTTTGGTTTTGAAAACAAGAAACAATTTTGTCAACGGTAGTAATAAAGCATATGTATCATGTAAATTATATCTTACAAGTTGCAAGCCTCATGCATAGTGTACTAATAGTGCCCGCACCTTGTCCTAATTAGCTTGGGTTAACACGGATTATCATTGCATAACATATGTTTCAACCAAGTGTCACAAAGGGGTACCTCTATGCCGCCTGTACAAGGGTCTAAGGAGAAAGTTCGCATTGGATTTCTCGCTTTTGATCATTCTCAACTTAGACACCCATACCGGGACAACATAGACAACAGATAATGGACTCCTCTTTTAATGCTTAAGCATTCAACAAGATAATATTCTCATAAGAGATTGAGGTTTTATGTCCAAACTGAAACTTCCACCATGAATCATGGCTTTAGTTAGCGGCCCAATGTTCTTCTCTAACGTATGCATACTCAAACCATTTGATTGTGAAAACCGCCCTTACTTCAGACAAGACGAACATGCATAGCAACTCACATGATATTCAACAAAGAGTAGTTGATGGCGTCCCCAGGAACATGGTTATCGCACAACAAACAACTTAATAAGAGATAAAGTGCATAAGTACATATTCAATACCACAATAGTTTTTAAGCTATTTGTCCCATGAGCTATATATTGCAAAGGTAAAGAATGGAAATTTTAAAGGTAGCACTCAAGCAATTTACTTTGGGATGGCGGAGAAATACCATGTAGTAGGTAGGTATGGTGGACACAAGTGGTGCCCTATTTAAAGTGAATGCGGCTGTCTCTAATGCATAACCCCAAAACGATAATGGCAAATCGGTAAGAGACATCATAGATCGAACCATATCCAAGAGAGTTTGATTACGACGTTCGGACACACCATTGCGCTGTGGTGTTCCCGGCGGTGTCAACTGTGAAAGTATTCCGCATTTCTTTAAATGCATGCCAAACTCATAACTCAGATATTCGCCTCCACGATCAGAACGCAGAAACTTAATCTTCTTGTTACGTTGATTTTCTACTTCACTTTGGAATTCCTTAAACTTTTCGAAAGTTTCGGACTTATGTTTCATAAAGTAAATATACCCATATCTACTCAGATCATCCGTGAAGGTTAGAACATAACGATAACCACCGCGCAATGCTACACTCATTGGTCCGCACACATCGGTATGTATGATTTCCAACAAGTCTGTAGCTCGCTCCATTGTACCAGAGAATGGAGTCCTAGTCATTTTTCCCATTAGACATGCTTCGCATCTATCAAGTGACTCAAAGTCAAGTGACTCAAGAAGTCCATCGGAATGGAGTTTCTTCATGCGCTTCACTCCAATATGACCAAGACAACAGTGCCACATATAAGTAGAATTATCATTCAATTTAATTCACTTAGCATCAATGTTATGAACATGTGTATCACTACTATCGAGATTTAACAAGAATAAACCATTCATCTCAGGCGCATGACCATAAAAGATATTATTCATATAAATAGAACAACCCTTCTTGCATTAAACAAGATCCAGATATAATGTTCATGCTCAACGCAGGCACCAAATAACAATTATTAAGGTTTAAAACTAATCCCGAAGGTAGATGTAGAGGGAGCGTGCCGACGGCGATCACATCGACCTTGGATCCATTTCCAACGCGCATCGTCACCTCGTCCCTCGCCAGGCTTCGTTTATTCCGTAGTTCCTGTTTCGAGTTACAAATGTGAGCAACCAAACCAGTATCAAATACCCAGGCACTACTACGATTACCAGTAAGATAGACATCAATAACATGTATATCAGATATACCTTTCTTCTTGATGAGGCCGCTCTTAGATCAGCCAAGTATTTGGGGCAATTACGCTTCCAGTGCCCCTTCTCCTTGCAGTAATAGCACACAGTATCAGGTTTAGGGCCAGCCTTAGGCTTCTCAGGAGGCGCATCAACTTTCTTGCCGCCCTTCTTGAAGTTGCCCTTGTTAGGCTTGCCCTGCTTCTTGAAACTGGTGGTCTTGTTGACCATCAACACTTGGTGCTCTTTCTGTATCTCAACTTCAGCAGATTTCAGCATGGAGAAGAGTTCAGGTAACTCTTTGTTCATGTTCTGCATGTTGTAGTTCATCACAAAGTTCTTGTAACTAGGTGGCAGTGATTGGAGTACACGATGAATACCCAGCTGGTTAGGAATCACAATCCCCAAGTCACTGAGCTTCTTCGCGTGCCCGGACATAGCGAGCACGTGCTCACTAACGGAGCTACCCTCTTCCATCATACAGCCAAAGAAGTGTTTCGAGGCCTCATAGCTTTCCACGGCCGCATGAGTTTCAAAGATAGCTTTTAGCTCATGGACCAGCTCATAAGGGTCGTGGTGCTCAAAACGCTTTTGGAGCTCCGCCTCTAGGCTGCACAGGATGGCACACTGAACTTGGGAGTACCGAGTTACCCGAGTCTCGTAAACATTCTTTACATCCTCAGATACTGCAGGTGGTGGGGGACCTAGCAGTGCATTGAGCACATATTGCAGGTTTCCACCAGTGAGGAAAATCCTCACATGACGGAACCAGTCGGTGAAGTTGCTACCATTGCTTTTAAGCTTTTCTTTCTCTAGGAACTGGTTAAAATTGATGGTGGGGGCCGCCATGATCTACAACATATTTGCAAAGAGTTTAGACTAAGTTTATGATAATATGAGTTCAATTTTAATTCTTAAATTAACTAGGTGAACTCCCACTCAAAACAACATCCCTCGCATTGTCTTAGTGATTACACGAACCAAATCCACTACACCAAGTCCGATCTTCACGAGAAAAGATGTAGCTTCAAAGGCAAACACTCAAAGTGTTCATCATATCATTCATATGACTCATGCTCTACCTTTCGGTATCCCGTGTTCCGAGACCATGTCTGTACATGCTAGGCTCGTCAAGGCAACCTTAGTATCCGCGTGTGCAAATCTGGCTTGCACCCGTTGTATGCACATGTAGAATCTATCACACCCGATCATCACGTGATGCTTCGAAACGACAAGTCTTAGCAACGGTGCATACTAAGGATGAACACTTTATTATCTTGATATTTAGTGAGAGGGATCATCTTATAATGCTACCGTCGCGATCTAAGCAAAATAAGATGCATAAAGGATTAACATCACATGCAATTCATAATGTGTGATATGATATGGCCTTTCTTCTTGCTTTTGATCTCCATCTCCAAAGCACGGACATGATCTCCATCATCACCAGCATGGCGTCAAGGTCAGTGGCGCCGCTTCATGGTTGTCCATCACTTATAGCTACTATAACAACTACTTGAAATAAAGCTATTACATGATGAATAGACACGCAGGTCTTTAACAAAAATTAAAGACAACCATTAGGCTCCTGCCGGTTGCCATAATACAATAATGAACATCTCATACATCAAATATAATCATCATCACATGGCCATATCACATCACCAAACCCTGCAAAAACAAGTTAGACGCCTCTAATTTGGTTTGCATATTTTACGTGGTTTAGGGTTTTCGAGTGAGATCCAATCTACCTACGAACATGAACCACAACGATGATACTAGTGTTGTCAATAGAAAGAGTAGATTGAATCTTCACTATGGTGGGAGAGACAGACACCCGCAAAGCCACTTATGCAATACAAGTTGCATGTCAAGCGTGGAGCAAGTCTCATGAGACGCGGTCATGTAAAGTTAGCCCGGCCGCTTCATCCCACCATCCCGCAAGATGCAAAGTACACTAACTAAAAACAACAAAAGCATCAACGCCCACAAAACCATTGTGTTCTACTCGTGCAACAGATCTATGCATAGACACGGCTCTGATACCACTGATGGGTTCGTTGCATGGAAAACAAAAAAATTCTACCGTGAACATGAACAAAAACCAAGATCCAATCTAGGAAGAAGCAAGATCTAATCTACCAAGATCGAAGCAACGAGAAGATCATGAGACTAACCCTCAAAGATTCCAAAGCCTACGAGATTAGATCTCGTTGTTGATGTAGTCGATCGTCCGTGCTGCAATCCGGCAGCACTCCGTCGGTCGTGCGTACGGTGTCGATGAAGCCCGTCCTCCCCGTTCCAGGGGCAGCGGAGGTGTGGTAGATCTCCTCGGAATCCCAGCAGCACGACGGCGTGGTGGTGGTGGTGGAGGAGAAAAGCTGTAGGGCTTCGCCTAAGCCAGAGCAGCACTATGGAGGAGAGAGGGGCGGCCAGAGCTTGGGGGATGGCTGCCCCCCCCCTCCCCTCTTTATATAGGGGGTCGGGTTGGCCCCCCCAAACCCATCTAGGGCCCGGCCAAAGGGGGAGGGGATTTCTTTCCCCCCCCCAAGTTGATCCCCCTAGGGTTTTGGGGAAACCCTAGCCGGCTGGGCCTTGGGGGCATGTGCCCCTGGCCCATTAGGCTAGGGTGCATCCCCTCGGCCCATGCTAGGCCTCCTAGGGTCGTGGGCCCACTGGTGGGACCCCCGGAACCTTCTAGAACCTTCCCGGTCTTTCACCGGAAAAATCCCGAACTTTTCCGAAACCTAGAAATCAACTTCCCTTATATGAATCTTATTCTCCGGACCATTCCGGACCTCCTCGTGATGTCCTGGATCCCATCCGAGACTCCGAACAAACTTCGTCTCCATCTCATATTCTGAATCTACTTATGCGACATCGAACCTTAAGCGCGTCACCCTACGGTTCGTGAACTATGCGGACATGGTCGAGACTCCTCTCCGACCAATAACCAATAGCGGGATCTGGAGATCCATAATGGCTCCCACACATTCAACGATAACTTAGTGATCGATTGAACCATTTACATACGATACCGATTCCCTTTGTCACGCGATACTTTACTTGTCCGAGGTTTGATCATCGGTATCTCCATACCTAGTTCAACCTCGTTACCGACAAGTACTCTTTACTCGTACCGTGGTATGTCATCTCTTGTGACCTAGTCACATGCTTGCAAGCTAATCAGACGACATTCCACCGAGAGGGCCCAGAGTATATCTATCCGTCATCGGGATGGACAAATCCCACTCTTGATCCATATTCCTCAACTCACTTTCCGAATACATAATCCCATCTTTATAACAACCCATTTACGCAATGGCGTTTGATGTAATCAAAGCATCCTTCCGGTGTAAGTGATATACATGATCTCATGGTCGAAGGACTAGGTAACTATGTATCGAAAGCTTATAGCAAGTTGAACTTAATGACTTGATCTTATACTGCGCTCATTTGGGTGTGTGTCCATTATATCATTCATCTAATGAAATAACCTTGTTATTAATAACATCCAATGTTCATGATCACGAAACCATGATCATCTATTAATCAACAAGCTAGTTATACAAGAGGCTTACTAGGGACTCCTTGTTGTTTACATAACACACATGTATCAATGTTTCGGTTAATACAATTATAGCATGGTATGCAAACATTTATCATAAACACAAAGATATATTATAATAACCACTTTATTATTGCCTATTGGGCATATCTCCAACAGAAAGACCAAACCAAATAAAACTTCCAGTAGCTCTAAAACATTCTAATATGAAAAGTAAACAGTAGTGGCACTTATGAAAGCATTGTTTCATTCATCAAAATCACTTTGGTGGCAAGGTTGATCAGGTCTTGACATCAAAAATAATTTTATATGAAGTAAAACCTTGCATTTTCACAAAATAATCAAGTTACCTCAATTTGAATAGTAGTATCTTCGATAAGTAATAATGTCGATCCCAACGAGGAGCAGAAGGTGTTGACAAGTAGTTTCGATGAAGGATTCACTGTAAATGCTCACAAACAAGTATTCGGGGGGTTTTGATGTAACAGATGAATAAAATACGAGTAAGTAAAATGCGAGAGAAATAATTGCAGCGAGTGGCCCAATCCTTTTTAGCACAAAGGACAAGCCGGTTTGTTTACTTATAATGACCAAACGTTCTTGAGGACACACGGGAATTTAGTCTAGTGCTTTCGCTTCATGTAGCTAAATAATCTTCATTGTTTTGATAAGTGTTGTGTGGGTGAACCTATGCTAATGTACCGCCCTTCCTAGGACTAATACATACTTGTGATTATACCCCTTGCAAGCATCCGCAACTACAAGAAAGTAATTAAGATAAATCTAACCACAGCCTTAAACTCTGAGATCCTGCGATCCCTCCTGCATCGATATACCAACGGGGGTTTAGGTTTCTGTCACTCCGGCAACCCCGCAATTAGCAAACGAATACAAGATGCATTCCCCTAGGCCCATAAATGGTGAAGTATCATGTAGTCGACGTTCACATGACACCACTAGAAGAATAACACCACAACTTAAATATCATAACATTGAATATTACTCAACCATAATTCACTACTAACATTTAGACTTCACCCATGTCCTCAAGAACTAAACGAACTACTCACAAGACATCATATGGAACATGATCAGAGGTGATATGATGATGAATAACAATCTGAACATAAACTTGGTTCAATGGTTTCACTCAATAGCATCAACAACAAGTAGAGATCGATACCGGGAGAGTTTCCCCTATCAAACAATCAAGATCAAACCCAAATTGCTACGGCGGTGACGGTGTCCAGCGGTGGAGATGGCGGTGATGATGATGAAGATGATGGTGATGGTGATGGAGATGATGTCCAGCTCGATGGCGGTGACGATGGCGTCGATTTCCCCTCCGGAGGAATTTCCCGGATTCCTCCGCGGAGAGCTCTTTTCTCTCGGTGTTCTCCGCCCCCGCGAGGCGGCTGTAACCTTCGTGAGGATTCCTCGTGGCTTGCGTCTTCGGGACGAAGGGTTCGCGAAAAGGAGGCGAAAGGGGCTCTGTGGGCCCCACACCACATGGCGGCGCGGCCAGGGCATGGGCCGCGCCGCCCTAGGGTGTGGGCCCACCCTGGTCTTCTGGCCCCTCCTTCGCTTCCTTCGTCATCTTCGAAATAGGATTTTTGGTATAATTTCCTTCCAGAGCTGATCTTCCGAAATATTGCATCCTGACGGTGCTTTTTCCAGCAGAATCCTGACTCCGGTGCGCAATCTCCAAATAATCATGAAACATGCAAAATAGATGAAATAACATAAGTATTGTATCCCAATATGAAATATATCAATGAATAACAGCAAATTATGATATAAAATAGTGATGCAAAATGGACGTATCAACTCCCCCAAGCTTAGACGTCGCTTGTCCCCAAGCGAAACTGAGCTCGATAAACAAGACCACATGTTTATGGAGTGAAGAGTCGATCAATAAAATACGGACAAGAAGCATCATATTCATTCACACAAGATATTCTAGTAAACAACTTCCTCATATAATTCAACTTGAAACAAGTATAAGGTAATCACAAATAAAGGTGCATAAGGAATCATAATTGGTGATGGCAAACTTTGTTCTTGGTCAGAGAACAGTTAACAGATTATATTTATCTATCGAGCAGCGCTCTCATATTAAAGCTTATGTGGCTCATCTTGCATACTCAATCATAATGATCATGGATAACTTTCAAAGCTGTATTCATTCAGATAAAACTTGTACTAAACAAGAAAGAATAAAAGACATGATGAAGTAAATCACAATATAATAGTTTGATCACAACAACTCAAATGCTTGCTTGAGATGGAGGGAAATAGGTTTACCGACTCAACATAAAGTAAAAGACAGGCCCTTCGCAGAGGGAAGCAGTGATTAAATCATGTGCTAGAGCTTTTTCAGTTTTGAAATCATATAGAGATGATAAAAATAACATTTTGAGAGGTGTTTGTTGTTGTCAACGACTGGTAGCGGGTACTCTAACCCCTTGCCAGACAACCTTCAAAGAGCGGCTCCCATTTATTTTGTATGGCACTCCTTCCAACCTTTTCTTTCACAAACCATGGCTAACCGAATCCTCGGGTGCCTGCCAACAATCTCATACCATGAAGGAGTGCCTTTTCATTTAGCTTTATTATGATGACACTCCCCCCAACCTTTGCTTACACAAGCCATGGCTAACCGAATCCTTCGGGTGCCATCCATCAATCACATACCATGGAGGAGTGTCTATTTAGATTAATTAATTTGGGACTGGGAATCCCATTGCCAGCTCTTTTTGCAAAGTTATTGGATAAGTGGATGAAGCCACTAGTCCATTGGTGAAAGTTGCCCAACAAGATTGAAAGATAAAACACCACATACTTCCTCATGAGCTATAGAACATTGACACAAATAAGGAGTAATAAAGTTTTGAATTGTTTAAAGGTAGCACACGAAGTATTTACTTGGAATGGCAGAAAATACCATGTAGTAGGTAGATATGGTGGACACAAATGGCATAGGTTTGGGTTCAGGTTTGGATGCACGAGAAGTATTCCCTCTCAGTACAAGTCTTTGGCTAGCAAGGTTAAATAGCAAGCACAAGAGTTGAGGGAAACAAACAAATATACATGTGATAGAAACAATCATGCATCTTACTTGTAAGCACAAATAGTTTTAACTTCAGAATACTAAGCTAAGAACTGATAAGAAAGATAATAACAACTTCTACATGTATTTTCTCTATGCTTCTTGAATTCAAAGTGTTGTTGCTAATGACCATTGCTAAGTTTGCCAAAACCAAATAGATTTACTCAATGCTCCCAAAGTGGTACCAATACTAAAATCAAGATCAATCATATAGTAGAAATTGCAAACTAAAATAAGGTGTGCAATATGTAAATGATAAGACTTCTCATTAATATTCCATAACGATAACTCGCACCAAGGGATACATAGACAAACTAAAGGAGAGATACTTCCACACTGCAACCCATCTTATACGATAACTTCCCTACTCATGATATGACACTACTTGATAATAAAAGGTAAAAGATAGTGATAATGTGATACCGCGGCACTCCCCCAAGCTTGGAACAAACCAAGGGGATGCCAATACCGATGATGAATTACTCCTTTGGCGATGGTGGTGATGAATTCCTGACAAGCTTCTCAATAAGCTCCTGAAGCTCATCAATCCTGTATATGAGGTTGCGAATCATCTCCGAATTGTGCTCGACGCGGTTAAGAAGTCTGTCCGACGACGAGTCCCAACTCTTGGAGTTATTTCCCCAACCTTCAGCTTCAGGCTCCGTCCTTCCTGCATTGTTAGAACGATCTATATCCCAATTGCTAGGCAATGCTGCCTTGGGAGTCCTTTCAATTTGATTATTGTAGATTAGATTGCGGAAGGGATGATGAATGCCTGGAGAAGATGTCCTTGGAGCTAGGTAATGACGTGGAAGTCCTCCTCCGGTCCTAATCCGTGCGCTCTTCTTGGTGTTGCACGAGTTTGACACCACTCCGATGCTTGCAACGGTGGTGCGCGGGCGCTCTTGCGGAACTTCTTCGACTTCCTCTTCATCCTCCTTTACTTCTTCCTTGATGCTCTTGTCCTCTTCTTTCCACTCACGACCTTGATTATCTTCATCCGGAAGCTCCTTACCCTTGTTCTTGGAGACCATGGCGCTTCTAAACTGAAAACAGATCCTGGCAGAAACAGCTCGAAACAAAACACGTCGAGAACTCGATATACGGACCTCCAGGGGTCCGGGGGATTATATAATAAAAAATTTCAGAACAAACGGAAAGTACCAGATCGAACCAGAGTCGGAAAGGGGTGACGAGGCGGCCAGACCATAGGTCGGCGCGGGCCCAGGTCAGGCCGCGCCGCCCTATGGTGGCTCCCCCTCGTGCGTTCTTTCCACTCCGTTTCGAACTCGTAATTTTTCATATTTTCCAAAAACAGCAAAAATATTGTTCGGAAAGTAAATTGCGAACTTTTCGTTACCAATACTGTTACCTATTCAAAGTTGAGTTCTGGCGGACTGTCAATTTGTCCTTTGATGAAGGCCTCCGGTGTTTCCACTTGAATAATATCAACATCAACATTATAAGAATCACCCGAGATATAATGCTTGAGTCTTTGCCCATTCACCACTTGCGTAGCATTGCCTTGGAGAGAGCTAATTTTAATTGCTCCTGAACGATACACCTCCTCGACAACATATGGTCCTTCCCATTTTGAGAGTAATTTCCCTGCAAAAAGTCTGAGACGAGACCGATACAATAGGACTTTGTCCCCAACATTAAATTCTCTTTTAATAATCCTTCTATCATGCCACTTCTTAACTTTCTCTTTAAAGAGCTTAGCATTTTCATAAGCTTCACTTCTCCATTCATCTAGTGAACTTAATTGCAGCAACCTTTTATTACCGGCTAGTTTAGGATCTTTATTTAGTTCTCTAACAGCCCAATAAGCTTTGTGCTCTAATTCTAAAGGTAAATGACAAGCTTTTCCATAAACCATTTTATAAGGTGACATTCCCATGGGGTTTTTATAAGCAGTTCTATAAGCCCATAGTGCATCCTTCAATTTACTAGTCCAATTCTTTCTAGATTTATTAACGGTCTTTCCCAAAATAGATTTAATTTCTCTATTTGATAATTCTACTTGACCACTAGTTTGAGGATGGTAGGCGGAAGCAATTCTATGATTAATTCCATACCTAGCAAGAGTTTTTCTAAAACCTCCATGAATAAAATGAGAACCTCCATCAGTCATAATATATCTAGGAACTCCAAATCTAGGAAAAATAATATCTAAAAGCATTCTTAAAGAGGTCTCACCATCAGCACTTTTTGTAGGTATGGCTTCCACCCATTTAGTAACATAATCAACAGCGACAAGTATATGAGTGTTACCTTCTGAAGAGGGAAAAGGTCCCATAAAGTCGAATCCCCAACAATCGAATGGTTCAATAACAAGAGTATAATTCATAGGCATTTCATTGCGTCTGGAGATATTACCAACCCTTTGACATTCATCACAAGATAAAATAAACTTCCTTGCATCTTTGAAGAGAGTTGGCCAATAAAAACCTGATTGTAGAACCTTTTGTGCGGTTCTTTCTCCGGCGTGATGTCCTCCATAAGCACTACCATGACATTTACTCAATATCTCTTGTTGTTCATGTTCGGGAACACATCTTCGCATAATACCATCCACTCCTTCTTTATATAAGTGTGGGTCATCCCAAAAATAATGCCTCAAGTCATAAAAGAATTTCCTCCTTTGCTGAGCTGAAAAGGTTGGAGGCAAATACTTGGAAACAATAAAATTAGCATAATCAGCATACCAAGGGCTATCTCGCGAGTTCACCTTTATTACAGCCAATTGTTCATTTGGAAAACTATCATTAACAGGAACAGGATCATAAGCGATATTTTCCAATCTAGATAAATTATCAGCAACAGGATTATCAACACCTTTCCTATCTATAATATGTAAATCAAATTCTTGCAAAAGAAGTACCCATCTAATAAGCCTCGGCTTAGCATCTTTCTTTGTCATAAGGTATCTAATTGCAGCATGATCGGTATGAATTGTAACTTTTGAATCAACAATATAGGATCTAAACTTATCACAAGCAAAGACTACAGCTAACAATTCTTTTTCAGTTGTAGCATAATTTCTTTGAGCAGCATCAAGAGTCTTGCTAGCATAATGAATAACATTTAATTTTTTATCTACTCGCTGTCCAAGAACAGCGCCTACAGCAAAATCACTAGCATCACACATAATTTCAAATGGTAAGTTCCAATCAGGAGGTTCAACTATAGGAGCAGTTGTTAAGGCTTTCTTTAAAGTTTCAAAAGCTTCCTTACAATCATCATCAAAAACAAAAGGTACATCTTTTTGAAGAAGATTAGTAAGAGGCTTTGAAATCTTGGAGAAATCTTTAATAAATCTCCTATAAAACCCACATGACCAAGAACACTACGAATACCTTTAACATCCCTCGGATAGGGCATCTTCTCAATTGCTTCAACCTTAGCTCTATCAACTTCAATACCTCTCTCGAAATTTTATGTCCCAATACAATTCCTTCATTAACCATAAAGTGGCATTTCTCCCAATTAAGAACAAGGTTAGTTTCTTCACATCTCTGCAAAACTTTATCGAGGTTTCGCAAGCAATTATCAAAAGAATTACCATAGACAGAAAAATCATCCATGAATACCTCTACAATACTTTCGCAAAAACCATGAAAAATAGCAGACATGCATCTTTGAAAAGTAGCAGGAGCATTACATAAACCAAAAGGCATACGCCTATAAGCATAAGTTCCATAGGGACAAGTGAAAGTGGTTTTCTCTTGATCTTTAGCTTTAACAGCAATTTGTGAAAACCCAGAATAACCATCAAGAAAGCAAAAATGAGTATTTTTAGACAATCTTTCTAGCATTTGATCAATAAATGGCAAAGGGTAATGATCTTTCTTAGTAACTTTATTAACTTTTCGAAAATCAATGCACATTCTATACCCTACCACTACTCTTTGAGGTATGAGCTCATCATTATCATTAGGCACAACAGTCATTCCTCCTTTCTTAGGAACACAATGAACAGGACTAACCCATCTACTATCAGCAATAGGATATATAATACCAGCTTCAAGAAGTCGTAATACCTCGTTTCTTACCACATCCTTCATCTTTGGAATTAGACGACGCTGAGGTTCAACAACAGGCTTCGCATCATCTTCCATATTAATGGCGTGTTGGCAAATAGAGGGAGAAATCCCCTTCAAGTCATCAAGAGTATAGCCAATAGCACCTCGATGTTTCTTCAATATTTGCAATAATCTTTCTTCTTCAAACTCTGTAAGTTTAGAACTAATAATAACAGGATATATTTTCTTATCATCAATATAAGCATATTTGAGATTATCAGGCAAAGGCTTTAAATCAAAAACAGGATCTTCCTTTGGTGGCGGTGTTGTACCCAAATCTTCCACTGGTAAATCATGCTTGAGAATAGGTTGACGAAGAAATATCTCCTCAAGCTCATCTCTTTCTTTCCTGAAAATTTCACTCTCGCTATCCTCCAAATGTTGCTGCAAAGGATTATTAGGAACAAGAACAATAGATGCACACTGCTCCATTTTAAAATCATTACTAGGCAAATCAGCTTTATAAGGAGTTTTAGTAAATTTAGAAAAGTTAAACTCATAAGGTTCACCAGCAAATTTAGTCAAAATTTTCTCTTTCTTACAATCTATAATAGCTCCACAAGTATTTAGAAAAGGTCTACCAAAAATGATAGGACAATAATCGCTAGCAGCAGAACCAAGTACCAAAAAGTCAGCAGGATATTTAATCTTACCACATAGAACTTCCACATCTCGAACAATACCAATTGGAGAAATAGTTTCTCTATTAGCCAGCTGAATAACCACATCAATATCTTCAAGTTCACAAGAACCAATTTCATGCATAATCTCCGTGTAAAGCTCATAAGGAATAGCACTAACGCTTGCACCAATATCACATAAACCATAATAGCAATGATCACCAATTCTAACAGATAGCATAGGAACACTAACTTGTTTGGATTTATTAGGATGTGAAACAATATTAGAAGCATCTTCACAGAAAATAATATGACCATCCTCTATGTTTTCAGTCACAAGATCTTTAACTATTGCAACAGCAGGTTCAACTTTTATTTGTTCTTCAGGTTCTATAGGTTTCTTTTCACTTTTATGAACCGCACTATTTATAACAGAGTACTCCTTCATTTTAGCAGGGAAAGGAGTTTTTTCAATATAAGCTTCAGGAATAACATGATCAGCAGTTTCAACTACAACACATTTATTAATAGATGAATCAATTTTATCCTTATACGGTTCATGATACTTATCAAAATTCTTCTTAGGCAATTCATAATGAGAAGCAAAAGCTTTATAAAGATTTACAGCAACAACTTGAGAATCAAGACCATATGTAGCACTCATATTACGAAATTTATCAGTATCCATAAAAGCTTCAATGCATTTATAATCATAAATTATACCTGATTCTCTATCCTTGTCGTTCTCCCATCCTTCAGTATTTTCTTGGATCCGATCAAGAAGGTCCCTTTTAAACTCTTCTTTGTTGCGTGTAAATGATCCAGAACAAGAAGTATCCAGCAAGGTCTTGTCTTGAAAAGAAAGTCTTGCATAGAAATTATCAATAATAATATTACCAGGAAGCTCATGAATGGGGCATTTGAGCATTAAAGACTTCAATCTCCCCCAAGCTTGGGCAATACTTTCTCCATCATGAGGCCAGAAATTATATATGCGGTTCCGATCCTTGTGAATTTCACTTGGAGGATAGAACTTAGAATAAAACCGGGGCACAATATCATCCCATTCAAGAGAATCCCCATTATCCAGTAATTTATACCAATGCGCCGCTTTACCAGACAGCGATAAAGAGAATAGTTTCTTCCTTACTTCATTCATAGCAATACCTGCACATTTTAATAACCCGCATAATTCATGCAAAAACAGTAAATGATCACCAGGATGGACAGTTCCATCCCCTTCATAGCGGTTATCCATAACACGTTCAATAATTTTCATAGGTATTTTATATGGTATATCTTCCTCACCTGGCGCCTCATCCACTACCGTTGCAGTAGTAGTAGATTTCCCAAATAGAAACCGAAGAGAAGATCTCTCCATAATGACTTATAGCAGCAGGCAGAAATAAAATCAGCACAACAGTAAAGGTTTTCCTTACCAATTCCACTTACCAATAGCGCTTCACTCCCGGCAACGGCGCCAGAAAATAGTCTTGATGACCCACAAGTATAGGGTGTATCGTAGTATCTTCGATAAGTAAGAATGTCGATCCCAACGAGGAGCAGAAGGTGTTGACAAGTAGTTTCGATGAAGGATTCACTGTAAATGCTCACAGACAAGTATTCAGGGGGTTTTGATGTAACAGATGAATAAAATACGAGTAAGTAAAATGCGAGAGAAATAATTGCAGCGAGTGGCCCAATCCTTTTTAGCACAAAGGACAAGCCGGTTTGTTTACTTATAATGACCAAACGTTCTTGAGGACACACGGGAATTTAGTCTAGTGCTTTCGCTTCATGTAGCTAAATAATCTTCATTGTTTTGATAAGTGTTGTGTGGGTGAACCTATGCTAATGTACCGCCCTTCCTAGGACTAATACATACTTGTGATTATACCCCTTGCAAGCATCCGCAACTACAAGAAAGTAATTAAGATAAATCTAACCACAGCCTTAAACTCTGAGATCCTGCGATCCCTCCTGCATCGATATACCAACGGGGGTTTAGGTTTCTGTCACTCCGGCAACCCCGCAATTAGCAAACGAATACAAGATGCATTCCCCTAGGCCCATAAATGGTGAAGTATCATGTAGTCGACGTTCACATGACACCACTAGAAGAATAACACCACAACTTAAATATCATAACATTGAATATTACTCAACCATAATTCACTACTAACATTTAGACTTCACCCATGTCCTCAAGAACTAAACGAACTACTCACAAGACATCATATGGAACATGATCAGAGGTGATATGATGATGAATAACAATCTGAACATAAACTTGGTTCAATGGTTTCACTCAATAGCATCAACAACAAGTAGAGATCGATACCGGGAGAGTTTCCCTATCAAACAATCAAGATCAAACCCAAATTGCTACGGCGGTGACGGTGTCCAGCGGTGGAGATGGCGGTGATGATGATGAAGATGATGGTGATGATGGAGATGATGTCCAGCTCATGGCGGTGACGATGGCCGATTTCCCTCCGGGAGGGAATTTCGGCGGATTCCCGCCCACGGAGAGCTCTTTCTCCTGGTGTTCCTCCGCCCCGCAGAGGCGGCAACCCTTCGTGAGGATTCCTCTGTGGCTTGCGTCTGGACGGAAGGGTTTCGCGAAGAAAAGGAGGCGAAAGGGGCCTGGGCCCCACACCACATGGCGGCGCGGCAGGGCATGGGCGCGCCGCCCTAGGGTGTGGGCCCACCCTGGGTCTTCCTGGCCCCTCCTTCTGGCTTCCTTCGTCATCTTCAGAAATAGGATTTTTGGTATTAATTTCCTTCCAGCTGATCTTCCGAAATATTGCATCCTGACGGTGCTTTTTCCAGCAGATCCGACTCTGCGTGATGTCGTTCCCCCTCCTTTCAGACAGTGTTGGGCCTCCAAGAGCAGAGGTTTGTAGAACAGCAACAAGTTTCCCTTAAGTGGATACCCAAGGTTTATCGAACTCAGGGAGGAAGAGGTCAAAGATATCCCTCTCATGCAACCCCGCAACCACAAAGCAAGAAGTCTCTTGTGTCCCCAACACACCTAATAGGTGCACTAGTTCGCGAAGAGATAGTGAAA
The DNA here is from genome assembly GCA_030979885.1 of Lolium multiflorum. Taxonomy (NCBI): domain Eukaryota; kingdom Viridiplantae; phylum Streptophyta; class Magnoliopsida; order Poales; family Poaceae; genus Lolium; species Lolium multiflorum. The sequence continues at coordinate 270,177,066 of CM061748.1, read as the reverse complement.
TATAGGTGGTATAAATAAGTATGAGCAGTAGTAATGGCGCGAAAAGTGCTTGCTGGCGTGCGATGGTGGTAGTATTGCAGCAGAGTAACGCAGAAACAGTAAACAAGCAGCGATAGCAGTATTTAGGAACAAGGCCTAGGGCTTACACTTTCACTAGTGGACACTCTCAACATTGATCACATAACAAAATAGATAAATGCATACTCTACACTTTTGTTGGATGATGAACACATTGCGTAGGATTACACGAACCCTCAATGCCGGAGTTAACAAGCTCCACAATAATGCTCATATTTTAGTAACCTTTAGTGTAAGATAGATCAAAAGACTAAACCAAGTACTAGCATAGCATGCACACTGTCACCTTCATGCATATGTAGGAGGAATAGATCACATCAATATTATCATAGCAATAGTTAACTTCAATCTACAAGAGATCATGATCATAGCATAAACCAAGTACTAACACGGTGCACACACTGTCACCTTTGCACACGTGCAGGAGGAATAAAACTACTTTAATAACACATTGCTAGAGTAGCACATAGATAAATTGTGATACAAACACATTGCAATCATAAAGAGATATAAATAAGCACCTCACTACGCCATTCATAACAGTGAGTAAGTATTCTGTGAAATATAGCCTAAGAGACCCACACGGTGCACACACACTGTCACCTTTACACACGTGGGACAAGGAGTCTCCGGAGATCACATAAGTAAAACTCACTTGACTAGCATAATGACATCTAGATTACAAGCATCATCATATGAATCTCAATCATGTAAGGCAGCTCATGAGATTATTGTATTGAAGTACATAGGAGAGAGATGAACCACATAGCTACCGGTATAGCCCCGAGCCTCGATGGAGAACTACTCCTCCTCATGGGAGCAGCAGCGGTGATGAAGATGGCGGTGGAGATGGCAGCGGTGTCGATGGAGAAGCCTTCCGGGGCACTTCCCCGTCCGGCAGGGTGCCGGAACAGAGACTCCTGTCCCCCAGATCTTGGCTTCGCGATGGCGGCGGCTCTGGAAGGTTTTCCGTATCGTGGTTCTTCGCATCGGTTTTCGCGAGGCTTTATATAGGCGAAGAGGTGGCGCAGGAGGGTCGGGGTGGCCACACCATAGGCCGGCGGCTGGGCCCAGCCGCGCCACCTATCATCTGGGGCCCACACCTACCGCGCTCTCGGGTGTTCTGGATGCTTCCGGTGAAAATAGGAACCCGGGTCTTGATTTCGTCCGATTCCGAGAATATTTCGTTACTAGGATTTCTGAAACCAAAAAAGCAGAAAACAGGAACTGGCACTTCGGCATCTTGTTAATAGGTTAGTTCAGAAAATGCACGAATATGACATAAAGTGTGCATAAAACATGTAGATAACATCAATAATGTGGCATGGAACATAAGAAATTATCGATACGTCGGAGACGTATCAGCATCCCCAAGCTTAGTTCTGCTCGTCCCGAGCAGGTAAAACGATAACAAAGATAATTTCTAAGTGACATGCCATCATAAACTTGATCATATTGTAAACATATGTAATGAATGCAGCGATCAAAACAATGGTAATGACATGAGTAAACAACTGAATCATAAAGCAATGACTTTTCATGAATAGCACTTTCAAGACAGGCATCAATAAGTCTTGCATAAGAGTTAACTCATAAAGCAATAATTCAAAGTAAAAGGCATTGAAGCAACACAAAGGAAGATTAAGTTTCAGCGGTTGCTTTCAACTTGTAACATGTATATCTCATGGATAATTGTCAACATAGAGTAATATAACAAGTACAATATGCAAGTATGTAAGAATCAATGCACAGTTCACACAAGTGTTTGCTTCTTGAGGTGGAGAGAGATAGGTGAACTGACTCAACATAAAAGTAAAAGAATGGTCCTTCAAAGAGGAAAGCATCGATTGCTATATTTGTGCTAGAGCTTTTATTTTCAAAACATAAAGAGAGCATAAAAATAAAGTTTTGAGAGGTGTATGTTGTTGTCAACTAATGGTAGCGGGTACTCTAACCCCCTTGCCAGACAAACCTTCAAAGAGCGGCTCCCATTTTATTTTATTTTTGGATGGCACTCCTTCCAACCTTTCTTTCACAAACCATGGCTAACCGAACCTCGGGTGCCTGCCAACAATCTCATACCATGAAGGAGTGCCTTTTTATTTTAGTTTTATTATGATGACACTCCTCCCAACCTTTGCTTACACAAGCCATGGCTAACCGAATCCTTCGGGTGCCGTCCAACAATCACATACCATGGAGGAGTGTCTATTTTTGTTAATTAATTTGGGACTGGGAATCCCATTGCCAGCTCTTTTTGCAAAATTATTGGATAAGCGGATGAAGCCACTAGTCCATTGGTGAAAGTTGCCCAACAAGATTGAAAGATAAACACCACATACTTCCTCATGAGCTATAAAACATTGACACAAATTGAGAAGCATTTTGAATTGTTTAAAGGTAGCACTCAAGCAATTTACTTTGGAATGGAGAAATACCACGTAGTAGGTAGGTATGGTGGACACAAATGGCATAGTGGTTGGCTCAAGTATTTGGATGCATGAGAAGTATTCCCTCTCGATACAAGGTTTAGGCTAGCAAGGTTGTTTGAAGCAAACACAAGTATGAACCGGTACAGCAAAACTTACATAAGAACATATATTGCAAGCATTATAATACTCTACATCGTCTTCCTTGTTGTTCAAACACCTTACTAGAAATTATCTAGACCTTAGAGAGACCAATTATGCAAACCAAATTTTAGCATGCTCTATGTATTTCTTCATTAATGGGTGCAAAGTATATGATGCAAGAGCTTAAACATGAGCACAACAATTGCCAAGTATCACATTATTCAAGACATTATAGCAAATACTACATGTATCATTTTCCAATTCCAACCATATAACAATTTAACGAAGCAGTTTCAACCTTCGCCATGAACATTAAAAGCTAAGAACACATGTGTTCATACGAACCAGCGGAGTGTGTCTCTCTCCCACACAAGCATTTATTCAAACAAGAACAAAAACAAGAAACATACAGACGCTCCAAGTAAAGTACATAAGATGTGACCGAATAAAAATATAGTTTCAAGAGAAGGAACCTGATAATTTGTCGATGAAGAAGGGGATGCCTTGGGCATCCCCAAGCTTAGATGCTTGAGTCTTCTTGAAATATGCAGGGATGAACCACCGGGGCATCCCCAAGCTTAGAGCTTTCACTCTCCTTGATCATAGTATATCATCCTCCTCTCTTGACCCTTGAAAACTTCCTTCACACCAAACTCGAAACAAACTCATTAGAGGGTTAGTGCATAATCAAAAACTCACATGTTCAGAGGTGACACAATCATTCTTAACACTTCTGGACATTGCTCAAAGCTACTGGAAGGTAATGGAACAAAGAAATCCACCCAACACAGAAAAAGAGGCAATGCAAAATAAAAGGCAGAATCTGTCAAAACAGAACAGTCCGTAAAGACGAATTTTAAAACGGCACCAGACTTGCTAAAATGAAAATGCCCAAATTGAATGAAAGTTGCGTACATATCTGAGGATCACTCACGTAAATTGGCTTAATTTTCTGAGTTACCTACAGAGAATTAGACCCAGATTCGTGACAGCAAAGAAATCTGTTTCTGCGCAGTAATCCAAATCTAGTATTTACTTTACTATCAAAGACTTTACTTGGCACAAAAAAACACAAAACTAAGATAAGGAGAGGTTGCTACAGTAGTAAACAACTTCCAAGACACAAATATAAAACAAAGTACTGTAGCAAAATAACACATGGGTTATCTCCCAAGAAGTTCTTTCTTTATAGCCATTAAGATGGGCTCAGCAGTTTTAATGATGCACTCGCAAGAAATAGTATTTGAAGCAAAAGAGAGCATCAAGAAGCAAATTCAAAACACATTTAAGTCTAACATGCTTCCTATGAAAAAGAATCTTGTACACAAATGAATTCATGAAGAACAAAGTGACAAGCATAAGAAGGCAATACAAGCGCAACTTCAAAATTCTCAACATAAAGAGGGGAAACTTAATATTATTAAGATGCATATAACCATGTTTCCCTCTCTAATAATAACTTTCAGTAGCATCATTGATGAAATCCACAATATACCCATCACTTAAAACATTCTTATCATGGTTCATATGCATAGAAGTATCATTAATTTTGGCATAAGAAGAGTTATTCTCATTAATAGTAATTGGAGCAAGATTATTATCAAGAATTTGAACATGGTAAACAAGTTGCATATTAAAAGAATTGTTTTTGGTAATCCAATCATGACTATGACAAGTTTCATAAGGATAGTTATAACCTATATCATAGCATTCTTTATAATAATCATCAAAGATCGGAGGCACAGTGTCATCATAAGAAATAGAATAGTTATCTTTCACAGTCGGTTTATCTATGACCATACCATCATTGTTATTAGAAGGAGATGTATCAAACACATAATGATCAGTAGCAAAAGGATTTTCAAACACCTCTTCCCCAAGCTTAGAGCTTTCTATATCATCATGGGAGGAAGCATGGATAGTACTGACACTATGGCAATTATTATCATCATCATTTTCAGAATTAGTTTCCCAGAGATTTGTAATATCAAAAGTAGTGTGCTCATTCAAATCATGATCACTAATGTATGTAAAGGGCATAGGAAGATCATCGTATTCAGATTCATTATCATAATAATCATTAGGAGCAACATACTTACGGTTACCTAGCGTTATCTCATTCACGCGGGGATATGCCGTTACCTTTTTCTCTTTATTCTCTTCTTCTTCTTCTTCTTCTTCTTCTTCTTCTTCTTCGTTCTTCCTTCTTCTTCTTCTTCTTCTCCTTCTCCTCGTTCCCTTCTTTAGGAGGAAGAGGCTTGAAGGGTGGCTTGTCCGCATAACCTGATTTACTTTCAGAAACAATAGAAGAAACTTGGGAGGATCCCTCCTTTTCATTAATTAGTTGAAAACACACAGCGGTCCTATCATATTTTGGCAAGGTGTCATCTTCTAAAATATTTTGTATGTAAGTATTTGTATGGCTATTATCAATGCAATAAGAAAAACACCCATGCAGGACATCATCAATATCAAGATCACTCATATGTAACAAAGAGATTTTTCTCGACAGTTCTTCACACCCCAAAAATAAAGTAAGTTCATCATGCTGATTAGGAGTAATTTCATCATCACAATACAAATTTGCAGCACTCATTGGGTTCAAATTATCATTGGAGGAGCATTGAAAATTAAAATGACCCACTTCATGGCAAACTTCACAAATAAAAGGATAGAGGGCACAAACTTTTTTACCAAGATCATCTAGAGCCCTAAGCCACTTTCTAGTTTTTTCATTAGCATGATGGATACAATATTCATCTTTGATTTGATTAATTCCACAAGGTCTATGTATTCCACAAAAATTAACATGCTTATAGGAAATAGCATTCTTAGGAGTTTGAGCATGCTTATTGCAATCATTAACAACAATTTCATTCTTCATGCAAGCCTCTTTAAAAGGTTCATGATACTTATCAAAATTCTTTTAGGTAATTCAAAATGAGAGGCAAAAGCTTTATAAAGATTTGCAGCAACTTGAGAGTCAAGGCCATAAGTAGCACTCATATTTCGAAATTTACCACTATCCATAAAAGTTTCAATGCATTCATAATCATAATTTATACCTGACTCTTTACCTTTGTCGTTCTCCCAATCTTCAGCGTTCTCCTTAATCCGATCAAGAAGGTCCCTTTTAAACTCTTCTTTGTTGCGCGTGAATGATCCAGAACAAGTAGTATCCAGCAAGGTCTTATCTTGAAAAGAAAGTCTTGCATAGAAATTATCAATGATGATATTACCTGGAAGCTCATGATTGGGGCATTTGAGCATTAAAGACTTCAATCTCTCCCATGCTTGGGCAATACTCTCTCCATCATGAGGCCAGAAATTATATATTCGGTTTCGGTCTTTGTGAATTTCACTTGGAGGATAGAATTTAGAATAAAATAGAGGCACAATATCCTTCCAATCAAGAGAATGCTCATCCTTCAGCAGTTTATACCAATGCGCCGCTTTACCAGACAACGACATAGAGAATAATTTCTTCTTCACTTCATCCATAGAGATGCCTGCACACTTGAATAACCCGCATAATTCATGCAAAAACAGTAAATGATCTCCAGGATGGACAGTTCCATCCCCTTCATAGCGGTTATCCATAACACGTTCAATAATTTTCATGGGTATCTTAAAAGGAATACTTTCAGTAGGTGCATTTAAAATATCACAAGCATCATTAGAGTTATCGCATATGGGAGATAAAGTATTATCAGAGCAAATTTTCTCCCCTAAAGATGGGAAGCTAAAAATATCACAAAAACTAGCTTCCCCAAGCTTAGACTTCTTCATAGCATTAGCAGTAATTGCATTCATACTAATAACATTGCTACTATCATGTAAATAAGGTTCCATAGGTTTTTTAATTTTCGCATCAAACAATTCTAAATTAGGAAAAAGATTAAAAAGCTCACCAAATTTTTTGTTGTTTTCCATTATGCCTAACTAGTGAAAATAAAAACAAGAAAACAAAAAGATGCAATTGCAGAATCTAAAGGAGATAGCTTCGAGCACTCACACACCGGCAACAGTGCTAGGAAATAGCTTAGTAGTCGGAGGATGTGAATACCTTTTACCTTACCTCCCGGCAACGGCGCCGGAAAATAGCTTGATGTCTACGTTCCCCCTCCTTTCCTGTAGACAGTGTTGGGCCTCCAAGAGCAGAGGTTTGTAGAACAGCAGCAAGTTTCCCTTAAGTGGATACCCAAGGTTTATCGAACTCGGGAGGAAGAGGTCAAAGATATCCCTCTCATGCAACCCTGCAACCACAAAGCAAGAAGTCTCTTGTGTCCCCAACACACCTAATAGGTGCACTAGTTCGGCGAAGAGATAGTGAAATATAGGTGGTATAAATAAGTATGAGCAGTAGCAATGGCGCCAGAAAAGTGCTTGCTGGCGTGCGTTGATGGTGGTAGTATTGCGCAACGATAATGCAAAGAAACAGTAAACAAGCAGCGATAGCGATATTTAGGAACAAGGCCTAGGGATTACACTTTCACTAGTGGACACTCTCAACATTGATCACATAACAAAATAGATAAATGCATACTCTACACTTTTGTTGGATGATGAACACATTGCGTAGGATTACACGAACCCTCAATGCCGGAGTTAACAAGCTCCACAATAATGCTCATATTTTAGTAACCTTTAGTGTAAGATAGATCAAAAGACTAAACCAAGTACTAGCATAGCATGCACACTGTCACCTTCATGCATATGTAGGAGGAATAGATCACATCAATATTATCATAGCAATAGTTAACTTCAATCTACAAGAGATCATGATCATAGCATAAACCAAGTACTAACACGGTGCACACACTGTCACCTTTGCACACGTGCAGGAGGAATAAAACTACTTTAATAACACATTGCTAGAGTAGCACATAGATAAATTGTGATACAAACACATTGCAATCATAAAGAGATATAAATAAGCACCTCACTACGCCATTCATAACAGTGAATAAGTATTCTGTGAAATATAGCCTAAGAGACCCACACGGTGCACACACTGTCACCTTTACACACGTGGGACAAGGAGTCTCCGGAGATCACATAAGTAAAACTCACTTGACTAGCATAATGACATCTAGATTACAAGCATCATCATATGAATCTCAATCATGTAAGGCAGCTCATGAGATTATTGTATTGAAGTACATAGGAGAGAGATGAACCACATAGCTACCGGTACAGCCCCGAGCCTCGATGGAGAACTACTCCCTCCTCATGGGAGCAGCAGCGGTGATGAAGATGGCGGTGGAGATGGCAGCGGTGTCGATGGAGAAGCCTTCGGGGCACTTCCCGCTCCGTGCCGGAACAGAGACTCCTGTCCCCCAGATCTTGGCCCGCGATGGCGGCGGCTCGGAAGGTTTTCCGTATCGTGGTTCTTCGCATCAGGGTTTTGCGACAGAGGCTTTATATAGGCGAAGAGGCGGCGCAGAGGGTCGAAGGGGTGGCCACACCATAGGGGCGCGGCCGGGGCCCGAGCCGCGCCACCTATCATCTGGGGCCCACAGGCCCCCTCTCGGCGGCTCTCGTGTTCTGGATGCTTCCGGTGAAAATAGGAACCTGGGTCTTGATTTCGTCCGATTCCGAGAATATTTCGTTACTAGGATTTCTGAATCCAAAACAGCAAAAAGGAACCGGCACTTCGGCATCTTGTTAATAGGTTAGTTCCGAAAATGCACGAATATGACATAAAGTGTGCATAAAACATGTAGATAACATCAATAATGTGGCATGGAACATAAGAAATTATCGATACGTCGGAGACGTATCAGTGCGCAATCTCCAAATAATCATGAAACATGCAAAATAGATGAAATAACATAAGTATTGTATCCCAATATGAAATATATCAATGAATAACAGCAAATTATGATATAAAATAGTGATACAAAATGGACGTATCAGTTACCTCAATTTGAATAGGAATATCTCCAATCATAATAATATCACACTCCTTATGAGGCTTTGACATAGGCACATGTATTTGACCAATTTGAATGGTCTCAATATTGATAATAGAATTTAGGCAATATGCCCCATTAATCTTCTTCGGAAAATAGACGGTATGCTCCTTGTCATTAACATTAAAAGTAACCTTGCCTTTATTGCAATCAATAACAGCCCCTGCAATATTAAGAAAAGGTCTCCCAAGAATAATAAACATATTGTCATCCTCGGGCATTTCTAGCACAACAAAGTCAGTTAAAATTAAACAATTATGAGCAACTTGAACAGGAACATCCTCACATATACCAACAGGAACAGTAGTGGACTTATCAGCCATTTGCAAAGATATATCAGTAGGTATCAACTTTTCTAAATCAAGTCTTCTATAAAGAGAAAAAGGCATGACACTAACTCCGGCTCCTAAATCACATAGAGCAGTCTTAACATAACTATTTTTAATAGAGCAAGGAATTGTAGGTATACCTAGATCTCCGAGCTTCTTTGGAACTTTGCCATTGAAGGAATAATTAGCAAGCATAGTAGAAATTTCCTCAGTAGGAATTTTCCTTTTGTTAGAAACAATATCCTTCATATACTTTGAATAAGGAGGCAATTTAATAGCATCAGTCAAAGGAATTTGCAAGTACATAGGTTTCATCCATTCACAAAACCGGTTAAAGTGTTCCTCTTCCCTTGATTTGTGTTTCTTATCAGGGAAAGGCATTGGTTTTTGCACCCAAGGTTCTCTTTCTTTGCCATGTTTGTTGGCAATGAAATCTTCCTTAGTGTACTTCACGTTTTTAGGTTGCTTTTCAGGTGCAACCTCAGCTTCTTCTACTTCTTCCTTATCGGAAGCCTCACTTTTCTCATTGCCGCTTTCAGTTTTGGCATCGGAAATAGATATACTATTAGGATCTACATCGGGATCAGAAGATTCTACAGGTGTTCTATTTTCCCTCTTCTTCTTTTCTTAGATTTCATCCTAGTATCATCAGCGCGCTGAGAATCTTACTCGACTCTCCTGGGCTGACCCTCAGGATATAAAGGATCCTGGGTAGTAGCACCACCTCTAGTTCTAATCTCATAAGCATGCTTCTCTTTAGAAGCATTCACTAACAAATCATTTTGCACTTTGGTGAGCTGATCTATTTGTGTTTGAACCATTTGGAAATGCTTAACAAGCATCTTCACATCATTGGAGGTTCGCTCCACAATATCATGTAAATTACTAATCGCTCTAGAATTTTCCTCTAAATGTCTCTCAACTCTCTTATTAAAGTTATCTTGCTTAATACAATAATTATCAAACTCATCTGTCGAGGGTACTCCTCGGCAATGCCCTCCGTTTCGGGCTTAGGGTAGATGGAATCTTGTAGGCTGACACGAGACATCGGTTATCAAACAAGCGGGGAAAGCGATTTACCCAGGTTCGGGGCCCTCGATGAGGTAAAACCCTTACGTCCTGCCTGTCTGATCTTGATTATGAAAATATCGGGTTACAATGGGGTGATGAAGGTTTCGGTTGTGATCTCGTCGAGAGGCTAAGTACTACGGGGACCTAGCTCTGGACTTGTGGTGGCTAAAGTTGCTAAGATTGATTGTGTCCCCCGGCAGCCCCTCTCCTGGCCCTTATATAGGGAGCCAGGTCTCAAGAGATCTGTCCGGGTACGACTAGGTTACAAAGGACCCTAGTTCTAGACTTTCCTTGTTTGATTCGTCTCTTCGTCTTGTTCTTCAAGGAATCTTCTTCGGCACCGACGTAGTGGCCCACCTTGCCATCGGGTGTCTTCATGGGCCTCCAGTTGGGCCGTACGGGATAGGGCAATACCAGTTACCCGAAGGGTAATGCCCACGTCAGTAGCCCCCGAGTGTCTAGCCGAAGATATTTCGGGTAGAGACTAAAGCATGCCTCCACCGAATGTTCTTCTCTCTTGATAATTCTTGTCCTCCTTGTAACAGCATCATCTTCTTCTATCGGGTGCGCGTCCAGCGCTCCCGATGGGAGTGGCCCCCGAGTCTAGGTACAGATGCTTGCAATCCGTGCATAGACTCAAGTTGTGCCACTCGAATGTCTTCTTCTGCCGAATTTTTCAGAAGGTCTTCATAGGTCAACCGACACATTTGCATCGGAGCTTCAATTTTTCAAGTAAGTTTTAATGCGTAAAGGATATTGAGTAACGTGCCCAGCTTTGCTGGTTAACTGCCGATGGCAAAACAACGCTACTCTACACAGAATCAAGTCCCCGGGCATGATCCTGGAGTGCAAAAAAGTTTGTCGGGTGTGCAATCGGCGCTCCCGATGGGAGTAGCCCCGAGTCTGGGCACGGGTGCTTGGAACCGGGTGCAGACTCGAGCCGAACATTCCATCCTTTTCTTCAGATATTCTTTTCACGCCCTTCTTTGTAGGAAAGTCTTCAAGTCCAAATTTATCGGGTGAGCGTCCAGCGCTCCCGATGGGAGTAGCCCCGAGTCTAGGTACAGATGCTTGCAATCTGTGCGTAGACTCAAGTTGGCCATCCGATGATTTTCGCTTTTCTTCGGATACCTCAAGCGGGCTTCACGACGTCACTGATGACGTAATTACTGTTGTAGTCGGCGGGACGCGACCTGTCGGGCCCATCCTACTTCTGCGCGGTTCTGTTTAGGAAATGACCACTACTTGCGTGCAGTTACCAAGGTGACTCCTCGATTTCCGCAATCGATGATGAGGAGAAATCCCCTTAATAAATTGGAAACAACGACACGTGCTCACTCAATCCTCAGGCTTCCTTTTTCTTTATAATCTCTCGGGGTAAATTCTCTCCGTTTGACACTTCATCCTTGCATCCTTTCTTCCTCATCCTTTTCGTTCACAACTGTTGCGCCGCCACCGCCGCTTCCAGATCTTCCTCAGATCTCACAATGGTGAAGAAGAAGAACCCCCACTCTCGCCGCCAGCTGCGAGCGGTGGCGCCGCCGCCAAAGACTCCTCCAAACCCGTCGAGGAGAAGCGCTCAGATGCTCCTCCCCCAGCTCCGGCGCCGCCAACGCCATCAAGCTCCATGGTTGGGCCCAATCCCGGCGATTGGCCGGTTTCCACTACTACAAAGCGCGACGAGAAGAGGGCCCAGAGCCTCGGAATAATTTCTTCTAACGAGGGGAATGTTATTCGTCCAGGTGCGATTTCACGGCCCAATCCCCCCGCCGGTTTTACTGTGATGTTCTTATCTTTCTTGTATCGAGGTATTTCGCTCCCCGCTCACAAATTCCTTCGTCACCTCCTTCGAGTGTATGAGATTCAATTGTGGCAGTTGACTCCCAATTAAATCCTTCATCTTGCTATCTTTATCACCCTCCGCGAAGCGTTTTTGGGCATCGAGCCCCACTTTGGTTTGTGGAAGAAGATTTTCTTCGTGAAAAGATACAACTGCAGCGGTGGATCTTTCGTCATCGGTGGAGTTGGGTTTGTTGCTCGCAAAGAAGTTAACTACTTCAACTTTCCAATGAAAGAATCTGTGCAAGGATGGAGGCTGAAGTGGTTTTATATCAGAGACTCGTCAGCAGCCGATTCCCAGCTCCCCCAATTCTCCAATGTTCTAGAAGCCACACCCAAGAAGTCTTGGAAAAATATCCTTTCACCCGATGAAAAACCAACAGCCGATAAGTTGTTTGATAGATTCCTTCGGATCAAGGAATCCGATGGTCAAACCATGATAGGTATTGAGGTAGCCGCTATGTTCTTAAAACGTCGAATTCAGCCGATCATGTCTAGGGCCCATCCGATGTGGTTGTATTCGGGTCCCAAGGACGAAACTAGAATAAATATCGCTGAGTTATCCGAAAAAGAACTGCTTGATGTAGTCCGGTGCCTCACTCTCTTTATCCAGGACGATTCAATCCCACTGATATCTTTCCAACCACCATTCGATGCTGATCACCTACATACTGAGGTAAATTTTTCCCGTCGAGCTCTTATTGTCATGTTTCTCTTGATCATTGTAACTGCCATTATTCTCATTTGTTTACTTCAATAGATCCTTATAGCTCCCGAACGTTTGCAAGACCTATCGAACGATACTTCCGAGGAAAGAGATTCCTCAGTCCCTGTAGGATCTCATACTGAAGGAAATACAAGTCCAAAAGATGAACATGATGATCCAATGAATCCTGAAGCTGCCTTCATCAATCCTCAATCCTCTGCCGATGATATAAGTGATACAGCGGGGTCGATGCATGATGACGACGCTGATCGCGCTCCCTTTGTTGATGCAGCTGTGGAGGAGGCCGAGGCGCTGCCCTCGAAGAGACCATCCGGCGGCTTTGCCGATGAAGATGATCTTTACGATCTGTAAGCCCTTGCTTCTTTTTCCCAGGGTTGGGTTCTGTCTTTGCCATTCGTATCCTCTCCTGACTTTGCCAATTTTTTTACTCTTGTAGTGATGAGTGATACGTCGCAAACGTATCTATAATTTTTGATATTCCATGCTTGTTTTACACCAATTACTATATGTTTTAAGGTACTAACCTATTAATAGTTGCAAAAGTGCACAAGTTCTTGATTTCAACTTTGTTGTGCAGGAAATAGGCAAATATGGAAGGAAATAGCTCATTATGGTGAAATCTGGAATTTCCCGGAATCTGTCCCTGCTGAACACTTTTCAAAGATCGCTTCGAAACTCCATCAAAACGACGTCCAATGGAAAAGTCGTAAACTACAAAGTTGTAGAGAATTTCAAACCGAACAATTTGGACATCTTATTCGTCCAGAACGGACAACGGATGCATCCGGCAGAGCAGAATTACTGCGGAGGTTCGTGCAGTCTCGGGACTCCGAAAGTTGGTGACGTATTTGACACAAACTCTTTCCATACCTGGATATTTCGGCCCAGACACGAGTTGTGAGGCTCATGAAGGACAGAGGGGAGTCCTAGGAAGGTTCTAGAGGTGCCCAAGAGCCCTTGGATCAAAGGGGCATCCATCCCATGGCCTAGATTGCATCTCCAACACTATATATTGATGGGAAACCCTATTTTTGGAGGCCCCCAAGCATTGTCACGAAAATCCTCCTCCTTGGCAGCAGCCAAGGAGGGGGAAACACTCATCTACACCAGCACCAACTCAAGGAAGAAGAAGGCTAAGGGGCGGCGCTCCCCCATGATGCCGGCGGCGGGGAAGGAGTCCCCCGCGCCGCCGCCGCCCACGCCTCCGCCTCCCGGCGCTCCTCGCTGAGCCCTCCAACGTCTTCACCGCCATCTCCATCACCAACTCCTCATTGTATTCAGTGGTCCATCCTCTCACAAACCTCTGTACCACCCTATGTAAACATGGTGTTTGATGCTATAAGTTATAATCCTATGATCTATGTCATGTTGCCATAGTTTATTTGTTCTTTGATTGATTGGTTGTTTCTCTTTGGTTCATTAGAGTTGTATGTTGATATGTTACCGTCCTTGGTGCCCATTATATTTGTGCGCGCATGGATCAAGCACCATAGGGTTGGTAGTACTTGTATACTAGAAGGGGAAGTTCTGCCGGAGTGACAGAAACCTAAGGACGCGAACCGGATAGTTGCATGTATGGGAGTAAGAGGACCATTTACTTAAGGCTATGGTTGGGGAAACCTTAATGCTTGCTAGTATTTACGGATGTTTGCTAGCAAGCCAATCATATAGTACTTGTAATCCCGGAGGGAGAGCATGTATATTTAGCCTCTCCTACATAGAAAGCTGCATCGAAGACATTGAACCCAAGATCTTCACTAATTGATCTTGGACAAAGCCACCACTATTACCACCGCCTTTCCACACTCATGGTACTGTTAGTTTAGTTTGTTTTATTGCTGCAACACTAACATTTATTCCGTGTATTTTATTGTTCTGCAAAGTCACCTCTCATACCCGTTATCGCTCTAGTTTTATTTCCTAGATATTGCAAACGCTTAGTGTGCGTAGAGTTGTATCAGTGGTTGATAGAACTTGAGAGAATGTTTATCCTACCTTTAGCTCCTCGTTGAGTTCGACACTCTTACTTATCTAAAAGGCTACACGCGATCCCCTATACTTGTGGGTTATCAATGAGGGTTTCATCGAGCCTCCGTCCAAGAAGGCTAAATCTTGTACCATCCTGCCGAATCCCGCAGCCTCCGAGGCTTCGACCCCTGCTGCAGCCCCCACGGCCCAGATATCGACAGCTTCTTCCCTTTCCAAGGGGAAGGATATTCCTTTGACTGCTGTAGTTACGGCTTCTCCTCCAGGGAAATCTGTAAGCCTTTCCTGCTTTAATGATATATCTATTTGCAACATCTCCCGGGTGGACCTTGATCAAATTATTAGTTCGTTGACGATTAGTTCTCCATCTAATAATCATTTTTCCTTATTTCTTAAGGATTTGCGAGCTGTTATCTCTTCTCTGGAGGCCTTCGCCTCCCAATATACCTCGCTGGAAGTTGACAAGGCCCAGCTGCAAAAGGAGGTCAAGTCTTCTTCCTCGAAGTTGGAGGGCGCAATAAAAATAGTTGCCGAGGCTCGCCAGGAGGTTGACTCCTTAAAGGAGGAACTCGAGGGGCTGAAGAAGAGGCTGAAGGATGAAGAAGCATCCAGGCTTGCTGCCGAAGCTCGGGTGATCGAGAAGGATGATCTTCTTCGCCAGTCTTCCTTGGCCTTGCTCAGTAATTCCCTTTTCGCTCTCTCATTGATTTTTGCTTTTATTAATTCAATTCCAAGTTAATGAACTCCTCCTATTTCGTTTTTTGCAGAGGCTGCCGACAACCCTGCTGAAGCTCTGGACAAACTCCCGAACAATTATGCGGCAAATGCTTTGTCGATGACCCTCGAGTCTCACCGGCTTGTTCAGGACCTTCTCCAGAAGGGTAAGGGAGCCATGGCGAGGATGCATTCGATGATCTTCCCCAAGATTGATCAGAACAAGACCTTGGGGCAGTTGATCGACGCTTTTGCCATCAACACAAGGGAGGTTATCAAGGTATTCAAACATACTTCACGTACCTACGGTGCCCTCCTAGCCTTTCAGCTTATGATGGGTCATGGCTTCAAAGCCAACATTGAAGAGATGTCCAAAGAGCTGCCGAAAGAGCAAGATGGGCGATTTGTTGACTTAGGTGCCTTTAAGACCTCGGCACTTAAGTGTGCTCGCCAGCTCCTTGAGCTGGTCTCGGCAAAGAAATCGTCCATCAGACCAAGCTTGTCAAACCAGACCCAGGCCCCTTGATTTCATTCTTGTAATCTTGCTCGGTTGAAACAATGTCCTGTCATAAGACTTTTATGATTGTAACAAATTCCGTGCTGGCAATGTTGCCAGTGTCCTCTTGCTATAACACTTTTATTCGCACGCTCCCGATGGGAGTAAATTCCAGTGTTGAATCCATATAATCCATCATGCCTTTTAACAATTTTTTGCAGGTTTTTCCTGTGCCTTCATTTACCGATGATTCTTCGGGTGCTTGTTCTGAGAGTGATCGACTCCAGCATGAAGGATCGAATCGCTCAGATGGAGAAGGACATGCGCAGTACTTACGCCTTGGCTGCTATTATCAGGAAGAAGAACGAACTTGCGGTTGACGCAGAACGTTATGCTCTTGCTGAGTTGCATAGGGCCACAAAAAGTTTGAACTGTAAGCATCCTTGTCCTCTTGCTCCTTGTTTTCCATGAAAGACATCTCCTTATCTTCGTTTCTTTTTCTAGTTATAGCTCTGAACCCAGTTGAGGAGAACAAGCGGATTCATGAGCGCGTAAATGCATTGGCTCAACTGTCATCTTTAGATGAGGTTTTCTAGAAAGATCATTCGAAAGCTTCCACTGTCGCGAAGTTCCAAGATCGGGTCCAGCAAATCCACCGTTTCTTCGACAAGTGCTATAAAGGGCTGAGAGTGATCTGGAAGACGATGTTCCCTTTGAACGCGGTCCCTCCCACGCTGTTGACTTTAATGTCAGAATTTAGTAACGCCAAGAAGATCCAAAGCTTGGTTCGAGCACAACTTCTTGCAGGAGCTAGAGCTGCGCTCGCCCTTGTCCTTGTATGTCATCCCTCGGCAGACCTGCTGGCAATTGCCAATGCGGTAGGTGAATTAGGGCCGCTTTACCCGAAGGTGGATCTTCCTGCCGCCATCGTTATTGAAAGGCTTGAAGGAACCTCAATGGTAGCCGAAGAAAAAGAGGCTCCACAATAGTAGTCCAAAGAAATGCCCCTATTGTAAGTAGAAGGCCGTGTTGCTTGCTACATCCGAATGTTCGGATGATTATGGTTAAACTATTTTTATCGGCATGTGTATATACATGTACCCCTTCCGTGTTAGTGCCGTTGGCAAATTTTGAAGGATTAAATCTTAATTACTCGTTTTTACATCCGTATTATGATGTATACGTATGTTTGTCGGTAGCAAATTATTTGAGTGATCAGCTCGCGTTGCAGGTCTTGCTAAACCCATTGTATGTGCAACTTTGCTTTCAACCGATGCATGACTTGACAGCAGCTCCCGAATAGATCGGTGGCACTAGATCTGCCGATGACTCCGTCGCTCTTTGATACTTCTGTAGTTTAAAGTATCGAGCGTGGGTCGTTTTCGTACGTGTTTCATGATCCTTGCTATCTGCGGCACTCTTTGAGGCATCTATAGCAAAGGAAAAGAGCAAGGTCCCCGTTGATTTTGCATCATAGCACTCGTAATTTCAGAGGCTTTTTTAGAGTGCAATCTGGGGCGTATTTTCCATCGCACCGATGTTCGTTGAATATACGAACAAAGTTCCTGACGATGTAGTTCGGGTGTCCCGAATTACTGCAATTCTTCAAAGAAACAAAACTTGAGTCTTAATTAATAAAGTAAGCGAAAAACTAGGGGGCCAAAAAGAGCCCTGCTGAAAAGAGAAAAACTAAATGCTATCCATCCTTTTAAGCAAGAGGAGGATTCTTCTTATCTTCGAGCTTGTCCATCGCGCCAGCGGCTTTGGAAGCATCACTGGTTTCATCAAGAGTACGGCGGCGATTGCCGGGTTTTGTTTTCTTCTATAATTGCCGTGCCATCAGCTGCCGAGGTTTTCACTGTCGGAGCTTCCAAAGCGAGGTCGGCTGGCTTCTTCTTCATCTTCCTGACGCGTTCATCTTCCTTATTATCGAGTGCTGACGATTTTGAAGGGAAGTCGACAGTTCCTGTCTTAGCCCGAACTTTGCAGCAATCCTCTGAAACTCGCGATCACAATTATCCGAGCGTGAGAAACTTCCATAGACTGTGATGTTTGTTCCATTGTTCCCAGGCATTTTCAGCTTGAGGTATGCGTAATGCGGCACAGCCATGAACTTGGCATAAGCTGATCTTCCGAGTATAGCGTGGTACTGTGATTCCCAGTTTACTAGTTCAAACTCGATCTTTTCCTTCCTGAAGTTGTCGGGTTTACCAAAGACAACGTTCAAGTAAACTTTGCCAAGAGAGTACGCCGGTAAAGTGGGGAGAATCCCATGGAAACAAGTATATGTTTCTTCTAGCATCCTCATTGTAATTCCCATACTTTTTATCGTGTCGAGGAATATCAGATTTAATCCGCTTCCATCGTCCATGAAAACTTTGCTCATCTTAAACCCTCCGATTTGCGCCTCAACTACTAAGGCGGCATGTCCTGGCTTTGGAATTGTCATCGGGTGGTCCGCTCTGCTGAACATAATGCTCTGAGATGTCCAGTCGATATATTCAGGAATATTAGCCATAATGCTTTCCACCAGGTTGATTTCTTGGGTGAGCTTCTTCATCTCCCTTCTCGAAACACCGGTTCTGTGAATCATACTCATCTGTCCGCGTGGTGGCGGAAAGGACTAGTTAGAGTTGTGGGGCTGAACTTGCTGGACCTGGTGCTGAGGTGGAGGTGGAGGTGGGATTGGTTGTTGCTGCTGCTGGATGAGCTTCTGCATCTCGATGAACTGTCGACAGTCTCTGAGCAGGTGACTTGACTTTTTCTTGTTATCTTTAGAATCGATGTACGCATGCAGGTAGCAAGGAGCGTTTATCTGCTCAGCGAAGGGTAACTCGGGGGTCCTCTGAGGTCGCGGTTTGTAGTTTTCACGGTTCCCAGAGTTGCTCTGGTTGCCATCGTGTCGATCGTCTCGCCTGTCATCATACCGATCATCTTGTCGATCGGAATATCCAGCGGCTACCAGGTTGTTGTCATCATAACTGCGGTCTTTCCTTTTCTTATGACGACCCTGCGACCACCCGAATCGTGCCTCGGCTGGTCGTCGTCTTCGTCGTCACTGCGTTGTCGTGGCCTTCGTACGTTGTCTTCGCCATCAGCCCAGCTGTTGGCAATTTCCATTAACTTGGTTATGGTCTTCGGCTTCTTGCGCCCAAGTTCCTCTATGTAGGTTTCACGTCGGATGCCATCGCTAAAGGCATCGATTGCTCTGTCGACGGAAACATCTTCGGCGGCGTTCAGGAGTTTAGTGAATCTCCCGATGTATGCACGCATCGACTCCTTCGGCTTCTGCTGGCAATGCCGTAATTCTTCGATCCCAACAGGCCTCTTGTATGTTGCTTGGAAGTTTGCGACGAAAGCGTCCACCAGGTCATCCCACGACTTGATGGAACCCTTCGGCAGGCCTCTCAACCAGGCCCGTGCCGAATCTTTCAGGTAAAGTAAGCACCACATTCTTATCTGATTTCCTTTGTGCGGGATCACAGTCTGCAAGTAATCGTCTATCCATGACCTCGGCTCCTGCTGTCCATCATACTTAGCGGCATCAGTAGGGGTAGGTTTGAACTTCTTGGGTGGCATTGTCTCACGGATCTTGTAGCTCAAGCAGTCAGCTCCCCTCAACTCGCCGTCGTACTCCTGGCTTTCTTCTGAGGCGTCTCTATCGTACTCCTCCCTCGCGGCTCGCCGTCGCCTGGCTTTGTCGATTCTGCTCTGGGTAATTTCGTCTCGGGCGTCTCTTGAACGGTGCTTCGAGCCACCGGCTTGGAGCGTGGTCTTTTGACGTGGGCATTACCTCTTCTAAACGATGTTGTCTACCTCAGACGGTCTAGCTGGAGGCCCATGAATATACCCGATGGCAAGGTGGGCCACTAGGACGGTGCAACGGAAGATTCCTTGAAGTACAAGACACGAAGGAGTCGAACAAGGAAAGTTTAGAGATAGATCTATTGTAAAGTCTAGTCGTACTCGGTTAGACCTCTTGAGACCTGGCCTAAAGGCCAGGAGAGGGGCTGCCGAGGGACACAATCAATCTTAGCAATCTTAGCCACCAAAAGCTTAGAGCTAGGTCACCGTGGCACTTAGCCATCTCGACGAGATCTCAGCCGAACTATTCGGCACCCCATTGTAACCCATTATCATCATAATCAAGAACAGACAGGCAGGACGTAATGGTTTTACCTCATCGAGGGCCCCGACACGGGTAAATCGCTCTCCCCGCTTGTACGTGAACCGATGTCTCGTGTCAGCTTGCACGATTCCATCAACCCTAAGCCCCTATCGGAGGAGCACCCTCGACAATTGGCGCCGTCTGTGGGAACCCTGTCGGCACAAGATCGGTCATCGGTAGATCCAGTCATGTCACCGGCAACTTCATCGGCAACTTCATCAACACCGTCATCGCCAAACCTGGGAAGCCCGATTCGATTCGGCTCCTATGAATTCACCCCGCACAGCGATTCCTCCCGCTCAACCTTCTCAGATCTACAAGGAAACATGGAGATGACCTTCGGCAGCGTCCACTACAACGTCAACGCGGAAGGAATCCTTCGGCTGCTGGAATCGCTTCCAGATCGACGAGTCCAAGCGCGTCATCATCACTCGACCTTTCGGCTGGTCTGACAGGCTCGACGAGTTCACCCGCACCCTCGACTCCCCGTTCGGCGTCTTCCATGTCGGTAGGATCCGACAATCCCACATCTTCGGAGTTAACCTCGTACTACTGCTTGAACTGCGACACCAGGCACGGGCTGGGATCGAGCGACACACCGTTCATCTGCAATGCCCAGTATTCATCGGGAGAGGACAGTGTCGACAGCATCGTCCAAGGAACCACCCGGAGAACGGCACACCACCAGGTTTATGTCGCCAATAACACGGGAAACACAAGGCACAGAGGAGACGGAGACCATACTCCTCGTTCCAGTAGACGAGCAAGTTTCGAAAACAGCGCCAGCAACCACAACAGCGACTACACCATCGCGGACGAGGAGTGGGCAGCAGCCAAGGCAGCAGTACTTAACAACACGCCGCTCCCCGCAGGAACCTCGGTTGGAACCCTCAACGCCTATCGCTCTATACTAGAGAAAAACCGGGAGCACCTATCGAAAGAGCAAGCCACCCTCGAGAGACGCCTATCTGCGGCAGACCGATCCAGCGAACGACGAAGAGGCTCGCAAGGGAGCGCCTCTCGAAATACTCAGGGGGCAGGCAAGCACCGATCGAGACTATCCAGGCTTTCGGAAGACGACGCTAGAGAAATAACGTCGAACCTGACCAAGTCCTTTATGACCACGGACACCGCGGGCATGCCACGGCCGAAAACCGTTGCGGGAGCAACAGCCAACTCGCGCATACCTCATCAACCAGCGCCCTGAAGGATCCATGGCTCAAGCCCACCGAGGCGCCCTAGAAAGTCTCGCGATATTGGGAGATAATCTAGTTCCACGAAAGGAAAAGACCACGTTGCAGGCTAGTGGCTCAAAGCATCATGCGAGAGATGCTCGGGATGAAATCACCCAGAGCAGGATCGACAAAGCAAGGCGACGACGTGCCGCTAGGGAGGAGAATGACAGTGATTCTTCGGATGAGAATCAGGAGTACGACGGCGAGCTCAGGGGAGCCGACTGTTTAAGCTACAAAATCCGCGAGGCGATGCCACCCAAAAAGTTCAAGCCCACCCCTACTGACGCTGCCAAATACGATGGGCAGCAGGAGCCAAGATCTTGGATAGACGACTATCTGCAGACCGTGATTCTGCATAAGGGGAACCAGATAGCAGCAATGCAGTGTTTGCAGCTTTACCTAAAGGATTCAGCGCGAGCCTGGCTAAGGGGGCTGCCGAAGGGTTCCATCAAATCATGGGACGACCTAGTAGATGCCTTCGTTGCCAATTTCCAAGCAACGTACAAAAGACCCGTCGGGATTGAAGAGTTACGGCATTGCCAGCAAAAGCAGAAGGAATCGATGCGCTCATACATCGGGAGATTCACCAAACTCCTAAACGCTGCCGAAGATGTATCTGTCGACAGAGCAATCGACGCTTTCAGCGATGGCGTCCGACGTGAAAGCTACATAGAAGAACTCGGACGCAAAAAGCCAAAAACCATAACCAAGTTAATGGAAATCGCCAACAGTTGGGCTGATGGCGAGGACAACGTGCGAAGGCCGCGACAGCGCAGTGACGACGAAGACGACGACCAGCCGAAGCACGACTCGGGTGGTCGAAGGGATCGTCACAAGAGAAGGAAGAACCGCAGCTATGACGACAACAACCTGGTAGCCGCAGGATACTCCGATCGGCAGGACGATCGATATGACGATAGAAGAGACGATCGACAGGACGGTAATCGGAACAACTCTGGGAACCGTGGCAATTATAAACCACGGCAGCAGAGGACTCCCGAACTGCCCTACGCTGAGCAGATCAACGCCCCCTGTTACCTGCACTCGTATGTCGATTCTAAGGACGGCAAAACGAAGTCGAGCCACTTGCTCAGGGACTGTCGGCAGTTCATTGACATGCACAAACTCATCCAGCAGGCAGGCCAGCAACCGCCACCACCACCACCTCCACCGCAGCATCAAGTCCAGCAGGCTCAACCTCATCAACCCAACGAGGCGTTCCCACCACCACGTGGGCAGATGAGCATGATCCATAGGACAGGTGTCTCGAGAAGAGAAATGAAGAAGCTCACCCGAGAGATTAACCTGGCAGAAAGCATCATGGCGAACATCCCCGAGTATGTCGAGTGGTCCTCTCAGAACATTACGTTCAGTCGAGCAGATCACCCGATGACCATACCAAAACCGGGACACGCTGCCTTAGTAGTCGAGGCACAAATCGGGGGGTTCAAGATGAGCAAAGTCTTCATGGATGGTGGAAGCGGGCTAAACCTGATATTCATCGACACAATCAAAAGTATGGGGATCACCATGAGGATGCTAGAAGAAACAGACACTTGCTTCCATGGGATTCTTCCAACCGCACCGGGCTACTCTCTTGGCAAAGTTTACCTGAACGTCGTCTTTGGCAAAACCGACAATTTCAGGAAGGAAAAGATCGAGTTTGAAGTAGTGAATGGGAGTCACAGTATCACGCTATACTCGGAAGACCAGCTTATGCCAAGTTCATGGCTGTGCCGCACTACGCATACTGATACGTCTCAAACGTATCTATAATTTCTTATGTTCCATGCTACTTTATTGATGATACCTACATGTTTTATACACATTATATGTCATTATTATGCGTTTCGAACTAACCTATTGACGAGATGCCGAAGTGCCAGTTGCTGTTTTCTGCTGTTTTGGTTTCGAAATCCTAGTAAGGAAATATTCTCGAATCGGACGAAATCAACGCCAACATCTTAGGATTACATGAAGCTTCCAGAACACCCGAGAGCCGCCAGAGGGGGCCATGTGCCCACTGACGATAGGTCGGCGCCAAGGGGGCCCGCGCCCCTATTGTGTCGTCGCCTCGTTGACCTTCTCGACGCCGCCTCTTCGCCTATATAAAGGTCCCGACCTAAAACACGATACGGAAAAGCCACGGTACGAGAAACCTTCGTGAGCCGCCGCCATAGCGAAGCCAAGATCTGGGGACAGGAGTCTCTGTTCCGGCACGCCGCCGGGACGGGGAAGTGCCCCCGGAAGGCTTCTCCATCGACACCACCGCCATCTTCATCAACGCTGCTGTCTCCCATGAGGAGGGAGTAGTTCTCCATCGAGGCTCGGGGGTGGTAGCTATGTGGTTCATCTCTCTCCTATGTGCTTCAATACAATAATCTAGGGGATCGCAACAGTCTTCGAGGGAAGTAAAACCCAAATTTATTGATTCGACACAAGGGGAGGTAAAGAATACTTATAAGCCTTAACAACTGAGTTGTCAATTCAGCACTGGAAAAGCACTAGTAACGGGGTGATGTGAAAGCAGCGGTAATATGAGAGCAGTAAGGTAATACGACAGCAGAAAGCAGTAATATGAGAGCAATGGCACGAGAAAATAGTTGATACTACTTCTAATGTCATGTAGAACGAGTATATGATGATGAGAGATGGACCGGGGTTCCCAAGCTATCTACACTAGTGGCAACTCTCCAATAACAAGTGTTGGGTGAACAAATTACGGTTGGGCAATTGATAGGATTGAAATAGCATTAAGGCAGAATATCAAGTCTATTAATCAAGTAGGCATGTTTCCCATATATAGTCATACGTGCTCGCAATGAGAAACTTGTACAACATCTTTTGTCCTACCATCCGGTGGCAGCCGGGCCTCTAGGGAATCTACTGGAAATTAAGGCACTTCTTTTAATAGAGCACCGGAGCAAAGCATTAACACTCCGTGAAAACATGTGATCCTCATATCTAAGCCTTTCCCTCCAGTTGTCCCAATTTCTGTCACTTTGGGGCCTTTGGTTCCGGCATAGACATGTGCATACAACTTGTAGATACAATCTAAGCAATAAGTATAGAGCTTAAATCTAAGATCATGCCACTCGGCCCTAGTGACAAGCATTAAACATAACAAGATTGCAGCAATAATAACTTCACAAACTTTATAGATAGACAATCATAACGTAACAATCCATCGGATCCCAACAAACACAACACCGATTACATCGATGAATCTCAATCATGTAAGGCAGCTCATGAGATCATTGTATTGAAGTACATGGGGGAGAGAATACCAACTAGCTACAGCTAGAACCCGTAGTCCATGGGGGAACTACTCACGGAGCATGATGGAGGCGGTGGCGTCGATGGAGATGGCTTCCGGGGGCACTTCCCCGTCCGGCAGGTGCCGGAACAGAGACTTCTGTCCCCCGAATTGGAGTTTCGCGATGGTGGCGGCGCCCCGTCTTTCTGGAGTTTCGTCAATCGGTCTCGCGTTTTTAGGTCGAAAGGGGCTTATAGGCGAAGAGGCGGCGCAGAGGGGCGACAGGGTGGCCCCACACCAGGCCGGCGCGGCCAGGGTGTAGCCCGCGCGGCCCACATGTGTGGTGGCCCCCTGCTCTCCTCCGACTCTCCTTCGGTGTTCTGGAGCCTCCCGGGAAAATAAGATCTTTGGCGTTGATTTCGTCCAATTCCGAGAATATTGCCCGAACAGCCTTTCGGAACCAAAAACAGCAAAACAGGAACTGGCACTGTGGCATCTTGTTAATAGGTTAGTCCGAAAACGCATAAAAACATTATAAAGTACAAGCAAAACATGTAAGTATTGTCATAAAACAAGCATGGAACATCAATTATAGGTACGTTGGAGACGTATCAGCATCCCCAAGCTTAGTTCCTACTCGCCTCGAGTAGGTAAACGATAAAAAGAGTAATTTCTGTAGTGACATGCTACTTACATAATCTTGATCATACTATTATAAAGCATATGAGATGAATGAAGTGACTCAAGGCAATGATCTATAGTTGCTAACAAATAGATAACATATAGCAAAACTTTTCATGAAGAGTACTTTCAAGACAAGCATCAAAAGTCTTGCATAAGGGTTAACTCATAAAGCAATAAATTCAAAGTAAAGGCATTGAAGCAACACAGAGAAAGATTTAAGTTTCAGCAGTTGCTTTCAACTTTCAACATGCATATCTCAAGGATAATTGTCAGCACAAAGTAGTATAATGAATGCAAATAAGCAAGTATGTAAGAATCAATGCACAGTTGACACAAGTGTTTGCTTCTAAGATGGAAGGAAGTAGGTAAACTGACTCAACATAAAAGTAAAAGAAAGGCCCTTCGCAGAGGGAAGCAGGGATTAAATCATGTGCTAGAGCTCAAGTTTTGAAATCATATAGAGAGCATAAAAGTAAAGTTTTGAGAGGTGTTTGTTGTTGTCAACGAATGGTAATGGGTACTCTAACTACCTCGTCAACCAGACTTTCAAGAGCGGCTCCCATGAAGGACGTTATTTCTACCACCAAGGTAGATCATCCCTCTTCTCTTTTGTTTACACATGTATTTTAGTGTAGTTTATTTTTTTTATTTTTTTTAGATGACACTCCTCCCAACCTTTTCTTTCTCAAGCCATGGCTAACCGAATCCTCGGGTGCCTTCCAACAATCTCATACCATGGAGGAGTGTCTATTTGCAAATTTAAGTTGCTTACTGATGAATCAGAGCAAAACATGTGAAGAGAATTATTAATGCAAGTTAATTAATCGGGGCTGGGAACCCCATTGCCAGCTCTTTTTGCAGTTATTGGATAAGCGGATGAAGCCACTAATCCATTGGTGAAAGTCTTAAGTAAATGACAAGATCGAAAGATAAAACACCACATACTTCCTCATGAGCTATAAAACATTGACACAAATAAGAGATAATAGCTTTTGAATTGTTTAAAGGTAGCACACGAAGTATTTACTTGGAATGGCAGGAAATACCACATAGTAGGTAGTTATGGTGGACACAAATGGCATAGGTTTTGGCTCAAGGTTTTGGATGCACGAGAAGCATTTCCTCTCAGTACAAGGCTTTGGCTAGCAAGGTTGTTTGAAGCAAACACAAGTATGAACCTGTACACAAAAACTTACATAAGAACATATTGCAAGCATTATAAGACTCTACGTTGTCTTCCTTGTTGCTCAAACACTTTTACCAGAAAATATCTAGACCTTAGAGAGACCAATCATGCAAACCAATTTCAACAAGCTCTACGGTAGTTCTCCACTAATTGGTTTAAACTACATGATGCAAGAGCTTAATCATGATCTACTCGAGAGCTCAAAACAAATGCCAAGTATCAAATTATTCAAGACATTATGAAGCACTTTCTGTTTCCAACCAAATATCGATAAATGCAGCAGTTTACAACTCCGCCATGAACATTAAAAGTAAAGCTAAGAACACAATGTTCATATGAAAAAGCGGAGCGTGTCTCTCTCCCACACAAGGATTGCTAGGATCCGAATTTATTCAAACATAAATAAAAACAAACAGACGCTCCAAGTAAAGCACATATGATGTGACCGAATAAAAATATAGTTTCAAGAGAAGAAACCTGATAAGTTGTTGATGAAGAAGGAGACCTTGGGCATCCCCAAGCTTAGACGCGTCTTGAAATATGCAGGGATGAACCACGGGGCATCCCCAAGCTTAGGCTTTTCACTCTTCTTGATCATATATCATCCTCCTCTCTTGACCCTTGAAAACTTCCTTCACACCAAACTTCTCATAAACTTCATTAGAGGGGTTAGTACTCAAAAAACTTGAATCCACCTTGGTCCTGTAGTGACACATTGCAAGAACTCAATAAAACATTAGCCATAGCTCTCCACGTCTAGAAAGCCTTGCTTAAAGTCCACAAGAGACAATGCAAAAAACAGAGACAGAATCTGCCAACACAGAACAGCCAGTAAAGACGAATTTTAAACAGGTACTTCCGTTGCTCAAATCAGAAAACTCAAAACTAACGAAAGTTGCGTACATATCTGAGGAACGCGCACGTAAATTGGCAGATTTTTCTGAGTTACCTACAGAGAGCCCTGCCTCCCAGATTCGTGA
Organism: Lolium multiflorum; assembly: GCA_030979885.1. Taxonomy (NCBI): domain Eukaryota; kingdom Viridiplantae; phylum Streptophyta; class Magnoliopsida; order Poales; family Poaceae; genus Lolium; species Lolium multiflorum. The sequence continues at coordinate 270,149,769 of CM061748.1, read as the reverse complement.
CAGATAGAAATCTGTTTCTGCGCATAAATCCAAATCTAGTATCAACCTTCTATTAGAGACTTCACTTGGCACAACAATGCAATAAAATAAAGATAAGGAGATGTTGCTACAGTAGTAACAACTTCCAAGACACAACAAAATAGTAGCAAAATAAAGACATGGGTTATCTCCCAGAAGTGCTTTCTTTATAGCCATTAAGATGGGCTCAACAGTTTTAATGATGCACTCGCAAGAAATAAGAGTTGAAGCAAAAGAGAGCATGAAGAAGGAAATCCAAAACACATTTAAGTCTAACCCTCTTCCTATGAATAGGAATCTTGTACACAAATAAATCCATGAAGAACAAAGTGACAAGCATAAGAAGATAAAACAAGAGTAACTTCAAAATTTTCAGTATATAGAGAGGTGTTTTAGTACCATGCAAATTTCTACAACCATATTTTCCTCTCTCATAATAATTTTCAGTAGCATCATAAACAAACTCAACAATATAACTATCACATAAAGCATATTTCTCATGATCCATAAACATATAATTTTTATCAAGCTCAAAAATAGCGGGATTAAAATCAAACCCCCTTTTATCAATAATATAACAAGATGATTGATCAATCTCAAAATATATGGGACTCCTAGATAAAGTCAAGACTCTTCCAATCCCATTTTCATTAGTAGTACAATTAATATTATCAAGTAACATAGGACCATCATCTAGAGCTTTATCATAAACATTTGCCAAGCAAAACTCTTTAGTACCATGCATTTCGACATCAAGCACAAACAAAGCATTATCATAAGATTTATCAAAATAGCATGGATTATCATAGATAACAGTAGCATAATTATTCTCACAAGTTTTACTCATAGGGAATATTTCAAGAGAATCCAAAAGAACATAACATTCATCCTCTTCCGGTAAGCATGGAGGACAATCAAATAGTGTAAGAGATAAAGAGTTACTCTCATTAGAAGGTTGGCATGGGTAGCTAATCCATTCTTCCTCCTTTTGTTCATCACTCTCCTCTTCTTTTTCATCCAATGAGCTTTCAGGTTCATCAATTTCCTCCTCTTTTTCATCCAATGAGCTTTCAGGTTCATCAATTTCTTCTTCCACCGGTTCCTGCAAATTGTGAGTGCATTCTTGTGCATTAATGTGTCTCTCTTTATAATCAATGATATAAGGATTATCACTGTAGCTTTCTATGCAAAAATTAAGGATAGAAGAGACATAATCTTTAAGGTCCTTACAAACAACACAAGTTTCATAATTTTTAGCAATGAAGGATTCTATCTCAGAGGCTCCCATAAATATGACAAATTGTTCTACCTCTTCGAACCCAAAATGAATATAGTTATTCCAATTATAGTTCTTAATTAAAACTTTCTCACTAAAGCCACACTGAAATTTAAGATGTTTAGTGTCCTCTTTAGAGCAACAGTTTATATCATGGCGTTTAAGCAAGATTTTAGCAATTGTATTCAGTTTTTCTATCACAGCACTCATAACTTTTCCCGTTCTTGATTCTCTATAATTATTATATAATTCAATAAGCTCCAAATAGGTTGTGGGTTCTTCCATAGCAGCAGTTTTTAATTTTTAGGTTTTTCAAATTTTTATGGATTTTTGGGTATATAAGAAAAATAAAACAAGACAAAAAGAAACTAGACAAAAGTAAACTAGGCAAAATAAAACTAGACAAAAATAAACTAAGCACAAATAAACTAGACAGAAGTAAACTAAGTAAAACAAAATAAAGTAAAACAGAGAGAGAGGTGGAGTGTACTCCCCAGGTGAACTTATGAGTAGAGCTATGCCTCCCCGGCAACGGCGCCAGAAAATAGTCTTGATAACCCACAAGTATAGGGGATCGCAACAGTCTTCGAGGGAAGTAAAACCCAAATTTATTGATTCGACACAAGGAGGTAAAGAATACTTATAAGCCTTAACAACCGAGTTGTCAATTCAGCCGCACCTGGAAAAGCACTGTACTGTGGGTGATGTGAAAGAAAGAGACATGAGAGCAAGTAGTAACAGTAACACAGTAGCAGTAATAGTAATATGAGAGCAATGGCACCAGAAAATAGTTGATACTACTTCCAATGACATGTAGAACGAGTATATGATGATGAGAGATGGACCGGGGTTCCCAGATATCTACACTAGTGGCAACTCTCCAATAACAAGTGTTGGGTGAACAAATTACAGTTGGGCAATTGATAGGATTGAAATAGCATTAAGGCAGAATATCAAGTCTATTAATCAAGTAGGCATGTTTCCCATATATAGTCATACGTGCTCGCAATGAGAAACTTGTACAACATCTTTTGTCCTACCAGCCGGTGGCAGCCGGGCCTCTAGGAATCTACTGGAAATTAAGGTACTCCTTTTAATAGAGCACCTAGCAAAGCACACACCGTGAAAACATGTGATCCTCATATCTAAGCCTTCCCCTCCAGTTGTCCCAATTTCTGTCACTTTGGGGCCTTTGGTTCCGACATAGACATGTGCATACAACTTGTAGATACAATCTAAGCAATAAGTATAGAGCTTAAATCTAAGATCATGCCACTCGGGCCCTAGTGACAAGCATTAAACATAACAAGATTGCAGCAACAATAACTTCACAAACTTTATAGATAGACAATCATAACGTAACAATCCATCAGATCCCAACAAACACAACACCGATTACATCGATGAATCTCAATCATGTAAGGCAGCTCATGAGATCATTGTATTGAAGTACATGGGAGAGAATACCAACTAGCTACAGCTAGAACCCGTAGTCCATGGGGGAACCACTCACGGAGCATGATGGAGGCGGTGGCGTCGATGGAGATGCTTCCGGGCACTTCCCCGTCCCGGCAGGTGCCGAACGAGACTTCGTCCCCCGAATTGAGTTTCGCGATGGTGGCGGCGCCCCTGGAGTCTTTTTGGAGTTTCGTCAATCGGTTTTAGGTCGAAAGGGCTTAAATAGGCGAAGAGGCGGCGCAGGAGAGGCGACAGGGTGGCCCCACACCAGGCCGGCGCGGCCAGGGTGTAGCCCGCGCGGCCCACATGTGTGGTGGCCCCCTGGCTCTCCTCCGACTCTCCTTCGGTGTTCTGGAGCCTCCCGGGAAAAATAAGATCTTTGGCGTTGATTTCGTCCAATTCCGAGAATATTGCCCGAACAGCCTTTCTGGAACCAAAAACCAGAAAACAGGAACTGGCACCGTGGCATCTTGTTAATAGGTTAGTTCCGGAAAACGCATAAAAACATTATAAAGTGCAAGCAAAACATGTAAGTATTGTCATAAAACAAGCATGGAACATCAGAAATTATAGGTACGTTGGAGACGTATCATGCTTCAATACAATAATCTCATGAGCTGCCTTACATGATTGAGATTCATATGATGATGCTTGTAATCTAGATGTCATTATGCTAGTCAAGTGGGTTTTACTTATGTGATCTCCGGAGACTCCTTGTCCCACGTGTGTAAAGGTGACAGCGTGTGCACCGTGTGGGTCTCTTAGGCTATATTTCACAGAATACTTATTCACTGTTATGAATGGCATAGTGAAGTGCTTATATCCCTTTATGATTGCAATGTTTTGTATCACAATTTATCTGTGTGCTACTCTAGTGATGTTATTAAAGTAGTTTATTCCTCCTGCACGGTGTAATGGTGACAGGGTGTGCATCGTGTAGTACTTGGCGTAGGCTATGATTGTGATCTCTGTAGATTATGAAGTTAACTATTGCTATGATAGTATTGATGTGATCTATGCCTCCTTCATAGTGTGATGGTGACAGTGTGCATGCTATGTTAGTACTTGGTTTGGTTATGTTGATCTGTTATGCACTCTAAGGTTATTTAAACATGAACATTGAATATTGTGGAGCTTGTTAACTCTGGCATTGAGGGTTCGTGTAATCCTACACAGTTAGTGGTGTTCATCATCCAACAAGAGGGTGTAGAGTCTAGCATCTATCTATTTATTCTGTTATGTGATCAATGTTGAGAGTGTTCACTAGTGAAAGTATGATCCCTAGGCCTTGTTCCTAAATACTGCTATCGCTGCTTGTTTACTGTTTTACTGCATCTTTACTTCCTGCAATATTACTACCATCAACTGCACGCCAGCAAGCACTTTTCTGGCGCCGTACTACTGCTCATATTCATTCATACCACTTGTATTTCACTATCTCTTCGCCGAACTAGTGCACCTATTAGGTGTGTTGGGGACACAAGAGACTTCTTGCTTTGTGGTTGCAGGGTTGCATGAGAGGGATATCTTTGACCTCTTCCTCCCCGAGTTCGATAAACCTTGGGTGATCCACTTAAGGGAAACTTGCTGCTGTTCTACAAACCTCTGCTCTTGGAGGCCCAACACTGTCTACAAGAATAGAAGCACCCGTAGACATCAAGCTATTTTCCGGCGCCGTTGCGGGGAGGAAAGGTAAAAGGCACTCATACTCCGGTCCCAGGTAAAGTACTTTTCTGTTGCCGTTGTGTGTGTGCTCGAAGCTATTTCCTTTAGATCCTGCAATTGCATCTTTTTGTCTCTTGTTTTACACTAGTAAGGCTTAATGGAAGACAACAACAAAATGAGAGATCTTTATGAACTTTATCTTGAATTAGGACATGATGTGTTTGAAGAGAAAATTAAAAACCCATGGAACTTATGCATGCTAATGGGAATGTTATTAGTATGAATGCTTTGAACACCATTGTTGCTAATGCTATGGAAGAATTTAAGCTTGGGGAGGTCGGTTTTGATGAGAATGATCTCTTTAGTCCCCCGGGTATTGAGGAGAAAGTTTATGTTGATTATGATATGCCTCCTATTTATGATGATTATAATGATAGTGGTCTTTTGGTGCCACCTACTATCGAGGATAAGTTTAATTATGATTACAATATGCCTCCTACACTTGATGAGAATAATAATGATAGCTACTTTGTTGAATTTGCTCCCACTACAACTAATAAAAGTGATTATGCTTATGTGGAGAGTAATGATACTTTTATGCATGTGAATAAGAATGCTTTATGTGATACTTATATTGTTGAGTTTGTTCATGATGCCTCTGAAAGTTATTATGAGAGAGGAAAATATGGTTGTAGAAATTTTCATGTTACTAAAACACCTCTCTATATGCTGAAATTTTTGTTACACTGGTTTTATCTTCCTATGCTTGTTACTTTGCTCTTCATGAACTTGTTTATTTACAAGATTCCTATGCATAGGAAGCATGTTAGGCTTAAATTTGTTTTGAATTTTCTTTTTGATGCTCTCTTTTGCTTCAACTCTTATTTCTTGGGAGTGCATCATTGAAATTACTGAGCCCATCTTAATGGCTATAAAGAAAGCACTTCTTGGGAGATAACCCATGTGTTTATTTTACTACAGTACTTTTGTTTTATATTTGTGTCTTGGAAGTTGTTACTACTGTATCAACCTCTCCTTATCTTATTTTATTGCATTGTTGTGCCAAGTAAAGTCTTTGATAGCAAGGTTGATACTAGATTTGGATTACTGCGCAGAAACAGATTGTCTGGCACGAATCTGGGCAGAATTCTCTGTAGGTAACTCATAAAAATCTGCCAATTTACGTGCGTGATCCTCAGATATGTACGCAACTTTCATTCAATTTGGGCATTTTCATCTGAGCAAGTCTGGTGCCATTTTAAAATTCGTCTTTACGGACTGTTCTGTTTGACAGATTCTGCCTTTTATTTCGCATTGCCTCTTTTACTGTGTTGGATGGATTTCTTTGTTCCATTAACTTTCAGAAGCTTTGTGCAATGTCCAGAAGTGTTAAGAATGATTGTGTTATCTCTGAACATGTGAATTTTTGATTATGCACTAACCCTCTAATGAGTTTGTTTTAAGTTTGTGGAGGAAGTTTTCAAGGGTCAAGAGAGGAGGATGATATACTACATCAAGGAGAGTGAAAGTTCTAAGCTTGGGGATGCCCCGGTGGTTCATCCCCTGCATATTTCAAGAAGACTCAAGCATCTAAGCTTTGGGATGCCCAAGGCATCCCCTTCTTCATCGACAAATTATCAGGTTCTTCTCTTGAAACTATATTTTTATTCGGTCACATCTTATGTACTTTACTTGGAGCGTCTGTTTGTTTTTATTTTTGTTTTGTTTGAATAAATTCATGCTTGTGTGGGAGAGAGACACGCTCCGCTGTTGCATATGAACACATGTGTTCTTAGTTTTACTTTTAATGTTCATGGCGAAGGTTGAAAACTGCTTCGTTCATTATTATATGGTTGGAAACTGAAAATGCTACATGTAGTAATTGATAAAATGTCTTGGATAATTTGATACTTGGCAATTGTTGTGCTCATGTTTAAGCTCTTGCATCATGTACCTTGCACCTATTAATGAAGAACTACATAGAGCTTGTTAAAATTTGGTTTGCATGATTGGTCTCTCTAAGTCTAGATATTTTCTGGTTGAGGTGTTTGAACAACAAGGAGACGATGTAAAGTCTTATAATGCTTACAATATGTTTATATGTGAGTCTTGTTGCACCATTTCATACTTGAGTTTGCTTCAAACAACCTTGCTAGCCTAAACCTTGTATCGAGAGGGAATACTTCTCATGCATCCAAAATCCTTGAGCCAACCACTATGCCATTTGTGTCCACCATACCTACCTACTACATGGCATTTCTCCGCCATTCCAAAGTAAATTGCTTGAGTGCTATCTTTAAACAATTCAAAAGTTATTACCTCTTATTTGTGTCAATGTTTTATAGCTCATGAGGAAGTATGTGGTGTTTATCTTTCAATCTTGTTGGGCAACTTTCACCAATGGACTAGTGGCTTCATCCGCTTATCCAATAATTTTGCAAAAAGAGCGGCAATGGGGTTCCCAGCCCCAATTAAATAGACACTCTCCATGGTATGTGATTGTTGGTCGGCACCCGAGGATTCGGTTAGCCATGGCTTGAGAAAGCAAAGGTGGGGAGGAGTGTCATCTAAATAAAACTAAAATAAAAGGCACTCCTTCATGGTATGAGATTGTTGGCAGGCACCCGAGGATTCGGTTAGCCATGGTTTGTGAAAGCAAGGTTGGAAGGAGTGCCACCCAAAATGGGAGCCGCTCTTTGAAGGTTTGTCTGGCAAGGGGGTTAGAGTGCCCACTACCATTCGTTGACAACAACAAACACCGCTCAAAACTTTACTTTTTATGCTCTCTTTATGTTTTCAAAATAAAAGCTCTAGCACAAATATAGCAATCAATGCTTCCTTCTGTGAAGGGCCTTTCTTTTACTTTTATGTTGAGTCATTTCACCTATTTCTCTCCACCTCAAGAAGCAAACACTTGTGTGAACCGTGCATTGATTCCTACATACTTGCATATTGCACCTGTTATATTACTTTACATTGACAATATCCATGAGATATACATGTTATAAGTTGAAAGCAACCGCTGAAACTTAATCTTCCTTTGTGTTGCTTCAATACCTCTACTTTGAATTATTGCTTTACGAGCTAACTCTTATGCAAGACTTATTGATGCTTGTCTTGAAGTACTATTCATGAAAAGTCTTTGCTTTATGATTCATTTGTTTACTCATGTCATTACCATTGTTTTGTCGCTGCATTCATCTCATGTGCTTTACAATAGTATTGATCAAGATTATGATAGCATGTCACTTCAGAAATTATCTTTGTTATCGTTTACCTACTCGAGGGCGAGTAGGAACTAAGCTTGGGGATGCTTGATACGTCTCAAACGTATCTATAATTTCTTATGTTCCATGCTACTTTATTGATGATACCTACATGTTTTATACACATTATATGTCATTATTATGCGTTTTCCGAACTAACCTATTGACGAGATGCCGAAGGGCCAGCTGTTGTTTTCTGCTGTTTTTGGTTTCAGAAATCCTAGTAAGGAAATATTCTCGGATCCGACGAAATCAACGCCCAAAGATCTTAGGATTACATGAAGCCTGAACACCCGAGAGCCGCGTAGGGGGCCACAGCCCACGACGATAGGCCGTGCGGCCGGGGGCCCGCGCCCCTATTGTGTCGTCGCTCGTTGACCTTCCGACGCCTCTTCGCCTATATAAAGGTCCCCGACCTAAACACGATACGAAAGCCACTACGAGAAACCTTCCAGAGCCGCCGCCATCGCAAGCCAAGATCCTGGGGACAGGAGTCTCTGTTCGGCACGCCGCCGGACGGGGAAGTGCCCCTTAAGGCTTCTCCATCGACACCACCGCCATCTTCATCAACGCTGCTGTCTCCCATGAGGAGGGAGTAGTTCTCCATCGAGGCTCGGGCTCACCGGTAGCTATGTGGTTCATCTCTCCTATGTGCTTCAATACAATAATCTCATGAGCTGCCTTACATGATTGAGATTCATATGATGATGCTTGTAATCTAGATGTCATTATGCTAGTCAAGTGGGTTTTACTTATGTGATCTCCGGAGACTCCTTGTCCCACGTGTGTAAAGGTGACAGTGTGTGCACCGTGTGGGTCTCTTAGGCTATATTTCACAGAATACTTATTCACCGTTATGAATGGCATAGTGAAGTGCTTATTTATATCCCTTTATGATTGCAATGTGTTTTGTATCACAATTTATCTGTGTGCTACTCTAGTGATGTTATTAAAGTAGTTTATTCCTCCCGCACGGTGTAATGGTGACAGTGTGTGCATCGTGTAGTACTTGGCGTAGGCTATGATTGTGATCTCTTGTAGATTATGAAGTTAACTATTGCTATGATAGTATTGATGTGATCTATGCCTCCTTCATAGTGTGATGGTGACAGGTGCATGCTATGTTAGTACTTGGTTTGGTTATGTTGATCTGTTATGCACTCTAAGGTTATTTAAACATGAACATTGAATATTGTGGAGCTTGTTAACTCCGGCATTGAGGGTTCGTGTAATCCTACACGTTAGTGGTGTTCATCATCCAACAAGAGGGTGTAGAGTCTAGCATCTATCTATTTATTCTGCTATGTGATCAATGTTGAGAGTGTTCACTAGTGAAAGTATGATCCCTAGGCCTTGTTCCTAAATACTATTATCGCTGCTTGTTATGTTTTACTGCATCTTTACTTCCCGCAATATTACTACCATCAACCGCACGCCAGCAAGCACTTTTCCGCGCCGTACTACGCTCATATTCATTCATACCACTTGTATTTCACTATCTCTTCGCTGAACTAGTGCACCTATTAGGTGTGTTGGGGACACAAGAGACTTCTTGCTTTGTGGTTGCAGGTTGCATGAGAGGGATATCTTTGACCTCTCCCCGAGTTCGATAAACCTTGGGTGATCCACTTAAGGGAAACTTGCTGCTGTTCTACAAACCTCTGCTCTTGGAGGCCCAACACTGTCTACAAGAATAGAAGCACCCGTAGACATCACATACCTCAAACTGAAAATGCCTGGGAACAACATGACAAACATCACAGTCTATGGAAGTTTTTCACGCTCGGACAATTGTGATCGCGACTTTCAGAGGATTGCTGCGAAGTTTGGGTTAAAACAAGAAATTATCGATCCTCCACCCAAGCTATCGATACGCGAAATTAAGGAGGAGAAACATGTCAGGGAGAGCAAGAAGAAGCCAGACGACCTTGCTCCAGAAGCTTCGGCAGCAAAAATCTCGGCAGTTGATGGCACAGCAGTCTTACAAGATAGCAAGACAGTGGCAATCGCTGTCGAGACCCCCACTGCAGTCAACGACGCTTCAAAAACCGTTAACGCGGTAGACAAGCCTGAAGATAAGAAGAACCCCTTCCTGCTTAGAATAGTCGAATAACGTTTAGCTTTCTCTTTTACTTTCAGCAGGGCCCCCCCTTTTTACGCCCTTTAGTACCGTGTTTACCTTATTAATGAGAACTTCAGTTTTGATCCCTTGGTAAGCATGCAGTAATTTGGAGCACTTAATCCGCATCATCGTAACCTTTGCTTACACCCCTCGGTGAACGATGGTGCAATGTAGTACGCGGCAAAAGATTGTGTTCCGAAAAAGCCTCTACGAGTGCTAAAGGATGCAAAAAACAAGGGCGATGACCTTTCCCTCTGCTATAGATGCCTCTACGAGTGCCGAAAATAGCAAGAGTTTGGAAATACACATAATACAACCCACGCTCGATATTTTACTTATGGAAATATCAAAGAACAACGGGCTCATCGGCAGAATCATTGCACCCGAAATATTCGGGAGTGACTGTCGAAACATACATCGGTTGAAAGCAAAGTTGCACATACAACGGGTTTAGCAAGACCTGCAACACGAGCTGATCACTCAAACAATTTGCTGACCAACGAATACGAAAAACGTTTAAACGGACAATTAAGATTTGCTCCCTCAAAATTTGCCAACGGCATCAACACGGTAAAAGTACATATACATGTATCTACCGAATAAAAAGTTTCGGCTAAACAATCCTAACACTTGGATGAAGTAGCCAAAATAACCTATTTACAAAACAACCTTAATCCCTGAAATCACCCTTGCGGAGTTTCTCTTTCCTTAGGTACCTTTGAATACTCCCCAAGCTTGTCGACAATTATATTGGCAGGCAGCAATACCTTCGGATACAGAATCTCCAAGTCACCAACCGCGTTGGCGATAGTGAGCAGATTTGCTGAGGGGTAACGTGCAAGCACAAGGGCAAGTGTAAACCTGGCCCCTGCAAAAACCTGAGCTCGCACCAAGTCTCGAATCTTCTTGGTATTCCCAAACTCAGACATCAGAGTCAGCAGCGTAGGGGGAATCGCGTTTAAAGGGAACATAGTCCTCCAAACTACCCTCAGGGCTTTGTAGCACTTGTCGAAGAAATGGTGGACTTGTTGAACCCGATCCTGAAATTGTGCGACAGCCGAAGCCTTCGAGTGTTCCCGCCAGAAAATTTCTTCGGCTGATGACAGCTGGGTCAATGCGTGCACACGCTCGTGAATCCGCTTGTTCTCTTCCGCACGGTTCAAAGCTATGACTGGCAAAGGAATCAATAAAGGTCAGACAACCATTGTTGACAAAAGAGTGCAAGGACCAAGAAAACTTACAGTTCAAACTCGGTAGCTTTATGCAGTTCAAGAGCGTACCGCTCTACTCGGCTGCAATCCCGCTCTTCTTATCGACTAGCAGCTAAGGCATAAGTGCTGCGCAGATCCTTCTCCATCTGATCGATCCGATCCTTCATACGTTGGATTCGGTCACCTTCAGGAAGATCACTCGAAGAGTCGTCGACAAATGCGGGCGCTGGGAAAACCTGCAAGAAACAGCATTAAAAGGAATGACGGATCGGATCAATTCGAGAATCCGAAGTAACTCCCATCGGGAGAAGTGCAAGTAAAAATATCATAACAAAGGTGTACTAGCAACATTGCTAGCACGGAGTTTATTACAAACATAAGTTTTGCAACAGAACAATGTTTCACATCAGCTCGAAGATAAGTTTGTTACAAAAATCAAAGGGCTTGGGTCTGAGTCGATAAACTGGGGCCAGCCGATGTCTTCCTTGACGAAACTAGTTCAAGGAGCTGGCGAGCACACTTAAGGGCAGACGTTTTGAAGGCGCTTAAATCAATAAATGCCCATCTTGCTCTTTCGGCAGCTCCTTAGTCATTTCTTCGATGTCAGCCTTAAAGCCGTGACCCATCATAAGTTGGAAGGCAAGGAGGGCACCATAGGTACGCGAAGTGCGTTTGAATACCTCGATAACCTCCTTGGTGTCAACCGCGAAGGCATCGATCAACTGCCCCAGAGTTTTGTCTTGCTTGATCTTGGGGAAGATCATCGAGTGCATCCGCGCCATGGCACCTTTCCCCTTTTCGAGAAGCTCCCGCGTAAGCTGGTGGGAGGCGAGAGTCATCGATACACCATTTGCAGGAGAGTTATTCGGAACTTTGTCCAAGGCATCGGCGGGGATATTGGCGGCTTCTGCAAAAGAATAGAATGGAAAAGATCATTAGCAAAAGATCGAATTCGTAAAGTACAATAATCGACAGGGAAGTATAAAAGAAATTACCAAGCAAAGCTAACGAAGACTGGCGAAGGAGTTCATCTTTTTCAGCTGCCCGAGCTTTGGCAGCCAGCCTCGACGCTTCTCCTCCTTCAGCTTCTCCTTCAGCTTGCCCAGTTCCTCCTTCAGGGAGTCGACTTTTTGGCGAGCTGCGGCGGCCTTTTGAATGGCGCCGTCCAACTTCGAGGAAGAAGATTTAACTTCCGTCTGCAGCCGAACCTTGTCTGCCTCTAGGGAAGTGAATTGGGAAGCAAAGGCCTCCAAAGAGGAAATAACACCTCGTAGGTCCTTAAAAAAGAAGGATGTTTGACAAAGAACTATTAGACAAGGCACACTCCAAGAAATTCGCGTTGTAACCAAAAAGACTTACAGAAGGAGGAGTCGTAGCGGCAGCAGTTGGAGGAACATCTTTCCCCTTGGAAAGGGAAGAAGCAGTCGATGCCTGAGCCGCGGGGGCTGCCTTAGGAGCCGAAGCTTCGGAAGCCGCAACGTCCGGTGGAGCAGCGCCAGATTTGGCTTTCTTAGACGGAGGCTCAGTGAAACCTTCGTCACTACAAAAAGGAAATGATCGACAGAAGTTATGAAAAGAATGCGAGAAATAAGGGGACAAAATATGGCATCAGGGAAGAAGGTGCTTACATATCGAAGAGATCGTCTTCGCAAAGCCGCCGGTTGATCTCTTCAGGGGTGAAGCCTTAGTCTCCTCCACATCTGCATTAACAAAGGCATCCCGATCGGCGTCATCATCACGCACTGATCCCTCTGTGTCGCAAGCATCATCGGCTGAGGGAGGAAGATCGGTGTGAACAGTTTCAGAATCTATCGGATCATCGTGTTCGCTCTCTGGGCCTGTGTGTTCGACAGTATGAAAATCAACAGGGACTGAGGAGCCTCTTCCTTCAGAGGTATCATTCGGCGAATCATGCAAGTTTTCAGAAACTGTGGGGATCTGTCGAAGAAAAGAACAAATAAGAACAATAGTAATTATGTCGACTAAGTGGAAGCAGCATAATAAGAGTATGAAAAGGGAAGTTACCTCTGGCGGTGGATGTTCGGCATCAAGAGGAGTGTAAGAAGATATCAATGGGATCGAGTCTTCTTGACTAAAGAAAGTAAGGCGACGGACTTCATCAAGCAGCTCCTTTTCCGACAGTTCGGCAACATTAATCCTGGTTTCATCCTTCGGACCTGAATACAACCACATCGGACGAACTCTGGCCATGACTGGTTGGACTCGACGTTTCAGGAACACCGCTGCCACCTCTGTGCCAACCATGGTTTGGCCATCGGCCTCTTTGATTCGAAGAAATTTGGCAAATAATTCATCGGCTGCTACTCTTTCGTCGGGAGAGAGAATGTTCTTCCAGGAATCCTTAGGCTTGGCTTCGAGGACGTCGGCAAAGCAAGGAAGCTGGGACTCGGTTGACAAGGAATCCTTGACATAAAACCATTTCAGTCTCCATCCTTGCACAGATTCTCTCATTGGGAAACTGAAATAATTAACCTCCGAACGAGCCACAAACCCCACTCCTCCGATGACAAAAGATCCATTACTACTACTGTACCTCTTTACATAAAAGATCTTTTTCCACAATCCAAAATGAGGCTCAATGCCCAAAAACGCCTCGCAGAGGGTAATGAACACAGCAACGTGAAGGATTGAGTTAGGAGTGAGTTTCCACAGTTGGATTTTAAGTCCGCAGAAGATGAAGAAGGAATTCATGAACAGAAGCGAGAGACCCCGGTACAGGAACGACAGGAACATCACGGTAAAGCCAGCAGGGGGATTGGGCCGAGAAATCGCACCTGGAAAAATCACATTCCCCTCGTCGGAGGAGATTAATCCCAGGCTTCGGGATCTCTTCTCGTCGCGCTTGGTGATGGTTGACGCTATCCAATCCCCAGGTTTGGCTATCGAGCCTGGCGGTGCTGGCGGCGTCGGAGCTGGGGGAGGAGCATCCGGAGCGCTCCCCTTCGGAAGATTCGAGGAGGATTTGGCGGCGGCGCCTCCGCTAGTAGAACTGGCGGCGGCAGTAAGGTTCTTCTTTTTCACCATTGCGAGATCTGGGGAAGATCGGAAAAGCAGTGGTGGCGGCGCAGCAGTAGCGAAGGAAGGAAGAAGAAGAAGGGCGAGAAGATGTTACGGAAAATATGGGAGAAGATTAGAGATTTTCGTCCTTTGGAGATTTTAAGAAAGGGAGAACTTGAGGGCTGTGTGGGCACGTGTCGTTGCTGCCAGTACATTAAGTGGATCTTTTCCATTAAAGATTGCGGAAATCGAGGAGACGCCTTGGTAACTGTGCGAGAAGGGCGGATATTGCTTAAAAACAGGGCCAGACAGAGAAAGAATAGGCCCAGCGGGTCGCGTCCTGTCAGTCAAAATCAAGATATCAGTAAAGCGTCATCGATGACGTCATGATTAAAGCATTCGAAGGAATAAAAAGGTATCGGATGGTGAACTTGAGTCTATGCACAGATTGCAAAGCATCTGCACTTAGACTCGGGGGCTACTCCCATCGGGAGCGCTAGACGCGCACCCGATAGAATGAAGACTCGAAGAAAAAAGTCTTGAAGGAAGAGATAATTGCTCGACTCCAGTCTGCACCCGGTTGCAAGCACCCGTGCTCAGACTCGGGGGCTACTCCCATCGGGAGCGCCGGGCATGGCGATAACTTTTTGAACTCAAGGATCATGCCCGGGGACTTGATTCTGTGTAGGGTAATGTTGTTTTGCCATCGGTAGTTAACCAGCAAAAGTTGGGCACGTTACTCATTATCCCTTGCATGAGGAAAATATATCGGATGACCTACGAAGACTTGCAGAAAAACTTCGGCAGAGCAAAATGTTCGAGTGGTACAACTTGAGTCTACGCACGGATTGCAAGCATCCGTACCTAGACTCGGGGGCTACTCCCATCGGGAGCGCTGACGCGCACCCGACAGAAGAAGATGATGCAGATTCAAGAAGAACAAGAATAATCAAGGATAAGAACATTAGGTGGAGGCATGCTTTAGTCTCTACCCGAATTATCTTCGGCTAGACACTCGGGGGCTGACGGCATTACCCTTCGGGTAACCGATGTTGCTCTACCCTGACGGTCTAGCCGGAGGCCCATGAAGGTACCCGATGGCAAGGTGGGCCACTAGGACGGTGCCGGAAGATTCCTTGAAGTACAAGACACGGAAGGAGTCGAACAAGGAAAGTTTAGAGATAGATCTATTGTAAGTCTAGTCGTACTCGGTTAGACCTCTTGAGACCGGCCTCCTATATAAAGGCCAGCGGGGCTGCCGAGGGACACAATCAATCTTAGCAATCTTAGCCACCAAAAGCTTAGAGCTAGGTCACCCTAGCACTTAGCCATCTCGACGAGATCTCACCGAACTATTCGGCACCCCATTGTAACCCATTATCATCATAATCAAGAACAGACAGGCAGTACGTAAGGGTTTTACCTCATCGAGGGCCCCGAACCTGGGTAAATCGCTCCCCGCTTGTCTGTGAACCGATGTCTCGTGTCAGCTTGCAGGATTCCATCAACCCTAAGCCCCTATCGGAGGGCATTGCCGAGGAGCACCCTCGACACTTTTCCTTTCGTGGAACCAGATTGTCTCCCAAGATTGCGAGGCTTTCCAGGGCGCCTCGATGAGCTTGAGCCATAGAACCTTCGGGTCGTTGGTTAATGAGGTACGCCGCGAGGTTGGCTGTTGCTCCTTCAACGGTTTTTGGCCTTAACATACCCACAGTGTCCGTAGTCATGAAGGACTTGGATAGGTTTGAGGTTATTTCTCTAGCATCGTCTTCCGAAAGTCTGGATAGCCTTGATTGATGCTTCCCTACACCTTGGCTGCTTCGGGACGCACTTCCTCGCGAGCCCCTTCGTCGTTCACTGGATTGTTCTGCCACGAACAAACGTCTTTCGAGGGTGGCCTGCTCATTCGATAGTCGCTCCCGATTTTTCTGCAAGATGGAGCGATAAACATTGAGGGTTCCAAGTTCCGGTGGGCGTGTTATTAAGTACGGCTGCCCTTGCTGTTGCCCATTCTTCCTCCACGATGGTGTAATCGCTATTATTGTTACTGGCACTGTTTTCAAAGCTATGTCGTCTGCTAGAGAGTGGGGTGTGATCTCCACCTCCCCCGTTCCTTGCGTTTCCTGTGTTATTGGCGGCATAGACTTGGTGGTGCGCCGTTTTCCAGGTGACCTCCTTGACAACGCTGTCGACACTGTCCTCTCCCGATGAATACTGGGCACTGCAGATGAACGGTGTGTCACTCGATCCCAACCCGTGCCTGGTGTCGCAGTTCAAGCAGTAGTACGAGGTCATCTCCGATGGTACGGGGTTATCGGATCCACCCGACATCGAAGACGTCGATCGAGGGGTTGATGACGGGGATGAATTCGTCGAGTCTGTCAGGCCAGCCGAAAGGTCGACTGATGATGACATGATTGATCCTGCGGCCGATGGGGGTGACTTCCTTGCTGATCTGGGGGCGAACGGTTCCAGCAGACGAAGGACTCCTTCCGCGTTGACGTTGTAGTGGATGCTCCCGAACGTCATCTCCATGTTTCCTTGTAGACCCGAAAAAGTCGGGCGAGAAGAGTCGATGTGCGGGGTGAACTCATAGGAGCCGAATCGGATCGGACTTCCCAAGATTGGTGATGATGACGGCCACGAAGCTGCCGACGACATGGTGGATCTGCCGATGACGGATCTGTGCCAACAGGTTCCCACAGACGGCGCCAATTGTCGAGGGTACTGCAATGCCCTCCGTTTGGGGCTTAGGGTAGATGGAATCCTGTAGGCCGACACGAGACATCGGTTATCAAACAAGCGGGGAAAGCGATTTACCCAGGTTCGGGGCCCTCGATGAGGTAAAACCCTTACTCCTGCCTGTCTGATCTTGATTATGAAAATATCGGGTTACAATGGGGTGCCGAAGGTTTCGGTTGTGATCTCGTCGAGAGGCTAAGTACTATGGGGACCTAGCTCTGGACTTGTGGTGGCTAAAGTTGCTAAGATTGATTGTGCCCCCCGGCAGCCCCTCTCCTAGCCCTTATATAGGGAGCCAGGTCTCGAGAGATCTGTCCGGGTACGACTAGGTTACAAAGGACCCTAGTTCTAGACTTTCCTTGTTCGATTCGTCTCTTCGTCTTGTTCTTCAAGGAATCTTCTTCGGCACCGACGTAGTGGCCCACCTTGCCATCGGGTGTCTTCATGGGCCTCCAGTTGGGCCGTACGGGATAGGGCAATAACAGTTACCCGAAGGGTAATGCCCACGTCATCATCTAAGCATTGGTCGGGAGTCTTACCATAAGGAACGTCTCCGCTGTTGAATTGAAGAGCATGTACTTCGACAACGGTAGGAGGAATTGGCTTACATAATTCTTCAATAGGAGGGAGGTTCTTCACATCTTCGGATTTAATACCCTTCTCCTTGAGAGATTTCTTGGCTTCCTTCATCACTTCATCATTTAATTCAATCATCCCTCTTTTCTTCGGGGTTGGTGTAGACTCAGGAATATGCCAATCATCATAATTCTTGCTTATTTTAGCCATTAATTCTTCGGCTTCAGTAGGAGTTCTTTGCCTGAAAACACAACCAGCACAACTATCCAGGTATGTCCTAGATTCATCGGTTAGTCCATTATAGAATATATCAAGTAAATCATTTTTAGCAAAAGGACAATTCATTACTCCTCTAATTAATGAGCAAAACCTTGCCCATTCAACAGGCAATATTTGTTCTTTCTCCTACACAAAGTCAGTAATATTTTGCAAAGCAGCATGTTGAGCACTAGCAGGGAAATATTTCTGAAAGAAAGCTGCAACTAAATCCTTAGGACATTTAATAGACCCAGGCAATAAACTATCATACCAAGCTTTCGCGGCACCTTTCAAAGTAAAAGGGAAAATCTTAGTAATAAAGTAGGTGCGCATTTCATTATCATCAGCAAAAACATTACTCAAAGAACTGAGCTCATTCATATGCTTCATAGCACTATCATTTTCAGTACCACAAAAAGGCTCCTTCTCAACAATTGATATATAAGATAAATCTAGAGAGAAATCATAATCCTTATCCCTAATGTCTATGGGAGATGTGTCAAAAGTAGGATCAATAGGCGGCGTATATTTAATAGCGCGCCTTGCAAGTAGGCTTTTAGCAGCGCTTGCATTAATAGTGGCGTGACATTCATCAATTAAATCATCATCAAGCTCAATATAAGCTTCATCAAAATCGTCACTAGCATGCTCTCCGGGCTCAGGTGAACCGGAGGGCGAAAAAGTACTTCTTTCATTTTCGATTTGCTTAGCCCTAGCAATTGTGGTGTCTAGGAAAGGACCTAACGAACCACTTTCATCAAACACAGTAGAGGCACCATCCAAATTATGGATGCAAGTGGACAAGTCCACGGAAGAGCCTGCTTTGTCCGCGTGAGCCACCAGTGCAAAACGCAGGTTTCGTAGGTGCATGCGGACGCAGTACGCGGACATGTGCAGGTCTCGCAGGTTCCTGCGTCCGCACGCGTGTTAGCTACTTGCAAGACTAGCTGAAAGCCAATCAAAGCAGAGACATGGACGCACCACTTCCTCCGGGGACTCACAGAGACAGCACGGCGGCGCACATGTCCTCTTTGTGTCGCTGCCGGCGCAGGGCCACACGAACCTGATGCTCGAGTTCGGCCGCCGCCTCACGTACCACGGCCGCCGCCCCACCCTCGTCCTCACCCGCTCCGTCCTCTCCAATGGCCTGCCTCCCGGCGCCCCCTTCCGCGTCGCAGCCATCTCCGACGGCTTCAACACCGGCGGCATGGGCTCCTGCCCTGACCCGATCGAGTACTGCCGCAAGGCTGGCAATAGGCTTCGACGCCGGCGGCATGGGCGGGGCGCGTGATACGTCTCCAACGTATCGATAATTTCTTATGTTCCATGCCACATTATTGATGTTATCTACATGTTTTATGCACACTTTATGTCATATTCGTGCATTTTGTGGAACTAACCTATTAACAAGATGCCGAAAGGCCATTGTCGTGTTTCGCTGTTTTTGGTTCCGTAAAGGCTGTTCGGGCAATATTCTCGGAATTGGACGAAATCAACGCCAAACCTCCTATTTTTCCCGAAGGCCCCAACACCGAAGAAGAGCCGGAGAGGGGCCAGGGGGCCACCACACCACATGGCGGCGCTGGCCGCACTGCCGCGCCGCCTAGGGTGTGTGGCGCCCTGTGTGCCCCCCGCGCCGCCTCTTCGCCTATAAAACCCCTTTCGACCTAAAAACGCAAGACAAATTGACGAAACCCAGAAAGACTCAGGCGCCGCCGCCATCGCGAAACTCCAATTCGGGGGACGAACTCGTTTCGGCACTTCGCCGGACGGGGAATTGCCCCCGAACCATCTCCACCGTTCTTCACCGCCATCTTCACCGCCATCGCTGCCTCCATGATGAGGAGGGAGTAATCCATCCCCGAGGCTGAGGGCTTCGCCGTAGCTATGTGGTTCATCTCTCTCCATGTACCTCAATACAATAATCTCATGAGCTGCTTTACATGATTGAGATTCATATGAGTTTTGTATCACAATTCATCTATGTGCTACTCTAGTGATGTTATTAAAGTAGTCTATTCCTCCCGCACGATGTAATGGTGACAGGTGTGCATCCGTGTTAGTACTTGGTTTATGCTATGATTATGATCTCTTGTAGATTATGAAGTTAACTATTGCTATGATAGTATTGATGTGATCTATTCCTCCTACATATGCATGAAGGTGACAGTGTGCATGCTATGTTAGTACTTGGTTTAGTCTTTTGATCTATCTTACACTATAAGGTTACTAAAATATGAACATTAATTGTGGAGCTTGTTAACTCCGCATTGAGGGTTCGTGTAATCCTACGCAATGTGTTCATCATCCAACAAAAGTGTAGAGTATGCATTTATCTATTCGTTATGTGATCAATGTTGAGAGTGTCCACTAGTGAAAGTGTAATCCCTAGGCCTTGTTCCTAAATACTGCTATCGCTGCTTGTTTACCGTTTTATAGCGTTACTACCGCCGCAATACTACCACCATCAACTACACGCCGCAAGCTATTTTCCGGCACCGTTCATACTTATTCATACCACCCGTATTTCACTATCTCTTTCGCCGAACTAGTACACCTATTAGGTGTGTTGGGGACACAAGAGACTTTTTGCTTTGTGGTTGCAGGGTTGCATGAGAGGGATATCTTTGACCTCTTCCTCCCGAGTTCGATAAACCTTGGGTAATCCACTTAAGGGAAAACTTGCTGCTGTTCTACAAACCTCCGCTCTTGGAGGCCCAACACCGTCCACAGGAAAGAGGGGGAACGTAGACATCAAGCTATTTTCCGTCGCGCCGTTGCCTGGGAGGAAAGGTAAAAGGTACTCACACCGACTCGGCTACCAAGCTATTTTCCGCATTGTAAGTACTCGAAGCTATTTCCTTTACATCCTGCAATTGCAACTTTTTGTTTCTTGTTTACACTAGCTAGGCATAATGGAAAACAACAAAAAATCTGAGCTTTTTATCTTTTTCCCGATTTAGAATTGTTTGATGCGAAAATTAAAAACCTATGGAACCTTATTTGCATGTTAGTAGCGATGTTATTAGTATGAATGCAATTACTGCTAATGCTAAGGAGAAGTCTAAGCTTGGGGAAGCTAGTTTTTGTGATCTTTTTAGCTTCCCATCTTTAGGGGAGAAAATTTGTTCTGATAATGCTTTATCTCCCATATGCGATAACTCTAATGATGCTTGATATTTTGAATCCACCGCTGAAAGTATTCCGTATAAAATACCTATGAAAATTATTGAACGTGTTATGGACAATCACTATAAAGGGGATGGAACCGTCCATCCTAGAGATCATTTACTGTTTTTGCACGAATTATGCGGGTTATTCAAGTGTGCAGGTATCTCTATGGATGAAGTGAGGAAGAAGCTATTCTCTCTTTCGCTGTCTGGTAAAGCGGCGCATTGGTATAAATTGTTGGAGAATAGACATTCTCTTGGTTGGGAGGAAATTGCATCTCTCTTTTATTCTAAATTTTATCCTCCGCGTGAAGTGCATATTGATAGGAATTATATTTATAACTTTTATCCTCGTGATGGGGAGAGTATTTCTCAAGCATGGGGGAGATTGAAATCACTAATGCTCAAATGTCCCATTCATGAGCTTCCCCGTAATGTTATTGTTAATAATTTTTATGCGAGGCTTTCAGGACAACACAAGGACTATCTGGACGCGTGTTCGGAGGGATCTTTCACAAGCAAGGAGGTTGAAGCTAGGTGGGATCTTCTTGATCGGATTGAGGACAACGCTGAAGGATGGGAGAACGACAAAGGAAAAGAGTCAGGTATAAATTATGATTATGAATGCATTGAAGCTTTTATGGATACCGATAAATTTCGAAATATGAGTGCTACTTATGGTCTTGACTCTCAAGTTGCTGCAAATCTTTATAAAGCCTTTGCTTCTCATTTTGAATTGCCTAAAAAGAATTTTGATAAGTATCATGAACCTTTTAAAGAGGCTTGCATGAAGAATGAAATTGTTGTTAATTATTGCAATAAGCATGCTCAAACTCCTAAGAATGCTATTTCCTATAAGCATGTTAATTTTTGTGGAATACATAGACCTTGTGGAATTAATCAAATCAAAGATGAATATTGTATCCATCATGCTAATGAAAAAACTAGAAAGTGGTTTAGGGCTTTAGATGATCTTGGTAAAAAAGTTTGTACCCTTTATCCTTTTATTTGTGAAGTTTGCCATGAAGTGGGTCATTTTAATTTTCAATGCTCCTCCAATGATAATTTGAACCCAATGAGTGCTGCAAATTTGTATTGTGATGATGAAATTACTCCTAATCAGCATGATGAACTTACTTTATTTTTGGGGTGTGAAGAACTGTCGAGAAAAATCTCTTTGTTACATATGAGTGATCTTGATATTGATGATGTCCTGCATGGGTGTTTTTCTTATTGCATTGATAATAGCCATACAAATACTTACATACAAAATATTTTAGAAGATGACACCTTGCCAAAATATGATAGGACCGTGTGTGTTTTCAACTAATTAATGAAAAGGAGGGATCCTCCCAAGTTTCTTCTATTGTTTCTGAAAGTAAATCAGGTTATGCGGACAAGCCACCCTTCAAGCCTCTCCCTCCTGAAGAAGGGAACGAGGAAAAGGAGAAGGAGAAGAAGAAGAAGGGAACGAAGAAGAAGAAGAAGAATAAGGGGAATAAAAAGAAAGAGGTAACAACATATCCCCGCGTATATGAGATAACGATAGGTAACCGTAAGTATGTTGCTCCTGATGATTATTGTGATAATGAATCTAAATACGATGATCTTCCTATGCCCTTTACATACATTAGCAATCATGATTTGAATGAGCACACTACTTTTGATATTGCAAATCTCTGGGAAATTAATTCTGAAAATGATGATGATAATGATTGCCATAGTGTCAGTGTTATCCATGCTTCCTCCCATAATGATATAGAAAGCTCTAAGCTTGGGGAAGAGGTGTTTGCAAATCCTTTAGCTACTGGTCATTATGTTCTTGATACATCTCCTTCTAATAACAATAATGGTGTGGACACAGATAAACCGATTGTGAAAGATAACTATTCTATTTCTTATGATGACACTGTGCCTCCGATCTCTGATGTTCATTACAAAGAATGCTATGATATAGGTTCTAACTATCCTTATGAAACTTGTCATAGTCATGATTGGATTACTAAAAACAATTCCCTTAATATGCAATTTGTTTACCATGTTCAAATTC
Source organism: Lolium multiflorum (assembly GCA_030979885.1). Taxonomy (NCBI): domain Eukaryota; kingdom Viridiplantae; phylum Streptophyta; class Magnoliopsida; order Poales; family Poaceae; genus Lolium; species Lolium multiflorum. The sequence goes on along the minus strand of CM061748.1, from coordinate 270,126,939 downwards.
TTGATAATAATCTTACTCCAATTACTATTAATGAGAATAACTCTTCTTATGCCAAATTTAATGATACTTCTATGCATATGAACCATGATAAGAATGTTTTAAGTGATGGGTATATTGTGGATTTCATCAATGATGCTACTGAAAGTTATTATGAGAGAGGGAAATATGGTTATATGCATTTCAATAATATTAAGTTTCCCCTCTTTATGTTGAGAATCTTGAAGTTACTTTTGTTTTATCCTCTTATGCTTGTCACTTTGTTCTTCATGAATTCATTTGTGTACAAGATGCCTCTTCATAGGAAGCATGTTAGACTTAAATGTGTTTTGAATTTGCCTCTTGATGCTCTCTTTTGCTTCAAATACTATTTCTTGCAAGTGCATCATTAAAACTGCTGAGCCCATCTTACGGCTATAAAGAAAGAACTTCTTGGGAGATAACCCATGTGTTATTTTGCTACAGTACTTTGTTTTATATTTGTGTCTTGGAAGTTGTTTACTACTGTAGCAACCTCTCTTATCTTAGTTTTGTGTTTTGTTGTGCCAAGTAAAGTCGTTGATAGAAAGGTTGATACTAGATTTGGATTACTGCGCAGAAACAGATTTCTTTGCTGTCACGAATCTGGGTCTAATTCTCTGTAGGTAACTCAGAAAATTAAGCCAATTTACGTGAGTGATCCTCAGATATGTACGCAACTTTCATTCAATTTGGGCATTTTCATTTGAGCAAGTCTGGTGCCCTAATAAAATCCATCTTTACGGACTGTTCTGTTTTGACAGATTCTGCCTTTTATTTCGCATTGCCTCTTTTGCTATGTTGGATGAATTTCTTTGATCCATTAATGTCCAGTAGCTTTATGCAATGTCCAGAAGTGTTAAGAATGATTGTGTCACCTCTGAACATGCTAATTTTTATTTGTGCACTAACCCTCTAATGAGTTTGTTTCGAGTTTGGTGTGAAGGAAGTTTTCAAGGGTCAAGAGAGGAGGATGATATACTATGATCAAGGAGAGTAAAAGCTCTAAGCTTGGGGATGCCCCGGTGGTTCATACCTGCATATTTCAAGAAGACTCAAGCATCTAAGCTTGGGGATGCCCAAGGCATCCTTCTTCATCGACAAATTATCAGGTTCCTTCTCTTGAAACTATATTTTTATTCGGTCACATCTCATGTACTTTACTTGGAGCGTCTGTGTGCTTTTGTTTGTGTTTTTGTTTGAATAAATGCTTGTGTGGGAGAGAGACACGCTCCGCTGGTTCGTATGAACACATGTGTTCTTAGCTTTTAATTTTCATGGCGAAGGATGAAACGCTTCGTTAATTGTTATATGGTTGGAAACGGAAAATGCTACATGTAGTAACTGTATGATGTCTTGAATAACTTGATACTTGGCAACTGTTGTGCTCATGTTTAAGCTCTTGCATCATATACTTTGCACCTATTAGTGAAGAAATACATAGAGCTTGTTAAAATTCGGTTTGCATGAGTGGTTTCTCTAGAGTCTAGATATTTTCTAGTGAGATGTTTGAACAACAGGGAAGACAATGTATAGTCTTATAATGCTTGTAATATGTCTTTTATGTAAGTTTTGATGTACTAGTTTATCCTTGTGTTTGTTCAAATAACCTTGCTAGCCTAAACCTTGTATCGAGAGGGAATACTTCTCATGCATCCAAAATTCTTGAGCCAACCACTATGCCATTTGTGTCCACCATACCTACCTACTACATGGTATTTATCCGCCATTCCAAAGTAAATTGCTTGAGTGCTACCTTTAAAATTCCATCATTCGCCTTTGCAATATATAGCTCATGGGACAAATAGCTTAAAAACTATTGTGGTATTGAATATGTACTTATGCACTTTATCTCTTATTAAGTTGCTTGTTGTGCGATATCCATGTTTCTGGGGACGCCATCAACTATTCTTTGTTGAATATCATGTGAGTTGCTATGCATGTCCGTCTTGTCTGAAGTAAGAGAGATCTACCACCTTAATGGTTGGAGCATGCATATTGTTAGAGAAGAACATTGGGCCGCTAACTAAAGCCATGATTCATGGTGGAAGTTTCAGTTTTGGACATATATCCTCAATCTCATATGAGAATAATAATTGTTGCCACATGCTTATGCATTAAAGAGGAGTCCATTATCTGTTGTCCATGTTGTCCCGGTATGGATGTCTAAGTTGAGAATAATCAAAAGCGAGAAATCCAAAATGCGAGCTTTCTCCTTAGACCTTTGTACGGCATGGAGGTACCCCATTGTGACACTTGGTTAAAACATGTGTATTGCGATGATCCGGTAGTCCAAGCTAATTAGGACAAGGTGCGGGCACTATTAGTATACTATGCATGAGACTTGCAACTTGTAAGATATAATTTACATAACTCATATGCTTTATTACTACCGTTGACAAAATTGTTTCATGTTTTCAAAATAAAAGCTCTAGCACAAATATAGCAATCGATGCTTTCCTCTTTGAAGGACCATTCTTTTACTTTTATGTTGAGTCAGTTCACCTATTTCTCTCCACCTCAAGAAGCAAACACTTGTGTGAACTTTGCATTGATTCTTACATATTTGCATATTGCATTTGTTATATTGCTTTGCATTGACAATTATCCATGAGATATACATGTTACAAGTTGAAAGCAACCGCTGAAACTTAATCTTCCATTATGTTGCTTCAATACCTTTTACTAAGAATTTATTGCTTTATGAGTAACTCTTATGCAAGACTTATTGACGCTTGTCTTGAAAGTGCTATTCATGAAAAGTCTTTGCTATATGATTCACTTGTTTACTCATGTCATATACATTGTTTTGATCGCTGCATTCACTACATATGCTTTACAAATAGTATGATCAAGGTTATGATGGCATGTCACTCCAGAAATTATCTTTGTTATCGTTTTACCTGCTCGGGACGAGCAGAACTAAGGGGATGCTGATACGTCTCCAACGTATCGATAATTTCTTATGTTCCATGCCACATTATTGATGTTATCTACATGTTTTATGCACACTTTATGTCATATTCGTGCATTTTGTGGAACTAACCTATTAACAAGATGCCGAAAGGCCGCTTGCTTCATTGTTTTTGGTTCCGTAAAGGCTGTTCGGGCAATATTCCTTAATTGGACGAAATCAACGCCAAACCTCCTATTTTTCCCTAAGGTCAGAACACCGAAGAAGAGTCTGAGAGGGCCAGGGGCCACCACACCACATGGCGGCGCGCCGCACCGGCCGCGCCGGCCTAGGGTGGCGCCCTGTGTGCCCCCGCGCCGCCTCTTCGCCTATAAAACCCCTTTCGACCTAAAAACGCAAGACAAATTGACGAAAGACGTAAAGACTCAGGCGCCGCCGCCATCGCGAAACTCCACCCCGGGACAGATTCTGGCACCCGCCGGACGGGGAATTGCCCCCGAACCATCTCCACCGCCGTCTTCACCGCCATCTTCACCGCCATCGCTGCCTCCATGATGAGGAGGGAGTAATCCATCCCCGAGGCTGAGGGCTTCGTTGTAGCTATGTGGTTCATCTCTCCCATGTACCTCAATACAATAATCTCATGAGCTGCTTTACATGATTGAGATTCATATGAGTTTTGTATCACAATTCATCTATGTGCTACTCTAGTGATGTTATTAAAGTAGTCTATTCCTCCCGCACGATGTAATGGTGACAGGTGTGCATCCGTGTTAGTACTTGGTTTATGCTATGATTATGATCTCTTGTAGATTATGAAGTTAACTATTGCTATGATAGTATTGATGTGATCTATTCCTCCTACATATGCATGAAGGTGACAGCGTGCATGCTATGTTAGTACTTGGTTTAGTCTTTTGATCTATCTTACACTATAAGGTTACTAAAATATGAACATTAATTGTGGAGCTTGTTAACTCCGGCATTGAGGGTTCGTGTAATCCTACGCAATGTGTTCATCATCCAACAAAAGTGTAGAGTATGCATTTATCTATTCTCGTTATGTGATCAATGTTGAGAGTGTCCACTAGTGAAAGTGTAATCCCTAGGCCTTGTTCCTAAATATCGCTATCGCTGCTTGTTTACCGTTTACACTACTCGCGCAATACTACCACCATCAACTACACGCGACAAGCTATTTTCTGGCACCGTTCATACTTATTCATACCACCTGTATTTCACTATCTCTTCGCCGAACTAGTACACCTATTAGGTGTGTTGGGGACACAAGAGACTTTTTGCTTTGTGGTTGCAGGGTTGCATGAGAGGGATATCTTTGACCTCTTCCTCCCCGAGTTCGATAAACCTTGGGTAATCCACTTAAGGGAAAACTTGCCGCTGTTCTACAAACCTCTGCTCTTGGAGGCCCAACACTGTCTACAGGAAAGGAGGGGGAACGTAGACATCAGCGCGCACCGCTGCCCATGGCCGACGGGAGCGCGCTGCGTCGCCGGGGCGTGGATCTTGGCTCGGAGGACCTTTCGCCGTTCTTCTTCCTCGATGACGGCCGCCTGCCGTCGAACAGGGCCGGCGGCGTAGGAGATAAGGGTGCGGCGAAACGCGAATACCTTCTCGTCTTTGTTCTGGAGGAGATTGCGGTGCGGGCCAGGCGGGCCAAGCAGGCTACCTGCAAATTATTTGCAAGACCCGTATACGCAAAGCAGATAGTCCACAAATGTCACCAATCAGTTTTTCCGCGGCGCGGCCAAATGGGCCCGTGGAAGCCTGCGTCCACCTGCATCCGGAATCCAAATCATCAGGAGAATTTTTAGATTCAGCAGAAGTAGTAGCATGATTAACATAAGGTGGAGTAAGAAGCTTACTCATCACAGACGGCGAATCAAGAGCAGTAGAGGTATTTAAAGTTGTACCTCTTCTTGTAGTGGACGGAAATATAGGGACTCTTTCATCTCGAGTCTTCCCCATAATGAATAGCAGCGAACTGAATCACTTCCAAGTTGACTTATAAATAAAGCTATGCTCCCGGCAACGGCGCCAGAAAATAGTCTTGATGACCCACAAGTATAGGGATCGTAACAGTCTTCGAGGGAAGTATTACCCAATTTATTGATTCGACACAAGGGGAGCTAAAGAATAAATATAAGCCTTGACAGTTGAGTTTTCAATTCAGCTGGACCTGGAAATATACTAGCTCGCAGAGGTTTATCAGTAGCAACAGTTTTATAGCAGTGGCAGTAATAAAGTAACAGCGAAAATAAAGTAAAAACAACAGTGGTGGATGCGGTAAACAACAGGATTAAAATACTGTAGGCACAGGGATGGATAACCGGGCGTTGCATGAATGAGACGACTCATAGAATAGCTAACATGGGCATTTGCAGATAAAGTGATACAAGTATCCAAGAATAAAATAACCATAGGCGTGTGTTCCTATTTAGTCGCGCGTGCTCGCAATGAGAAACTTGCGCGACATCTTGTGTCCAACCAGCCCGTTGCAGCGGGGCCTCGAGGGAAACTACTGGTAATTAAGGTACACCTTTTAATAGAGTACCAGAGCAAAGCATTAACACTTCATGAGCACACGTGATCCTCACATCAAAGCCATCCCATCCGGTTGTCCCGATTATTGTCACTTCGGGGCCTCGGGTTCCGGACAATGACATGTGTATACAACTTGCAGATATGATCGAGAATAATATATAAAGCATCATCATGAAAACACAATATGTTCAGATCTGAGATCATGGCACTCGGGCCCAAAGTGACAAGCATTAAGTATAGCAAGTTGCAACAATGCATAAAATACTCACAACGGATATTAGGCACTATGCCCCAGACAATTCTAATGCTATTACATGAACGAACTCATCCAATCCCGACCATGCTCTTCAGCCTACAGCGAGGGAACTACTCACACATGGATTGGGGAATCATGGATGGTTGATGGAGAGGCACCGGTGATGGCGATGGCGATGATCTCCTCCAATTCCCCGTCCCGGCAGAATGCCAGAACGGAGTTCCTACCTCCGAAATAGGGTTTCGCGAGGCGGCGGCGTTACAGACTTTTCTCTGGAATAACTTCGAACCCCCTGGGGTTTTATCGAGACGAGGATCTTATAGCCGAAAGGGGAGGCCGAAACGATGAAGGGGTCGGGAATACACCCCTGTGCGCGCAGGCCCGGGCGCTGGGCCATGTACTCCCTCCAGGCCCCCGCTCTTCACCTTCTGGCTCCGTGAGTTCCCGGGAAAACAAGGCATTTGGGTATATTTCTAGGATTTTTCCCGAAAGTTGATTTTCTGCATAAAAACAAGACACCAGGGCAATTCTGCTGAAAACAACGTTAGTCCGCGTTAGTTGCATTTAGAACACACAAGTTTGAGGGCAAATAATAACAAAAATGTTCGGAAAAGTAGATACGTTTTGGACGTATCATCATCCTCGCGCGCACCGCGTCGAAGGTTGTGACTAGGATGCCGATTTGTGCAATGACGAGGAAGAATAAGCACTGGACCATGGATCTACTCGTGAGCGTGAGGGAGTAGAAATACGTGAGAGAGAGGAGCTATCTTGATTTTCAGGGGGTGGGGCGACGGGGTGCAAAAAATGGCTTCCTAACGTGGTCAACACACAACCAATGTGCGGTTTGACAATGTAGTTTGCTCATAAATCTCTCCAATGTGACCAGCAGAACTCCTCTTCTAAAGTTGAGTGACCAAAGTGCTCAGCACAGGTAAGTTTTGTGATTAACAATGCGATTAACTCCATGAAATTAAGGTAAAAACAGAAAACATAAAAAAACAAAGATCAATAAAATAAAAATAAACTGGCAAATGGGGCATGCCCATGCCCACCGTGCGAGGGATTACCCATTGGAGCTACGGCCGAAGTGAACCCGGTGCACATGCACCCTATTATCAACATAATATGTACATAAAAAATTATTATAATTTTTTAAATATTGTCAAATATTATTTTTCCTAATATTGAAGAAAATGGGTGCACTTGCACCGGGTCATCTGGTATTTTCCTTGGAGCTTCCGATCGTAGTCACGGATGGGTCGCTCGATGAGAAGCGTTTCTCAGAAAAAAGAAATTGATTTTCTCTTCAGCGATAGTATGGGGCGCATTTGGTAGCCTGCAGATGAATTTTTTGCATGGGCTGGGTCATGTAATGGGCCGTTTGGATGCCTGCAGGCTGCCGCGTTCTTGCAGGAACTGGGTTTTAAAGCACCTCCGGGACAGGCCTTGGAGGAACGCCCGAAGTGGAAGTTTCTCTGGGGCTAGGCCTGTTGCTGCCAGAAGGCTGCACGCGTGGAGAAGGGAGGAGGAAACGTCGCGTCCCTTCAGAACACGCGCCATAATTAGGGTCACCACTCCCTCTCCTTCCTCTCACTCGTGACCTCCCCCAAACTGTCACATCACTCGGCGGTTTCCCTCCCGCCGACCAATCCGCCGCAGGGAGGAGCACCGGTACTGGAGAAGGAGACATCGGCGAGCAGCACCGCGACATCGGCCGCAACCTGCTCCGCAGTGTTCATCGGCATCGACCTCGAGCTCTTCCTCGACCGGAACAATGGTGGTAACGACCTCTTCTTCTCACCTTCGTACTCGTTCTGCCAGAACATGCCATTCTCGGTCATTTGTGACGACATGCACATTAGATCTGCTAGGGTTTTCATTAGGATAGCGTTTGGATTGATGTTTGCTAGGTGTTCGTCCCCATTTCTTGCTGTTCTTGTCCAGTTCTTGCTTTTCACGGTCTCGATTTGCTTAGATCTGTTACTCTAATATCGGATTGCGGTAGATCCTTCCTAGATCAGACTGTGGATTGCTGAAACTGCCAGATCTTACTATGCATGCAAAGAGGGGAAGTATTTTTTGTGCTGGGGTTTAGCATGCTCAGATTGCTGTGCGGAATGAGTCGCGCTAGTTTGTTCTAGATTGTGTTGTTTCTGATTGAACTAGGCCGATGATTGTAACCGGGAATCATAGTGTGAGGAGATGATTGATCAGAATCTATGGCATGACTGAACATCACCATGGCATTTGTTCTGATCAAACATCTCCTCCATATGTGCTCAGTGTATGAAGCCTATGCTACCTTGCTTTCCATGTTTGTACTTCTTCAATTGTGTAATGACTAATGATTTAACTATGGCATAACTGAAGGCAGGGTGGGGTGCTGCCCTCAAACTTAGTCATGTGTGCCATATTTCTTGCACACTAGACTTAGTTCGCGGACAGTCCCTTTGCCTGCCGTGTGATCCAATTTATGAGACCTCATTTTATTTGTCTAGTGCATTGACCAATGATTCAACAATGACTCATTAGAAGGCAAAGTGCTACCCTCAAACTTAGTCGTGTGTGTGTGATTACTTGCACACTAGACTTAGTTTGATGGCAGTCCCTTGAGCTGCCGTGTGATCCAATGTATGAAGCATCACATGTTTTCAATGGTCGTTTTCATCTATATACTTGTGAGCAGACACATCTCTAACAGCATGTGTTCTTCTGGCAGACTGAGAAGCTCAAGTTTGGGTCACCTGAGACCCCCGAGGAGGGATCGTCGAAGAAGCGAAGGGCGGCTATCGTCGGCCACTTCCAGTCGGACGTAGGGCCGGACCAGTTCCTGCGCATCGTCTTCAGGTCCACCTTCAACCGGCTACGGATCCCTCAAAATTTCGTCAGGTGGTTCAGAGAAATTCCTTCGAACAAATTCGTCACCACCAACACTGGCTGCAACTGGAGGATGACTACGATGAGAGAAGGCGATGATGCATACATCGACCAGGGGTGGGCGGGCTTCAGCGTCGCTCATCAGCTGCAGATAGGCCAGTTCCTCATCTTCAAGTAGGTGTCCACCTTCGAGTACAATGTCGTCATCTTCGACCACACCTGCACTGAGGTGATGACCAGGTGCCGTTACCATGGCGACGCCACCAGGTGTGTCATCTTCCAAAGTCATGTCTGAAGCTTACCTGCTTCTGTGTCACTGCTACCATGTCCGTGTCTAGTTGCTGTTCCTGTCGTTTGTTGAACTATGATCGTCTCTGGTATGTCATGAACTATGATCATCCTATGTCGTGAACTATGACCGTGTTTGAACTATGATCAATGCTAAGTTTGCATGAACTGTGATTGTGTTCTTGCTTGTGTTGTTGATTGCTGGTAACCTCACCACCGAAGGTAAGAGGTAAGCAGAAGCAGATTCTGGGTTGTAGCAACCAAACAACATGGGCGCCGGTCTGGGCTGCTATAAGACTTGAAATCCGACCTACCAAACGGGCAGAGCCCAAATCTTCACAAGACCGAAAAAACTCGGTGCAGGCCAACAAACAATGTGGCTTTTATGACCATGACCCATCTACAACGTGACTTTTTTCCGTGCGACTAGGGGTACCACTACCTAGAGACCAACCTCCGCGAAGGGAAAAACTTGCTCCAAGAACGAAGCAGTGGTTGACACGTGGCATGCCCCGCAGTCCCGCGTGAGCGAGTCCCGCAAGTCCACCCGCCCGCGCAAGTACGCGCTCCAAAACAGCGAGCCCGCCCGCGCGCGTTGCGACGCAAGTACGTGCCCCTCCCGCGCGTAGCGAAGCAAGTACGTGCCCTCCCTGCCGCGAGGTACGCATCCAACAGATGGATCGATCCATCGGAACTAGCTAGCTATCTAACAAGTGAATCAACAAATGGATCGATCCATCGGAAACTAGCTAGCTATCTAACGAGTGAATCGATCGATCGATCGATCTCACAACTACCTTGCGGGCGAGTACACGGCGCACACGAGCAAGTACAGTGACGTGTACCACACTAGTACAGTCACGCACACGAACGAGTGTAGGTACAGTCGTTCACATAAGACAGCAGATAGCCACAAGACACGAACAAGGTACAGTCAAGACACGAGACATGTACAGACGCGCACACGAGTAAGTACAGTCGTACACGAGCGAGTACAGGTACGTCGTCCACATAAGACAGGTCAAGACACGAACAAGACGTACAGTCACACGAGATGTGTAATACAGATACGAGTAAGATACCTTACACGAGCGAGAAAAGAAACGTCCACATAAGATATGATTCACACGAACGAAGATGTACATTCACACGAGTAAATAAAAATGCACTAAATACCTTCAAAACAAGATTTATCGCTCACGACGAGACATAGATACACAACACGAAAGACAATCATAGTAGTATGGAAGTACAAAAAAAGTATCTCAAAACCTATCAACATGGGATCTAGTTTTGAAGATCTCGACGAGAAGATCTCAAAAGTGAAAACGGTTCGTCATTTGGACTTACGGTTCTAAAGATATTTCATTTTAAAAAAACGAATCTATGAAAAAAGGGAAAAACTCACAACCCAGCTTTTCTCTCACCTCCCTCATCTCCACTTTGCTTCCCCTTGCGACACGTGGCGAGCAGTGAGACTACTTTCCAGTAATTTTCTGGCACCACAGCGTGCCACTTATCGCGTGCGGAGCGAGTTAGAAGATCGGCCTTTTTCTAGAGTTTTCGTGCGACTAGAGGTGCAGGAATCTGATGCAGGGCCATGGCGTGCCCAGCGAGCTGGCTGGCCCACGCTCTCGCAGGCACGACGCACGTACCCAGCCAGCTCGCAGTTTCCCACCCGACTCTCCCACCAACCAGCTCTTCCAGCCTCGGAAGGCCACCGCTGTGCTGTGCCCATCTTCCGCTCCGCTCCACAACGCCGTTCCACCGTTCGCGACCACGTCGCCGTCAGGCGACCACACCAATCACAGACCGTGCTTGCGACCACCGCCCCCGCCCCGGCCTCCGCGGGTCCGCCCAGCCAATGGGCAACCCCGGCCCCAACCTCACAGCTCTCGCGATTCGCTGCAGCGGCGGCCGCCTCTTCGAGCGGTAGGCTTTCTGGCTCTGCTCGCCGTCTTGGCCTCGTGGGTGCGGGAGGAAGTCTCGGCGGGGCGCCGGCGCGAGGAGGATGTTCGGGTCGGAGCTGAATCTCCTGAGCGCCGCGCTCGGCTTCGGCATGACCGCCGTCTTCATCGCGTTCGTCTGCGCTCGGTTCCTCTGCTGCCGCGCATCGGCCGCGGACGACGGCGGCGCGCAGCCGCCGCTGGATTTCGACGCTGACTTCCCGGCGGATCTCAGCCGCCAGGTGCGTTCCACACCCTTATCTTCTGCTGCCGTGACTCAGCAGTTTCCAAAGGGAACAATCAATTCGTTTCTCATGTTACTGCAGTAGTAGTAGTGGCATGGTGTCTACTTACATAGCTGAAGTGTCTTGTTTACTATAGTTACTGAAAAAATGGGAAGATTCCAGTACAATATATGAAAATGCTTTGCATATACCGTATATTCTGCTTCTGGCTATTGAACTCATGGTAACCTTTTGTTAGCATTTGATAATAGACCACTTTGAAGATTTAGTAATAGAGATTCAGAAGATTTAGCCTCCTACTTCCATGGCCAATATAGGGAGACTTATATTTATTTCTCTAGTTTTGTTTTCTTCAATTTTGGGCTTCTATTTGAATTCCTCTGCTCTAATGACTGAGCAAAAGGTTCTAGGCTCCAGATATGATTTGTATAAGTATATAGTTTTCTGTGGCTCATACTATTTGTAACATAACATTATTCCTAGGTCCAAATACAAGTACAAATTATACTAGTATGATCCTTACGAGTTTCAAAAAGAACGCTATCACATACTAATTTAAACCTTATGAACAAATGAACTTTGCAGCCTCACATGGAATAGTAAGCGAAAGGTCCTGGGAGAACTCAAAAGCTACATAAACCATAGACTATACATGGTGTGTTCTAGGACACTGTTTCTTTTGAGTAAACTTGATGATTGAGTAGAAATGCAACATTCTCCATTTTGTGCGTTTCACTCTTATGTTAGTTATGTGTTTGAAAGGTCAATTGAACAAAAAACATATTTCTTACAATGTTATTGTTATAAATTGTACAATTCACCTCTTTCCAAGTTTTTCGTGTGATAAGTTGTACTACCTGCGTCCCAAGGCTTAAGGCTTATATTTTTCCGAAAGTCAATTGACCAAGTTTTTATCAAAAAATGTAACATGTAAAATACAAAATCAATATCATTAGATAGATAATGAAATATATTTTCATATGGTATCTACAAAATATCTTATTTATTGATAGATTCTTCTAAAATTTTGGTCGCACTTTACTTTGATTTAAAAACAAAGCCTTAAGCCTTGGGATGGAGGTAGTAACTGTTATGTTTACATTCATATCAACATTAATTGAAACTACCTGTTTAACTAACAATATATAAAACCGGGAAAATATTGCATGATCCCAAGCTTTCATCTCTTAAAATTTAAGTTTACAAGTTTCTAAAAATTTCGAACAAAATTGTTAGAGTTCACAAGATGTGTGTTTGCAATCCCTAGAATTTGAAGAACCAAATTCGAAATACACAAAGAGAAACGAAAAAGACAAATACTACTTATGTTGGATTTTTCCTTTTCGTTTCTCTTTGTGTATTTCGAGTCTGGTTCCGAAAATTCTAGGGATGGTAAAAACACATCTTATGAACACGCTCAATATTTTTTTTGAAAATTTCAGTAACTTGGAAATTTGTATTTTGAGGGACATGTATAGAACAGTCAGGTTGAATTTCTATTGATGGGTTTTCCTTTTTTATTTCTAGTTGAGCTAATACAAAGGGTTTAAACAATTAGGACAAAGAGTGTCAAAATCAATGCCCAATATTTTATATATATCTTTTGTACTTCAAAAAATAATACTATCCTTTTCAGATGGAGCATGCTCATTGCGGATTGGAACCTTGGGTTATTGCTGCGATTCCAACCATGAAGTATAACTTTGAGGCCTTTCATTCAAAAGATGATGCCCAGTAAGTGCAACTATCTCTGTATGAACTTAAGATTTCATGGCGTCATTGTTTTCTGGTATATGTTACATAATCTCCAACTTCAATGTTTTAGAACTTTTGCCACTGGGATGGATTCATCTCTTAGTCACTGGCCCGACGATTATCAATTCAATATATACAGTCATATAAGAGCAACTCTAACAGCAACCGAAAAACGAGCAGGACCCGTATTTTTCCGGCGAGAATACGGTTTCGGGCTGAAAGAGGCCCAGAACAGCCCGAACTCGCGGCCTGGCCCGTAAAATGAGTTCGGGGGCCCGAGAAACTGGACGGCCGCCCCTTACTTATACATGGCGTGGAGGCGAGTTGGGTTCCAAAACCCTACTCCCCCGCCGCTGCCGCCGCTCCGCCGCGAAAAGTCTCGACCTCCGGCGAGCAAATTCTTCGCCGTCTTCGGCTTATTCGCTCCATCACCACCACCCCTCCCTTCGCAATGGCGCGCGCACTACGGGCCGGTAGGGGAGGGGGCTGAATCGATGGCGAAGGATCGCCGCCGCGTCCGCCGGGTGTGCGGTTGGAGGCGGACCGCGCGAGGCGGGCGAGCTCCGATGGAGCTTGGAAGCGGGTGGCCCGCAGGTGGCCGCGCAGGTTCGCGCGCCGGCCGGCACGCTCCGAGGCGCGCGATGGGGAAGCCGACGCGCCGCTCGCCGGCTCGTGCAGCCCGCCGCTGCCGGCGCTTCCGCCGCGCGGCGACAACGACGCCGACGACGAGGAAGACGGGCTGGCTCTCACATGCGGGAGATCGGCGGAGGTGGCGGCAATCGTCCTCGCATAGGCGTCGCCGGCGCCAAAAACCCTCATCCTCCGCCGCGCGTAGAGTCCCGGTGACAATCCCCGGGCCAATTTTGGATCAAATTAGCACGCAGGAGCAGGTTTAGTTAGCATTTTGATTCGCATATGTAAATTATGTTCAAATGTAGCTCGATCGGAGCAAAATTTCGTTTCATTTCGCATGGTTCATCGGACCAAAATTTAATTTCCCGCGACGTTTGATTTCCATTTTTTAATTCGCGTTTTCGGTTTCTATTCTGCACCGCGACTAAAATCATCGAAACTGAAAATTCGGGAGACCGAACTCCGTGTTTTCGGTTCGTGTTTATACGGGCACTACTAGAGATGCTCTAAGTACTTGAAAGCTCAGCTGGAAGTTTCATTAGATGGAACATAAGAAACCCACATGTGTGTTTAGAGCATCCAGCTCCCGAAATCCGCCTCTTATGTTTTTTTTGGCCCTGCCCATTTTCCCACGGCAGCCCATGGTTGCCTTCTGACACCGCGTGCATAGCGACGATGCCTCGCCGGGAACGCAGTGCCCTCGACGCATTGAACCGCCGTAATGGTCCGCGAAGTGGTCTAGGGAGCCCAAACGCCTCGTCGGGAACGGTCGAAGTGGCCTCGACGCAAGAACCGCCGTAATGGAGCACGAACTCCGCGGAAGAGCAACCGCCGCTCTCTTCGTCGATAGACCTACATATACGGTTTCCGACGGCCGATGCCATTCATCTCTTCTCTCCTCACCATCCTCTGTCACCATGAGCGATCTCTCTTGGCCATCGGACACTGACAGCGAGGGGAAGCCGCCTGGATGGCGCCATTGGTTGGATTGAGCTGCATCGTCTAGCATCGACGATTCCCCGCCGCCGGCCAGCGAGGAGGAATGGGATGACGACGAGGAGGAGGACGAAGAGGCCGAGGAGCAGGCCGAGGAAGAGGCCGAGGAGCAGGCCGAGGAAGAGGCCGAGGAGGAGGAGGAGGAGGAAGAGGTTGAGGATGCGGCGGCCTGGGTGAAGGCGAAGGCGAAGTCGTCGAGCACCTTCGACGAGGAGGACTCAACTTCCTCCGACACGTCGAAGGACACCGGCTCTTCGGAGGAGGTGACGAGCCGGAAGCGTTGCCGCCACGACGATGAGGCGGGGCCATCTAGGAAGAAGAAGTAGTTTAAGTTTGTTTTAATGTTTTTATATGCAATTTTTATGTTTATTCGAAGTTTTATATATAATTTGTCTATGTTACACCACTTGAGTTTGTTCAAAGCTTTCGTTCGACGAGGGTATTGCCGTAGAATTACAAATTTCCCCCCAGACGCACGCCTGCCATATATCGGGAAGACGAGGGTATTGCCGTAGAACCCAGGCCTTTGTCGCCGACAGGTCGGGGCCACCAGACGGTTCCCGCGCTTTTCTCTCGTCCGGAGTCCCCGAGCGCTCCCCGGGGACCCGGGGATGGCCTGGGTTCGCCGGACGGATGAAAGGCCTAATCCAGGGGAAACGAGGAGCCGGGGGCGCGACTGGGCCGTTTTCGTCCATCTGGATGAAAAAAATGCGTCCGGACAATAGGACAACCGGCTGCCGGCTCTATACTAGTGTCATGTCATTTAAAGTCATCTTAGAGCCAAAGCCATACAATAGGCTAGCTGTAGACTGGTTGTAAAATTGTTCAATTTTAAACATTTAAGTACTTGATGCTTGCATGCTATTGGGTACAAGGCTGCATGCAGCTACTTTTTTCTTGAACCATGTGCTATAGCCCGGCTGTAGAAGAAGAGCTGGCTTTGCCGACCCGGACGTTTGGAACCTGGGTGCGCGCGCACCCATTTAGTTCAAAAAAATGCAGTAAAATTTTGCATGTACATATTATGTTGATATTTACTTTAGTTGAAAAAATTATTGTGGCCTGCATAAAAATGACAAAATGTCCCCATTTTGTCATTTTTATGCAGGCCACACACAATGGTATTTTTCCGTGAAAACACACACGAGTAAGTATCAACATAATATATACATGCAAAAATTTACTTCACATTTTTTTGAAACTTTTAAATAACATTTTTTTGAACTTTTCGTAAATGGGTGCGCGCGCACCCAGGTTCCATTCACCATTTCCGTGGCTTTGCTCTCTTTCCTCCTTTCTCTCGCTTTCACATTGGATTCTGATGACATGGCAGATGTTATAGCCTGCTGAGTGTACTTTATTGTACTTGCTCAATGTGTACATGTTTTGGGCGATACTGGTCAATATGTGTCAATCTGGAAGCATAGTTTGGTGCATTAAATGCATTATGGTGAGAAATGATTTCAAGCATTTATTGGTAGGTGAAGTAATGACAAAATAGGTGTTCTTAAGTTTGTAAAGCTGCAGGATTGAATTATGAATTTTTTTCCATGCTGGCCAGTACCAAAGTAGTCAACCACACACTATCGTAAGCCCTACTGTTGAGGTGTTGCTTGTCTTTTTGGTTCCTGATTCGAGATAAATCTCAAGAGTACATTTGTACTGGACATGTATATGGCTGCCAATTAGTTTGGGCCGGAGGGAGTATTGAAATTTTATACGTCTACATAAGTTTCTGTCTATTACGCCCGTATTCCTTGGGGTTATTATTTGGGACAGTGAAATGCACTTTCTGCTAGGTGTGCATGAGAAAATGTACAGGTGCACCCAGCCTTGTAGTGAATGCCTTAAAACTTGTACGGAGTAAAACAAATCAGAAAAAATAATGTTGATCATTCCACAAGATTTCAAATCCAAATTTAAACCACAGCCCAAGAAACAGAGATAACAAATTCAGCTATAATTGGTGTTAGTGGGCTCATTTCACAGCCAAACTTTAGTTAACTACTATTCATATGTTTGTTCCTCAAGCTATGGGTCACATTTTAGATTGAATTTTTTGATATGTTAGATCAGTTTGTTAATATGTATTAAAATAATTCCAGTTTTTGTATGACTTTTAGAAGGTGCTTCTCAACTAGGGCGTGTGCAACAAATTCAGCTATGTTGGTGATAGTGGGTTCGATCACGTTTTTTTTTTTTTTTTTGAGAACTGAGTACTAGCTCAGTGGCCAGGCTAGCGAGTGCGCAGCCAGCCCACCCGGGTTTGAATCCCCATCTCGCGGTAATTTCGCAGGGAGGGGCGAACTTTAAACTGGGTTATTATCCTAGCGTCCATCCGCGGGGAGAGTCTCATCCTACCTAACAACATGTAGCCAAGGGAGGGATCATTTCCCCGTTGGTCAACGTTTTTGGATTGAATTTTTTGATATGATAGATCAGTTTGTTAATATGTACTGTATTAAAACGTCTCCAGTTTTTATATGACTTTTAGAAAGCCTTAAACAAACTTTGTTTGGATACAATCAGCCAAACTAAAATTTGAACCAACCTTTGATTGGAAATAATCAACCAAGCTCTTCGGCGAGGGAATTGCACAAATCACCAACTATTGCTGCTCTAGTTGCGCAAACTACTTACTTTACATGTTTTTTTGCATAAACCACCAACTATTCGTGTAATAGGTTGCACATAGGTCCAAATCACAGATTAAACTAATTAACAGCAGATCTGACAACTGGGCCCAACGAGTTAGTGATGATGTTTTGATGTGTCATTGCGTATCCACATGTCATCAGCTAGCAATGTAGCCTACCGACCTGGGAAAAGTTTGAACAGTTTGGATCGATAATTCGAAAGTTTTTGCCATTTTTTTGAGACTTGGCCAAACTTTTTTGAATTTTTTGAACTTTTCAAAAATTATGAGACAACCAGCTGATGTGTCATACCAGTGGATGTATCTGCACTGGGCCTAGTAGTCATGGGTTGTGGCCCAGGTGGACTTGGGCTTGTGCTGGAGATGATAAAAGAAGCAGCTGCACTAGGGAGGGTGTCGAAAAGAAAATGAATTGAACTGCTCCTCCTCTCATCTGTCTTCTTCCTCTGGTCTAGATTCTCTTCTTCAGGTCTGGTTGCTACCACAAGCATCCAAGGTTAGGTGCTACCACAAGCCACCACTGTATCCTCTTGTATCGATCTCATGCCTCGATCCTCACCGGCGGCAACGGGACGTGACAGTTTGGTATCAGATTCAGGCGTTTTGGTGGGAATCCACAGCGTAGGTGCGTGGCTATATCTTCTTTGATTTGGGCTGTGAAATCTCAAGAGAAGGTTGCTGAGCTCGATTGCTCATCAGTTTCAATCGATTCACTACTCAGATCCCACAGTGCCCTGCTCTGGTTCTTCCAAATTTGAAGTACTTCCACTGGTGCAAGTTGATCACCACCTGTTCGACGCAATGTCTGAGCAGCGAGAGATGACGACATGCACATCTCTTAGCGTCAGACTCACAGTCAGCCTGAAATATGATTACTGTGGTGCAGCAATCTCCTCATGTGTGGGCCTTTGAAGAGTTCCGGTCATGGCAGGAAGCAACATACGTTCAAAGTTCTTTACAGGGATAGTGTATCTTTGACTTCTGCTGCTACCTGGACATGCGTTGCCGACCATCATCCCAGCCACCTCCACTGCATGGTCAAGCAGCGGTGCGTCACTTCGCACTGCCACAACTATGTCGCTGGACATGCCAGACCGAGCCCCGCTGCAGCCGGTGACCATGCCGTCATCACCGCCGGTCATCCTAGACGACCATACCGTTACTACAGTCGATCTACATCCCACTCGTGACACCCGCAGAGTGCTTGATGGCAGGCTACAGTTGTGGTATCAACATCTCAGTGGCAGCATTCACCCCCTGAATGCTTGGGCTTTCCAAGGGTTTAGCAAGGATGGTATGTTAACCCATGTCGGTGGCATCTCACTTTTCTCGGAGCTTGGTTTGGACTCTGCATATGAGAAATTCAGTGAATGGCCTTTCAGGGACATAGCATTGGAACGAGGAGCTGTCCGACATTGTGCTCATTCATGTCGGTGGCTTGTCGCTGTTCCAAGAGTATGATAAAGATCACCAGATGTTTCGGGGAAAGGTTGACATGGACAAAGTTTTCGATCATGGAGTAGGTGGAGTTGTATTGGTATTACTTGCAGTACCATAAAAAAGGTGCAACAAGCTGCAACAACTACTCTCACGGGAGATGCAACAACATGGCGCCAATAGTGAGACACAAGTCTTGCAATCGGTTACTGATCATGTGTTGAATAAGTTGCCACCTTGGGGAAGAGGAGGTTTCAGTCCTGGTGACACTGGGTCATACACGTGCAGGGACTTCTGTTCTTTCATCCATTTTGGATGCTGCTTTCAGTACAAGAAGTGGGATCCAGGTGTGTGGATTAGTGTTGTAGAAGTAACAGATATTGGTACAATAGGGGCACGTGATACTTAGGGTGACTTCTTTTGGGTTACTGCTTATGCATAAGCTGGCGTATAGGAAGCGGTGGAGAAAAACTGTGGTGGGAAGAAGTTGCTAGAAGCTGTTCCTCCTAGTCTTTTAGGTTTTTGGAAATTTAGCTTATTTGATGGGTTGAGTTGTGAAATGTTAGTGCCCGTAAATTAGATATGTGTTGTAAATACTACATAAGTGATAATACCATACGTATGCTACTTTCTAATGAAAATGAGCTACAAATTATCAAGAAAATTATGGAAAATCAAATAATTATTAAAACATAGTGTCATGGTATAGTTCAGTGCATTCCAGGAACGAATTGAGCAATGCATATGGTGTCATGCCCAGAACTAAGCCATCAAACAGCGGAGCTGTCAGCCGCAGTGGCAAGGGGTGGCTGCAACGGGCGAGGGCGGTGTTGCCGGTCCGTGCTGTGCGTCCAGTCGCGGGGGAGGGAGCGGCGAGTGGTGGGAGCGCTGAGGGTAGGCTGCGACGGGCGAGGGCAGTGGCGGATTGACGAACTTCCTCTGCTGCGGTGCTGGTCCGTGCTGCGGGAGGAGAGCCGACCGCGAGTAGTTGAGGGGTGGGATCGGTAGTGGCGAGGGGCGGGGAAGGCGGTGGCGGCATTGACGAACCCTAGCGATCCGTTTCGGGAGAGAGAGAGGTGTCCGATGCGGGACAGTCAGTTTGCCTTTTTTTTTTCTTTTCCATTTTCCATGACCGACAACAGCTTCGGAGTGGCATCTGCCGTAAAATGCACTGAACTTGAGGGGCAGGTTGATGTACTGGTTCGGTATCCTCAGCCAGAAGCTCCGGAAACTGGTATCGGCCAGTTTCTCGAATTGCACTGCGTGCTTCACGGTCAAAATAAAAGGGGTATAAGCTGGATAGTTCTTTTGGGCTTCAATGGTTTGGCACTAGAAGCAGCGCTATAAGCCTAAAAGAAATCTCCCTTATTGCTACACTTCTGGGCTGAGAAAAGTATCTGCTCTAGAGCTCAAGGATAGTGTTGCCAACACTAACTTCTTCCGTCATGGAATTGGTGTTCCGATGGGTTCTTATGGCACAATGGTCGACAAATTTGAACAAGGGTAGCGATCAAACTGTACTCAGTGCATTCACATGTTTGGCGACATAGTGTTGGGGCTTTTTAGAAAATTTGGCGTGGAGCTAGACTACAAGTTTTTGGCCAATGGAGATGAAGATGCACAATTATAGCATTGAAGAGGGCCACTCATCTCTATTTTTGTGTCAACAACTGAATGAGGCAATTAATGCTGGTTATACATACGTCATGGAGGATGCCTTGGAGACACTTATGCTTGTCAGTATGCCTCTCACCCATGTAAGTCCCAGGCTCATCATATGGTCATGTTTTTTCCCTGAAGGAAAATGCAGAAAATGGTATAATGCTAATGGAGAGGAATTTGCACGATCATGGCTATGATCACAACTCTCCTCAGCAGTCCATGGTACATGTCGCGCAATTCGTTTCTTTATATGGTTGAGGAACCATGTAAAAATGACGCGGGATACAAGTTATGCACACGACATCACCTTGAGTTCAAGACTTGTTCCGGCCAAAGGATATGTTGCTCTGGACTCTGGAGAGACCGTGGGATCCTGATATGTACCAGCTTGTTTGAAGGCCAGAGGATCTCAATGCCGAAGTGGGAGCTACAAAGCGTTGCAATCTGAGCAAGCCGTTGCTTGGGGGTGTCACGACCAGTACCAGATCTCAGGTGGTAATCGTGATGAACGGGCGGCTTCTGCCGGTAGCCTCGCCGCCGGCTAGCCGTGGTAGTATGCAGGGATGTTTAGAACAGCAAGCGCATAGAGAGGGGCGCTGGGGTAGGAGAGCAGCACGAGGTAGGAGACAGATTGATAGCTCTATTCATATCCTCTCATTGATTACGATCCTCTCCTTATAAAGGAGTTACAACCATGAGGCATACTCGGACTGGGCTCTCAAATCTTTCCTAACTTAACTCTTTCCCTAAACAAATCAGACTCCTATGTAAACCAAACTACTACCTAATTGATGCCTGCAGAAGCTGGACGTACACGTCTCTTGTAATGCAGTCTGACCATGACAGGGGGCAAGCAATGTTTCTTGGGGACGGTAATGTCATACCCGTGGATGTAGCTGCACCGGGCCTAGTAGTCATGGGTTGTGGCCTAGGTGGACTTGGGCTTGGGCTTGTGCTTGTGCTGGAGATGATAAAAGAAGTGCGGCACTGGGAGGAGGGTATCGAAAAGAAAATGAATTGAACTGCTCCTTCTCTCGCCTGTCTTCTTCCTCTGGTCTAGATTCTCTTCTTCGGGTCCCATTGCTACCACAATCATCCAAGGATAGGTGCTACCATAAGCCACCACTGTATCAGTCCCCCGATCCTCACCGGCGGCAACGGGACGTGACTTGATGGCGCGTGGACACTCAAGGCTACATCATCACTGCCTCGTAATTTGTGCAGTTTCGTCTTCTTCAGCCTAATCTCAAGAAACTTTACATGACACTAGTAGTTTTTTTCATGTAGCTCAACTTCTGTTTGTGTGTGTGTGTTTTTGTTTGTTTGTAAAAGTAACTCTAAAAATCAGATTTAACGTTACAATGCTGCACTTGTTTTGGAAGATAGCTGGTGAAAACTATGTGGAAACCATGTTTGGAAGTTAAAAAACTCAAATAAGGTTAGTTATTTGGGTATGTGATGTTCGTTTGGGAAGCACACCTCCCAAGTGAGTGAGTTTGAACTGAACTTTCTCATTTGATAGCATCACCCTCCTCCAATATTATGTTCAATAAAAAATTGTTGATGGAATTCTCACCGAAACTTGATTGCTCTGAACATTTTCTCATCTTTTTTATTGGTTCGGTCTGCTCATTTTGTCTTATCAAGTAATCACTGGGCATTGTCCAGCCTTGGTTGAAGTCATGCCTCTAGAAATTATGGAATTTTTTAGTTTAAGCATTTTAATGGATGTTTTCCTTTGGCAGGTGCTCCATATGTTTAGGTGAATACAATGAGAAAGAGATTCTACGAATCGTACCAACATGTCGTCATAACTTCCACCTTATCTGCTTAGATGTATGGTTGCGGAAGCATACGACTTGCCCAATGTGCCGGGTCTCGTTGAAAGAGCTTCCTGACGGCAAGGCTGATGTAATACCTGCATGTGGCATCCCTCAATCTCCTGCCCTCCCAGCTGTTAACCCAACACCTGAATGGTTCCTCCCTACTCACCGAGTTCACGGAGGCCAACAGAACAGTTCAGGCACGCAAGAAGCAGTAGAAATGGTTATTGAGATCCGACAGTAAATCCATCATGAGATTGTCATGGAAAAAAAAGAGAGAATATGCAATTAAATTCCCTGCAACATGCCATCACGGCTTCACTGTTGCAGCACCGGAATAAAATCAGAATTGTAGGGAACCCCGTTGCAATTGCAAGTAATGTAAACATTCACTGTACATCTCAAAATGTAGATTAACTTATTGTATTAAATTATAGGACATCGATGCTCTTGGTGTTCTTTTCTTATGCTTTAGTTGCTGAATCCAAACTAACAAAAGTAAAGCTTGGAGTTACAAAGTGTGGCATGTTTCCTTACATATTAGTGGCCACCTCTTTGTGATTTGGGAGATCTTAAGTAATGTTTCCCTTTGGGTTGGTAACTTGGTATGTTGCTTACTACATCCTGATGGAATCCCTGAAACGTAACTTTCACTCATGTGCTGGTGCGATGTGTGTAGGTTGTATTTGTGTAACATATTTTTTGTTCTATGCTACAACTGACTTAACGACTGGACTGGTCGTTTGTCCTATATTTAGCTCATTTTTTTTATTGAAATTTAGAAGTGCCAAGATAAATTTGCCAAGATCCATACAACCATGATTACATACTGACCGCTACAAGTGTCACCAAGTGAAAAGTCAATGTGTGTACGAATAGATTACCTACAATGCAATGGGGATGTTTTTTTTTTTGAACACAATATCATAAGCCACAAGGCCTGACATAAGGGGCTATCACTCTGAACAAATATATGTTTTTAAAATTTTGATGGCATTTTCCTTAGCTAGTTGTCAAACATATTTGTAGCAGAACGTGGTTGGTACAGATTTCATGCAATCGTGAATAACAAACCAAACTGCTGGAGCGAATGTGCATTCGGAAAAAAAAAGTCTGATTATCTTGTCAGAATGAACAAAAGAACATTCTAGGTAATTGACTGAAAAAAATGTAATTGTCATACAATTTCTATAAGAGCAAGTCATGTGCAGACGTCAAAACCACATCACCAAGACGTTGTAATACCTCATTTTAGGTTGTCAATATATGTTATATACATGAGAATCATATTTTTCATTCTTACAGAGTTTGCCGTTTGAATGATACTCGTGGATCCAAATTTCATTTATGACATGCGCATGCTATCTAAAATTTAAAACATTTTTTTTGTTACCATGGAAGTGTATTATGGCTAATGCATATGCGAGCTTAAATGTATGGTTTAGTTTCGCATGAGGAATGTTGAAGGCAATAAAATATGTAACATTTCAATAAGAAAGCACACATGTGAATATCACGAGAGATGCATTTTTCATGTTTCAATTATACTAGTGGATGTGGAACTCGAAATGCTTTATAAGTGCACGATGCTAAGTAAGGCTATGCGAGCTGCGAAAATACTAAACGGAAGACACATACTCTATGCTTAGTCAACCATGCATAGCTTTCGAGGCCTGAAAAAATCATGCTTAGTCCGACACAATCGATGTGTCCTTTATGCTTACTTAACCAATTCATGCCAAGGATCACATCTCCTGAGACTCTGCAGGGTACCAACCACCTATATAGTGTTTGCAACCAGACGTGCATCCTTAACTACTTTATGTCCCGTGGTTGGACGAAATTTATATCACAACCATCGACTCTAAAACCGGAAGTTCTATAAGCTTACGATGTTTCTTATCAGTAATGCTACACCTACGGGGAAAATGTTACGGAAAGAGGCTACGCACGTTACGTGGAAGCCAGGTCGTTCAATTAGACTTTAATTTTTTTCCCAAATTCCGGTATCCCTTTTCTGCAGTCCAAGGCGCGACGGGCGGACGCCAACGCTTGCGGCCGCAGCGAGCTCCTTCGAGGCGACGATGCGAGCTCCCCTGTGCATGAAACGGCGAGCTCTGAGTCGCAGGCAAGCGGCAAATCATAGCATAGATCCATGGACTCCTGCAGGAAGGAGCAGCGTCGATCTCAGGATCCAGTAGCTGCTGGTGTCCGCTTGTCGTCGGCACCGCCGTCCAGGGTCCATCCAGTAGCTGCTGATCTCAGGAGGAGGCATGGGAACGAGCAGATACTAGAGCTGATCTTACGACAGGGTAATTTTGGTAACATGGTAACGATTTTTCCCACATGCCAAAGAAGTCAGAATATTTACCTAGCAAGCATTTAGAAACATGGAGATTTGGAAAGGAGAGCATAACTCTATCAGGACAACATCTTTAACATATAGTATAATTTGAAATATGGATATTCTGGGAGATTTTAAACTCCCATTTCTCAATTTTATGAAATTGATACCGACAATTGGAAACTTTCTTTTTTCTAAGACTTAATAATGTATAATAATGAAAAAACAACGTTGACAATACAGCAGAATTGCAGGTGTGAAACCTTGGATTATTAGCTTACAAGCGCCGTGCGTAATTTGGCCTTTCCCCCGACACAGACGAGAGGATATTGCACTAAAAGCATCTCCAGCCACGATTTCCCTAAAGTGACCTCAAAAGGGATTTAGGGCGTGCCTCAAAAGCCTCTTTTTTTTCAGCGCGGTCCAATACGGTGTCCGGCGCCCCGAGCCCGTCACACATGGGACGCTTCGGGCACGCCGGACACAACGAAAAATGAGGCGAGGAGACGCAGGACCAACGCGTCAGCGGCACAGGAAAAATTCTTCCCCCTCTCCCGCCAAATCGCGCCTCTCCCGCCGCGCATTTCTGCCCTCCCAACACATTTTGCTTCCTATTCCACCGATTCATTTCTCCCTCGCGCCGTCGCTACTCTGTTCCTCCCGCCGCCGCTACCCTCTCCCTATCCATGGCGCCGCCGACAACCCCCAAAAAAATGGCCAAGAAAGCGGCCAAGAAGCCACCGGACAATGGACAAAAGGGGCGAAGGCACCCTTCGCAAAGCCGCGGAAGGCGCCGACTCCGAAGAAGAAGCCGGAAGGCTGGACCAAAGATCAGTGGCATCAAGATTGTCTGCCGCGGAAGATATCGACAGCGGAGCGGAAGGGACGGAGGGCGGCACAGTTGGAGAAGAAGGCGTTGGCGGCGCGCGCGCACCACCACGCGCTTGTCGGGTGTATCCCTGCCACCAACGTGAGCCCATGGAGTACGTCGGTGCCGGTGTACATTCCGGGAGTGGTGTCTTCGTCGACATCCTGGTTCTACAACGACGGCCCCTCCACCACTCTCCTCCGCCACTCCCGGGTGCGTGACGCCAAACTTGTCGCCGTACTACCAGGATACGCTGCCGCATGGAGGCTTCAACCCCAACGCCGTCTTCTACTCCCCGGCGTACGAGCAAGTGCCCTAGCGCGAGCCAGGACCCGGTGCGGATGGCGCCCCGTTCACTGGCCGCAGGGGCCCGCTCGAATTCGACGGCGCCGGTGCTGAGGAGGAGGAGGGGGGGTGGAGGACGAGGACGACGAGGACGAAGAGGACGACGAGGATGCGGGTGCCATGGAGGATGGCGATGATCTCGTGGAGGTTGACGCGGCCGGCGTGAGGAGGAAGAAGAAGAAGGCGTCGGGCACACGAGGCCCCAAGTGGACGGTTCTGGAGGATCAATGTCTCGGCGAGTCGTGGTCGACGGTGAGCCATGACTCCATCATCGGGCCAACCAAAAGTACGGAAAGTATTGGGCGAGGATCAAGGCCGAGTTCGATGAGCGCAAGCTAATCAACAGCGACTACAACAAAGTGACAATGAAGAAGAACCAAAAGGCAATGTCGAGCGCGATGGGCCATCATCCAGGCGTCGGTGAACACGTTCCATGGGTGCCATAACGAGGTCGAAACTAGAGGCGACAACGGCAGCGACGTCAGCGGCGTGATACGCCTCTTTCTTAGATAATCTTTAGCGCCTACTTTTTGTTCGACGATCTGATTGCGCTTCCTTTGGTTAGTTCGACAAGCCTATGGATATGTACCGGAAGCACTCGGAAGGGCATAAGTCTTTCGCGCTGATGTATTGCTATAGCAAGCTTAAAATGAACGAGAAATGACGGTTGACGCGCCAGTCGTTGTTGAAGGGGAAAGACGCTATTGATCTGGATGCGCCGCTGGTAACATCGGCAGGGCGCCCTATCGGCAACAAGGCTGCCAAGGCCCCCTTGGCCGACGCTGCGTCGACCGAGAAGACGCAGGCGTTGATCATGCAGTGCCTCACCGAGGTATCCTCGACCCCGCTCTCCCGCGACAAAAAGACCGACGCAAGGACGACATGTCCCTACTGAGAGCGTCGACAGAAGGAATGTCTCCCCGGATCCAGGCGGCACACAACTTCTTCAAAGGCCATATCCTCTACGACATCGAAGCCAAAATAGCGGCGGAGGCGGCGAGCGACGCAGCGGCAGCAACCCAAAGCCCGGAGCAAGAGCCGGCAGACACGTCTGCGACAGCTGCTAGCACACCTGCGTCGGCCTCTGCCTCGGCGTCGGCGACGGAGCATGCACACCGGGCAGATCACGACGAGTTCGTCGTGATCGACGGGCCTACGTCGAATCAGGATGCGCCGTCGGGGTCGCCGTCGTCCAACCACTTCTTCTAATTTACGTCGGTAATATGATCGCGCACCTGATACTTTGATCGTAGCTACTCTGATCGCGACGATTTTGGCAAGAACGATCTCTTTTGAATGCAAACTATTGGGGGAGGGGGCGTTTGGAGGATGCGGCCGGGGAGCGACGTCCGCCAAACGCGGCATAAGCAAAACACGTCTCTCAAACACTCGATCCGCCGCCCGTGGGGACGCGGGCTTCAGATGCTCTAATGACTCATATCTCCACGATCAGCCATCGTCCTCCTCCTTGACCGTGAAGTGCAATCGCGCGCAGCGTCTGCAGCGGTCGCGGCCAGAGGTGACGCGAGCTTCGCCGATCACAGCGGTTACGGCAGCGGCTTACACTTGGCAACGATGCAAATCCAGGTGTAAACCGTGTAAACTGCGGGAGACACTGACGAGCTGTAGGCATCAGTACTCGACCGCCCGTCGCATCGCCATGGCCATCACCATCACCATCGTGGGACGGGACGGTAAGAACGCGGCAGTCATGGCGCCACCGTCGTTTTCGCCGCTTTCCATCGGAAATCATCTGGACGGACCTAGCGGCCGAGAGCTCTCCGTTTGGCAGCCAGCTCTACACTGCGTCTCACATATGTACCAACCAATCCCATCGCATCTGGTTCTGACGTTCGATTTTTTTGGAGCGCCGACTTGCTAGTGCCGGCTGCCGCCGGTGTGCTGCAGACTCCGGCCGGCACGAACGCAGGCACGTGCGTACCCGCGCTCCTCAGAGTCCTGTGATGCGTTGCCAAGAGCAGGACACCGATGTCGCACTGTAACAGCCGTCACAGTCCCGGCTTTTCGATAATGCCTTTTCTTTTTAGGCTCGCAGTGATTCCATTTCTCTGTGGCCAATCCCAGCAAAACTCGAAAGTCGAACCGTGGTCATTATCGGCCAGGGTACCATCGTGCCACCATTAGTAAGCTGCGCAATTTCAGAAGTTCTGGCTTTTTTTTTTGCTTTTTTCTTGTGCCGGATAGAAGATTAAGAAGACCTGCAATTCCTCCGAAAAGGAAGAAATCCTTTTAGTGTTCTCGCCTTTGCCTTAGATTTGATTCTATTCTTTTGCATAAGATAGAAATGAGGAATTCCAGGGGCAAATTTGATTAGGTAGTTCTCCCTCAATACCGCTTTATTGGCCCTAATAGGTCTAGAAAAAGTCTGAGAATTAACATCATTTAGCGGTTAACATGTGAATTAACTTTTAGAAATTAGCACATCCCTCTGTCTTTCAAATCAACAGCTTATGCATATTCCTCTAGTGAGTAAGTGTATTTCTAACTTTGTCATCAGTCAATCTTGTTTGAATTTCTCGAATGACTAAGTTTCTAAGTCCATCTTGTTTGTCATCAACCAACTTAGGAGTAAGTTTGCATGCAAACCCTCTGCCTTACCATATGAGACAAAAATGAGGGACTTGGAGCTATCTTTCACCTATCAGCACTTGCCTTGGTTGCAGAGGCCAATAAGTCGTTTTAGAGGGAGTACGACTTTCTTATAAATTGGAGTACTTAACTTTAAGACGTTTTGTTTGGACGGTGAGTGCCAACACGTACGGGGTACATGACTTAACTACACATGTTACTATGTTAGTGTTGGAAATTTGCCTTAGAGGCAAAAACATAAATTTATTATCATCATATTTCTTGTTCATGATATATGCTTATACTCCATGCTCGAATTATATTAACCAGAAATATAATACTTGTGTGGTTTCATATATAACACCGTGTCCTAGTCACCGCGAAGTTGGGTTGAGGCGGTTTCCGCTCCTTGTCAGCGGAGCCGCTCTTCGCCTGCTCAGCCTCGTCGTCGTGAAGTTGGGATGAGGTCGTGGGCCACTCGGCCTCTGGCAATACCGCTTTATTGGTCCTAATAGGTCTAGAAAAATTCTGAGAATTAACATCATTTAGCGGTTAACATGTGAATTAATTTTTAGAAATTAGCACATCCCTCTGTCTTTCAAATCAACAACTTATGCATACTCCTCTAGTGAGTAAGTGTATTTTTAACTTTGTCATAAGACAATCTTGTTTGAATTTCTCGAATGACTAAGTTTCTAAGTCCATCTTGTTTGTCATCAGCCAGCTTAGGAGTAAGTTTGCATGCAAACCCTTTGCTTTACCATATGAGACAAAAATGAGGGACTTGGAGCTATCTTTCACCTATCAGCACTTGCCTTGGTTGCAGAGGTCAATAAGTCGTTTTAGAGGGAGTACAACTTTCTTATAAATTGGAGTACTTAACTTTAAGACGTTTTGTTTGGACGGTGAGTGGCAACACGTACAGGGTACATGACTTAACTACACATGTTACTATGTTAGTGTTGGAAATATGCCTTAGAGGAAAAAAAATAAAATTTATTATCATCATATTTCTTGGTCATGATATATGCTTATACTCCATGCTCGAATTATATTAACCAGAAATATAATACTTGTGTGGTTTCATATACAACACCGTGTCCTAGTCACCGCAAATTTGGGTTGAGGCGGCTTCCGTTCCTTGTCAGTGGAGCCGCTCTTCGCCTGCTCAGCCTCGTCGTCGTGAAGTTGGGCTGAGGTCATGGGCCACTCGGTTAAAATGGTGCCGCCAAGTCCCTCTCCTAGGAGTTGCGAGCAGTTCGAGATCAACACCAATTTGGACTCTCTCTTTCAGTCCCAGGTTGCCTTGATGCACATGGAGCTCCTTCAACTGGTTGATGTCCAGGTCGAGGAGGCGTCACGTCCTCTTCGTGAAGAGGTGGTAGCGCTCAAGCTGTTGTTGGCACATGTTGGTGATTCGTTCGAGCCGACTAAGGCATCTCCTTCCGATGGTTTGGGGCTTGCCTGTAATATCCCAGAACATAGGACCAACGAAGGGTAGATTTAGAAATGGGATGTGCATTTCATCGCAAAACGGGGAATTTTCACGCCTTATTGCATAAAACCTAAGAGGGATCGAGGTTTCTCTCTCGTTGCTATTAGGGTTAGAACAATGTGAGTGCTATGAATTTCGACATGATCTGTTTTGAAACTTAGGGTTTTGGGAGAATGTTTGACTTGGCATTTAAAATTTAAATTCAAAACAAAAGAAGTATAAAGTAATCAATATAAAAAAATTGAATTATGAATTCATAATTCAAAAGCATATCACACTTACACAAATAACTCATAAGTGAATAAAAAATATATATACAAGCTCATAAACAAAACTTTGAGCTTTATTGATTACACACACACATTACATTGTCATTACAAAATTCTTTAGATTACAATAAATGGAATATATGAAACATAAATAAGAAAGAAAATGAAGATTACATCAATGGAATTATTTCTATGCTAAAGTCTTCATCAATCTTCATTTGATCTTCTCCAAAGCCTGGTATAACTTGAAACCTGTATAAGAATAGCAAATAGAAGGATTTGTCCAGTAACAAGTGTCATTGACACTTGACAGTAAAAAAGAAACATAAATTCCTGTGATAAGCCTTGGCAGGGGGATCAAGTCCCAACCAAAGCCAAAGTGAGGCCCATCAGCTTTTCTCCATCATGAGCAAGGGGAGAAGGGCTGGATAGCACAACACACACACACACACACACACACAGAGCAGCTCCTTGTGCTATAAATAACACAATGGTTTAGAGATAGGATTCAACACAGCAAGAAGAACAGCAAGAACAACTCTAGAACACACCAGTAGAGAATTTCCATAGATCATCCAGAGAATCAACCCCAAAACCAAACCAAACCATCCATCATCTAGGAGCTAGGAGGTGAAGGGCTGTTGATCAAATCAACAATCCAGAAGCACTGCACCAACACAAAGTATCTATCTAGGAGCTGAAACAAGGTATAAATTATACCTGGATTGATCTCATGATCAAATCCATCATAAGCATGCTCATACACACACTTGGTGTGGAGCAGATACTCCACGGGGTATATCATCACTTGGTATTTACCAAGTGATGCTCGGAAAAAAGAGGCCAAACCAAGAACTAGGGATCTAGTTACTAGATATGCATAAGTAGATCTAGTACTAGCCATCCAAGACACTAGAACAACTAGAACAGTGGCCAACTAATTAACCTAGCACCATTTGGTGTATTAAACCACCAGATCAACCCAGTTTTTATCAGAAGCATCCACAGGGCATTCATACAAATGATTCCCAACTGTGGATATTATTTATATTTTCATAAAAACCACCATATAGCCAGATAAGATGCAACCAGATGCAGTAGCAAGTTACTGAGGTCACAACACAAATCTAGCAAGCAAACTAGCCACACAGGCAAGTTTATCTTCATTACCAAGAAGGTTCAGACAGGCAGATTCATTCCAAAGTATACTGGAATCCATATAAGCAACTGATAATGTAAATGAATCATTACCAACACATGGTTCATCAAATATAATAACAGAAATCAACACATGGCAACAGCACGACATGCACAGGAGGTTTACTGAAGCAATTGCTTCAGTAAAGCACACCAGGCTACCAAAACCATTTAACCAAGTAATACTGCAAGCACAAGTATCTTAATTATACACTAAGTATGCACTTAAGCCACTGGTAAAGCACCAGTAGAATCACAAGGCATGTAGGGATTCGAAGCATAGAAAACAAAAATTTTCCTACCGCGAGAACGCAATCCAAGCCAAGATGCAATCTAGAAGATGGGAGCAACGAGGGGATGAACGAGACTAACCCTTGAAGATTTCCAAAGCATACGAGAGGAGGCTCTCGTTGCTACGGTAGACGATCACTTGCCGCTTTCAAAAGCGCGTAGAAGATCTTGATGGTGCCACAATCGGGCAGCACCTCCGTACTCGGTCACACGTACGGTGTTGATGACGACGTCCTTCTCCCCGTTCCAGCCAGCGGAAGTAGTAGATCCTCCTGAATCCGACAGCACGACGGCGTGGTGGCGGTGGTGGTGGAGAACTCCGGCAGGGCTTCGCCTAAGCGTATGAGAAGTGGCGGAGGAGAGGCTAGGGTTTCAGAGGGGTTGGCTAGGGCGCCGGCCATGGGCAGCCCTAGGTGGTGCAGCCAAGAGTGGGCAGCCCCTCCCTCTCCTCCTCATTATATAGGTGGAAATCCCCAAGTGTTGGTATCCAAGTCTTCGAATAAGACCCGAAACCAAAACCTTCCATAGGGACAAACCTACCCAAGGGGAAATCCCACTCAAGGTGGGACTCCCACCCCTTCCTTGGGGGTTGGCCGGCCACCCTTGGGGAGTCCACCTGGACCTCCCCTTAGGGTTGGCTGGCCATATGTGGAGTCCCTCCGGACTCCACTTTCCATGGTGATTTCTTCCGACTTTTCTAGAACCTTCTAGAACCTGCCATAAATGCACCGATCATTTCCAAACTTGGAATATGACTTCCTATATATGAATCTTATTCTCCGGACCATTCGGACCTCCTCGTGATGTCCTGGATCCCATCCGAGACTCCGAACAAAACTTCCAACTCCATTCCTTATTCCATATCTACTTAAACGACATCAAACCTTAAGTGTGTCACCCTACGGTTCGTGAACTATGTAGACATGGTTGAGACCTCTCTCCGACCAATAACCAATAGCGGGATCTGGAGATCCATAATGGCTCCCACATATTCAACGATGACTTAGTGATCGAATGAACCATTTACATACGATACCGATTCCCTTTGTCACGCGATATTTTACTTGTCCGAGGTTTGATCATCGGTATCTCTATACCTTGTTCAACCTCGTCTCCCGACAAGTACTCTTTACTCGTACCGTGGTATGTGGTCTCTTATGAACCATTCATATGCTTGCAAGCTATTTAGACGACATTCCACCGAGAGGGCCAGTATATCTATCCGTCATCGGGATGGACAAATCCCACCGTTGATCCATATGCCTCAACTCATACTTTCCGGATACTTAATCCCACCTTTATAACCACCCATTTACGCAGTGGCATTTGATGTAATCAAAGTACCTTTCCGGTATAAGTGATTTACATGATCTCATGGTCAAAAGGACTAGGTAACTATGTATCGAAAGCTTATAGCAAATAACTTAATGACGTGATCTTATGCTACGCTTAATTGGGTGTGTCCATTACATCATTCACATAATGACATAACCTTGTTATTAATAACATCCAATGTTCATGATCATGAAACTATGATCATCTATTAATCAACAAGCTAGTTATACAAGAGGCTTACTAGGGACTCCTTGTTGTTCACATAACACACATGTATCAATGTTTCGGTTAATACAATTATAGCATGGTATGTAAACATTATCATAAACACAAAGATATATTATAATAACCATTTTATTATTGCCTCTTGGGCATATCTCCAACAGTCTCCCACTTGCACTAGAGTCAATAATCTAGTTTACATATGTAAAGATATAACACCTTGGCCTTCCGTGCTTTATCATGTTTTGCTCACGGGAGAAGTTTTAGTCAACGGATCTGACATGCTCAGAAATGTATGTATTTTGCAATTCATTTGCGTCTCAACGCATCACTCATTTTCTAAATGAGTCGGCATTAAATATGTTTGGTCTTCTGGTGGAACCTTAATTCCGCGGTCTGAAATATGTCACTAATATTGTCATACACAATATAGTTTCAAAGTTCTGACACTATCGGAACTACACCAAGTTCTCAAAGAACCTCTTGACTTAACATCCTCGTCATTGTCAAAACAATGACATATTCTGCCTTCGTTTGTAGAATCCGTCACAACATTTAGAACTCATCTAAATCTAGCATAGACAAATTCTAGCTCATTGTGCTACCTTTTAAACAACACTTAGCCTAATTTGAGATTGAAATTTTATTTTTTTATATGTGACCAAACTAATATCGGTGCAACACCTTACAGCGATTTGTTTGTCATTACTCATACAAAACTATATATCCTTGGTTCTTCTAAAGTACTCAGGGATATTCTTACTGTTTATCCAATGATCATCACATGAATCATTCTGGTATATGCTCCTAACCATTTAGAGCATAGGACATCTGATATTGTACATATTATTCGTGATCTAAAATCACTCATGTGTTTTTACTCATTGAGTGTCAAATACACTCAAGTCTTGTAAAACCTTCACATGAAAAGAACACCTTCTTTATATTGAACTACTTCAATATTCATTCTATGTACTTTTTAACTTAAACTTTTATGTGTTTCAATCCATCTTCATAGATCTTGACACTAAATATGTTTCAGTTCATATCCTTTCATTGAAGTTTAATTCTCAATGAAACCTTTTTAATCAATTATATAATTATTTATAATCAACGATATGTCACCTACATAAAGTATTACAAATATGTCTCAGCGCTCCCACTTAATTTCTTGCAAATGCAAGCCTCTTCATCGTCTCTGATGAAATCATAACTCTTTGATCATTTCATCCGGTGAAGATTCCAACTCCGCAATACTCACTTCATCCAATTGAAGTTTGTATTCCTATCTAGTATTCTACGGACTAGCAAAACTCTTGGTTGTATCTTGTATACACCTTTAATACACACTTCTGTTAAGTAATATATTTTGCCATCCTACTAACATATCTCATAAAAGAAATATGTAGTGATTACTAGAATAATCCACATAGACTATAAGCATTGCTACGGAAGATCTAATCTTATCGTAGTCAATTCTTTGAACTTTGTCGTAAACAAATTTTCGACAAGCCTAGCTTCTTTAAGGACATTTCATCCAAGTCTATCAATTTCATAGATTTATTTACTTTCAAAAAGTATTCATCTATCTTGGATTTCATGGCGTATAGCCATTTTAACGGAGTCAGGGCCCATCATAACTTCTTTGTTTGTAGTTGATTTATCATTGTTCAAAATCAATCCTTTGTTCACAAATCATTTATTTGATCACAAAGTAAACCATACCTACAAGGTTCAATATGTACTTCGATCTCCATGACTAAAACACTTTGTAGTCTTGAGAGCTATGATCATCGTGACCGCTTCCGGAACCAATTCCAATGCTGCGCTACTCTGATCATTATGCTCAGGTTCATAAACCTTATCAAGTTCTATTGTCCTCCCACTCAAATACTTCGCTAGAAAACAATTTCTTGGAAATAAGCAAGTAACATTAACAAACACTTTTGTCTTTTACTTTATAGTGAAAAGAATTCCCAATCAATTCTTTGGGATAACCAACAAAGACATTCATCCGATTTTGGTTGTAAACTTATTTATCTTATGCTATGCATACCAAAATTTAAGAAAGGACTATTAGGGTTCATACCCATGCCATAACTCGTATGGTGTCATTTCAACGGATCATGATGATGCTCTATTCAGTGTAAAAGCGGAAGTCTCTAAAGCATAATCCACAAAAATATAATGGCTTCATTTTATCTCATCATTAATCCAACAAGGTTTGGATACGTCTCTCGGATACTTCATCATCACTATGATACTCCAAGAAATGTGAGTTGTAGAACAACTACATAACTCTCTTAGATGTTCGCTAAAACTCGTAATTCAAATATTTCCACTATGATCTAATCATAGATATTTGACTTTTCTATTACGATGATTTCCACTTCATGCTGAAATTTATTTGAATCTATTCAAATGTTTCAAACTTCTTCCTTATCGAATATATCCACATATATATACTCAATTCATTGTTGGAAGTTTTCATGAAGTAGAAGAATCTCCCGCACATAACTATGCCCAGTGAACCACATATATCATCATGTATGTTTCCACTAAGTTAGTTTCCCGTTCAACTCTTGGCCTATGAACGGTATTTCAGTCATTCTCTTTAGAAAAGATTTGCAAGCGCCAAACGATTCAAAAATCGAATGACTCCAAAATTCCATTTGCATGGAGTTCCTTCATGCGTTCCTTTCTAACATGACCTAAATGGCGGTTCCACAAATAAGTGGAATTCAAATCATTTGCCTTATGGCATTTTAGCGTCTGTTATGTATGTGTGTTTCACCATTAAGATTTATAATAACTTATCCATCGTACATGGAGTAATGTCATAATTTGAACAACTCATTGTTTTTATTTGACCAGAGCATAATAACAATTATTAAGTTCTTTATTATAAATTCTAAGGGCTAGATAGAATGCCAACGACGAACATAATAACACTTTATTTTTGTTCCAGACGTGCATTCCTATCATATTCCTTGTCAGTCACTTAGGCCATTGTATTCTTATATTGCGTTGTTTTGTATGACACTTCATACCAACCAATATGGTACAAATACCCAAGAATTTCATTGTGTGACCAAACAAGGAATACATCCATAACATGTATATCATTTATATACACCTGAGCTAGACTTTTTAGTCTTTTCTTTTCTTTTTGCCAAAATATCTTTTGTAGTTTCTCTTTTAGCTTTCCTCATTATTCAGAAAAACACTTTAACATCATTAACTTCTAGGTTTGTTGGTCAAATACCAATAACCTTGAGGTTCTTACTTTGAAGTTGATCATCATATGACAAGTGTTTCAGATTTCACTATTAGTAACTTTGTAATATGATGAACAATTTCACTCATAATTTTATCCATCATATCATGACGACTTTTCCGAGACCATGTCTGTACATGCTAGGCTCGTAAAGTTTAACCTCAGTATTCGCATGTGCAAATCTGGCTTGCACCCGTTGTATGCACACGTAGAATCTATACCTTAGTATTCGAAACGACGAGTCTTTAGCAACGGTGCATACTAAGGACGACTTCATGGATATGCGAATATCGTTAGTGCCCCAATAGTTGGAGGATTGGGACGCCTTGCGTCTTCAACCTTCGTACATTCCCATAAAACTTATGAGTTTATGTAGTCTCACTAGATTATATTCTATCATCTTGCAATAAGGTCTTAGATATCACATATATCTCATACCTTGCTTATTTCTGAAAACTAAATTTTCAGCTCCTTACTTTTCAAATAGATTTGAACTTCAAGTTTCATGGAGACAAGATAACTTTAGGTACTAATTGAAATCATAGCTCTTTGAATCAACAATGTGAGGTTTACTAAAAGTTTGCAATAGGACTTAATCATTTCTTGATTCTTTAACAATACGGTACCAGTCCGTAAAGTTTCTTGTCAGATTTTAACAGTATATCTATCTCAATTACAAGACTTGCGCTTGGTAGAAAAACGGATGCCAATACTACAAATTAATTCAAAATACTACCCAGACTATGTTTATGATAATTAGTTCATGTTTTAATCTAATTACTAATGAACTCCCACTTAATACAACATCCCTCATAGTTGTTAAGTGGTACACGATCCAAATCCACTACATCAAAACCGATCATCACGTGAGATGATGTAGCTTCAATGGTGAACATCAACATGTTGATCATATCATCCATATGACTCGTGTTCAACCTTTCGGTTTCCGTTGTCCCGAGGTACATGCTAGGCTCGTCAAGCAAACCCAAGTATTCCGCGTGTGCAACATGGCTTACACCGTTGTATGTGAACGTTGAGTCTATCACATCCGATCATCACGAGATGCTTCGAAACGAAGAACTATATCAACGGTGCATACGAGGGGAGAACACTTTATTATCTTGATATTAATGTGAGGGATCATCTTATAATGCTACCGTCGCGTTCTAAGCAAAATAAGATGCATAAAGGATTAACATCACATGCAATTCATATGTGATATGATATGGCCCTTTAGTCTTTGCGCCTTTGATCTTCATCTCCAAAGAACGGACATGATCTCCATCATCAACGGCATGATCTCATCATCGTCGCGTAGCGTCAAGGTCCATGGCGCCGTCTTCATGGTTGTTCACCGCATGTAGCAACTATTACAACTACTTTGAAATAATACTCAACATGAAATATAAAGACAACCATAAGGCTCCTGCCGGTTGCCACAATACAATAATGATCATCTCATACATATTCATCATCACATCATGGCCATATCACATCACCAAACCCCGCAAAAACAAGTTAGACGCCTCTAATTGGTTTGCATATTTTACGTGGTTTAGGGTTCGAGTAAGATCCAATCTACCTACGAACATGAACCACAACGGTGATACTAGTGTTGTCAATAGAAAGAGTAAATTGAATCTTCACTATGGTGGGAGAGAGACACCCGCAAAGCCACTTATGCAATACAAGTTGCATGTCGAACGTGGAGCAAGTCTCATGAACGCGGTCATGTAAAGTTAGCCCGAGCCGCTTCATCCCACCATGCCACAAAGATGCAAAGTACTCGAACTAAAGACAACATAATCATCAACGCCCACAAAACAATTGTGTTCTACTCGTGCAACCATCTATGCATAGACACTGCTCTGATACCACTGTAGGGATTCGAAGCATAGAAAACAAAAATTTTCCTACCGCGAGAACGCAATCCAAGCCAAGATGCAATCTAGAAGATGGGAGCAACGAGGGGATGAACGAGACTAACCCTTGAAGATTTCCAAAGCCTACGAGAGGAGGCTCGTTGCTGCGGTAGACGATCACTTGCCGCTTTCAAAAGCGCGTAGAAGATCTTGATGGTGCCACAATCGGGCAGCACCTCCGTACTCGGTCACACGTACGGTGTTGATGACGACGTCCTTCTCCCCGTTCCAGCGGGCAGCGGAAGTAGTAGATCCTCGTCGGAATCCCGACAGCACGACGGCGTGGTGGCGGTGGTGGTGGAGAACTCCGCAGGCTTCGCCTAAGCGTATGCGGGAGAAGTGGTGGAGGAGGAGAGGCTAGGGTTTGGGGAGAGGGGGGCTAGGGCGCCGGCCATGGGCAGCCCTAGGTGGTGCAGCCAAGAGTGGGCAGCCCTCCCTCTCCTCCTCATTATATAGGTGGAAATCCCCAAGTGTTGGTATCCAAGTCTTCGAATAAGACCCGAAACCAAAACCTTCCATAGGGACAAAACCTACCCAAGGGGGAAATCCCACTCAAGGTGGGACTCCCACCCCTTCCTTGGGGGTTGGCCGCCACCCTTGGGGAGTCCACCTTGGACTCCTCCCCTTTAGGGTTGGCTGGCCATACAAGGTGGAGTCCCTCCGGACTCCACTTTCCATGGTGATTTCTTCCGACTTTTCTAGAACCTTCTAGAACCGCCATAAATGCACCGATCATTTCCAAACTTGGAATATGACTTCCTATATATGAATCTTATTCTCCCGACCATTCCGACCTCCTCGTGATGTCCTGGATCCCATCCGAGACTCCGAACAAAACTTCCAACTCCATTCCTTATTCCATATCTACTTAAACGACATCAAACCTTAAGTGTGTCACCCTACGGTTCGTGAACTATGTAGACATGGTTGAGACCTCTCTCCGACCAATAACCAATAGCGGGATCGAGATCCATAATGGCTCCCACATATTCAACGATGACTTAGTGATCGAATGAACCATTTACATACGATACCGATTCCCTTTGTCACGCGATATTTTACTTGTCCGAGGTTTGATCATCGGTATCTCTATACCTTGTTCAACCTCGTCTCCCGACAAGTACTCTTTACTCGTACCGTGGTATGTGGTCTCTTATGAACCATTCATATGCTTGCAAGCTATTTAGACGACATTCCACCGAGAGGGCCCAGAGTATATCTATCCGTCATCGGGATGGACAAATCCCACCGTTGATCCATATGCCTCAACTCATACTTTCCGGATACTTAATCCCACCTTTATAACCACCCATTTACGCAGTGGCGTTTGATGTAATCAAAGTACCTTTCCGGTATAAGTGATTTACATGATCTCATGGTCAAAAGGACTAGGTAACTATGTATCGAAAGCTTATAGCAAATAACTTAATGACGTGATCTTATGCTACGCTTAATTGGGTGTGTCCATTACATCATTCACATAATGACATAACCTTGTTATTAATAACATCCAATGTTCATGATCATGAAACTATGATCATCTATTAATCAACAAGCTAGTTATACAAGAGGCTTACTAGGGACTCCTTGTTGTTCACATAACACACATGTATCAATGTTTCGGTTAATACAATTATAGCATGGTATGTAAACATTATCATAAACACAAAGATATATTATAATAACCATTTTATTATTGCCTCTTGGGCATATCTCCAACAAGGCATTCATATAGATAGTCCCACATCAATAGACATCACAGGTTAACCAGATGGCAACCAGCAAAGGCTGGGAGGTTTAGCCAATGGCTAGAGCAGCAGCCAAAAAATTCATAGAGCCTAGCCACTAGCATCTATTGATCAAATGGATCAATTGGATCATGTGCA
The DNA here is from genome assembly GCA_030979885.1 of Lolium multiflorum. Taxonomy (NCBI): domain Eukaryota; kingdom Viridiplantae; phylum Streptophyta; class Magnoliopsida; order Poales; family Poaceae; genus Lolium; species Lolium multiflorum. The sequence continues at coordinate 270,086,831 of CM061748.1, read as the reverse complement.
AGACACAGGAGAGCATCACAGGCATCACAAGTGTCAGGATATTAGCCAATGCTGATAGCAAGAACCACCAGTAAGCAACTAAGCAGAAGTAGACCTAGACAAGCATAAGCATGGCACCAGTAAGCCTAGGCATTGCATCATGATATCATAGCAGTAGCAATGGAGCATAGCAGCAATAGCAATGAGCAGCACAACAACAGTACAATTGGCCAGTGGCCAGTAATGGCTTGGCTGGCCAGAGCACACAGAGAGGAAGGAATGGATGCAAAGGGCATCAGCAGAGACGTTCCTACATGATCCTAGGATCATCAGGAAGCAAGGAAAGAAGAAGAGGAACAACAAAATCATGGAGGCGCACAAAGAAGTAACAGAGAAGGAGGAGGAAGAGGAGAAACGTACGTCGCCTCGAAGCTGAGGCTACGGTATGGCGAGGCAGTGCCCACGCGTCCGCAGGAGCTGCAAGTCCAGGGTAGACACCGACGTTACGCCGACGAACCCAACCACCAGCACAGCACCCTGGGGACGACGGCACAGGAGATACCACAACATCACCCGCGCCAGGACTGTCCCAGGCACACGCGAGCATCGATGACGACGACTGCAGGTCGCCGGAGGCGATTCGTCTCCAAATCCAGCACGGTGGCGATCTGGAGAAGGAGGAAGCAACTGGCGAAACCACTCGGACAGATCGATAGATCGTCGCATGGGGGTTCAAACGTGACCAGTGGCGTGGCTAGGGATGGCCGGAGTGAGACGGAGCGTGGCGGCGACTGAGCTGGCGACGCCATCGCCACGAATCGCCAAAGCGTCTAGGGTTAGGGTTGGGTCGAGCGAGTGAGGGGGCCGACGCGGTCGGTTCAGACCGAACTGGTCCGGTTCGACCCTAATGGGCTGACCAGTGGGCCTAGGGGGGTATTTTGGTCATTTTCCCTAGGTTTTAATTCAATTCAAATTTGAATTTAAATCCTACACTATAAAAATTGCAAATAAATCCCAAACAACTCTAAAAATTCAAGAAAGATATGAATAACTCATAGAAAATATTCTTTAACCAAAATAAAATGTGAAATGCAATAAACAAATAGAATTCAAATTTAAGAATTTTGATGTGAATTTTAAGTGGAAAATTCAAATTTGCAAATTTCCTTGGATATATAAACCAAGGAAAATTGCAAATAACTTTATTATTTTCAAAATTCAATATTTCCAAAAGGAGAAATATTCTATTATTCTAGACCCTTTTCATTTAAGGTAAATATTTTCCAAAGGAAAATTCTACTAATCCTAAATCTTTTCTTTTACAAGAAAACAATATAAAAGGATTATAAATTACTGCCTAAGGCATACATATTCAAATTAAATCTAAATCATCCAAATCTTAATAAGTACTCTGGGGAAAGGGATTCAACATAAAGTAACGCACTCATGCATGCATCATTTGGATTTTATAACATTGTCCTTATCGGACAATGATGTTTCTTTTCAGAACCCGAGGTCCAGGTTCCATCCAAACCTTCGAACTGCATTATCTCGCAGTCACCAGGCAAGTTCACTCTTGCTCATGCCATATTGATTATTTTCTATCAATTTACTCGCAAAGCAATATACTTATCACTCCAGCATTGAAAATAAAATGTTACTTTTCCAATTATGAATATGACTATGTGGTTGGCAATGGAACCATGGTATGTGTTGATGGTGAAGGTTCCATTGCAAGGGTTCTATTCATCTAGAACTAATCATCAATGCCGTCTAGTGATTCTAGCGCCGTACATTTCGCGTTAACCATGAGATCTATAATGGCTTTGGGAAAGTCAGCTGTATCTTTTTCCTCTCGCATATCAACGGATCAGTATAAGGGTTGCATGTATCAGTCTATCTATTGGTAAAGGTGAGGACATTGGTCCGGAACAGTCTACCAATAGGTATAGGAGAGGGCAGACTTATTAAAGGTCTATGATGGATTGTAAGGGTTGTCCGGGTTAGTCTATCTATAGTGTATTGGACAAGGCATGAGAATTGTTCGGATCAGTCTACCTTAATGGTATAGGTGAGAACAAATGTCCGGGTCAGTCTACCTATAGATAAAGGACATGACAGACTTACAAAAGGGTGGGTATGCGGGGTCGTGGAGAAGGAAGTGATTGACTTGGTTCTTATACTAGGCCTCACACCAAGGAAGTGTGGACAGGAAAATACGCCCGGTTGGCAACAAGGATAAGTTCTCTTATGGGAAAAGTAACGCACCTCTGCAAAGCGTATCAAATTGTGGTTTGTCACTCTCAGTTCCGGGAAAGGAACTACGAACGCGACAGGAAAGAGACTCCGTGAAGTTCTGGTCAACCTGTGAAGACTAACGGGCATATCTTTCAAAATAAAATAAACCTTTTGAAGAAATGTTTGCGAAACATACATTGACCTGAGATTTTCTGATCAATGGTCGTAGCTAGTGCATCAAACACCTTTTCTCTTTTGAACTTGCTGAGTACCTCTGTACTCACTTTCTTTCGACACCCTTGCTAGACTGTGATCATGAAGAGGAGACCTGCACCGGAGCACCAGAAGGGGACTACGAGTTGGTCTACGAAGAGCCTGACCTATCAGGAGGAGTTGAAGGCGTAGACTATGGGATAGTCTACGGAATTGACAACACCGAGGCGGAGGAATAGAGTCTTACCCTAGACATATCAGAGCCGAGCAGCGTAGTGGCTTACTTAAATGAGTTGATGAGCTCGTCATGTCTCTTAAGTTTGTGTTGTAAGAGTACTTAAGTAATATAGTAGGGTGTTCTCATCGGACCTGTGAGGATACCAACTTGTTAAGACCATGTTTGTAATATAATTTGGAGTGTTATGACCTGCATTGTTTCCGTTGTACCACTCTGAGGGATGTGATATTTGTGAAGAAATCCCTTCATGAAGATCATATCAACGACTTGTATACTACAACATGCAGTGGTATGCTGGGTCACCGCATTGCCAAAGCGCAAGCTTGAGTCGCACTTGATTCCTCTGAGTAGAAGTCGTCGGTGGTTGAGTTAGAGCATCTCTACGGTTGTTTCTCTCCTTGTGGCCCATCGTCGCAACTTGATGTGTCGATTTCCTCTAAGCTTGAGGGCATGGACTTGATCGTGGCTGAGGCGCCCGACATTGAGAAGAGTCTTGATCTTGACTCGACAGTCTCTCTCTCTCTTGAGGATGCGGTTGCTAAGTCAAGAGTCTTGACATCTGTGCCCCGAGCTTTCATTACCCGGAGATTTGCATTTTTCTCGCAACCTTGGTTGTTTCCTACCTTGTGGAATCAAAGCTTTGCAGTTCTGTAGCCCTGTGAATATGTTGTTCATGGTTCCTGAAGGATATGAATTGAAATTCATTCTCGGATATGCTTATTACTCTAATTAGAAATATAAATCCTGAAGTACTCATGAGGATATGTGTTGGTATCCACGTTAGTTGCACCCAGATTTTTACTGAAGATTTGACATGGGTGTCGAAGTGAAACCCTACCCGACGGTAGAATTATAGTTAGCGTTGGTTTTCATTATCGATTGACAGTAGACGGGGCAAAGCTGACTCTAGAATACTTACGCATAGAATTTTCCAAGTTCCACATAGAGATAGAGAGAAATTCATGGCTAGGTACTATGACCTTAATTCTAACAATTTCTGCGACGTTAGGACTGACAAGGCTTTGACCCTGATATGTTTAGACACTTGGGCATGGGGATTTTGTTGATGTCGGTCCATATTGTTAACAAAGAAACTAGTAGAGAGCATGTCATCAACAATTTCAGACCATCATGTGCGCAAGCATCTCAACCGAGCGAGAGCGAGCAACTTCTCCTTACTCAACCGGGCAAAACCGGGCAGCTTCTCCTTACTCAACCGAGTGTAACCGAGAAGCTTCTCCTTGAACTGTTTCCACGCTTCCTCGTCCCGCCTACGTGTACACGACTTTCTGGAAGAGCATACCTCTAGACCCTCGTCTCTTGAGAGTTTGCACCGGGAGAAGGGTAATTAGATTTTTGGAGAGCATGTCGGTGTGACCATTCACTTCCGTTCGACTATATTTGTGTCTACCGCCAGACTACTTCGATTCCGGATCTGGCACACGGCTAGGTCTTCTTTATTATCATGAGCGACAACGAAAATAATGTTGCGGTGGCGGCCTTCATTTGCTAAATATTCGAAGACGGCCCACGTCGGCATGTTTTCCGTTGTGGAAATATTACGAAAGGTGTATCCGGTCTCTTGTTCAGGTTAGAACCTCTTAAACTATAGACATGTCATCCATACTCTCGTACCTCCAAAGCACCATTAAAAATGACAGCGGAATATATTTTTCTATATACGTTCCAGGAAACAAGTCTCTTTCTACGGGATCGTGGATGTCGCAACGGAGGAGCAGCTCTCTCTAGAATCTGGATAGCAAGTGGACCACAAAAGTGCATGTACAAGGGCAGCGTTAGCACACCAACGCAAAGACGGGTGTATAGGGCGTCGCCTCCGCGGAAGAGTAGTCGTCTGGCCGCGACCGGCGACGTACTCACGTACACAGATGCCCCCGACAACAACTCAGCGTCTAGGTCGACCAGGACCCCGCCGGTGGTGTGGAGGCCCTTCACGTCTGTCAATTGCTCGCATCATGCAGGCTACGGGTGCTCACATCATGATCCGGCCGTGCGCGTCTACGACTACGAGTCATGAGTGGGTAATGATCCGTATGTCTGCTTGTGAAAATGGACAAATTATTCCCTCCGTCTTTATTTATTTCGTGCCCTATGTTTAGTTAAACTTTATTAAGTTTGATAAAAATATACGAAAACATAGAAGCACCATAATACCAAATGCACAAAATATGAAATATACTTTATGGCGATTTCTAATACTATAGATTTTATATAGTTAAATTGTATAAAGTTTGACTTTGCCTAAACCTAAAATGCAAAATAGTTGAGTACACACGCCACTCGTCTTTTCCCAAAAAAAAAAAACTGTCACTAGATTTTTTTTTTTTTGAATAACAACAGGAGAACTGTTATATTCATCGCAATAGAGGAGAAGGTCAAGATGACCGGTCGACCCAGTTTATAAGGAAAACCGGGCCCAAAAACCGTACAAATCGACCCTGTTTTGAGGAAAAAAGGGCCAAAAACCGCACAAACAACAGGCCTCGTCGCCCACACGACACAAAGCCACCAATTGCACAAAACAACACATCCGTGCCTGGAGCCGCCGCTCCAGCTTCCCCTGCTCAGTCATGAGCCGCAACGCCGCACGGACTAGATGCCTCGTAGCCCAAACTACACAAGATGACCATCCACAGATCACGAACATCGCGCCAAAAGATCCGGGGCCGCCGCCCCGACGTGCCAGCCAGACCGACCTTCCGATCGCGTTGACCGAGCCGACGGACTCGCTACCCACGTAGCACAAGCACGCCACCCTTGCCTTGCCAGACCACAACCACACACCATATGTCTGTAGCTGCAAGGCCATTCGAGGCCGCCACCTCGACGCACCATCCACCGTCCGGAGCCGCTGCCCCGGCGTCCACCATCTTCGGCCGCAAGGCAACCATGCCTAGTTGACGCAAACCTGCCACACCACAAGTGTCGAGGCCTCCAAAGGCGGCGCCTTCAAGAAGGTAGCGGCAAAGATGTCGCCGTCGCCCGCTCCCGGGGAGCTGAGGTTTTCACCCGGAGAACACCGACACCCGCGACGACAAGAGATGTAGCTCACGAAGACGCCTTCAAGAAGGAGAACGGCACCCACGGGTACCGCCGTCATCGGCACCTACTCAGAATAGGTGCAAGGCTTTCGCCTGGCATGCCATCTCCGCCATCGAGTCCCGCTTGGAGCTCGGGTAGAAGGAGCAGCCAACAGGGCATGGGACCTTGCCGCCGACCACCAGACGCCCACACCCAACGCAGCAGCCAAAAATAGCACCTCACTCCGCATCCAACAACTGCCGGAGCACCAGATCGGGACGGGAGCCGTCAAAAATCCAGGCCCCAGCCGCCGCGCCGTCGAGGAACTGCGCCATGAGCCCGCAGATGCCCAGATCGGCCCAGCCCACAGCGACCCCGACGCCTGGCCGCCAGCGCGTTTGCGCGTCTACGTGCAGGACCAGAGCGCGCACAACCACCGCTGGCCGCATGAATTCCAAGAGATGCCACTAAGAGATAATCATTATTTACAACTTATTTTTATCTTCTCTATATGTTGTGAGATGTCCAAGATAAAATTATTTTCTCCAACACAATATGTTGTAATAAGAAGAAACCAGTAGAGCAGGAAAATAGCCACGAATCCAGGTGTAGGTGGACCCATTTTTAAAATAATTTTTTATTTCAATGTTTCAACAAAAAATGAAACAATCCACACATTTACATATTACCTTGATATTCATTTGTGCAAATTTATGGAAAAAAATGATCGTATGTGCCTACAAAAAAGGAGAAAATGGAACTTTGTATTCTTTAAATAGTACAAATCAAGTCCGTATATTGTTACTTGGATACCTTGTATCTTTCTCAGAAGTTACATACTTTTGTATGCAAGGTTCAAACTTGACATGCACATACATATACATTCTCTACCCGCATAAATATGCCATTTTAGAATATATATTTGTTACTGATTTTATTGTTTAAAAAGGGCTCACACTGTTAAACGAGTTGTATTATCTGTAGAATAGGAGTATGTAGTTGACACGGTTTGGTTAACCGAGTCCTACCTGTGTACTTGTAATCGTGTATGTCCTAATATATATATGTCACCGTCGAGACCTGAGAGGTCAGATCGACAACAACAATCCTGTTTTCGTTATATGGTATCAGAGCGATACTTCTTCTAAAATCGCATCTAGGTTGCCATGAGCTTTGAAGCTTCGTCGTCCTCGCCTTCCATGGCGCCCGGGGGATCGCTTGGCGAGGCAGTCTCGGAAAAACTGACCGGCGAGAACTACATGATCTGGAGGACCCAGGTGATGCCGGCGATCAGGGGCGCGCAGTTGGTCGGCTACCTTGACGGATCGATCAAGGCGCCGGAGGTGGAGATCACCACCAAGGACGACCAAGGGAAGGACGTTCAGATTCCTAACCCTGCCTATGCAAAGTGGATTGCGCAAGATCAGACAGTTCTTGGCTATCTTCTCAGGAATATGACAAGGGAAGTTCTTGTCCAAGTTGCCGGGCTGGAAAGTGCGGCAGAGGTCTGGGCGTCAGTTACGGAGATGTTCTCCGCGGTGTCGACGAGTCGGATTGTGCAGCTACGTACTGCGCTGGCGAAGACTCAAAAGGAAAATATGACCGCCAAGGCTTACTTTGGCCGGATCAAGTCCCTTGCCGATGAGATGGCCAATGCAGGCCAGAAACTTGATGAGGCGCAGATTATTTCCTATATCCTGGCTGGTCTGGATGAACAGTACGACGGATTCGTCGCCTCAATTACAGCATTGCTGAAAACTGCAACAAAGGTCACCGTTAGTGATCTCTTCTCTATGATCCTTCCATATGAATCTCGCCTAGAAGGAAGAGTCCCTGGGAACGGCGGAAGTCTTGGCGGTGGTGATCTCTCTGCCAATGCAGCATCACGTGGCGGATATGGGAACCGTGGAGGTGGTGCCTTTGGGCAGCGAGGAGGCCGTGGCAATGGCGGGCGCAACAATGGTGGCCGTGGGCCACCTAACTACAACAATGGAAGGGGCTCATACTATCCCCAAAATAACAATGGAGGAGGTGGATATTACCCACAGGGCGGACAGTATCAGCAGCGCCAAGGTGGGGGAGGACGTGGCCAAGGCGGAGGATCCTCTTCGGGTGTGATCTGTCAAATTTGTGACAAAGAAGGTCACCCGGCGTTTCGTTGTTGGAAGCGTTTCAATAAAAGCTATCAGTCTCAGGGTGAAAAATCGGTTGGTGCAGCAACAAGTTCCTATGGAATAGATACGAATTGGTACAGTGATACAGGAGCAACAGATCACATTACGGGGGAACTCGACAAGTTGACTGTACGAGATCGCTATCATGGTCCAGATCAAGTTCATAATGCCAATGGTTCAGGTATGGGTATACATCACATTGGTCACTCTTTATATCATGCCCCTAATCATAATATCCGTCTCAACAATATCCTCCATGTACCTCAAGCCACCAAAAGTCTTCTTTCTACTCATCAACTTACCAAAGATAATCATGTTTTTGCTGAATATTGGCCTAATCACTTCTTTATTAAGGATCAGGACACGAGGAAAGTTCTTCTGGAAGGTAGATGTGTGGGTGGTCTCTATCCACTACCTCCTGCTTCTTTGGCATCGGAGAGACAAGCACTTGGCGTCCAGTCTTCTACTCATTGGCATCGGCGTTTAGGGCATCCTTCTTCAGTTGTAGTACAACAAATTCTTCGTGACAATAATATTCAGTTTAGTGAGTCCAATAAAGGGTCAGTTTGTGACGCCTGTCAAAAAGCTAAGAGTCATCAATTACCGTATCCCAAGTCTTCTAGTGTATCTTCTGTTCCTTTAGAACTTGTGTTTTCTGATGTATGGGGTCCTGCCCCAGCTTCAGTTGGTCGAAATAAATATTATGTCAGTTTTATTGATGACTATAGCAAATACACATGGATATACTTGTTACGGAATAAGTCTGATGTTTTTCAGAGATTTCATGACTTTCAACATCATGTTGAGAGATTATTCGATAAGAAAATTCTTGCACTTCAAACTGACTGGGGTGGTGAGTATCAAAAACTTAACTCTTTTTTTCAGAAGGTTGGGATTACTCACCATGTTTCTTGTCCTCATGCTCATCAACAGAATGGCTCTGCCGAGCGTAAACATCGCCACATTGTTGAGGTTGGGCTTTCTCTTCTTGCTCATGCATCCATGCCTCTCAAATTTTGGGACGAGGCTTTCTCCACGGCGGTCTATTTAATTAATCGCCTTCCCAGCAAGGTTATTGCTTTTCAATCTCCACTTGAGCGTCTTTTTCAACACAAACCTGACTATTCGTTTTTACGAATTTTTGGGTGTGCAGTTTGGCCCAATCTCCGTCCTTACAATGATCGCAAGCTCCAGTTTAGATCAAAACAATGTGCTTTTCTTGGTTATAGTAGTCTTCATAAGGGCTACAAGTGTCTTGATATCTCTACCGGGCGTGTGTATATTTCACGCGACGTTGTGTTTGATGAGTCAATTTTTCCGTTTGCTTCTCTTCATCCCAATGCCGGTGCACAATTACGTGCTGAAATCTCGCTTCTCTCACCAGATCTTCATATACCTATGATTGGGGGTCATGATTTAGGTGATAATGTTGATGCTAACCCTGCTAATCATATTCCTGCTGAGTCTGTTACACAGGAAATTGAAGATTTTGTGTCAAATAATGGTATTGGGGTAGATTCTGTTGATGCCCCCTCCCTGGCGACAAGATCTTCCTCGGGATCTGTGCCCAGATCCGCCTCGGATCGTGCGTGGAGCGCAGACTCGTGTCTTGGTATGGCCTTTGCACTTAAAGATTTAGGTGCGCTACACTATTTTCTTGGCATAGAAGTGCATAAGACTTCGGATGGTATTCTTCTTTCACAACAAAAGTATGCACATGATCTTCTTACACGTGTCAACATGCAGTCATGTAAAATTGTTGATACGCCTCTGTCTGTATCAGAAAAGCTGTCTATGACTGATGGTCAGGTTTTGGGTAGTAATGATTCTACTCGTTATAGAAGTATTGTTGGAGCATTGCAGTATCTTACTCTTACAAGGCCTGATATAGCTTTCTCTGTTAATAAGGTCTGTCAGTTTTTGCATGCTCCTACTACGGTTCATTGGACAGCGGTAAAGAGGATTCTGAGATACTTGAGAGGGACTATCTCTGTTGGCTTGAGACTTTGTAAGTCTGACTCTGTTCTTGTGAGTGCATTCTCAGATGCTGACTGGGCAGGTTGTCCAGATGATAGAAGATCTACAGGCGGATTTGCTGTGTTCTTGGGGTCAAACTTGATCTCATGGTGTGCTAGGAAGCAAGCCACTGTTTCTCGTTCTAGTACGGAAGCAGAGTATAAAGCATTAGCTAATGCAACTGCTGAGGTCATTTGGGTACAGACTTTGCTCAAGGAGTTGGGAGTACCACAGCCAAGAGCTGCGTGTTTGTGGTGTGACAATATTGGAGCTACCTATCTCTCTGCAAATCCGGTGTTCCATGCTAGGATGAAGCACATAGAAGTGGACTATCACTTTGTTCGTGAGAGAGTGGCTCGGAAACTTTTGGACATACGCTTTATACCATCAGGAGATCAGTTAGCTGATGGATTTACTAAGTCTCTTTCTACTAGGCAACTCGAAATGTTTAGACGCAATCTTAACTTAGATAAGTTATGATTGAGGGGGAGTGTTAAACGAGTTGTATTATCTGTAGAATAGGAGTATGTAGTTGACACGGTTTGGTTAACCGAGTCCTACCTGTGTACTTGTAATCGTGTATGTCCTAATATATATATGTCACCGTCGAGACCTGAGAGGTCAGATCGACAACAACAATCCTGTTTTCGTTATACACACGTATCTAGGTTCACACAGTATAACATGTGCGGTGTCAAACTAGAAAGCTATAGTGTCTACCTGTACCAAAGCAGCGGAGAGATTATCGGTGTGCTTGGTTTGTTCCAAGGCTCTATCAAAATTTTAACTAGCCAATATTTGGTTGACTTTTTCTTCGTCCACAAGTTGATCAACGACATTTGCTCGAACACAAACTAGAGCTAGCAATGAAGCATTGACAAGCTACAAGATTGACAACTATCTAAACAAGAACTATTTTTTGGTCATGACAAACAAATTTCCATGATACGCTTTGTTAGCAATCCAAACACACTAAATGGTGCACCAACCACACGATCAGACGTTACTACAATATTGACCAACTCAGACGTGACGTCCTGCTTGGCTTTTCCGCGTTGTGCAATCACGTTGCACAACGTAACGTCTGAGCGGTCGCAGCCTGAGGTGAGGTGAGCTTCAGTGCTGGCAGTGGTTACATTGAGCTTACAGTTGCAGTTGGCAGCGATGCAGAGCCAGGTGTAACCGTGTTAACTGCCGAAGCACTGACGGTCCGTACGACACAAGACACTCTTGAGACGGACAGGGGTCGAGCCGTCGAGGTCGCCTGTCGCATCGTGGATGAGACGGCAAGAACGCGGGGCAGTCATGGCCCGCCGTCGCGGTTCATCGGAAATCATCTGAAGCAGCCTCGAGCTGAGAGGGGCCAGGTCGCGGATCTCCGTTTGGCAGCCAGCTCTACGCGGCTGCCGCCATGGCGTCTGATATATGTATCAACCAGTCGCATCGAATTTGACATGCGATATTTTGGAGCGCCGACTTGTTGGTGACTGCGTCGTGTGTGCTTTCTATGAGCCGAGGCTGGTCATTCCGACGAAATAGGAGGACTGGGAAAACACACCTCGCATTGTAACAGGCGTCACAATCCCCACTTTGCGGTGATTCTATTCCTATGTGTAGCCATCGGTGGTTCTATCTTTATCTCTATGTAGCCATCATTTTTGGCCAGGATTCCCTTCTGCCACCGCTAGTACACACCACACAAGTATGGGGCTTTACCCAGTCATGGTTTCAAGAGTTTTTATGTGAAAAATAATCGGTACATGATTTAAGTACTCAAGTTGGTAAATTATATTAAGAGATTGTGAGAATTTTAATCCCGCCGTGAGGATATATTGGGAGCCTAAGGTGGATGGCAATTGAAAAAAAATAGTTTTCTTTTGCCTCAGTCGCATTGTGGTGCGGCCGAGCGAATGTTTGCACGCCATTACCATCCCTCAAATTTATCAGTTCTCATCTTTATTCCGATGACTACAATGCAAGGATCATGCATGCCAGAAGTAACGTACCTTAAGCGGATTTATAATTAGAAACATGTTGTTTCCCAGTCAACATTTTGAACGAACCAATGAACTTCCTATGTTCACTAATATAATACGTTTTTATAAATCAGATTACTCCCTCCAACCCATAATAAGTATAAAAATTGCAGTGGGGTTTTCCCCACTGTTTTACCATCAAAAAAGAAAACCCATAATAAGTATCAGGGTCTTAGTTTAAATTTAACTTATGGGTCAAAGGGAGTAGTTTGCTCAAACATCTTGTATTCGCGAACGGAGGGTTCGTGCACGTAAAACCTGGAACTTACCATGCATGGTGGTGGGATCTAAGTTTATTCCAGTTTGCTAAAACATCTCATATTACAGACCAGAGCGAGTAGCCATACTATATATGATTCGTGCACATAAAAGTAATGAAATTTACCATGCATGGTGGCGGGATCTAAGCCATTTCTTAATTTTATTAGCACATGGACAGTGATAAAATAACCGGAGAATATATGAAGAAAAAGAAGTATCGTATCTTCAAGGCCGTCGATGTCGCCAACGAGCAGCGGCCACTCTGTCCGGAGCCCTAAACGTCAATAACAAAGGGCCATGCAAAGTACAAGCACGAGGAGGGAGTACACCTGTGCTGAGAGGGTGTCGCCTCCGCGGATGCGTCGTCGGGAGCTCGGGCCGCGACCGCGACGTACGTACATGCACCGTCATCGACAGTGTCATCGATGGCCCCGATCCCAACTGCCGTCCAGGTCGAGCTGGTCCCGATGTGGAGGCACGTGCCATTGTCAATACTTTGCATCCTCTCAACTATGGCTTCATGGAATAATCTACAAAGATCCGGCTATGTACAGGTTTGTTGCGTGTCTAAAAGGTCGTGGACGACGATACATATTGCTTTCGCACACGAGTTCTCTAGCTTCACAACTCACGAGCAGTCACTAGTCACTACTTGTCGCCTTGGTGCTAATTCCTAACATCGTCAGAAACAACTAAGAAATTAAGAAATACTCCCTACGTCCTACAGTATCAGAAGTTTTGGCAATCTATTCTAGATCAAACATCGTATGTTATGAAACAGAGGTACTAATTAAGATGTGTATATGTATGTATAATGCTCGAAGAGCCTTTGGCCGAACTTCATTAAAATAGAGAAGAAAGAGTTTTACAAGAAGGCCAGAACGTGGCCAGCGTCGGCTGAGGTAGCCGAAGGCTAACAAAAATACAAAGGCAAAACAAAAACACCCACAGCCATAGCAACACAGGGAGCCACCTCAAGGCAGAACGTCCTAGGGTGTGAAGGAAACCTAGAACTCCGTAATGCATCCAGCAGCTCGCCATGAACGGATGTCTTCCATGATAAGCTCCAACAGGCGATCGACCCTGCTGCTCTCCTGCTGGAAAATGCGGGCGTTCCTTTCTTTCCAGATCTTCCATGTATGTATAATGCTACACTTGCGTACGCGTAATGCAATGTTTCCATGTCATACATCATACCCTGATAAATTATATTATTGACCTTATCAAGTCTTTTGTAGTCCTATATGACCTTACATGGACACCCAAATAAATTCATTAGAATAAGAATATATCAAAAGATATAATACACACAACCAATTGGTTCAAAGCACATGGGCTGATGAAGCTTCTTTTAAGACAGAAGGTTGTAGCCAGATGTTAGGTTACAAGATGTTGGAACCAGCATACAATGGAGAACTAAACGCACCCACACCACACAAGCAAGATCATGATTACATATGAAGTGCAAAAGATTCAAGGTGCAGGCCTGTAGCGAAACCTAGTTGCATAACAAAATGCATGCTTGGACGAAAAAGGCATAAAAAAGGCGAGACCCGTTCTAATTTTTTTTTTTATGTCAGTTCAGTGTTTAAGGCCACTTGGATTTCATGATGAACAGAATCAGGGGCGCCCCCCTAAAAAGCATAATCCGTTGTCAGGAATATTGCAAGAAAATCAACCAAACCATAGTACCATCACGAGTTAGTAAAACCCTAACATTGTCGATTAGCATCATGAATGCATTATCAGTCAAATTTGCATTATCCGGTATAAAAATTTGGGTGGTGGGGAGTAGCATATCCAAGAGATCAAAGGAAGGGAAAGTAACTTTGGGAAACTAAATAGAAATTACCAACAGCATAATCTAATCAAAATTAAAATCAAATTAAAATTTGTTAGTTTCAGTTTGGCTGCTCCTCCTTGCCTTGTCCCTGTGAGCTCTAGGAAGGCCGTGATGGTCGGAGCGGACCGACGGAGGGACGCAGATGAGGAAGGAGAAGGGGACTGTCGCGGACGGAGGGACGCAGAGGAGGAAGCCGGAGGTGGAGGCCGTCGGCGCCGGATGGGAGAGGCGGACCCGGCAGAGGATGAAGGGAGGCCGGCCGGAAAGAGCCGCGCGTGGCAGCGGCGGCGGGAGGAGGACGGCGGCGGGCGGCGGCGGCGAGCGGCGCCAGTGCTCTGCCCTGAAGGCTCGTTCTTTTTTCCGCGTGAGGAGATGAAGGGAGGCAGGGACACATGCTGTTGACTAGTTTCTGACCAGCTCTTTCCGCTGCTGTCCATTGGATGTGTATTGAGCGGTAGATGCGATGCCTCAAGGCGCTGCGTGCCTCGCCTTCATCAAGGCATCGGATCTCAGTCCCAGTCCAATGCCCATAGGCACTGTGGTCATCAACAGATCAGCCGCTACAGGCTTGCCAGCGTACCACACTTTATGTTATTTTTTTGCGAGAAATCCACCGATCTTTTAATAATTATCAACAGTAGTACAAATAATCCAAAAGGTAAAGAAAATTACAAATTGGTACTCGAACCACCTAGCGACGACTACAAACACTAGCACGAGCCGAAGGCGCGCCGCTGTACTCGCTCCTCCATCGCCGGAGTCAGTCAAATCTTGTCGTAGTAGAGCTTGTTGTAGTAGACAGACGGGAAGTCGTCGTGCTAAGGTCCCAAAGGACCAGCGCACCAGAGCAGCAACCATCGACAATGATGACAACCATAGATCGAAAGAGACTGACATGAAACCACACCAACAAACATGAAAACCGATCGGATCCCAGGAGATCCGACGGGCACACAACTCCACGCGCCCTCCGTCAGCGCTAGATGCACCACCGGAGCGAGGATAGGGCGGGGAGGACCTTATTCTGACGGATGTAGCCGCCGCCTCACCATCCTAAAAAAGAGACTGAAAATCAAACTAAATTAAGAACGAAAACTCCCCGCCGGCGAGGAACCGTGGTCCGTCACACCTCCAAGGCCCCAAGGCCACCGGAGGCGGAGCGGACCGGCGGTATCACCGGCGAGAAGGACGTACGGAACGTCGGAACCCTAGATGGGTTTTGTTGTGCCTTTTCCGCCGCCTCCTCGTATTCTACTTAATCTCCAACCAATTCTGTTTGTATTGACTTTGTACACTGTTTTATCTAAAAATTGACGTCTTAAACATGTTTGTCCATGCTTCCAGAAGCTTCTGGGTCTGGTGACGGTAACCTTCTCCCCTTTTACATATACTTATTACGCACACGAAGGATGAGCGACTCAACTCTCTTGTATTCTACTTCACAACTAGAAATATATGAAGCATGTTCACGTAACAAGTGTTGTATATCATAAACTATGAGTCCTCTATTAGTATTGATCATATATTATTTTCAATAATCAGCATTCATGTACGTCTTTGGTCTTTGTTGCTTGGCTTCCGCAATCTTCATGGGCCTTCCAACCGAAAGTTACTGTCCCGCTCATATAGAAAAAAAAAATTGACTGATAATTTGATCAACAAAATATAAGATATACACCATAAAAAGTGTACAATTGGAAAGTTCGTTTGAATATGAATCTAATGTATACTTTTTGTGGCATATATTTCATATTTTGTTGATCTTAATGGTTAATTTTTTTTCTCGAATTTCGTAATAACCTAATAAACCGGTATGGAGGGAGTAACATGTAAAAATGTAAATTAGCAACACAGTTTGTTCTATGTTAACTTAGAATCAACTTAATTCTCGGTTGACCAACTATATATGCAATTTATGTGCAGCCAGGGAAAAATATGTG
Source organism: Lolium multiflorum (assembly GCA_030979885.1). Classification (NCBI taxonomy): domain Eukaryota; kingdom Viridiplantae; phylum Streptophyta; class Magnoliopsida; order Poales; family Poaceae; genus Lolium; species Lolium multiflorum. Next base: position 270,070,851 of record CM061748.1, on the reverse strand, counting down.
TAGTTGCATATTCACGTGCAATTCTCTTGTGTATGAATCACGATGCGAATTTAACGGTTCCATAGTCGATCTAGAACTAATTAACTAATTCTCGGTTGACATAGAACTAGCGGATGGGATAAGTTAACTAATCACATTTATGTTACTTAGATAAGTGTGAAATCGTTATTTCTATATCAGAAAAGTTGTCATTGTGAGGTCTAAGTGGATACATTGCGGCTTGAAAAAAGGTCACCTGACTTAGAAAAGTACATTCCCTTAACTAATGCATAGCAACATAAGTTGGACGACAAAACAAATATAGGACAATAAGAGCACAAGTGATAATTTGTTTTGTCAAAAGTGAGAGTCCTCGGGTCATACTGATGGTCTATTTGGCTTGCACGATTCCACAAATGCAGTAACACAAAATAAAACATGAATGCAATCTCCTACTTGTTTGAAGTATACATTATTTTATTTGCACAAAAATTGGTTTCCTTGCACCAAAAGGAAACGAAATATTATTTGGATAAGGTTTTGTTGATTGAAATTTTCTAAGAAATCGCAGTTCAAAAGAATTCTTAGAAAACATCATGTAGGATTCAATTTTAGAGATCGAATACACCCTGTATATACTACCTTTGTTCTTGTATATAAAGCCACAAACTCATTTTTTTTTGTGACTCACAAACTCATATTTTAGGTATCAAGAAAATAAAGTCAACTAGTAACTATCACGATTAATTATGTGAAATAAACCTATGTTGTTGGATAATCGTATATGTTGCATCTGATGTCCCCTCTATGGCTGCGTGCAACACTCACATTAATGAGCACCATCACCCTGAGATAGAAATCTAATTAATTTTTTTTATTAGTGTTAGTGGCCTACATGGAAATTTTATTTTTGAATAGCGACCTTGTATTAAAAAAAAAGGAGTACTAAAAATTTCTGAAGATTCAAATCCGCCAAAATTTCTAGAGAAGAATTATATTTCCATGTGAACAAGAAATATAGGTAGACCCATGGAGCTAACAACATTATACATTACAGATACAAAAAAAAACTCTCACCCACGTCTGAAGAGAAGGCGAAAAAAAAATGAAAGGTACCCCATGATTAGAAAGCCCGAAAGCGACGTGATTCTTTCCCAAACTTACCTTAGTTGTTTGCTTCCCGGGCACCAGCTCATCGAGAGCGAACGCAGGCCATGGCGTCCCTCACGCGCGCTTCCCGCCCTATTCTTTCCCTGGTCTCCCCCTTATATAGTCGACTTCCTCCTCGTGCATTTATGGACGAACTGCATGCGCGCCGCCGCCGGACACTCACACAGTCCCCCACTGACCCCCAACCACGAAGTCCTTTGATCGATAGCTGTTTATGCCTCATAGCCATTAACTATATAAGCTAGTTAGTGCACCTAGCTAGAGCCGCCATTACCCTAGCTCGCTGATCGAACAATGTCGACGGGGAAGCACCCCTTCCAGTGGCGAAGGACGGAAACAAATTGAGGTCAGGCGAAATTTTAAACGTAAAAAAATAACGCACAATAATAAACTGTCTCGACACATTAATAGTTTATATTATGGTAAGCATAGTCACTAAATATAAATAGAACCTATGAACGTACCGATAATGAAGCTTTAATGTCTTCTAGAAGTTCCAGGCAATGGCAAACCTCTACCTTCTTTTTGAAAACCTTTTTTAATTTCACCAAGATCAAGACTTTTGAAGATACCTCACTCGATGTAGCACACCATCAAATCATTAAGCCAACCATCGAACATCTAGTTGCGCAACTCTGTTTTGTTAATCTTCATAGCTGAGAATGCCCTTTCAACTGTTGCCGTCCCTACCGGTAAAAGCATTGCCAACTTAATAAGGCGGTAAACTGTAGGAAACATGATGTGCCTTTCAAATTCAAACATTTTTTTAGCTAGGCTTGCAATGTTAAGACAAACTCTGAAATCTTCAACCCTCTTCATACAAACTCTGCAATGGGCATAAAATATCTCTTCAAGTCTGCAATTAAAAACATAAAATACATTATTAGTTTTCCCATGTTATTCATAAATTTAAACTTTATCCAATTAACAAAAAAATCTATAATTATACCTTCCCTTTTAACTGCAACGTTTTTCTCTTTGTTGTTCATCTGGTAGATAACCTAGACCAGCGGCAGCGGCAGGTGATGTGCAGCCTACAGGATAGGGCTAGGAACGTGTTGGCGGGCAGGGAAATTTGGAGGGATCCACTTCGGAGGAAGCCGCCAGGGCAGGACGTCGGGCGGCAGCGCGGCGCAGTGAAAGACGACGAGGCCGGAGTGCCGTATCCCGTCGCAGCGCGGCGCACTCCCGCGATCGCGTCCAAGATGAACAGGCAGGCGGGCGCAGGTGGTTTTCTTGGAGCACGCGATCGCTACTCCGTTCCCTATACGTATACGATCCCTGCCCATCCCTTCGATCGTCCTAGGACCTGGCCAGGCCCATTCGGTATACACGCACATGCAGCCCATTCGGTATACACGTACAGGTAGCCCAGCTCGCTACATAGCAGCAGAGATAGTCCATTCAGCCCATTTCCTATCGAAATCAACATAGCAGCAGTGGAAACGAACAGAACTTGTACAAAACTGATTGTATGTCTATAGATGCATATATATATGCGATTTTTTGCAAAAAATCAAGGTAGGGCAGCTGCCATACCTTGCCCAAAGGGGAGCTCCGCCCCTGACCCCTTCTACCGCGGCATCCGGAGCCGGTGCGGGAAGTGGGTCTCGGAGATCCGCGAACCTCGCAAGGCGCGCCGCATCTGGCTCGGGACCTTCCCGACGGCAGAGATGGCCGCCGTGGCCTACGACGTGGCCGCCCTCGCGCTCCGCGGGCCAGAAGCCGCGCTCAACTTCCCGGCCATCGCCGCCACACGCCCCGCTCCGGCGTCCACCTCCGCTGACGACATCCGCGCGGCGGCCGCCGCTGCTGCCACCTCGTTGCAGGACGATCGCTCTGCCGGCTTTGGCATTGCTCCCGCGCAGCAGCAGTTCGGCGGGAGCAGCAGCGCCGCCGCATCGTCGGCGGGCGGCGGGGCGCAGCAGGACCAGGCGGGTATTGGGTTCGACCAGTACTTCCTGGATGAGGAGGCGCTGTTCGAGACGCCACAGTTCCTGCGCAACATGGCAGCTGGGATGATGATGAGCCCACCGAGGCTCAGCCCCGACTCCTCCGATGGATCGCCTGACCCTTCCGATGCCGGGGAGAGCCTGAGCCTCTGGAGCTACCGTGACCCATAGCTCCATCATCGATCATCCTGCTGCCTTAATTAATGCTACGACTGCTATTGCTGCGACAGGACTACTACTGAACTATGGAACCTAAATAATGAGGATTGAGGAGATAGGTAAGGAGGAAGCGCATACCGGTGTGGAGCCCCGTTTTTTCTCATCGGTGACGTACGCATGGCAGATGTTCTACCTCTATCTCTCCTCTCCTATGTCTGTCTAATTTTTCCCCTTCTATTTGATGTGTTTTTGGACCTTCTGGTTTGATAAGAGCCAGAAGGGAGGTATTGGGCTCTGTTTGCAGTACCCGACCGTAGCATCATATGAAGCTAGCTTCTGGGCGATACTTGCTTAAAATGTCAAGTAGGTCAGGGGGAGGGAGGCATGTATATGCACTGTTTATGTGGATATAGTTGTGTAAGTTTGTACTGAATGTTGAAATTGATAGTAATATATATTCTGGGGGTGGATTGGCTATAGGCCGGATGTGCGCACAGTGCATCGCTCCACCTTTCCCCTTTTCTAAACACTGGTTGTTGATGCCTATTTTGTAGATTTAGTGTAGTGTGTGGATGATGCGTGGGCTTTCCACTTTTTGTGGTTGGTCATTGAAAAGGATGAAAACAACAACTACTTGGGTAGACGTATGTTTTCATGTTCTGGTAATCAGCAAAGTGCTACTATATGTAATTTTGACGGTTAAAAACTTACAAAAGTTACAGGCCAAAAATTAGCACTCTCAATGAATCTTCCGCTCTAATGATGTGCATACATTGTTATATTATAAAATAAATGTACATTATTATTTTAGCTCGTTAAAACATTGGCAGCACCTTATTATTCGAGCCATCATAATTATATGACAGAGACTATGATAGGTTTTAGCACCATAAACTAACAATTTTGCGGCGCGCAATTCTTCATAGCTTGCCTGAACCGAACGGATAACTACCTTTCCTGCACAAAAAACTTTTCCGCAAATATCCAAAAAATAAAAAAAATTATCGAAAAAAAAATTCCACAAATATCCGTAAGATTCGCTCACAGAATAAAAATATCCGTAAGATCAACAATTTTCTACAAGAAAATGAATGCAGGCCTGGATGTCCATATCCTCCACTTTGCAATAGACTTTTCATGTTTTTATAACTAGAAAATCATTTGCTTTTACCGTACATAGCTAATTTTCCACATTACATGAATTTCATAGGATTTCACATTACTCTAATCCTATTTTTTTTCAAATTTAGATGCCTTTGTATCAAAGGAATGGTGTTGCCCCAGTTCTTATGTTTGGATTTTAAGATCTTACTTTTATAGAAAATTTGAGCACGCACCAAGGGAGTGTTAATTAAGACTCGGTTGTCTAGGGTCGACATATTTTTCCTCCGTATTTTATGTTCGACCGAAACGACTATTCGCGTAGCCTTATGGGTCTCTTGCAATTATCTTTTTTTTGTGTGTGCCATAAACCCACAAAAATGTTGTGTTTTTCTTTTTCTTTTGTTTATCAATCTTGCAATCCAATGAGCCTAGAAGGAGCGCAAACAGCGCAGGGCTTGCTGGTAAGGAAAATCAATAGTTCATGTGCCATTTACACATTAGTAAATAGAAAAATTACGGCCAAAAATTACTACTACTCCGTATATCACAGCAAACACCGAGTTGCCCACCCCCTGAGGCAACACGTGTCCTGCCCCAGCCTGTGGCAAACATGAGTGGAGTTTCGACGAGACGACAAACCAAGGCTCCAGCGTGACCCACCTCTATGCAGCAGCATGGGTTCTTCGGCAGGTGCAGCGGCTCGCCGGTGGCCCAAGCGCTGCCTGAGCTCCTGCGCGCGCACCAAAACCGGGAATCCCATTTGATCGTCTTCTCAGGCAACGGCCCTACGCCCGTACGGATCGCCTGGCGCGCCGGGATCCCATTGGATCGTCTTCTCCACAACTATATATGCAGCCGCAAGGCGACGCCCACGGCGGCGCTGGCCTGGGTGGGACGAAATCATTTTGTCTCGCCGTACGATTCGTGTGCCCCGCCGAGCATCTGTCTCTGCTCAACTTGCTGATCTAGGATCTCTAGGCTCCGATCCGATCATGGCACCCAAACCTTGAGACTAGTCGTCTTCCTTTCTTCTCAACGATCGAGGATAAACAAAATCTGTGCTCTATTCCATTGATTAACATACAAGCTTTACAAGAAAAGCAACAGATCACAACTTGCTAAAGGTCTACTCTTCCGGCATCAAACTACACATCCGCTCACTACGGGAGAGCACAGATGTGCCGACGGCCGCCGTGTCCCGTGTGTGCCGACGGCCAAATATCGGGGCCGTCGGCACAGAAGCATCCGGACCGCGGCGACAAAGATGGCCGTCGGCGTTAAAATGGCCGTCGGCACAAGCCGGTTGTGCCCGTTCTGGCCGTCGGCACAGGACCAGTCTGGCCGTCGGCACAACATTTTTTTTTTTTTTTTTACTACAGACCTGTGCCGACGGTTATACCGTCGGCATAGCTTTTTCCTATTTTTGCACGACAGTCTTCAAAAAAGCATAACTAAATCATTCTAATTGAGAAAAATAAGTATAATATATCAAATTTTGCAGAAAAACAAGATCTATCATAGAAAAATATAAAAAATGGAATATTTCAAATACCTAAACAAATCTTTTTAGAAATGAGCTATAATGTTCGAGGTTTCATGGCTTTCACACACGCCAAAAATAAAAAATTGTCGCTCGTGGGTCGGATTAGAAATCCGCGTCCGGGGACTTGCTTCCCATCCTAGGGTCCACACACGTGCCAAATATGATCTCGTTTCGTCAAACTATGCCATGCCGAGACCGTTTCCCACCTCATTTCCCCTAAAATCCATAGAACTCCGGACGTGATAGCCATCTTCGTGGAGGGTTTTTCAAAATAATTGTCGTATCCCAGTTTTAACAAACGGAATAGTTACTATGACATATAAAATGATGTCACGCGGCTCCGTGGGATTTTTGGACTTCGTTCAAATTGTCATCTCAAAACAGGACCCCGGGACATGCGGTATCGCCGTACCGGGCGTGCGGGTGCACCCATTCACGAACAAACTAAACGGACAAAATATAGCACATATAATGATGCGTCGTAGAACTTAAAACAATTTTTCCGGAACTTCTGGAGCGACGGATAGTTCACCCCTAGTTTAAATCTGGTCAGATTCGACGGGACACCACCGGAGGCTGCATGGGTTCCCAAAATGCTAACGAGTCCACATGTCTTGTGATAGGTGGTGCGTAGGTGGTCTACTATCATCGCATGGAGGTTTCATGCCATACTAAAATACGCCCCATGTAGCTGCTTCACAAATAAAAACCGTTTGGGCACGCTAAAAATGAAAAGATGGTTGTCCGTAGGTCGGATTAGAAATCCGCGTCCGGGGTCTTGCTTCCCATCCTAGGGCCCACACACGTGCCAAATATGATCTCGTTTCGGCAAACTATGCCATACCGAGGCCATTTCCCACCTCATTTCACCTCAAATCCATAGAACTCCGGCGTGATAGCCCTTTTCATGAAGGGTTTTTAAAAATAATTTCCGTATCCCAGTTTTGACAAACGGAATAGTTACTATGACATATAAAATGACGCCACCCGGCTCCTTGGGATTTTTTGACTTTGTTCAAAAAGCCGTCTGGCCAAAACAGGGCCCCCAGGACATGCGGTATCGCCGTACCGGGTGTGCGGGTGCAGCCATTCGCGAACAAACTAAACGGACAAAAATTAGCACATATAATGATGCGTCGTTGAACTAAAAACAATTTTTCCGGAATTTCTGGAGCGACGAATAGTTAACCCCTAGTTCAAATCATTCAAGCGGATATGGCGGACACCGCCGAAGTCGCATGGGTTCCCAAAAGCTAACGCGTGCACATGTCATCGATAGGTGGTGCGTAGGTGGTCTACTATCATTGCACGGAGGTTTCACTTCATACTAAAATGCGCCCATGTAGCTGCTTCACAAATAAAAACCGTTTGGGCACGCTAAAAATAAAAAGATGGCCGACCGTGGATCGGATTAGAAATGCGCGTCCGGGGTGTTACTTCCCATCCTAGGGCCCACACACGTGCCAAATATTATCTCGTTTTGGCAAACTATGCCATGCCGAGGCCGTTTCCCACCTCATTTCCCTTGAAATCCATAGAACTCCGGACGTGATAGCCCTTTTCGTGAAGGGTTTTTCAAAATAATTCTCGTATCCCAGTTTTAACAAACGGAATAGTTACTATGACATATAAAATGACGTCACGCGACTGTGATTTTTGACTTCGTTCAAATTGCCATCTAGCCAAAACAGGACCCCCGAGACATGCGGTATCGCCGTACCGGGCGTGCGGGTGCACCCATTCGCGAACAAACTAAACGGACAAAAATTAGCACATATAATGATGCGTCGTTTGAACTAAAAACAATTTTTCCGGAATTTTTGGAGCGACGGATAGTTGACCCCTAGTTTCAAATCCGGTCAGTTTCCAGCGGATACGGCGGGACACTGCCGGAAGCCGCATGGGTTCCCAAAAAGCTAACACGTGCACATGTCATGTGATAGGTGGTGCGTAGGTGGTCTACTATCATCGCACGGAGGTTTCACTTCATACTAAAATGCGCCCATGTAGTCGCTTCACAAATAAAAACCGTTTGGGCACGCTAAAAATGAAAAGATGGCCGACCGTGGATCGGATTTGAAATGCGCGTCCGGGGTCTTACTTCCCATCCTAGGGCCCACACACGTGCCAAATATGACCTTGTTTCGGCAAACTATGCCATGCCGAGGCCGTTTCCCACCTCATTTTCGATAAAGTCACTCAAATTTAAACTAGAGGTACTTGATCTAATGCTCATGATTTTTGGGTAAGTTAACTTTGTAGGTTCAAAAGATGATATGGATGTCATATTTGTATTCCACACATTTTTCTGATCAATTTAGACATATTATTTGCCAAATTCGCATTTACTGATATTAATTATTCCTTATTAAATAAAAAAAATGATTTAATTGTTTTTCAAATTCTATATTATTATTATTTATATATATTCATTGTTGTTTACTTAAATAATTGTTTAGAATTTAAAAATATAGACGTGTGACATCACGGTCAAAGGGTTAATATGATAGATATGGTAATATTAACATCAAGGTGTCATTTCTTTCAGGGAAGCTCATCCGAAGAGAACCAAGAAGTTAAGCGTGCCTAGGCGGGAGTAGTGTGAGGATGGGTGACCAACTGGGAAGTGTTACTATAAGTGCAATTTGATCTAAGATTAAGTGTACTAAGTGTGATTGTGAAAGATTAACAAGTAAAAAAGAAGAAGAAGAAGAAAAGTGAAAAAAATTAATTTTTTTTTCAAATTTTTTTTAAAATATTTTTTCGAAAATAAATTTGAAAAATTTGAAATACTATGCCGACGGTTTTACCGTCGGCACAACAATCTATGCCGACGGCCAGTCCGACGGTGATCGGGCAGTCCCCGACCAGAACTATGCCGACGCCGCTATGCCGACGGTCACCGTCGGCACAGCCTGTGCCGACGGCCTTCTGGGCTGTGCCGACGGCTGGCGGCCGTCGGCGTACTCCATCTCTCCCGTAGTGGCTTAGCGCCCGCCAACACCAAAGCCTCAACTCCTTCTTAATCTTTTATAAAATGACCGGAAGAGAGGCTTGCTTGTTTTGTTTTTTTGATGACCCGCCCGTTTCTCTTATTCCAAATTCCTCAAGGGAAGAGGAGGGTAATGGAGGCCAAGTCCTTGTGTTTAGTCATGGTCTCCTACATTCTATGGACTGACACCGTTGGCCAAGCTTCGAGGTTGATGGAAGAGCAGGCCAAACCTTGGGAGGCCCCAAACAACTATCAGTCCAAAGCTTTTTTTGGATGGCGAGCCAAGCAAAAAAACTTTATTTTGGGAGGGCCCCAGATCTTCCAAACCTTGGCACTAGCGGGCAAAAAATTAAGCCTTGTATACGGATTTGGAGGAGTAGATGACTATGCGAGACTATATATTCATCGCCGGCTTCAAATCGCTGCGCGCACGCACGCTCTTCCTCTCTATCTCTCTTACCTTATTGGATGAATTATTTTCCACGCCTGAAAGATAAATAAACTTTCCTTCACTACTAGTAGATCTGGAAACATCAAAGGACACGACTCAGCTTTAATATCATCTCAAAGACAATTGCTCGAGCTCACTTGGGTACTACGTCTCGTTTCTCTTTTGAACTATCCTGCTTACGTGACGATGGTTTTTATGAGGTGATCGCAAAAGAATGGAATGCTTATGTTAAGGGGCATGACCCAATAGAGAGTTGGCAAAATAAAATCAGACACATTTGGCGATTCGTAAGGGGATGGGCTCGAAATAGGAGCGGAGTCTATAAGAAGGAAAAAAAGAAAGATGGATATCCATCATTGATAGGTTGGATATTACAGCTTAGTCGTATCCTTTAATTACATCCGAACGGGATGAGCTTAAAAATGCGAAGAAGAGATGAAGAATATAATTGGGCAAAACGAGCAAAAGTATAGCATGTACAAGAGGGGGAAACAATATGAAGTATTTTACATAATTGCAAATGAAAAGCACCGAAAAAGAAAATATTTCAGTTAGAGCAAGACGAGAGGACTATACTTGGTCAAGAATGTCTGAAAGTTTATATTACCAAATTTTATAAGAAATTATTTGGGGAGACGGCCAAAAATAATTTCTCTATGAGGGAGGACATCACATCTGATATACCACAAATTTCGGATATCGAGAATAACGGCCGTCTTCAATGAGAAGAAGTCTTTGATGCAATATCACAAATGGGCCATAATAAAACATCGGGACCATACAGGTTGCCAGCCGAATTTTGCAAAACATTTTGGGAGATCATCAAGCGTGATTTAATGGCATTGTGTTTACAACTACAACAAGGGGAGTTGCAGTTGTATAAACTTAATTTTGGGGTCATAACAATGCTTCCAAAAAAGAAAATGTGGTCCAAATCCAGAAATATCTACCTATTTGTTTGCTCAATGTGATATACAAAATCTTCACGAAAGTGGGAACGAACCGGATAACTGGAATTGCTCCTAAAGAAATAGGACCTACTCAAACAACATTTATGTCGGGCCGTCATATCCTAGAGGTTGTAGTGGTTTTGCATGAAACTATCCATGAACTTCATAGAAAGAAAATAGATGATGTTTTGTTTAAGATCGATTTTGAGAAAGCCTATGATAAAGTAAATTGGCATTTCCTTCAACAAACTTTGCGGATGAAAGGCTTTGCACAAGAATGGTGTAAACTCATTGCAGATTTTGTTCAAGGAGGATCTGTCGGGGTTCGGGTCAATGATGACATTGGTCATTATTTTCAAACTAAAAAAGGTCTTAGACACGGTGATCCTCTTTCTCCGATGTTATTCAATATTGTGGCTGATATGTTGGCTATCCTTATTGCATGAACAAAGGAGGACGGGCAAGTAGGAGGTTTGGTTCCTCATTTAGTTGACGAGGGTATCTCGATTTTGCAATATGCGGATCATACAATCCTATTCATGGAACACGGCCTAGAGAAGGTTGTGAACATGAATCTTATTTTGTGCATCTTTGAGCAACTCTTTGGGCTCAACAGAAACTACCATAAGACTGAAATATTCTGTTTTGGTAAAGTGAAAGATGATAAGGAACAATACAAACATATTTTTGGTTGTACGGCTGGTGCTCTTCCCTTTCGCTATATTGGAACCCCAATACATTATATAAATCTTCTAAATAAAGAGTGGAACTCGGTGGAAAACCGTTTCGAGAAAAAATTGGGATGATGTTAGGGTAAGCTTCTCTCATACGGAGCATTAACTCGGTTCTTACGAGTCTTCCTATGTTCATGTTGTCTTTCTTAGAAATTCCTATAGGGTTAAGGAAAAGACTAGTTTTTTTTAGGTCACGATTCTTCTAGAAAAGTGATCAATTGAAGCGAAGATATAGATTGACGAGATGGAATATTATCTGTAGACCTAAGGATCAAGGAGGGCTAGGTGTTGAGGTACTAGACATTAAAAATAAGTGCCTATTAAGTAAATAGTTGTCTAAATTGATGCACAAGGAAGGGTTTGGCAGGAACTTTGGAAGGGTCTAATGAAGGTCAAAAGTGACTTCTTGGATAGAGGGTCTTTTAAAGTGGGAAATGGACAAAAGGTAAGATTTTGGGAAGACTCTTGGCTAGGTGATACGCCACTAGCTCAACAATATCCCAATCTTTATAATGTTGTGCGCTGGAAAAATGTTTTGGTACATGACGTTGTATCAGGCGCTCCCTTGAACATGGAGTTTAGACGAGTATTATCTAGTGATAATTGGGAGACATGGATACTTTTAGTTCGAAGACTTATGGCAGTAACTTTAACAAATGGTCAAGATAAGTTTGTTTGGTCTCTTACTCCATCGGGAGAATTCTCTGTCAAATCTTATTATGCAGACTTGTTAAATGGACGTACTATTTTTCTTCAAAAATTTATTTGGAAGCTCAAGGTTCCATTGAAGATAAAGATTTTCATGTGGTTCCTTCATCAAAAAGTTATTTTAACAAATGATAACCTTGCAAAACGTAACTAAAATGGTTTTACGAAATGTTGTTTGACTCACAGGAGTCTATCAATCATTTATTCTTTGATTGTTCGATGACATGATTAGTTTCAGAGAGTGGTCTATTTTACTTTTGATATTGCATGCACCACTAGCTAATGGGACGAATATGTTCTAAATGGGGTGGACAAATTTACTAAAGCGCGTATTCGAGTAGGTACGTGTGCTTTTGTTTGGGCTTTGTGAAATTGTAGAAATGATTTATTTTTTAACAAAGAAAGAAATTTTAACTTTATGCAGGTTATTCGTATGGCTACTCATTGGATCCACGAGTGGTCCTACCTACTATCGGAGGCGCAGCGTGTGGATATGGACTATGGATGCAACCGTCTGGAAATAGTTGCACGGGATATTTTCAGCTAGGTATAACTGCTTGCTCAACCTTAACAGAGTTCTACATAGATGTGAGGACGAACATTTATTTATAAATAGGGAGAAGTGCTACTTCATGGTTACAGAAGGTGTTGTTTAGGACATAGAGTTTCAGGAAGAGAAATTGAAGTAGGCCGTGCTAAAATAAAAGCTATAGAGGCGCTACCATACCCAAAGATATTAATGGTATAAGAAGATTTCTTTGACAAGCATGTTTTTGTAGAAGATTTATTAAAGACTTCTCTAAAATATCAAAACCTCTAACTAATCTTTTGCAAGGGTGTTCCATTCTCTTTTAATAATGCTTGTACAAAGTCATTTAATATTTCAAAGAATGCTTACCAAATCCGTTGTCTTGTGTTGTGATTGCATGGTTCTCGGTAGATCGACTATGCACCTATAACGGTAACTACAAGGCCTCCGATAATTCCAGTCTAGAAATTACTAAAGTAGAAATCCATCCCAAAATACACACCTCACCTCGTCGAGCCCACTGCGCCAGCCATAGACATAGAGAAGGCCCATTGCTCCTTTCCACCGCCTTATACGGCGCAAGCCATCGGGGACGCACGAGGAAATCGTCCGAGCGAGATAAAGGCTTGGCCCATGTACCTTTCGGCAGTTAACCCTTTCCCTTTGTTTTCTTCGACTATTTCTTCGTTATTGTTTGAAGTTCAAGGTGCTCTGAAAAAATTTCAATCTTTTTGAAAAGCTGAACATTTTAAAACCGAACAATTATCAAAAACATAACATTTTTTCAAATTTGAGGAACTTTACAAATCTGAAGAATTTTCAAAATCTGAACATTTTCAAAATATCAAACATTATTTTAAAAAAATCAATCATTCAAACATTTTTAAAATCTTAAGTATTTTTAAAATCTGAATGTTTTTTAAATGCGAACATTTTTCAGAATTGAACATAAAAAACAGTATTAAAATCAAACGTGTTTTAAAATCATACGTCATACGTTTTTTAATCGAACATTTCTCGAAAACAGCATAAAACCGAAGAAACCCAGCTGAAACTGTCGAAAACCGGCATTACCCAGCGAAAACCAACCGGAAAACCCCTACTAAAAATAGAAAACCCAAGGTTCCTCCTTCCTAATGGGCCGACCCATCAAATCTCGGCCCAAAAGTGTGTCAGCGGTGAAATAGGAACCACGAAGAAGGCCCCATAGGCCTGCGCGTCACCATCGCTTCATCCGTGCAGCCTCTAGCTGGTCTGACAGCCAAGTGCAACTACCCCGCTGGCTCCTCGTGTCACACCGCGTTTGCAGCAGCGCAACGCACGCGTTCTTTCCCATCAAATGCATAGTAGCTATATAAACCGCCGCCGGATCTTTTCTCCTCCCAAACTCAAACCAAGTCAGATAATCCATCTCGAACGGGCTAATGGAGTGGGCGTACTGCGGCAGTGACCACTCCTCGTCGGGAACGCAGTCTCCGGTGGGCGGCGCTGGAGAACAGGACCCATCCTCGTACATGACGGTGTCGTCGTCGCCGACCGGGAGGACCAAGTTCAAGGAGACGAGGCACCCGGTGTACAAGGGGGTGCGCAGCAGGAACCCCGGGCGCTGGGTCTGCGAGGTGCGTGAGCCGCACGGCAAGCAGAGGATATGGCTCGGCACCTTTGACTCCGCCGAGATGGCGGCGCGCGCGCACCACGTCGCCGCCCTGGCGCTGCGCGGCCGCGCCGCGTGCCTCAACTTCTCCGACTCGCCGCGCAGGCTCCGGGTGCCGCCGCAGGGGGCCAGCCACGACGAGATACGCCGCGCCGCCGTGGAAGCGGCTGAGCTGTTCCGTCCGGGGCCGTCCGGGCAGCGCAATGCGGCTACAGAAGAGGTGGTTGTTTCGCCGGTGGACTCGTGGGGCGAGGAGCTCGTCGCCAGCTCTCCTTACTTCCCCATGGTCATGGGCGGATTGGAATTCGAAATGCAGGGGTATCTTGACATGGCGTAGGGCATGCTCATGAGCTCATCAAGCCACCGCCAATGGCGGGGCCGTCGACGTGGGTCGAACCGTCGAAGAGGAGTACTTCTACGACTGCGACGTCAGCCTGTGGATCTACTGACCACGCGGGATGCCGAACTGTTCTCTCATGATTGCGGTGATCTCATCCACCGTAGGAGCTACAGAAGTTGCTCGTTCATGACTTGTACTGGTGGCATATTTAGTTAGCCACGCCTGTTTCTCGCATCTCGCTCCCGCTTCCTGCTCCAGCGACTCCTCCTGCCGTGGCGTCCTTCCCGCTGTAACCCGGGTCATCCAGTGTTGTTCCGGCACGTATGTGCACACGTATCCATGTGGAATCTTCTTGGGCGGCTCATACAGGAATTGGTAGTCGCCTGGATCACCTCCAACCTTGTAGACGACGCACGCTGGTGAACCTTGTTGTTATGGAGCTGCAAACGTGTGTTGCAGTGGTGGCCTTGTGTAAAGCGGTATCTCCCCTTGGTGAGTTCCTAGAGCAGGACCTGACGGAGAGTACTTGTGCTTCATGACTTCTTGCACCACATTGAGCGCGACACGCTCCAGAGTATTCACCAACCTCTTAGCATGCCGATGAAGAGAGTGAGCAACGGCATAGTTGACTTCCTGTCGCAGGGCTCTGGTACGTTCGTCCGAAGGGAGAGACAGATCTAGTCCATCTAGCGCACCTTCGGGTTGGAACCCTTTGAACTTGATCCCGTGCGAACGGGTTTTCTCAAAGCGCCGATGAGATCGGCTTCCAAGATGGCCTTGAGCTCATCATATCTCTTCTTATGCTGGAGGCAGATCTTCGTATTTGACCGGTTCTTCCGCCATCCGAGACGCAGATGTCGACGTGGTTGTCGGAAGATTGTCCCGATGTTCCACCGGGCGTGCCGAATGTGTTGCTGCCAAAACCCACCGGCGAGTGGTTAAGCAACACGAAGAGCCGGAGGCTTCCAAGGCTGGGCCCCGGTCCCTCGACGTCGTCCCGCAAATGCTCCGGCACACGTCCCGGCGGTTGCAGGGCGTGTGACCTATACCCGGTCGAAGGTGTTGGATTGCTTCGATTAGTTTCCTGCACGTACACGTAAACATTAAATACGAGCCCTATCGGCTCTCAGGTTGCCCTGCGGATCGGCTCAAAGAGCCGATCGCCCATGGTTCATGTTGGATTTTCAATGACATGGGGATCCTGCTTGATCATAACAAAGCTAAACCAATCTACGACAGTTTAGGGTTTTCACCGTATGATCGGAACATCCTACGCGTAGTTGAGCCTAATAGACACGAAAGATAATGGAAAACTAACCCTAAAAGAGGCCTAAAAACCAACATTAAGTTAATTCCTGAACATCTCTCTTAGGACTAACAAACCACACCTAACGCACTACCGGATCGTTCAACCCGTTTGCAAGGCCTAACCATACGGATATTAAACTAATCCTTGAAGAACAAGGATAACAGATCGGATCTACTAAGTAACGAACAAGCAAGATGCTGCCCTTACACTGGATAGGTGTAAGGGCAGCTAGATGTTGAGGGACGGCACAGCTAAGCAGATATGCGTAAGAAAAGCATCTATGCAAGCCCCAAAACATCTACGATAAGTAGTGCTACTCGCCATCAACAACGCTTCAGACGAGCAACACAAGGTAAACGAATAAACGTTGTGCTGCCTAGATCGCAAGATGCGATCTAGGCAGCATGATGCTTACCCGGGAGAAACCCTCGAAAGAAGGGGTGGCGATGCGCCGATTTGTGTTTGTTGTGAACGTGATTGTCCTCCTTTTCCGATAACCCTAGATACATATTTATAGTCGGGACTTTCTAATTCGCGTGCACCTAACCGTGCACGGTCAAACTCTATCTTTTAATCTAAACTAAGATGCGATCTACTATATTACACACGGGCAATTAAGCCCAAATTCCTCGCGCAAGGCCGCTTCAAAGATGCTCCACGCGTGTATCCTTCAAGCCCATCTTCACTTACGGCCCATCTCCTGATTTGGCCAAAATCCGGTGATAACAATGACTTACTCTAAGACCTTTTGATTTTGGACGTGACTAATTTTTGATTGGCCGAGTATCAAGTTAATCCTCGGCTAGTTGAAATCATCAAGTTTAATGTGTAATTGAGAAATTGTGGCTGCAACTGCAGCACTATATGCAATTGTCAGGTTGACAACGCAAATCTAGAGGTCACATCAACCGAGAGTTATAAAATTGGTGGTTATATTATGATGGTCAGGCAGCGACAAAAGTGAGGACTGGAGCTTTGAAGGTTCACCGAGAAAGTTGTAGAGTTGGCAAGGGCTACACAACAGGCGTCGCCCATCATGTGGTGATGTTGATGATCGAAGGACCTTAGAGTTTGTCATAGAAGTTGTTTGGCTGTTCCTAAGTTGTGTTGATCTGAATTTTTGTAGTGAGCTTAAGTGTCTGTGGGTTTTTGTCCGTAGTAAGTTCTCGATATCAAGTTCCTATCGGCGGGTTTCCTACGAATGCAAGGTCGACCTCTTTCTAGTCCCCTTGTCGTGTGTTTTTCTTGTTAGGCAATGTTATGAACTTTGTATTTCCGTTATCACAAGTAGTGAAAATGGGGAGCTCGTTTTGAAAAAAAAACACAGACTCAGACGAGAGTTCAAGACCTAACGTGGCCTACCTAGAACAAGCCAAAAGCAGTTCAATTGTTCGGAACACTTTGAACTCGATTTTAAAGGAAGGAGATGCTAGGACCATAAAATCCACCCTCAGACCTAGGGTTAGCATTCCGATACAGTTCCAATGCGGAACCGAATCGAGCCAATAAAGGATCCTCGGGGCGAGGCCGTCGGATGCCGGTCCCGGCCACCACCGCCACGCGCGGTGCGCGGCCACCCATCCCGGCCACCTACCGTTTCGTACGTTTCGTCCCCGCTCTCTGGCCTCGCGAGCCGCAGATCTCCATGACCCGCGCGCCGCTTCGCGGCCGCACGCGAGCGCCGCCGGCCACGTAGAGCGGTGGAGCGATCGGACGACGGGACGAGGCAGCTACCGGGTTTCTGAACCCCGATGGACGCGACGAGGCCTAAAACAATTCGGCCGCCACATGAGGCCAGCTCGGCCCGGCACGGAGCTCCACTCCCATGCGCCCGCTGCGCTTTGCGTACGCAGGGAGGCGCCAGCCTGCCATGGCGAATTCAAATCTCACTTCGAAGCTGCATGGATAGACGCAGGTGGTCCATTCCCGTCTCAAGCTATGTGGTTGAGATTTTGGAAGTCCTTTGGCTCAATTTCGTTGCCTTGATTTATGTTCTCCAACCAAGAAAAGTGCGTCTCACCGGTGGAGGTGTGCAATCCCATCAACAACTTTTCTTTAGTTCCTCGCTTAGCTCCTTCAATGCGTTTTGTCGTATTCTCCAAAAAGTTGTACTCTACTCCGTGGGACCGGTCCAAATACCGTCCAAGATTTTTCAAACAAAATTGAAAATTCATCTAGAATTTACCAAAACTCTTCAAATTTGAGTATATTACAAAATTTTATGTAAATACCGGAAGGTAATCACTTATACCAGTGGTTACCGAGAAAACCAGTTACCGACGAGATCTCAAAAATATCAGCTGAGAAAAAAAACCTAGTCAAGCATAAATTGGCCTCCTAGAAAAAAGCCTCTCCCCCTTTGAGTAGCTCCCGTGGGCGATGGGGAGGGAACCCTAGCCGCCACCCACCCTCGCCCCCTCGTCTCCTCCCTCTCCTTGCTGCCTCTGGCCAACCGATAGCGATGGCGCGACTCTTTTTTCCCTTTGCTTGGAGATCTAGGTATGGGCCAAGGTAGTTGGCTTGGGCACCGTGCTGGGTGAGGGGAGGCTACTTCGGTGCTGGCATGGCGGCTTCGTGGCGTGACCGAGATGGGGGCGGCAACCCCAGACGCGACAAATGTTTCACATGAGGCGCGGGTGGCGCCGACCATGTTCGAATGGTCCGGAGATCTCATGTCCAGATAATGTTATGGTGCGTGTTCGGTGAATCCTCCCGAAGATGGTGGCGGTCAGGTTAGGGTCAGCTCCATCCTTAGATTGCGGCAGGTGGTGCTGGCTAGCGATGGCACAACATGCCGTGGGCCATATCTAGGCCCAATCTAGACGGGGCAGTGCCCTACTGGTTTCAGGGGTTCCTAGTACACATGGGAATCCCACCCCTAGCCAACACGCCTAGATCCGGTGACCACTTGGCCGTCTCGTTTCGGGCATTGTGGCCGCGCATGTGGGTGGTTGCGTGCTCGTCATACGTCGCTGCCTGAGGGTTGATTTGTTGGACTTGACTTCATCTGTCCGCTCTGGTTGTCTTGTCGTGTTCATGCTTCCACTAAGCGGACGTGAGATCTTAGATATTGGGTCGGCGACCTCGGATGGTGGACTAAGCGAGCGACTCTACGATGAGTGCCGTGGCGATTGTGATGGTTTCTATCTTGGCAATGTTGATGTTGAAGAGTGGGAAGCGAGGGATCCTGTTGTTGGCGGTGCTTTGGAAAAGACAACTCATAGACTGCAGTCCGGAGGCTTGGCTCAAGAACAGTGGGCGGTCCGAATTCCGAAGGCCTGTCACCAATGACGATGATGCATGCGGGTGTCGTAGCCCTCTGGGTAGGGGGTCGTTGTGGGTACCTTCTTCACGCTAGTGCTCCGGGTGAAAACCCTTGAGCGTATCGGCCTCGAAGATGGTGGCGTGTTGTGTGGTCACCCTCTTGGGGTGTCGCCATGGAGCTCCGGACTTAGGTACCCCTTGATCATTTGGTCTCGTTCCAGTGTTTGTCTTTGATGGCAAGTTTAGCTCTCTTTGTTTTCTTTCTCTATCATTAAGTTGTTTTGTAGAGATTTTTTCTCATCACTTTTATGACGGTTTGTCTTATGACTTTGTTTACAAAACGGGTAGAAAGTTTGTCTCGAGAACAAAGAACTATCCAGCCGAGTATCTACTCACAAAGTGACAACTGTGCTGTTCCGCCGACAGTGGCCTACGGACAAACTACATGTTTACTATGCACGGTTATTTAATCCAAATTGCTCACATAAGCTCTTGCTAAACCCAGTCAAACACGACAAACAATTCTTGAAAACGGCATGAGCATCCAATGTAGGCAGTTTTAGCTGCAACCCTCCCTAAACCCATGCGCACGCTTCTGAATCCCAGTCTGCAAAGTGCAAACATCCTCTGCATCTCTGACCTAGTGACGTGGCTCAGCTCCAGCTTCCAAACAAAAATTTACAATTACGTGCCTACGTACCACCCAAAGCACTCCACTCTGACTACCTCGTGCGTGTCACAATCCCACAGATTTACAAGATTACTACTTGTACTGTGTTCGTCTCCTCTGCTTTATGTTCAGTGTTCACCCGTCACCACCCGCTCGAAAGGTCGCACAGTTCCCGTCTCCTCTGCTTCTCCGGGGCACAGGCTAGCAGAACATCGCATTCTTATCACGGCGCAGCTCAGTTGGGCAGCCGTGCAAGAGAGCGCAGGTGCCAGCCATGGAGCTGGAGGCGAGGCCGACGCGGGCGCTGATGCTGAAGGAGTGGCTCGAGCTGGAGTTCATCGCCGAGCTCTCCCGCGACGGCTTCGGGTGCTACCCGCGCCACCTGGTGGCCACACGGCGCAACGGCGACGTCATCTCGAGGGTATCCGCCGCAGTGAGGGCCGCGCTGTTCCGGCTGCCGTCGGGAAGGGAGGGGGAGGTGGCGCTCTCTGGGAACTCCCCGAGGAGGCCACGAATGGGGTTTTGGAAGAAGCCGAGGGGAGACGAGGTGATGGACAGGAGGTCCCGCAGCTGCTCGGCGTCGACTACCTCGAGCGGAAGGAGGGATAGCCGGGCGTCGGCAAAGTCATCGCGGCGACGGAGCTGGGAGCGTGTCCTGTCGGGTGGCGCCGGCCGTCGTAACCATGAAACAGAGGTAAGATTGCACTCTTTTCTTGAAATTCAGTCAATTCACCCCACGTACGTCTCGATCGCTTCCACAGAAGCTTTTCTAGTTGTCTGCCTGGCCTTAGCTCATCCTGTTTTGCAACTGATCGCGCGATTCCTCTTCCGGCGATCGACAACAACAGGTTGCGAAGATCAAGGCAACGCGCCACCTGGATCAGGAGCAAGAACGGAAGCAGCGTCTGAGCCCAGTTTCCGTGATGGACTTCCTCAGCCAGGACGAAGACGACGGCGACGAAGACGGCGGCGGCGGCGGCGAGGACGACGACGGCGGAGAGGACGAGACCGCGTCGCCGACGTTCCAGCGAAGCATAGCCAGCATTCGAAGTAAGGCTTTAATTTCGCACACATTTCGCTTCGTTCTGAAGTGAATTCTCTGTTGACTTAACCCAGTTAGTGCATGCTACGTTAACTAACTATCTGCTGCAAGTTGCAAAGCACCCTTGCTCCTGAATTTTTCAGTAATCATCAACACCGCTAAAGTCAGGTTAATTAGCTGCTTTTAGATGACTCGATCGCGCACTACCATCACTTGTAAATCTTCTTAGATACCATCCCCCGACAGGCAAAACGCAAGCAGGCTCGCTGGCTGATATTGTTAACAGAGTTTTTTTTTTCTGCCACGATGTCTCCGTCCTCCTGTGTGTAACAGTACGAGCTGTAGCCATCTCCCTAATTGCTTTTGGTTCGTACTTGATACTAAAGACTAAACAGTCCGGGTTAGTTAAAGCATTTTTGGGGGCACAAATGATATGGGGACAAATATAATAGAGCAAGTACAGTTTGATTGACCTAATTAATCGATGTATGCACACGATTTATTGGCGTATTGGCCACACGCTACGAATATATAGCCGGTGACCCATTCCTGTCCCGTATCCTATCAACACAGGGACATTGCGCCTGTACAAACCATTTGGATACTAGTGTAAGTAAGGATCAGGGTACAGGGGGGAAAGAAAAGGAGCAGAGGG
Source organism: Lolium multiflorum (assembly GCA_030979885.1). Taxonomy (NCBI): domain Eukaryota; kingdom Viridiplantae; phylum Streptophyta; class Magnoliopsida; order Poales; family Poaceae; genus Lolium; species Lolium multiflorum. Next base: position 270,049,646 of record CM061748.1, on the reverse strand, counting down.
GAACGACGACGTTGATGGCCAAGCGGCAACGCATAATAGTTGCGTGGGGAATTGTATATCAACACATTAAACAAGTGTTAGCTTGGGGGCAACTTGATTCTCGATCGCAAGCATGCACTATCTGGAAAGTACAAAGCATGTCGTATTCTAATGCAATTTGAAAAGCGAGATAGGGAAAAGAGATACCGTATGATTACCGCCTTAACAATTGGATAGCGGCTGGCCAGTGGATGTGATCATGTAAGGCGTACCATCCATCTGGTGCTCATCCAGAGTAATCTTGCTTTAGCTTTGCGTACATGTACTTTAGTAGTATTCCGTAATTCAAAAAGAGACATGCTAATTCAGAAGTATTAAGGACTTCCAATGTATGATGACGTGCTAATTAACTTATTGGGTTCTAAAATCAAATAAAAAGAAATGCCATTTATAATGTGTCACCCCTACCTGTTACTGGTTGACCGTATGATTCACTACTTATTGGGTTCCAAAGCTAGAAGTGATGATGTTTATAATGTACCCATTGAATGGATGGTGTATTAACTTATTGGGTTCTATAAGTAAAAGTTATGTCATTTACAGTGTCCCTAGGTGTTACCGGTTGTCAACGACTCAACGTACTCTTTTTTTTTTTGCCGGGAAGTCATCATTGTGTTTTTTTTCGAGAATGGGTCATTGTGATCTTTCAATAAGTATATACTTGGAATTTCCCGCAAAAAAATGCTTGGAATTAACAATTTAAACTGGCTATTAAAGTGTCACATGTAGTATGAAGATGGGCATAAATAGATCATAGACATTTCGTAAATCGATAAGTCTGGCCCTAGTTAGAACTTTACTATGCTTGATCCTTTACCGCTCACATTACATATTCTCAAGCTCACGTAAAATATTATCAAGCTCTAGCACGGTCAAAATCATCCGGCACCATAAAACATAGTCATCAACGTAATGTAACACTGCTAACCACCATGCACAAAATCTTCAACCATTTAATTAAGCCACATAATTGACAAAAACTATTGAAATATCTATAGCAACATTGAAAAGAATGTACCAGTGGGTCTCCATGTCTGAAACCTTTACCGGCTGAAAAAAAAGTCCATTTGGTCGTTTAGTTTTAGTGCCACCTTGTCACTCTCAGTCCTTTGCCATTTCTTACCTTTCATTTGTAATAGGACTTCAGAAAATCCCATATGTGCTTTTCAAAATCAACCTTAAATAAAAGAGCCCTCCTTTTATGTCTATGCAACACATGTTGAATTTAATGCAAAATAACCACTCCATTTACACCTTTAATAAAAACAATTAGTAATTCTGAAATTGATTTATCTGCTACCACAATAGCCATGTTAATTTAGTGAAAGTTGTAAATAAGACGTAAGACAAACAAATGTGCCTACACCGTTGGATTTTATCCACTTTAGATTTTGGCAGTAAAGTGAAAACACCATAACTAAATCTAGAAATAATTCCCTTCCAAAAAATATCTAAACAACATGAACTAATCATCACGCCATAAATTCTAGATTTTTCTAATACATGCTAATTTTGCAGCTCATTCTATTTGCTGATTAAATACTTCTATTATGCAGGAGCAAGTAATCAATTGCTTCAGAAAATCCGGCAGTTTGAACAGCTAGCCCAACTAGACATATCGGATGTGGATGACGCTACCACGACCACTGAGGACATAAATTGCCACGTGGACATAGAATCTACGGATGACTCTGAAGGTGCGCCTACACAAAGCCTACTAGACCTCCTAGAAGAAAGCTCCTCGGGGTCTACCCGCTGCGTCAAGAAGCTTCTGATAGATTTCTTCCATGATGAGAAAAAACCGAATGGTGCAAGTCAACAAAAGTCGGTGTTGGAGACAGCACAAGCATGGTTGGATGGGCAAAGTTATTCTCTAAAACCAATCTGGACAGTGGTGAAGACGGAGATTAAGTCACTCGAGCAATGGAGATGCTTAAGAGAAGATGAACAAAAGCGACTAACTATTGATTTGGAGCGTGAGATCTTCTCATCCTTGGTTGAAGAATTAGCTGATGAGTTACTTCACCTCTGCCAATGAGAAGGTGACTTCTGGAATCTAATTGGAACATGGAAATAATTGGTGGCAGCTTCGACTTTTAACATTGTTTTGACTTGTATCATTGAAGACGAAGCCCATCACCTATTGTAGACCTGTTTAACTGTACAAGAATCTCACAACAGAATGTGCCAGATACAGCGATGACGGTAGTGTAATATACAACGACATTCATGGTGTTCAAGCTTTGTATATTTGGGAATGTATGCAGTAGAAAGTAACATGTTGCATTGGATATGGATCTTGTGGTATATAAGGGAATGGAGAAGTTTGACAAAATCATGTTCTAGTTGTAGAAAATTGTGAGAATGTATATATTCTTATACAACCCATGAAGCCACAGACATTTCACTCATTGTTTTCTTCTTTTTCACATATCAAATTGCCACAAACAAATTTTAACTGTAACAATTAGCACTGGACTGCGATATATGCACAAACTTACAGAGTAGTGCTCACCAAAACCTAGGTCCAAGCAGAGAACATGAGGAGAAAATACAGGGAATATTGAGTAGTTATGTTCACGCCCTTTAACGAATTTGTAAAATCTCCCTCTCTCTCTCACTTAATTTTTCTTGGAACCATTTAGTGACATTGGGTCATTGGCAATTGCACGGTTCAAGCTCACATTGTTTCATCTAATAATGCAGGATATGACCTTTTTGGACCAAAGCCAGAAGCTGCCAAGTGGTCGACCCTCGATAACTAACTAATTGACCAAGAGCTGAAAGTAAATATAATTAAACCCAGAAGTATCTATCCAGAGAGATGGACTCGAGCATAACACAAGTGGCGGCTTGTGTCAGTAGTAGTAGTTGTTAGGTGGTTCTAGGATCTCAATCTAATTCTTATTATGTTTAGAATACTTTATACTTCTGAAGAACCTTTATAATATATCCAGATTCTATTCAAAAATCCCAATTACTCCGTAGGAAATTCCTTCCCAGGTGAGTTCAAAGTGTAAATCACACGCCTAGCCAGTGTGACCCCCATATGGCCATATGCATCCCCTCGCCACTTCCCGCCATCCCACAACACTGACAATTGCAAAGCACCACACTTAATTCTGTCAAATAGCACAGCCGACCTCCCAATTGCAAAGCAGAACACTCAATTTCTGAAATTTTCGAATGAAAGCCTAGAATCAACGGACTAAATTGCATCATGCTAATGATCAAACTAAAATTTAATCAAATAAATATGAGTAACCTTACTGGTATTTGACAATATGGCAACCAGAAAATATGCAGAGAAAACGATTTGTGCCCTTCTTACCTCAATCTGATTTCTTTCAGACTATTTTCTCTTACAATATCAGAGACAGTGATTGAGAGAAAGAGTAACCAAGTTGAGCACCAATATACTACTATCTACATCAACCTTCAAAGTGCGAAGACATATCATCGTTAACAAACAAACAGCAGGGTATCATCGGCAACAAACAGCAGGGTATCTAACTGAAGGTCTGTTGTATAATTTGGGCTAAAACGGGTCATTACCTCGGCGGCGTGACGCGGGGTGTTGAAGGCGCGGTCCTGCGGCGGCAGCCCTCTCCGCTCCTCTCTGTCAGGACCCTAATGACTAGTTCAGTCATGTCACTCCCCTCCCGGGACGGCTCCGCCGCACCCTGTACTCTACCGCCGCGCAGCTCCTCTTCCTCTCCGATGGGCGGATCCATGCTGCGGCGCGGCGCAGCTCCCTTTCCTCCCCGATGCGGCGCAGAAAACTGCCAAGGAATCTTTTTTCCATTGTGTCATAATCATATTGACCGTTGGATGCATAATGGATGGAGATGAGAAGGCTAAAGTTGCAACATGGCTTCGCCAAGTGAAGCTCCACCGGCTACCCCCGCCGCCAAAGCAGCAACTGGCCCCGCCGGCTACCTGGCGGCGATTGAGCTCCTACTCGTCGGCGTCTACCTCCCTTCCGCTAAAGCGGCATGGAGTGAAGATCCATCCAAACGCGATTCCGTTTGTTGGTAAGGAAGCCCTAGCCTGATTGCTTGTATTCTTCTGGTTTTTCCTTCGCGGTGAACAGTCGACTGAACCGGATCTGTCTTCTTCAAGCAGCTATCTCAAAAAAAATAAAAGTTCAGTCTCAGCTGGCCCCATCGCATTTATACAGGAGAGTGCTAGTATATCAACGTACTAATCAGATTATTCCCTGAATTGGTTTTGGTTTCTAACTGAACCCTCTATGACGAGAGCAATATTATAAAGCCTGATTCGTTTGATTTATAATATCCTGTGAAAAGTAGTTTTCCAGATTCAACTGTTGGTAGCTAGACACGGTTCATCCTCGGATCATGGTAAAAGAGATACAAGTAGTGTTTATTTGATAATCACATATCTGTGCTACTATGCTATTATTGTTTTCGTGTAAGCCTAATTCTGTGGTTTCTGACATGATGAAGCTAAAAAAAAAGGTTAGACGTCAAAGAGATACAAGTAGTGTTTATTTGACAATCACATATCTGTGCTGCTGCACTATTATTGTTTTCGTGTATGCCTAATTCTGTGGTTTGTGACATGATGAAGTTAACAAAAAAATAGGTTGGACATTTCTGTTGGTTTATCTTATTGTAGAATCTCCACCTATTGTTCAAGAACTAAAATAATCAAATAATCTTCCCCTATTCATTCGCCACAGATTTTGTTACTATAGTGACACAACTATCAAGTAAAAGATTAATGAACGTTCACAGGGCAGAATTTTACCATCACCATTTGATGGCAGGAACCTCTGCTTTGACCCTTGACGGGCTCAGCCCCGCCGCAAGCACTTGAGGGCACTCACTACCCATTTTGCAAGGTTGGACAGTTCTTCATCTGCTAGCCTGTATTGTGTCATATCAGTCAACACTGTTGTAGCGTTAGTAGTATAGCAGTTGCATAATTAGAGTCCAGTTCAATTACTGTATTAGAGTAACGTGAGAGTAAAAAGAGTCCTAGTTATGTACTACAGATCTTGGAGTCGGTTTGGTCCACCAGGCCTGGTGGCTGGTGCTCCTATAAGAGGATGTGTATCCCGTGTGTTTTAGCGGCAATAACAAATGCCGTATCTTCTTTTTGCTCTCCCCGATCCCTCTGATTTCTCTCGATCCCTATCCCCTCTGCTATCAGATCTAGTCGCCGGCAACGGCACCTAGACGCAGAGAACGAACTCGTCCTCCTGTGTCTCACCCCTATCACCTTGGAAGCTCTAAGCAGCCACAACACACACAATCTGAATTGTGGTGCTCTTGCATAAACATTGTCCTATCATGTTTATTATTTCTCTTCTAGTTTAAGGATTTTCTGAATATGTAGTCCTTGGTGTAAAGTTACATTTTCAGCATTCATGCTGCATATTCCTTCTGGTGAGACATGAGGAACACTCATCTACATTTTCATTTTGAGCAGATGGGTACAATAAAAGGTGCAAAATCATCCAGCTGAACTTTGGGAGGACGCCATTAAATAGTGCATATCCAATGCTTCTGAAATCATGGTAAGTTTTACAGGCATGCAAGGTATACTTTTTAACAGTGCATAACCGGAGATGTAATATTTTCCCGTCGTCGCTGATAAAACGTTTCACTATCACCTTAACTTTGTTTTCTGCATGATGTGCATGTGTAGTGGATTTATTGCCGTTGGGATTCCAGTATGCATAATATAATTTACTTAGCGAGTTGTTACGATTGGTTAAATTGTTAAGAATTTTTAAACCCATAAAAATCAACAGCGTTCACAACCAGACAACAATGTGAACAAGAACCGTGTTCTACTGCAATTAAAGTATGTATCTCAAACTTCCATATGCCCTTATTTTCATTTAGATTTGTAGGATCTGCTAAGTTTTCAGGTTGACTGAAATTATGCTGGTATGAAAAAAAAGTTGACGTTCTGAAAATGTCTCAAGTCAAACTTTGACCACCTATATTATTTTAAATATTTGTCAGGATCCCGATGGGATCTGACGAGATAGGATCAACTAAAACTGGAATTTGAGAGAAATTGAGAGATAAACTAGGTAATTGCTGGATAGAAATTAAAGGATAAAATGCAGTAATTGAAGAACTGGAAATAAGAACAAGATAAATTTAGGTTTTTGATTTCTTGATTTCTTTCACAGGATACACAGATAGCCTTATATGGAGTGTGGCTAGGTACAAGATGATGGACTAGTTGAAATACCAATACTGCCCTCACACACTAATAACCACTAGTAACCCCATATTACCTACATATCTTATACCCTGACATTCCTCCCTTCTTCAGACCATTGCTCAGTAATGGATAAACAAGTTTCTACAGAAACTTTCTTCATGTTAAGGACTTGAAAATGGATCAGCCAAAGAGGAATTCCATGACAATGAAACAGTAAACTCATTGCAGTGTATCTCTGAAAAATCTGGCAATAGGAAATACCATCGAATATTGATCTCCAAAAATGAAGCACTGCCGCAATGTTGTTTTTTTGCTGAAGTAGATATGTAGGGGAACAACACATATTGGCAGTGGTATCAATTTGAGTATCATACTTCACAACCAATAAAAGCCGCATTGCATATTCAGTCCCTTTACTCAAGGTCTGCAACCACAAGAGCTCATATAAGAAGAGTTTGATACCTGGATCCCACTGCACCTGTTTTCCTTTCTCGAGTGAGAGCTCCCACATAGAAGAAATGTTCATATTGTGTAGAGGACATGGAATCAGAGGAAAAAAGTGCAGCTTTTTATATGAGAACCATTGTATCCCAGGATCCCATATAGAAGGCAATATAGGATATGCTTCACGTAAACTGAACATCAAACAGCTCACGCTGCATCTTGTTGTACTCCTAACACTTCTTAGATCCCAAAGCAACCCTTCCTTGTCATTGTTTAGATCGCAATGATGTTGACATGGAGATATGCCACACTTGAGAAATGAGAGATCCAGGTTACTGTCAGAGCTGCCATGCTTGTTGATGAGCATATCTTGCTTCTTGAAATTTATCTCAGAGCTCTCATCAGTGTAGTGCACTGTTGTTCCTTGAACAAACAGTGAAGAGGCAGCCTGGATGCTCTTTTCGCTTGTGAGATTGACGGACCTGTCAGCATGTATAACATGACCAATTGGAAATGTAAAATATGTAGCCTCGTGTTGAAGAGGTATTGGGCCTGGCTGTGTGACTTACCTACTTGGCCCATGTGGCCCATGTTAGAGAGTGTTCTGAAGATGCTTTATAAGGGACTCGTTCCCTTCTTCCTGACCTAGCCGCCACAGCTCTTAGAGCATTCAGGTTAGAAACTATCTCTTTGTACATCATGGTATCAGAGCAAGGGGCGATGGAGGTGGCGATGGTGACTGCAGCAGTGGCCTAAGGTGGAGCTGGGAGGACTGCGCAGGTGGTGGTGCTGTGCTGAGAGGAAGTGGACTGGAGGAGTGTCTGCTGGTGCTGTGCAAGATGGGGGACGAGCTCACAACAGCTCTTGAGAAGCTGGCCCAGCTTCTCGTGGCCAAGAATGCTGAGAGCACTTCTGCTGAAGGGGGTGCTGCTCGTGTTTCACAAGCAGAGATGGTGCAGAAGGTGGAGCTCATGCCAAATGAGGTAAAGTTAGAAGGGATGAGCAACTACCTGAGTTGGTCAAGGAGAGCATTGCTCATTCTGAGGACAAAAGGCCTGGATGGGCATGTTCAGGGAAGTGCTGCTGAACCGGAAGATAAGGGGAGTGCAGACTGGAAGAAATGGAGTGCGACAGACTCCTTGATTTTTGCTTGGCTGCTGAACTCTTTGACCCCCTCTATTGCTGCTTCAGCTAAGGGGCTTCCAAATGCTGCAGAGGTTTGGAGTACTTTGTCGAAAATGTACTCGGGAAAGGGAAATCTGATGCTGATGGCGCAGATTGAGGATGCTGTGCACGATTTGCGTCAAGGTGAGAAGGACCTGATGGTGTATGTGGCTGAGTTGCAGCGTCTCTGGTCTGATTTGGATCACTGTGATCCCCTAGAGCTTCCTCATTCAGAGTGTGTGGTGACTGTTAAACAATATGTGGAACGCCGCCGTGTGATGAAGTTTCTGAAGGGGCTGAACTCCTGTTTTGAGAGTAGACGTGCTACCTTACTGCACCAGCCCAAGCTTCCTTCCCTTGATGAAGCTATCTCAGCCATGTCACAAGAGGAGGTCCGTCTAAAATCTGCTGAACGCAGCGAACAGTCTCTGCAATCTGCCTTTGCAATGACAACAAGGAATGAAACAAGAGACTGTTTTACCTGTGGAGAATCAGGGCACTTGAGCAGATTCTGTACTTCATCAATAAGGGGAAGAGGAAGAGGATACAACTACAGAGGTGGCGGTTACAACCACAGAGGTGGCTACAACCACAGAGGTGGTCGTGGTTGGGTTGGCAACAACAACAGAGGTGGCCGTGGCTGGGTTGCTGGTCCTTGGCATGGAGAAGGGGCTCATAGGGCAAATATGGCTGCATCAAGTGAAGGCAAACAACCTGTAACCAGAGAGCCTAGAGAGGGATCAGAAGCTACTACTTCAAGCTTTGGCAACTTCGCCAACTTTGTCGACACCAATAAAGGTAATACTGAAAATGCATCAGTAGCAGCACATTCAATTAATAGAGGCTGGGTATTAGACTCAGGGGCATCCAAACATGTTACTGAATCTGAAGGAATTTGAGTCCTATATTCAATATTCTCCTACACATCAGGAAACTATACATACAGCAGATGGCACAACACAACCTATTAGAGGAGTTGGGACAGTTAAATGTAATCCTGTTATTGAACTATCATTGGTGTTATATGTGCCTGCCTTTCCTGTGAACTTAGTGTCTCTCAGTGCACTGGTTGATCAGATTGACTGTCAAGTGACCATTAACAGATATATGTGCTCGATACAGGAGAGGGTGACGAGCAGGAAGCTTGGGACTGGGACCAGGCATAGCGGACTGTGGTACATGGACCGCAGCGTGCCAAGCGAGGATGGGAATCAAGGACTGGTGGCTGTCACTGAAGACAAGGAGACTAGAGCTCTAATCCATCACTGTCGAATGGGACATGTCTCTTTTGACAAAATGTATCAAATATTTCCTGATGTAATGAGGGGTGTTGACAGAAGCAAGCTCAAGTGTGATGCTTGTGAGTATGCCAAACATACTAGAACCTCTTATGTGAGTAAGGGGATCAGAAGTATCTCTCCGTTTGTGTTGGTTCATTCTGATGTATGGACATGTCCAGTGGTATCTATAAGTGGCGCAAAGTATTTTGTAACCTTTATTGACTGTTACTCACGGATGACTTGGATCTACCTCATGCGACACAAGGATGAAGTGTTCCCGTGTTTCAAAAAATTCTATGCTCTTGTGCAGAATCAGTTCAATGTACAAATACAAGCTATTCGCACTGACAATGGTACGGAATATGTTAACAAAATATTTGGTGCTTTCATGTCTGAGCAGGGAATCTTGCATCAAACATCATGTCCAGATACGCCTCAACAGAATGGTGTGGCTGAAAGGAAAAATCGTCACATACTGGAGGTTGCTCGGGCCTTAATGTTCACCATGAATGTGCCTAAATTTCTCTGGAGTGAAGCTGTCCTGACTGCAACTTATTTGATCAACCGTACGCCATTGAGGGTGACAGGTATGAAATCACCATGTGAATTAATTCTGAAGGATAATACATTTGTTGTTCCTCCAAAACTATTTGGATGCACATGCTTTGTTAGAGATCACAGGCCCTCAGTGAGCAAACTGGATCCTCGAGCTCTGAAATGTATTTCTCTCGGGTATTCTTCTGGACAAAGAGGTTACAAGTGTTGGAGCCCTTCAGAACGAAGGACATTTGTGAGCATGGATGTCACTTTTCGGGAATCTGAACCATTTTATGGAGAGAAGACTGATCTGAGCATATTATTCGAAGATCTTGACCATTTTCCAGCTCACGGGACTGGTCAAGAGGGGGAGAGTGAACTGATGCAGGGGGAGACAATCTCAGAACCACAACCTCAACCAATAGTGGGTCTCATTCCAGGAAGACAGGATGGAGATGGAGAAGGCCAGAATTTACCGCAGAGATGGAGAAGGCTGAATGAGGAACAAAATCTTCAAGTTTATAGTAGAAGACAGGTGGGTGCGCAACATGTTCAGGGGGAGCAACAAGAGTTACAAGTTGAACATCAGGACAACTCTGAGATCGTTTCATCGAGTGAAAGTCAAGTTGACCAGGACTCGACAACGATGGGAGAAGGACAAATGGATCTACCAATTGCTTTAAGGAAAGGAACTCGGGCTTGTGTTGGGAGACTACAGAAAAAGTATGATGAATGCGACATAGGCAACTTTGTGTCATATGAAGCCCTGTCTCCTTCCTACAAAGCATTTGTTGCTTCCCTACAGTCAGTATCTATTCCAACTGACTGGAAGGTAGCAAAGGAGGACAAAAAATGGCGTGCTGCCATGTTGGAAGAACTACAGGCATTGAGAAAGAACAAAACTTGGGAGTTAGTAACTCTTCCAACAGGAAAAAGGGCTGTCAGTTGTAAATGGGTTTACACTGTGAAACAAAATGCACAAGAAAAGATTGAAAGATACAAGGCAAGACTTGTGGCAAGAGGGTACACTCAGACCTATGGCATCGATTATGATGAGACCTTTGCACCAGTGGCGAAGATGAACACAGTGAGGATTTTGATATCATGTGCAACAAATTTTGGGTGGCCGTTACACCAACTTGATGTTAAGAATGCTTTTCTACATGGAGATCTGCATGAAGAAGTTTACATGGAAATTCCACCTGGCTTCTCTTCAGCTGAAACCACAGGCAAGGTATGTAGACTGAAAAAATCTCTTTATGGACTGAAACAGTCCCCGAGAGCTTGGTTTGACAAATTCAGGCATGCAGTCTGTGACATGGGATACAGACAGTGCAATGGGGACCATACAGTGTTTTATAGACATTTTAAGGGAAAGATTACTATTCTTGCGGTGTATGTGGATGATATCATTATTACCGGGGATGATGAAGGAGAGATAGCAAGGCTGAAGAAGTGTTTGAGTAAGGCCTTTGAAGTAAAGGATCTTGGCCGACTAAAGTACTTTCTTGGTATAGAAGTGGCCAGGTCAGCAAAAGGAATAGCTCTGTCTCAAAGAAAGTATACTTTGGATCTTCTCAGTGATGTTGGTATGCTGGGCTGTCGTGCAGCTTCAACCCCAATCGATCAAAATCATAAAGTGACAGCACAATCAGGGGATCATGTGGATAAAGGCAGATATCAGAGACTAGTTGGGAGGCTGTTGTATCTATGTCATACACGACCAGACATTGCAGTAATTGAAGAACTGGAAATAAGAACAAGATAAATTTAGGTTTTTGATTTCTTGATTTCTTTCACAGGATACACAGATAGCCTTATATGGAGTGCGGCTAGGTACAAGATGATGGACTAGTTGAAATACCAATACTGCCCTCACACACTAATAACCACTAGTAACCCCATATTACCTACATATCTTATACCCTGACAATATTTTGATTGGAAAATTTAATTTCATAGCATAGATTATTTTCAAGAAATATTTTCATAATAATACTATAATTTTGTTGGTCATTAAGGTGGGTTCTTTCATCCGCAGTCTCCACGCTGTACTCACCCTCTTCTCAAAGCACTATCCATCCACTTCAGTACTTAAACCTACTCTTGTTTGAATGATAAGATCCAGAAGCTGAGAAAATGAGCAGCCCTTCTGTGAAGAAGGCAGAAGAAAAAGGAATACTTTTTGATGATGAAACCAAATAGCATCATACTTCTGTTCCTAGACTTCCATTCTTTGGTTCTACTATCCAAGTGTTCTGCAAAATGTGCTTAGCATGAGTTTAACACTTATTTACCTGTTCATGTAGCACGAGGGTGCTACCAAGGGTCAGAAAGACATTTGTGTTGGTCAGCTCTCTATCAGATGTAAGGAGGGTGCATATAAAGCTTCAAAAGAGTCCATCCCAACAGTTATTAGAAATTATGTACATGCTCTTCCTTTCCTGCTCATATATAGTAATCCAAGTTCATTGTCATCAATTCGTGGTGGTATTTTATTTTGTTCTATTGCAGTCAAACCTGGATATAATTTTGCAAAATATTCCACCCCTGAAAATCTTCTTAAATGGTGTGTTTGCTGAACTACCCTGTTTCTATAAAGTTAGATCAGACTAATTTATCTTGGGTTTCGTACAGTATTTAGTACCGTAGACAAAGTTTTCGTTAACATTTCTTTCATTGTGGATGCAATTGTGTGAAATCGCCCCTTGCCCTCTCTTATTATTTGTTATACTGCTGTAGGATTATTTCTGGTCGCGAACAAGATACTAACGACTGGTAGCAGGTCGGAAAGATTCTTGTGAATGCTCTGATCTAGAAGGGGATAAAAATGAATGTTCAAAATAACACGGTTGCCTCATTTTTTCGTAGTGCAGTAAGTACTTTGGTTTATCCCTCTCCCATATATCCAGTATCTGTCTCACCCAATGTGTCTCTGATTCGTGCTGGATGTGCATTTTAGTGAATCAGATAGTGGAAACATTATAACTCGACTGTACGTGTTCCAATTGAAAAATGAAGACGCAGCTACAGAGTTGTCAGCAACCATCAAACAAATGTGTCGTTGGCCTGATTCTTTATGGCTTATATTATTGTCTTCAAGGTTTGCTTTTGGGAGTAGTGGTCATATTTAGATGTGCTTCATAACATCCTGCCATGGGCCAAAAGATGCCTTGCAGATTTCTTTTGCTCATGAGCACCTAAGAAGCACACAGAGATAAAATTTTGTGTTGCTTAAAAGTATAGCTTGCCATGTATTGCATTTTTCTTCCCTGATTCTGATTGTATCATCAGTTAGCACTAGTTTCACTATAAAAAAAAATCAGTTGGCACTAGTGAGGTTATTAAACACGTGAAGGTCATTTTCTTATTAATGTCACCTGAATGGGGCAGCAACATTTTATGACAATTTCCGAAATCACATGGTTGAAGACCCCACACATCAGAACAGCAAGTTATCACTCTAAAAAAGAGTCGCAAGTTATCATGCAATTCCTGAACATTTGAGAATTTGTTGCAACCCCTTCCTCTATATCAATATGCTTTCTGTTGAACGATAGAGAGAGGTTTGACGTAATGTGTTGGATGTTGTATTGAGCCTCTCGGGTGAGTATATATAGGGGTACAAGTCTTGGGAGCCAAGAAGGCTATCCTAGGGATAAGGAAGAAGATGATTACAAATCATATACTACCAAATACACATATACCAAATATATCTCTAACACTCCCCCGCAGTCGTAGCGGTAGTGACGTGAACAACAGTAACGTCGCGGACGGTCAGACGGAGAGAAGCCGAAGGTAGGAACCAACGGGATGATACTCCCGTAGCGTGAGCGTCGTGGACGATGTCGCGTCGCGGATGCTTGGACTGTAGAAGAAGTCGAGGTGCTCATGCGAGGTGATAGCCCATTGTGCCGATGTCGAGGTAGCCGAGAGTGTGGGTGCTGCAACCTTTGTCGAGAGAGCCACGCGAGGGATTGTCGTGGTCGATGTCGTGGCCGGGTGCCGGTGTCGATGTAGCCGCATGAGAGGTGGTGTGCGAAGAGAGTGACGGAGACGAGCCGAGGCAGTCGTGGAGATGGTCGATGCCGAAGTCGATGCGTCGAGCCGTCGAGGACGAAGTGCAACCATAGTTTTGCGAACAAGGCGCACGTCGGGACGAAGGCATACTCGTTTTTGCCGAACCGAGTACGCATAGAAGAACTCGGCGGTGACGTGGTCGAGGCAGTCGTAGAGGCGATGCCGATGAAGACGTCGTCGAAGCCGATGAAGACGAGGCACCGGTCCGAGCTTGCTAGTCCGACGCGTCGGGGAAGACACGTGGGGGGCGGCGGGGGGCAGGGAACAGACAAAGTGCACGCCATGTCGGAGTAGACTAGCAGGGAGGTCTCGACGATGGGTGTCGAATAGAGGAGCGTAGGAAAGAGGCGAGGACGCGGCGGCAAAGCTGTAGTGTACGAAGACGTAGAAGGCGGCTAACCCGGTGACTGGGTGGTCATGCACCGGCGTTGCGGTGGTCGGCGAGCCCGCGCGACCGGAGTGGTTGGCGAGCCCAGCGGCGACCTAGGGTGGAAGCACGGCGGCGGTACATGAAGTAGGCGAGGAAGACCCGGCGGCGTGACGAAGACCATGCGCGGACGGAGGCAACCCACGCCGAAGGGGCGACACTAAGGTGGCCTCGGACGTCGATGCGCAGGGGACGGCGAAGGTGACTGCGTGCGGCGATGCCACGCCCGAGGCCGGCGTAGGCAGCGCGAGTCGGTACAACGGCGGGAGACCAGGGACGTACACGCCTCGGAAGGCGCGTCGGAGGCCGGTAGCATGGACCAAAGGCGGCGCGCGCCGAGGGGCGACGCAACGGCAGCCCGATGCTCAATCGGAGGCGCGCGCTTGGCGGGACGTGCGCGGGCCGGTTGATCGATCGACGGCAGCGCTACACGTGCCATGGCGTGGACGACGTGCCGATCGAGTCATTGGCGACGTTGTCGGTAATGTCCCGGCAATGACGGCGAAGAAGAACCGGCGATGGAGACCGTAGAGCAGGCGGCTGCGACGCAAACAGTGTCCCATGTGCATCGCGTGCAGCCGTGCCCCACGGTTGATGGAGGCGGGCCGGCCGAGGCGGAGACGACGCGAGCGGCGCGGCCTACCAAGACGCGCAGCGGCCAGAGTCGACGCGGTGGCCGATGTAGGGAGGATGATGGAGGAGAGCCGATGCGAAGTCGACGCCGAGGTTGGAGTAGAGACGCGTGATGACGGCGGTGGTGTGCGACTCAATCCGATCTATGATCGGCAAAACCAAAAAAGAAAACGCCGGTCGAGCGACCGGCGGACAAAAAGAAAACCGATCTAAAGATCGAAAAAAAGACTCGAGGGCAGCGGATCAACGGATCGGCGGACGAACCTCATACGGGTTGCGCGGCCCCCGGAGTAGATCATGGAGATCGACCTCCCGGGGGCGGCGCGGAAGCTTGGGCGGCGGCTAGGTTAGGATCGGCACCACTCTGATACCATGTAGAACGATAGAGAAAGGTTTGACGTAATGTGTTGGATGTTGTATTGAACCTCTCGGGTGAGTATATATAGGGGTACAAGTCTTGGGAGCCAAGAAGGCTATCCTAGGAATGATTACAAATCATATACTACCAAATACGCATATAACAAATACGGTCCTTTTTAATTGACTCAAATTTAGTACAAAGTTGTACTAAATCCGAGTCAATTAAAAAAGAACGGAGGAGTATATCTCTAACACTTTGTATATTTTCTGTAAAGAAGCTTTCAGGTGTTATTGTTCCTTGTGCTTGCAGGAGGAGGACGAAACGACAGATCATCTTCTAATCCAATGTGCTTATTCGAGGCAGCCATGGTTCCGATGCCTCAATCTGTTGAACCTTCCTGCTCCTCCCGACCTGGCCTGCTGCCTGATTAGCGTGAGGGATTTGATTCGGTGGTCATTTCGGCCTGCTGGAATCTGTGGAAGCAATATAAGTACAGGGTTTTGATTAACATCAACCAAAGCAGTCAGGAGGCAACCTTAGCGGAGTCGCAGGATTAGGCAAGAGCGGGAGCGGCAGGGATTGAAGTTGAGAGTATGTATAGTCAGTGTTTGCTGTTTTCTGTTGCTGTCCCCTCTTTTTGCACCAGTTATTTCAGCGAGGAGGCAAGGACGGTTACACTATTTAGACTGGGGTGTGGCTGTACTGCCACTGGAAATTTGGCATGCTGCCGTAACTGATACGGAGTATACACGGTGCTCCTGTGTTGGTGTGTCGTTCTCTTTCGGTCCTTCCCAAGCGTGTAGAAACATTTGTTGCAGTTCCAGCCATTAGATTTCCACAGAGAGTGTTGCACGGCTTCTCGCCATTCCTAAATTCGATAGAAAGAAATCACAAGTACGATTGCTGTTTTTTGTTTTGGACAGAGTCAAGTTGGTGGTGCGTCGTTATCTCGTGGATCGGAAATTCTCTGAAGAAAACACACATATGCTCATCCGTCTTCACGAAACTGGCGTCCCTGACATTTTTTTCCCTCCCGTCTTAAAACCATAGCGGGGTCCTGGGAAGCTTTGTTCGGTGAGAATGTACGGTCCGGTTTGGAGGAAAGAAGCCGTTGAGCGAACAGCAATGAAGAAGGCGTGACCTTGCTGCGATTTCAAGGTTTGGTTCAACAGTGATGATCATTTATGCTGTGCGGTCCTTTCGACCCGTCTATCTACCGAGGAGTACTTCTTGTTTTCAGAATTATATTATGGCTGGACTGGCTAATAAAAAACGGGTGATCTCTAGAAGGAACTAGCTAGTGATCATTTTAATTATCCTGGTCCTGGACTGGCTAATTATGTTGGTTTTTTGCTTCGGATTTTGGTTTTGGAATTATGCAGAGATGGACTATGATATCTGGGAGAATACTTGCCACACTGTGTGCGTGTCTATCTATATATGATCTACCCGGAACATACGTGTAGGCTGCTAGATTTGGATATGCTCTGATCCATCGAGCTTGCCACAGGCATCACCTCACCGCACACGTCCCTCTCGAAAAACCCTCGGCAGCGGGTATACGAGGCTGCTCTACGTACGCTGACTGGAGAGCGGGGAGGCCGGCCTCGCCGAAGAAGACACGGCGGCCACCACCCCCGGTCGCCGTCGACGCACGCGCTGCCCGCCATACCTTCATGGGAAGTCTGTGTCCAGCGCAGATTCGATTTCGGTTGCCGACTGGACCGACGCAGAGCTTGGAACTTGGAAGCGAGCGATGCTACGACGATCACAGCGGGCTGAAAACCTGGAACGAGGTAGCAAACAGCATCATTTAGGTGAACAGTTGCTATGGTGTGGTGTCTTGAGGCGACCGTGCACGTTGGGCGCATCTAGAGCTAACAGGTGACGTTTTTTGCCGGGACCTTCACGCGATGGGGTCGTCCGCTACGAGGCGGGAAGAATCTGCCCAACGCCCCGAATCTTAGTGGCACACTGGCACTGCTTACGGACACATGAGTGGCTGGCATCTGCTTATACTTTGGAATGAAGCAAAGGAAATAGTTCTGCTAATCATTGTCATCCCGATGCCAATGCCTAAATAAAACCGGAAACATGTACTTCTCTACAGTGTAGAACACTGCTTGAAGTGGGCAAATCTGGTCGCTTTAGGTGAAGAAGGACATTGCCACAAAACGAAGGCTTTTAAGGAACAATTCAAGGTGACTAAGGGCATGTACAAC
This sequence comes from Lolium multiflorum, assembly GCA_030979885.1. Classification (NCBI taxonomy): domain Eukaryota; kingdom Viridiplantae; phylum Streptophyta; class Magnoliopsida; order Poales; family Poaceae; genus Lolium; species Lolium multiflorum. The sequence continues at coordinate 270,032,252 of CM061748.1, read as the reverse complement.
GTCGGAGAAGTCACGTCTTCTCTTAGCTCTTCACATAGTCTATATAAGATAATAAATACAAGTTGATACGATACCTTCTCTTTTATTTTCATCCTTACTAATTATGAAGAATTGAGACGACTTCGAACACCCCCGTGTCGCTCCTCCTGGAGCGGCTCGGGCGGAGCCCACCAGCACCACCTAGCCGCCCCTCCCCCGGGTCCTCCCCCGCCGCGCGGTGGATGCCGCGGGCAAAGCCCGTGCGGTGGCCGGTGGCGGCGGGTCTTTCCCCGTAGCGACGATGCGAGATCCTCCCTCGATGGCGCCGGCCGAGCCAAGCGGGCGTTGGTTGGTGCGGGTGAGGCCGGCCACGCCAAGCGGGCGTCGGTGCGGCGAGGCCGACCGCGGCCAAGCGGCCGTTGGCGCGGCGAGGCCGGCCGCGTTCACGCGGCGTCGGAGCGGTTGTGCGCCGGGGCGGCGGGCCGCTGCGGCGGTCGCCGGCGAAGTGAGGTTGCTGCTCGCGCGGACGACGTCGGCGCGGGTAAGAACCTCGCCCAAGAGGCGCGGTGCGGAGGCGGGCGGGGCGCGGTTCGGCGGGCCGATGGAGGTCGGCTGCGGTGGCGTGCTGCTTTGCGCCTGGCCGCGCGGGCCCGATTGGGCCGGATCTGGGCAGCCCGGGCCGCGGCTTTCCCGTGGTGGCGCGATACACTACTCCGGCTGCTTCCAGTCATGGTGGAGCGGATGGCCAAGCGGTCCTTGCTCCAGATTTGGAGCTCGCGCTGAGGCGTTTGCAAGCGCCTGGTGACGGCTGGAAGTATGTGCGGTGCACACAGGCTCTTGGTTGCCGGCGGAGGTGCTGGTCATGAAGGCGTCTTTTGATGGTGCTCCGGCGAGGTATGTGGAGCAGTTGGGTGTGATGAGGTGTGCGAACTCAGGTTCCGGCGAGATGCGCGTCTCCGGATGAAAATCTTGCTCGACTCCCGTCGGTGCTGGTGACGACGTCACTATTGGGTGTCGTTCGCCGTGTTGGAGGTGTCACTGAGGAGATCGTGCACCTCTCCCACTCTTGGTTCTTGTCTTTGGGTGAAAACCTAAATCCGCTTGTCGGATTGGCGATGGCGGCATCCCCAATGTCGCGACTTTGTTGGAAGCATCGTTTTGGAGACTTAGTACCGATGGGAGCACATGGACTGCGGTCAAGCGGTTGGCCGGGCACTATCAATGGCGGAGTTCTTGGAGTCTGTGGTGATCATGGGTTGCCCCGTGGTGGCGATAGCAAGAGCACTCTCGACATGCAGACGGCGTCAGACGAGTCATGTTTCCGCCCTCTCAAGACCAGAGCGGCACATGCCGCCTCCCTTCGGTTATGTCTTCTCTCTCTGGTGTTGTTGAAGCCGACGAACAAGCTCGTGGCAAATGTGATCGATGCAACATGATTGGAGTGACCTTGGTGCTGTTGCAATGAAGTCGAAGTCGTCCCATCGTAAGCACGATGGATGATGTTCGGTGACGCTGCTTGCCCCGGTGGTGTGCTTTTATGTTTGTTTCGCTCCTAACCTTCCTGGCGTCCTTTATGTCTAGCGGTGCTTTTGTTGATGTAAAGGTTTTCGCTCGGTTTTCCTTCAATAAACTGAGCAGTTCTTGGTCTCTGTACCTTTTCTTCTAATGCAATGAACACAGCAGCTCTCCTGCTGTTATTCAAAAAATAATAAAAAATTATGAAGAATTAATTGAATTTTATTATAAATTTATTTTTCTAAAGAAATACATATGATAAAATGCAGAACATAACCTTACCTTATTTTCTAAAAGATAATCTCTTACTAAAAAATTGTGATCTTCTCTTTATCCATTCTTTCTTCGCCAACCATGTCAACCCAAACCAACCTATCGCCGGATACCAAATAAATGGTGCGCCGCCTCCCCACCACCTAGTTTGTGCTTGGCTGGAACGGACGCTCATCGGCGACGGTGCCGTAGCCAAAGCCGCAGCCGCAGTATGAGCCCATGGCCCCGGCACAACCCGATGACGAGGCGGAGCTGTCGTACTTCTACTTCGACGGCTCCTCTGACGGCTCCGAGTTCGATGAGTGAAATGAGATGTTCGTCGCAGATGCTAAGGCCGAGGCGACGGAGGAGGGGCGCAGTGGGCGCCGAGGAGCGGTTCCAGGGTGAACCGGAGCAGAACAGGCGGCGATCCTAGAGTCCTGTAACGCGCATCGCTAAGAGGGGATCTGGGAGCATGTGCTCAAGGAGACCAATGACGTGTAGATCTCGCACGAGCGGTCGGCCATGGATGAGGCAGGCCGCCTCCTCGTGGTGGTCCAGCGGCAGAGGCTGCTTGAGCTCAACGCTCAGCACCAGACCGAGGCGGCTGCCCGCGAGGAAGCGAGCCTCGCCCTGAATGCGGAGGCCGAGGTAGCTATTATGCACCGGCAACAGCTGCACGAAGTAAAGGCGGAACTGTGGGCGAGGATTCATGCGTCAAATGGGAAGAACAATGACGAGACATGCCCAATCCGCACCCTAACCGACGGCTAGTAGACTAGGGTTACTTTAAGTTTTACTGATGTTTAGTTTAAATTCCGCATAAGTATGAATACTTTCATCAAATTTTGTTTGAAGTCACCTAAATTCGCCTTGCTGTGCTTATTTCGTCAATTTTTGAATTTGCTTACATGGGGGGGGGGGCACCACTCCCCATATAGCCAGCAAAATGGCTCCGCCCAATGGGAGGACAAGCGAGCTAACTAAAAATCCGATGTGTCAGCTGCAAAAGAAAGCTGATGTCACAATTATATTGTACATGTACATGCCCTAAAGAATTATGACGCAGAATCTTTCCAGAAATGATTAATTCTATAGGATAGCTGGAAGAAAATCTTACCTATTAAAAATGGACCATTAATCATTTTTTATCACTCTCACAAAGGGCCACTGAGCATTAAATCACTGCCACAATTGGCATGCCGTATACTTAGAAGCTAACCACCACTACACTAATCAGCATTGCCTCGGCCCCGCGCTCTCGCACGGTCGCCTCCACGTTTACCAAACCGCCACAAAAGTCCGGCACGCCCAAAACCACCATGGCCGTGCCGTGCCGTGCCACGTTATAAACCCCTCTGCCCCCGCCCCACAAAAAGGCTCCCCAAAACCAGGTAACCTCCCTCTGCCCCAGACGGAAACGGTCACGTTCACAAGGTCCGTGCGCTCCCATGGCAGCGCCCGCGACGAACCTCCGGCGCTCGGAGCTGTGCGCGGCGGCGGTGTCGGCCGCCGACGCGGCGTCGTGGTGGTGCGCGGTGGCGCTCGTCGCGCTCGTGCTGGTGGGCGCGCTCAGCGCCGAGACCGGGGACGACGGCGAGGTGTTCCGTGGCCCGCGGCTCGGCGGCGGCGCGGCTCGGCCGTGCGACGAGGTGTACCTGGTCGGGGAAGGCGAGACGCTGCACACCATCAGCGACAAGTGCGGCGACCCGTTCATCGTGGAGAGGAACCCGCACGTGCACGACCCCGACGACGTCTTCCCGGGGCTCGTCCTCGCGCTCAGGCCGACGAGGAACACCTAACTTGTAGCCGTCTGGTCTGCCGTGGATGAGCAAGAACTCGAAGAGTTCTCTTCTCCCTGCTTCTTTTCGTTGGTTGGTTAGTTTGCCCCTTGTCAACTGCTCATATCGATGTTGTTTCTTCATGAAAAGGAGAAGAAAATGGTAAAGTTGTATATACTGATCATAAAAGAACCAATCGAAGCATATATAGGTCAGTGAGCCGGCTCTAGTTCCTCTAATTTCATATTGTGGATCGCACATCTTTTGTTCTTTCTTTTGGTATCCTCATCTCTTTGCTTGGACGTGGTATTTCCGTTCGTTTATGAGGATACTTCCCGTGCTTAGGCTGGCCATAGTGGTAAGTATCATGTTATAATATCATGCATATGATACTTTTGTATGGTACTATCTCCATAGTGGTTAGTATCATGAAGTAGTATCATAGTTATGCTATATTTATTGTTTTTTAGAATCTCAATGCAAATATATGCACAAGATTTGTTTGGAATTAACTTTTCTCGTGACATGCGATATGATACAGTATCCACCTATGTTACTCTAATCTCCTCTCTCCTCCTTAATTAGCTGCCACATCAACATTTTTGTGGGACCAATATGTATGATACTAGCTATGGTACTAGCACTATGGCAACAATCGTTAGTAAGCTGCAACAGAAAGGAATTCACAGAAGATAGTTCCAGTGGGAAAGGCTCCACTTTAATTCATTACTTTGGAAATGTCACCAGATTAGGCTCTTGCGTCCTTTTCAACAGTACATCGATCATGGTACATAGGTTGTAACCTACGGTACGTGGTCACAATAAAAGGTATATAAATGAGGGAGAAAAGTGTCCATGACGAAGCACTATTGTGGTGTAACGCTCTGTGGCGTACTTAAATTGGGACCAAAATTATCTGTTAACGTTTGGTTTGCCACCTCCAAGGGTGCCACATAGTGGAGGGAGGCACCTCGCCTTGTGTGAGGACTCGAGGAGTATAGGGTGGGCCGGTGTGAGCGTTGAAGATACATCACGTCTCTATTGTGTAATTATCCCTTAACCTTTACTTACTTGTACTACCTAATTATAGTTTGTATCTTGTCTAGCTAGTTGTATCTTGTCATATAAGTTGATCATCTAGTTGCATGATCAAGAGAACTAGTATTCTTGTCAAGTCTTTACAACCCATCACAATCACAAAGGTTGTAATGAGGAATTGAGTTAGGGATGGAGTCGCTGGCCATGATGACGGTTGCTAAAAGGCGTCGACCCTAGGTCTTGACCGTGTTGACGATGCTAGTAGTGTTGATATAATTGGTAAGAAATTCCTCTATTTTGCTCTTTGTGCAGTACAATGACAAGGTAACAGTTTTTAAACATGCCTTGCAAGGGTTGTTTGCCACAACCCATTCAATGATCTTAGGATTTGTGCCATGTTGTTCATTCCACTCTTCAAAGCATTTGTTGGTATATCTTGAGCCATATAGCGACTTCGTATTTGTGCAAGTTTCTACAATCTGATTACTGTTCTGAACAATTAATAGACAAGGTCATTGTGCAAAAAGTGACGAAGACCGAGAGCAAAAAAAAAAGAGAAAACAAGGCCTCTCCCATGAGGATCAGAGCACATCTTCAGGGGCACTGTCTCAACAGCGAAGACATGGAGTCCCACTGAGTAGAGCATGGCCTCTCTTACGAAAAAATAGAGCATGAACATAGCAGGCATTTTATCTGGGTAGTTTGGAAGATCGTGTGTACTCCTTCCATTCATAAATTTTTTGCCCGACTTTGTCTAGATACGAAGGTATATACACATGTTTTAATTATCTAGAAAAAATTGTGCAGCTCTTTTAGGGACGGAGGAAGTATTTTATTTTTAAAAGTACAGTCAGTTAGTCATCAAGGCGGATGAAAGCTGATCGATCAAGACCAAGACATATACAACAGTTTGTATAACAAGTCTTTCAATTCTTTTTTTTTTTAGAAACACGGTACAAACGCATGCGTTCGTATACACGCCATGGGCGGCGCCAGGGGTATGCCCCTGTATGCCCAGGCATACCAATAGATTTTGGTCCAAACTTTTTTTTTATTAGGCCCAAGCGATCAAGCCCATGAAACAGGCAAATCTGCTCGCTCGGACGCTGCCTCCGTTACGTATCGAGAAGCTGCCTCCTCCCAGCGACGGCCGACGGAGCGACCCAGCCCCAGCCTCCGTATCGTTCCAAAGCAACGAGGCACAGAGATAGAGCCAACCCTAGGCGATTGGCGGCTGGGCAGGGCACCACCGCGCCGGCGATGGGCGACCGACGGCGACCGCCTCACCGGCGGCGACCTGCGGGCTGCAGCCAGGAGGACTCGGCGACTCGCAGCCTCGCGCCCTCGCAGGTACGAATTCTCTCCTCTCTTGCCTCTTCTGCTCTTCCCCATTCCGATTTAGGATTTAGATGTTCATAGTTGTCTATTAGATTCGAAATTACCTGCACCAAATTAGTATTTTAGGTATTTAGGAGAGCAGTAGATTACTAAACTAGCACTAAAATTAGTAGATAGAAAATCAGAGTAGGCCATTTGTTCATATCTCAATTTTTCCATTGTTTTGGTTGTTATGTAGATGAAGAAAAAGAATGGTGCTGGGCTGCTGGAAGATGAGTGATGATTACTTGAAAAATTGCATGGTTACATTTGTTGAGAGAAAATTATTCAATCAAGTGAAGGATGAGGATGTTACCAATCTCTTCCAAAAGGGTGCCCGCAAAGTTATATTGTAAGAGGTACTGCCTCTTTCCATTGAAATTTGTTGCTGTACTTCAATTTGTATGGATTTATGCACTTTAGTATTATGTATTGTACTGGAATAATTGTTATAGTTCTACTGAAATTATTGTCCAACTGAAAATATAGTCTATATAGGCTTTTGTTTGTGCTTTTCTAAGATTTGTAAGAATTGTAGGCGTTTGAACGTGTTTTTCTTTGCTTTGACAACATTTTTTTGGCTGGTGGGAATACCCACCACCATTTTCCTGGCGCCGCCACTGATACACGCGCATACACTCACCCCTATGAACGCACACACGCACACCCTACCCCTATGAGCACCTTTAGAAGACTGAGCCGGCAGATTGGAAATTGACGAAGTCACCACAGGCGCCTCGCTGTCGACGGGAACGTCGCCTCCCACTGAATGAATATTCCACCTTTACGAGACACACAGATGTCAAACCTGGGGTTTGAACTCTATGGGCTGGGGGTACAACCACCCTCCTAACCACCCAACCTCAGGTTGGTTCTCAACAAGTCTTTCAATTCTGGTTGGAGTGCAAGTGCTTTTTGCATGACCAGATGTCTCTTGTTAGGTTACTAGCCCACGACAAGAAAGCGAAACTCTAAAGCAAGAGGCACATCAAGTTATGCACCAACTAATCTTCTCTCTAGTGGCGATGGCAAACTAGATTTTAAAGAAAAGAGAGCAAAGACATGCTTTGCCGCCCCATATAGAAAATACAGAAAAAACCGGAATAACAATAACAAACACCAAATTAAGGCATGTTATTTGACAAATTTGAGAAGGACCGGCTGTTTGGCACTCATTATCTATCTGTATGTATGTTCAGAGAGTCGCATGTTGCAGTAATCCAAGAATTGTTGTACTGTTTGAGGAAGAAAACTGTTTCAGGAATGAAAAAAAGAGATGGGCTATAACTTCTTTTTTTTTTGAACAGAAGATGGGCTAGAGGTAGAAGTATAAGCGTGGGCTATGAGAGAGAAATGGGCTTTAAGAATACAAACTAGTAGTAATTTTGAAGGAGCGGCGTGGGCAGAAAGCAATGCAGCCCACACAGGGCAGAGATAACTGGGCCTCTCCGACTTCGTGAAACGCGGGGCGCGGCTAAGAAATTGTTTGGACCGCCCAAGAAAATGGCTTGGAACTCGAGCGAGCGGGCCACAAGCCCACAACCTGTGGTCGAGGCCGCACGGCCGCGTTGACGAAGAAAGAGGCTGAACGCTGATTTTGCACGGGCCGGGTCACGCGCGCTTGTGGTTGTGGTTGGCAATCGGGGAGCGCCGCGCACGGCGACGGCGGCGATGTCGTGGCCACGAGTGCCGTGCGCCGGCAAGATCGGGGCAACGGCGACCGGACGATGCCCGGTTCGTGTTACACGACGCATATGCGTGTACATAACGTCGCCGTCCGACAGGCCAAAACGCCACCCACCGCTGCAAAAAGGGACAAATTTTTGATCGAGGACCATGCACGAGATCTCGTGGCTAGTGGATGCGCATCACCGGGTCCAAAACCAGAGCTTGATTATTGCGATCGACCCGTCGTCGTCCTCCTCCTGAACCAGCGACACATGCTGCAACCTGTCCGAGAACAGTGCGCTTGGTTGTGGAACAAGCTTGGAACCGACGAAAAACGGAGAGCGACAGGCGGGCGATGGTCACCGGGCACCGTCGCATTCGCTCGGACTCGATAGACAGGTATTTCTGTCTTGTTAGATTCCCTTCGTCGCGCGCTCATGCCTCTGCGCGTGCGTGCGTGCACGAGTCGGTAGCTGGAGGACCAACCAACTGAGTACAGTAACGGTATTTCGCTTTGAGACGTCGGTTTCTATAGAACCAATGACGGAGGTTAGGACGGCGGTGGTTGCAGGGACTCACCGGAGAAGAGGAAGAACCATGGAAGGGCAGCGCTAATGTCGATCGAGAGCTAGCTTGAGCTTGGTTCTCGGTCACCCAAGACCTATACGCGTCCAAAGAAAATGCACACTACCCAGCGGCCAGCAAGTAGTTCTAGGCTTCTAGCAACGGAGAGCGAGAAACAAACAAAAAAAAAAAAACAAAAAAAAACAAAAAAAAGAGGTAAGGTTTGACGCGAGATCGCTACGGCTTTGTCATTAGACATTCACAACGAGGAGAAACAGGTTCTGGAAGGAGTACACCATACCAGTGAAATATATAAGAGAAAACATAAAATTGTACCTAAAGTGGTGCGTAGAAGTGCGAGGTTACATAAGAAAGTCTGATTGCTTTGGTAAAACATGAAAGGTGGTTTCTGGAATAGTGATGGTTTTAAAGATCTGGCAAAACATATATTTATACGCGAAATTTTCAAAGAATATAAACTTGATTTTTTTTTTTGCCATTTTTGAGACCGGTAGAGATAATTTTGCAGGGCCTTTTCTCAGTAATTTATCCGGAGGTCAGGATATCCAATGGTACTGTGTGCCGCCAATAGGGTGTCCGGGAGGGATTCTTGTCGGTATTAAAATCTCCTCTCTAACTATTCAGCAAATAGTCACTGGTGAGAGATGTGTTAAGTAATAAGTGACTTCTAGATCGGAAAATTTCAGGTGGGTTTTAGTTGCGGTCTATGGTGCTGCTCAAGATGAGAAAATACCAGAGTTTCTAGCGGAATTAGTACGAATATGTGAGGATGAGCCTCTCCCAATGCTTGTTGGTGGAGATTTCAATATAATAAGGCGTAAAGAGGAAAAGAACAATGAAAACTTTAATGCATATTGGCCCTCTGTTTTCAATGCTATCATCTAGAGTCTGAACTTGAGAGAAATAGCTCTCTCAGGAAGACACCCTTGAGCAAATAGACGAGACACTCCGACTTATGAAAAAAATAGATAGAATTATGGCCACCGTTGAATGGGAGCAAAAATTTCCGCTAGTGTCGGTGAGGCCTCTTACTAGGTCTGGTTCTGATCATACGCCTCTTGTTATCTACTCTAGGGAACAATCTTTCATGGGTAATAAGTTTCATTTTTCATGTGAGCTAGCTTGGTTAAAACAAGAGGAGTTCTTTCAAATGGTGGCTAGGGAGCGACTTCGGTTTCTGTAGAATATAATCCAATGGAAGTGTGGCAAAATAAAATTCGCCATGTCAGTCAATATTTACGAGGATGGGCAAAGAACCTAAGCAACACATATATCATTGGCTTAGTATTATTAATGTCCTTGATAGGAAGGCCGAGGTTACTCCTCTAGATGAGGATAAGAGAAAGGAGATGAGTAATGCCCTTCATGCGGTTGCTAAGTTACGCAGGATGAACAATCTACATGGGCTCAAAGGTCTAAGGTTAAATATTATTCAAGAAGGGGGCGATAATACTAAATATTTTCACCTTATCGTAAATGGTAAACATAGAAGAAAGAAAATATTTCATCTAGAACAAGATGAAGGGATGATCATAGGTCAAGAGAACCTTAAAAACTACATCTTTGAATATTATAAACAATTATTTGGTCCATCGGCTAGGTCTTCTTGCGCGATGGATGAGTCGATAATTCATGATATCTAACAAATTTCAGCTGATGAAAACATCATCTTAACTACGGATTTTACCAAAAAAAAAGTTTTCAAGGCAATCTCGCAAATGAAAAAAAAAAGCGTCCGGCCCGGATGGGTTTCGAGTTGAATTTTACTAACACTTCTAGAAAATCATTAAAAGGGATCTCATGGCAATGCTTCAAAGTTTTCAAACAAGAGATTTGCCTCTATTTCATCTAAATTTTGGCACCATCATTTTATTGCCAAAAAAGAAAACGTGATTCAGATTCAACAATATTGTCCAATATGTCTCCTAAATGTTAGTTTTAAGGTCTTCAGTAAGTTTGGGACTAATAGAGTGACATGCATAGTTGAGAACGTGATTCAACCCACACAAACGGCCTTATGCATGGTAGGCATATACTTGAAGGGGTAGTGTTACTCCACGAGACCATTCATGAACTTCACGGGAAGAAAATAGATGTTGTTCTCTTTAAATAGATTTTGAAAAATCTTATGATAAAGTAAATTGGTCTTTCTTGCAACAAGCTATGCCTATGAAGGGTTTTGATCCCAAATGGTGTGAGTGGGTTCAGCGGTATATCAAAAAAGGATAGTGTCGTCATTAGAGTGAATGACGACATAGGCCATTATTTTCAAACAAAGAAAGGTTTGCGACAGGGGATCCTCTATCTCCCATTCTGTTTCATATTGTTGCTGACATGTTTGCAATCATTATTGCGAGAGCTAAAGAAGAAGGGCAACTGGGCGTTTTGATTCCTAATTTAGTTGATGGGGGGCTATCGATCCTACAATATGATGATGATGATACTATTCTATTTATGGAGCATGATTTTGATAAAGCACTTAATATGAAGTTAGTTATATGTATTTTCGAGCTGCTCTCTGGTCTCAAGATAAATTTTCATAAGAGTGAGATTTTATGTTTTGGGAAAGTGAAAGAATTCGAGGGCCAATACAAAATCTTTTTGGCTACGATATAGGTTTGCTTCCTTTTAGATATCTTGGAATTCCAATCCACTTTCGAAAAATAAAAATGGTGAATGGAAACAAGTGAAAGATAGATTTGAAAAGAAACGTAGTGGTTGGGTGGGCAAGTTGCTTTTGTACGTCGATAGGCTTATTCTCATAAATTCGTTCCTCACAAGTTTACCGATATTTATGCTTTCCTTCTTAGAAATTCCAATAGGGGCGAGAAAGAGACTAGATTTCTTCAGATCTCGTTTCTTTTGGCAGAGTGATGGACACAAAAGGGAATATAGATTAACGAAATGGGACGTCATCCATAGACCAGGGCGGGTTGGGTATTGATGTGTTAGAGCTTAATAATAAGAGTTTACTTACCAAATGGTTATATAAGCTCAGAAATGAAGAGGGAGTGTGGCAATAATTACTTCATAACGAATATCTAAAAACAAAACCCCTCTCACATGTCTCTGCAAAACACACATAATCCCCTTGGAAAGGTTTAATTAATGTCAAGGATGACTTCTTTGGTAGGGGTTCACTCGACATGGGTAATGGACTTAACAGTAGATTTTTGGGAGGACACGTGGTTAGGGGAGGCACCTCTAAGGGATCAATACTCAAATTTATATAATATAGTTAACCATACCAATGTCACAGTGGTCCATGTCTTGGGATCAGCTCCTTTAAACATAGGCTTTAGAAGAGTGCTATCGGGTAATAAATGGGATAGATGTGTGCATCTTGTGGTAAGACTTATGAGGGTCCAGCTGACCAACAATGAGGATGTTTTCAAGTGGTCTCTCACTACTTCGGGTTCTTTCTCTGTTAGATCAATGTATCTTGACTTGCTGAATGATCAAACGATTTACCTTCGAAAAGATATTTAGAAGATCAAGGTTCCACTCAAAATCAGAATTTTTATGTGGTTTCTTCATAAAGAAGTGATTTTAACTAAATATAATCTTATCAAACGATTATGGCATGGCTGCTCTAAGTGTTGTTTTTGTTATCAAGTGGAAACACTACAACATATTTTCTTTATGCCCTTTTGCAAGAATCATTTGGAGGTTCATTTTTATGACTTTTAATTTACCTCCTCCATCTAGTGTTGCAAATTTGTTTGGAAATTGGCTAAGTGGAATTGCAAAAAAGGATAAAGGACACATACGAGTTGGCGTGTGCGCTTTATTATGGGCTATATGGAATATCCGTAATGATTTCATCTTTAACAGAAAAATTTATACATCATTTATGCAGGTTATCCCTTTGGTTACGCATTTGATCCATAAGTGGTCCTTTCTCCAGTCGGCGGAGGAGCGCCAGGGCATGGATACTAGGTGCAACCGTTTGGCGACGGTAGCACCGAATTTCTACAACCGATGCGGTTGGCGGTTTGAGAGGCGCCTCACCCCATGATGTTCTGGTGCTTTTTTCTTCTAGTCATTTTTAGGTGGCTCGTTCATGTTGAGACTCTTTGTGAACCATGAGATGTAATAATTTGTAATACTTTTCAAATAAGTTTTAATAAAGGTTCGTATGTATCGATTGACGCAGAGATCGGGAAAGCCTATTTGTTTTTAAAAAAACATAATATGCTGATACAAATTACTCCCTCTCTCACGGTTCATTAGATGTGCGCGTATCCCTAGATCGTAAATTTGATCAAGTTAGCATTAGTTATATGTTATAAAAATTATATCATTAGAAAGTTTAGATGTTCTATTTTCTAATAATATAATTTTACATTATATAATTTAAATTATATATGTTAAATTGACGATATAAGAATACGAGAAAGACTAGTAACTGAGATGGAGGGAGTATGAAACATTGGAAGACATCTACATTGTTCTTTGTATAATCGCCATGACTTTACTCTGACATATACTAGGGCCGAAGTTTTAGCATGTCCTAAGATATAATAATTTTAGCATTACACTGAGTAGAAGCAAAATGTATCGACGTATGTTGATGTTGCACCATAGACTTGGTGTAACTATGAACAGATTAATCCGTCGTCAGAAAACAAAACGACAATAGCTCCTTAGTATACCTTTTCAGGGTAGAGATGTTTTTTATGATAAGAACAAGAACAATAGTGTAGCCGGCAGCTGGCTATAGTAGTTTGCCATGTCATCTATAGTCAACATTTACCTAGCATGTACAATAGTGGACTATAAAAATGTAATACTTTGATAACATATGGTCCACATTTTAGTCTCACAAAGTGCCTAGGAGCACGTGCAATGAGCTGATTCTTGCATAAGAGCACACTTCTCTTCCCTCTCCCAACTAAGCAAAAATGTAATATTTTATTTCTTATAGCCAACTAACCGTACCTTATTGTACTTGCTCTAAAGAAGCAGGCAGAGAAGTAGCTTTGATAAACATCTTTTTCTCTGTAGGAATATGATCAGTGCAAGAGGTGATCGATCGGTAGCGTGAACTACATGTAAGATGAGCTAAGCTAGAGTAGCTGAGTAGGCGAAGAATCTTTCTACTCCACGATGGATTAGGACAGAGGAAGAAAAATATCATCTTTCCATTCCACGTCGGAATTAAGCCGCCTGCCAAAGCTACCGTCCTTTCATGTCTCTCACTTATTGGTTCTAGTAATAGTAGACTTGTTGCATATCTCTCTTTTTTTTTTTTTGCGGGGGAGACTTGTTGCATATCAACCGTAGCATAACTAACCCGACAGATTAAACATGCGAGTCGATCCGATGCGAGGCTTGGTTGTGACTAATTGCGATTAATTGCCGGTGTGGCTAGGCCAGACCTGTCGCCACTAGAATCCAAGCTGCACCCACGTGATGTGTGTAGAACATGCGGGTCCATCCGATACGAGACTTGGTACCAACACGTATTTTCGAAAGGTAAGCGATTTTTTTGGCATTTGGGTGCCGCGAAAGTTGAGTGAACTTACTCAACTATTAAGTTACATACTTATCTGATCACTAAGTTATAAAAGTATCGGAAGGACAAGTTTCCTTTAAACTATTTAACTATTTATGTAGATCTTGTGATTTTGCATCTTCTACGCGTAAACTTTTATTTAAATTTTTTGGAGGCATGTAAATACAGATTTTTGGCTCGCACAATAAACCTAGGTTCCAACACGTATTTGCACACAAGTTATAGATTTCAATCACTACAGGAAACCGTCAAGATGCCGACGTCTAAAACCTGTGCCGACGGCTTTTTATCGGAACCGTCGGCATAGGTCCCGAACAGGACAGACCAAGAAGAAGGTTGTCAACACAGCAAATTCGTCGGCACAGTAAAGTTTGTGCAAAAAGGCCGTCAACAAGGGGTCTCCGCTGTGACGGTGAGGCGACGTCGTGAATTTTCCTCCCTCTATCCCTAGGCACAAGCCCTAAACTTTTTCTCCCTCAAGTTTTAAGTTTCAACCGAATGATAGGAAATGATAAAAAAAATTAAAAAAATAAAACCGTTTGACATTCATGTATGTTATGCAACCTACTATAGTAGGGAAATTAACAAATTTGAATCTCTACTTTTTTTGTAAAAAATATTATTTCTCATTAAAATGGCATTATCTTTTGCATACGACGTAAAAAAATATAAAACATATCAAAATAATCGTCTCAAAAAGTTACATCTGAATTCATCTGGGTTTACCCGCTTGCCATTTGTTTAGATTCTCAAAATTTCGAATGGAAATATGAAAGCATGAAGATTTTAGTTTTGCCATAAATTCAAAATTTTATATTTATTTATTTATTTATTAAAAATTAATAATTGCATTCTGCATAAAGATTATTATTACTTAATCATTGATTTTATTTAATTTTTTTTTAAAATTCATAATAATAATGAGTTGTGATATCAGTCTAACGGTTAATAGGATTAATATGTTAGTATTATCAACAATGTTTCGTTATATTTCATGGAAGCTCAGCTAGAAGGAACGCAGAAGTTAAGAGCATCTCCACCGGCGGCCCCCAAGTATGCGCCGGCAGAAGGGCCGGCAGAGCATCCTCTATTTGGGGATGCTGCTCACACACCGGCGCCCCCCATACGCCAGCCTTTGAAATTTAAAATCAAAATTTTAAAACGATATTCATACGAAGTTCGAACGAAATTTGTAAAAATTTAACATGAATTTGAACTAAAACACTAAATAAAATAAAATATCTAGGTGCGTCGGGAGTCTAAGGCGCTGAAGTCCAGGTCGTCACCGTTGTCGTTGGATGGCCCGAAGGACCAGCTGCCGTCCTCGTCGACCTCCTCCTCGTCGGCCTTCTCCTCCTTTGGCGCCGGTAGCTCCGATGGTCCGGCGAGGTTGACGAAGTTGGCGTCGTGGTCCTTGGCAGACCACACCGCCGCTTGCAGCGGGGCGATCGCGATATGCCGGTAGTCTTCGTCGACGGAGCGGCCAAGAATGAAGTTCTGGCCGGGGAACTCCTCCTCGTCGTCGTCGCCACGGAGGGTCGCGTGCGCCTCGGCCTCCTTCTCCACCATGTCTTGGTGGCGAGGCTACGGCATCCTCCTCCTTGACGCGGGGGCGGCGGCCCGACCTCGTCGTCCGACGGGCCGGAGCAGAGGATGCGCGCCTCGCCTCGTCGCGGATGACGACGCCTCCGGAAGGAGGCGCGGGTGCGGCCGAGCGCGTGCATGCGATGGCAGACAACGATCCGGTGCGCGAGCTTCCGGACGCCGTGGTCCTTTCCGGCGCCCTGTGCAGGGTCGGTGTCGGCGCCATGCACGCCGTCTGCGGGAAGAACAGTGGGTCCCGTTGCCCATCGCCGCGGACGCGCTGGCGGAAGCCGTACTGGCGGAGCATGTTGTCGACGTCGCGACCGTACCACCAGGACGGTGTTGAAGCGGCCGCTCGCGGTTGGCCATCCGCGCGAGCTCGGCGCGCTCGTCTTCGCCGTGCCCAGGCCGGGCTATCGCCGGCCTGGCAAGCTCCCTCCCTGGCGTCTCCCGGTCGTTCCGGCAGGGCCCCGAGCTCCGGCGACGGCTTGGAGGTGCGATGAGACCGGACCACGGTGCAGACAGATGTCGCCGTCGATGATGCCGCCGAGCACGCCGCCGTCGCTGCTGCCGGCCTCGTCGTTGTGCGCCATCATCGGCGGGGTTAATGGGATGTTTTCGCGGCGGTTGGACGGCGGTGGCTAGGGTTGGACGGCGGGTGACGAGGCGGTTCCTCGGCAATGCCCACCATGAGGGGCTTGGGTTTAGAGAAAGGCGACGATGGAAGTTCCGGGATCGCGAGATGGCACGACGTACCCAGGTTCACGTCCCCGCGGTGGAGGATCGCTATGTCCTGCTAGCAATCCACTATATGAATATATGTGTACAGGGGGCTGATACGTCTCAAATGTATCTATAATTTCTTATGTTCCATGCTTGTTTTATGACAATACCTACATGTTTTGTACACACTTTATGTCATTATTATGCGTTTTCCAGAACTAACCTATTGACGAGATGCCGAAGGGCCAGTTGCTGTTGCTGTTTTTGGTTTCGAAATCCTAGTAAGGAAATATTCTCGGAATCGGACGAAATCAATGCCCAGCATCCTATTTTTCCACGAAGCTTCCGAACACCCGAGAGAGGCCGAGGGGGCCACTAGGCCACCGGACGCCGTGGTGGCGGCCCAGCCTTGGCCGCGCCCCTATTGTGTCACCGCCTCGTCGCCCTCCGACTCCGCCTCTTCGCCTATTTAAAGGTCCCTGACCTAAAACCTCGATACGGAAAAGCCACGGTACGAGAAACCTTCCGAGCCGCCGCCATCGCGAAGCCAAGATGGGGGACAGAGTCTCTATTCGGCACGCCGCCGGGAAGTGCCCCCGGAAGGCTCCTCCATCAACACCACCGCCATCTTCATCAACGTTGTTGTCTCCCATGAGGAGGAGTAGTTCTCCATCGAGGCTCTGGGCTGTACCGGTAGCTATGTGGTTCATCTCTCTCCTATGTACTTCAATACAATAATCTCATGAGCTGCCTTACATGATTGAGATTCATATGATGATGCTTGTAATCTAGATGTCATTATGCTAGTCAAGTGGATTTTACTTATGTGATCTCCTAAGACTCCTTGTCCCACGTGTAAAGGTGACATGGTGTGCACCGTGTGGGTCTCTTAGGCTATATTTCACAGAATACTTATTCATGTTATGAATGGCATAGTGAAGTGCTTATTTATATCCCTTTATGATTGCAATGTGTTTTGTATCACAATTTATCTGCGTGCTACTCTAGTGATGTTATTAAAGTAGTTTATTCCTCCTGCCGGTGTAATGGTGACAGTGTGTGCATCGTGTAGTACTTGGCGTAGGCTATGATTGTGATCTCTTGTAGATTATGAAGTTAACTATTGCTATGATAGTATTGATGTGATCTATTCCTCCTTTCGTAGTGTGAAGGTGACAGTGTGCATGCTATGTTAGTATTTGGTTTGGTTATGTTGATCTGTTATGCACTCTAAGGTTATTTAAATATGAACATTGAATATTGTGGAGCTTGTTAACTCCGGCATTGAGGGTTCGTGTAATCCTACACGCTAGTGGTGTTCATCATCCAACAAGAGGGTGTAGAGTCTAGCATCTATTTATTTATTCTCATATGTGATCAATGTTGAGAGTGTCCACTAGTGAAAGTATGATCCCTAGGCCTTGTTCCTAATATCGCTATCGCTGCTTGTTTATGTTTTACGCTTGTTTACTTCCCGCAATATTACTACCATCAATCGCACGCCGCAAGCACTTTTTCGGCCGTACTCGCTCATATTCATTCATACCACTTGTATTTCACTATCTCTTCGCCGAACTAGTGCACCTATTAGGTGTGTTGGGGACACAAGAGACTTCTTGCTTTGTGGTTGCAGGGTTGCTTGAGAGGGATATCTTTGACCTCTTCCTCCCCGAGTTCGATAAACCTTGGGTGATCCACTTAAGGAAACTTGTTCTACAAACCTCTCGCTCTTGGAGGCCCAACACTGTCTCTGATTAGAAGCACCCGTAGACATCAAGCACTTTTCCCGCGCCGCGTCGGAGGAAAGGTAAAGGCTCTCATACTCCGGTCCAGGTAACTAAGTACTTTTCTGTTGTTGTGTGTGTGCTCGAAGCTATTTTTTTAGATCCTGCAATTGCATCTTTTTGTTTCTTGTTTACACTAGTTAGGCCTAATGGAGAACAACACAATGAGAGATCTTTATGAACTTTATCTTGAATTAGGACATGATGTGTTTGAAGAGAAAATTAAAAACCCATGGAACTTATGCATGCTAATGGGAATGTTATTAGTATGAATGCTTTGAACACCATTGTTGCTAATGCTATGGAAGAATTTAAGCTTGGGGAGGTCGGTTTTGATGAAAATGATCTCTTTAGCCCTCCGGGTATTGAGGAGAAAGTTTATGTTGATTATGATATGCCTCCCATATATGATGATTATAATAGTGGTCTTTTGGTGCCGCCTACTATGGAGGATAAAGTTTATTATGATGATACTATACCTCCTATATTTGATGATGAGAATAATAATGATAGCTACTTTGTTGAATTTGCTCCCACTACAACTAATAAAATTGATTATGCTTATGGAGAGTAATGATACTTTTATGCATGTGAATAAGAATGCTTTATGTGATACTTATATTATTGAGTTTGTTCATGATGCTACTGAAAGTTATTATGAGAGAGGAAAATATGGTTGTAGAAATTTTCATGTTACTAAAACACCTCTCTATATGCTGAAATTTTTGAAGTTACACCGGTTTTATCTTCCTATGCTTGTTACTTTGCTCTTCATGAACTTGTTTATTTACAAGATTCCTATGCATAGGAAGCATGTTAGACTTAAATGTGTTTTGAATTTGCTTTTTGATGCTCTCTTTTGCTTCAACTCTTATTTCTTGGGAGTGCATCATTGAAATTACTGAGCCCATCTTAATGGCTATAAAGAAAGCACTTATTGGGAGATAACCCATGTGTTTATTTTACTACAGCACTTTTGTTTTATATTTGTGTCTTGGAAGTTGTTACTACTGTAGCAACCTCTCCTTATCTTTATTTTATTGCATTGTTGTGCCAAGTAAAGTCTTTGATAGTAGGGTTGATACTAGATTTGGATTACTGCGCAGAAACAGATTTCTGTCTGTCACGAATCTGGACAGAATTCTCTGTAGGTACCTCAAAAAAATCTGCCAATTTACGTGCGTGATCCTCAGATATGTACGCAACTTTCATTCAATTTGGGCATTTTCATCTGAGCAAGTCTGGTGCCACTTTAAAATTCGTCTTTACGGACTGTTCTGTTTTGACAGATTCTGCCTTTTATTTCGCATTGCCTCTTTTGTTGTGTTGGATGGATTTCTTTGTTCCATTGACTTCCAGTAGCTTTGTGCAATGTCCAGAAGTGTTAAGAATGATTGTGTCACCTCTGAACATGTGGAATTTTTGATTATGCACTAACCCTCTAATGAGTTTGTTTTAAGTTTGGTGTGGAGGAAGTTTTCAAGGGTCAAGAGGAGGATGATATACTATGATCAAGAAGAGTGAAGAGTCTAAACTTGGGGATGCCCCGTGGTTCATCCTCGTATATTTCAAGAAGACTCAAGCGTCTAAGCTTGGGGATGCCCAAGGCATCCCTTCTTCATCAACATTATCAGGTTTCTTCTCTTGAAACAATATTTTTATTCGGTCACATCTTATGTACTTTACTTGGAGCGTCTTTGCTTTTGTTTTTGTTTATGTTTGAATAAGTTCATCCTTGTGTGGAGAGAGACACGCTCCGCTGGTTCGTATGAACACATGTGTTCTTAGCTTTTAATGTTCATGGCGAAGGTTGAAACTGCTTCGTTCATTGCTATATGGTTGGAAAAAAGTGCCGCATGTGGTAATTGGTATAATGTCTTGAATAATGTGATACTTGGCAATTGTTGTGCTCATATAGATCATGTTTAAGCTCTTGCATCATGTACTTTGCACCTATTAATGAATAACTACATAGAGCTTGTTAAAATTTGGTTTGCATGATTGTTCTCTCTAATTCTAGATATTTTCTGGTTAAGGTGTTTGAACAACAAGGAAGACGATGTAAAGTCTTATAATGCTTACAATATGTTCATATGTGAGTCTTGCTGCACCGTTTTATACTTGAGTTTGCTTCAAACAACCTTGCTAGCCCAAAGCCTTGTACTGAGAGGAAATGCTTCTCGTGCATCCAAAACCTTGAGCCAAAACCTATGCCATTTGTGTCCACCATATCTACCTACTATGTGGTATTTCCTGCCATTCCAAGTAAATACTTCATGTGCTATCTTTAAACAATTCAAATGCTATTATCTCTTATTTGTGTCAATGTTTTATAGCTCATGAGGAAGTATGTGGTGTTTATCTTTCGATCTTGTCATTTACTTGACTTTCACAATGGACTAGTGGCTTCATCCACTTATCCAATAATTTTGTAAAAAGAGCTGGCAATGGTTCCCAGCCCCAATTAATCAACCTTCATTAATAATTCTCTTCACATGTTTTGCTCTGATTTATCAGTAAGCAACTTAATTTTGCAAATAGACACTCCTTCATGGTATGTGATTGTTGGAAGGCACCCGAGGATTCGGTTAGCCATGGCTTGAGAAAGCAAAGGTTGGGAGGAGTGTCATCTAAAAAATAAAAAAATATAAACTAAACTAAAGTACATGTGTAAACAAAAGAGAAGAGGGATGATCTACCTTGCCTGGTAGAGATAACGTCCTTCATGGGAGCCGCTCTTGAAAGTCTGGATGATAAGGTAGTTAGAGTACCATTACCATTCGTTGACAACAACAAACACCTCTCAAAACTTTACTTTTATGCTCTCTATATGATTTCAAAACTTGAAAAGCTCTAGCACGTGATTTAATCCCTGCTTCCCTCTGCGAAGGGCCATTCTTTTACTTTATGTTGAGTCAGTTTACCTACTTCTTTCCATCTTAGAAGCAAACACTTGTGTCAACTGTGCATTGATTCTTACATGTTTACCTATTGCACTTGTTATATTGCTTTATGTTGACAACTATCCATGAGATATACATGTTACAAGTTGAAAGCAATTGCTGAAACTTAATCATCCTTTGTGTTGCTTCAATGCCTTCTACTAAGAAATTATTGCTTATGAGTTAACTGTTATGCAAGTCTTATTGATTCTTGTCTTGAAAGTACTATTCATGAAAAGTCTTTGCTATATGATTCAGTTGTTTACTCATTGTCTTCATCATTGCTTCGAATCGCTGCATTCATCTCATATGCTTTACAATAATGTTGATCAAGATTATGTTAGTAGCATGTCACTTAAGAAATTATTCTTGTTATCGTTTACCTACTCGAGGCGAGTAGGAACTAAGCTTGGGGATGCTTGATACGTCTCAAACGTATCTATAATTTCTTATGTTCCATGCTTGTTTTATGACAATACCTACATGTTTTGTACACACTTTATGTCATTATTATGCGTTTTCCGGAACTAACCTATTGACGAGATGCCGAAGGGCCGCTGTCGTTGCTGTTTTTGGTTTCAGAAATCCTAGTAAGGAAATATTCTCGAATCGGACGAAATCAATGCCCACATCCTATTTTTCCACGAAGCTTCCGAACACCGAGAGAGGGGGGCCACTGGGCCACCAGACGCCAGGGTGGCGCGGCCCGGCCTTGGCCGCGCCCCCCTATTGTGTCACCGCCTCGTCAGCCCTCCGACTCCGCCTCTTCGCTATTTAAGGTCCCGACCTAAAACCTCGATACGGAAAAGCCACGGTATGAGAAACCTTCCGAGCCGCCGCCATCGCGAAGCCAAGATCCTGGGGGACAGGAGTTCTCGTCCGCACACCGCCGGATGGGGAAGTGCCCCTAAGGCTCCTCCATCAACACCACCGCCATCTTCATCAACGTTGTTGTCTCCCATGAGGAGGAGTAGTTCTCCATCGAGGCTGTGGCTGTACCGGTAGCTATGTGGTTCATCTCTCTCCTATGTACTTCAATACAATAATCTCATGAGCTGCCTTACATGATTGAGATTCATATGATGATGCTTGTAATCTAGATGTCATTATGCTAGTCAAGTGGATTTTACTTATGTGATCTCCGGAGACTCCTTGTCCCACGTGTGTAAAGGTGACAGTGTGTGCACCGTGTGGGTCTCTTAGGCTATATTTCACAGAATACTTATTCACCGTTATGAATGGCATAGTGAAGTGCTTATTTATATCCCTTTATGATTGCAATGTGTTTTGTATCACAATATATCTGCGTGCTACTCTAGTGATGTTATTAAAGTAGTTTATTCCTCCCGCACGGTGTAATGGTGACAGTGTGTGCATCGTGTAGTACTTGGCGTAGGCTATGATTGTGATCTCTTGTAGATTATGAAGTTAACTATTGCTATGATAGTATTGATGTGATCTATTCCTCCTTTCGTAGTGTGAAGGTGACAGTGTGCATGCTATGTTAGTACTTGGTTTGGTTATGTTGATCTGTTATGCACTCTAAGGTTATTTAAATATGAACATTGAATATTGTGGAGCTTGTTAACTCCGGAATTGAGGGTTCGTGTAATCCTACACAGTTAGTGGTGTTCATCATTCAACAAGAGGGTGTAGAGTCTAGCATCTATTTATTTATTCGTTATGTGATCAATGTTGAGAGTGTCCACTAGTGAAAGTATGATCCTAGGCCTTGTTCCTAAATATCGCTATCGCTGCTTGTTACTACTGCTTGTTTACTTCTGCAATATTACTACCATCAATCGCACGCTAGCACTTTTCTGGCGCCGTTACTACTGCTCATATTCATTCATACCACTTGTATTTCACTATCTCTTCGTCGAACTAGTGCACCTATTAGGTGTGTTGGGGACACAAGAGACTTCTTGCTTTGTGGTTGCAGGGTTGCTTGAGAGGGATATCTTTGACCTCTTCCTCCCCGAGTTCGATAAACCTTGGGTGATCCACTTAAGGGAAACTTGCTGCTGTTCTACAAACCTCTGCTCTTGGAGGCCCAACACTGTCTACAAGAATAGAAGCACCCGTAGACATCAGGGGCCGCCATAGGCGGAGTTGTTGTATCTAGTCTAGTTCTAATCTACGGGTTGCGATATCTAGGCATATTACCTCTATGTTTTTCTGTTTCTGAATATGTGTGTCCCCTAAGGGGTGCCCCTGCCTGACTTTATATATCAGCCAAACTAGGGTTTACAAGAGTTTTAGTAGGATTCTTATTAGAGTCTTCTTTCCTTGTAGTCCAAGTTGATAACGCGTGCAGGTCCAGCTTGTCGAGTCCTTGTGCTGGTCCATCTTGATAATCTGTATCGGGTATAGCAATGTCGGGTATCCGAAGGGTTATGCCCACATCAGTAGCCCCCGAGTGTCTGGCTGAAGTGAAGGTTTGGGCAGGGACTAAAGTTGTCATCGTCCGAATGTCTTGATCATCTGCTGAGTCTTGTGCTTGATGTAGAGTCGAAGTTGCTTTTTGTCAGGTGTGCGAAGCGCTCCTAATGGGAGTAGCCACCGAGTCCATGGGCGGGTGCTTGCAGCCGCATATAGACTCAAGTTGTACTACTCGAAGATCTTGATGTTGATGCTGACGTCTTCAGGTTTATTCTTCTTTGTCGACGAGGCTGCCATCTTTTTATCGGGTGCGCGACCAGCGCTCCCAATGGGAGTAGCCCCCGAGCATGTAGATGAATATGAAATAGTCATGTATAGGGTGTAAAAATGCTGAGTCGAATACCGTAGACTTCTTCGAGTTCCGAGATCATTTGGATGTTTTTGATGATGTCGATGAATTTGATGATATCATAGATAGAGGAGTTGATGATTTTGACGATATCACGGAAGAATTGATGATTTTGATGATGTCCCGGAGGAGTCGATGATTCGGATGATGTCGCGGAAGAGTCGATGATTTTGATGATGTTCCGGAGGAATCGATAATTTTGACGATGTCACAGAGGAATTGATGATTTTGATGATGTCCCGGAGGAGTCGATGATTCGGATGATGTCCCGGAGGAGTCGATGATTTTGATGATGTTCCGTAGGATTCGATAATTTTTATCGGGTGCGTGTCCAGTGCTCCCGATGTGAGTAGCCCCCGAGTCTAGGCACGGATGCTTGCAACCGTGTGTAGACTCAAGCCGAGCAACCCGGTGTTATAGTTTTCTTCAGATGCCGGTGGCAAATATTTGTTGAGCAAATCTTGATGCTCTTATTTTTGGCATCGGTATTATGATGCTTTCGTATGAAAGTTATCGGGAGCAATTTGTTTGAGTGATCAGCTCATGTTACAGGTTCAATGAACCCGTAGTAATCGCAACTTTACTACAACCGATGATGTATGTTTTGGCGACAGCCCCCGAGCAACTCGAGGGAACTATGCCTATCGTCGACTCCGTCGCTCTTTAGTACCTCATTATTTTAAAGTACCGGCATGGGTCTTTTTGTAAGTAATTTTTACCCTTGCTTTTAGCAGCACTCGTGTATTCTGAGGCTTTAGCAAAACGATAAATGTATATTTCGATAAGGACTTATGGTTTCCAAGTATTGCCGGAAAAACCATGGTACGTCGATAACCATAGCTCCCTCATGGAAGTAGTAGTTAATAACAACATTGTAATAATTCTTGCAGCCTCCGAGTATTGCCGGGTAAGCTATGGTATGCCGATAACCATAGCTCCCTCATGGAAGTAGTAGTTAATCGACGAAGATTTTCACCAATTGCAACACTCGCATGTTCTGGGAGCGAGAGAAGGCACGACGTACCCAGCTTCACGTCCCCGCGGTAGAGGATCGCTACGTCCTGCTAGCAATCCACTATATGAATATATGTGTACAGGGGGCCACCATAGGCGGAGTTATTGTATCTAGTCTAGTTCTAATCTACGGGTTGCGTTATCTAGGCGTATTGCCTCTATGTTTTTCTGTTTCTGAATATGTGTGTCCCCTAAGGGGTGCCCCTGTCTGGCTTTATATATCAGCCAAACTAGGGTTTACAAGAGTTCTAGTAGGATTCGTATTGGAGTCTTCTTTCCTTGTAGTCCAAGTTGATAACGCGTGCAGGTCCAGCTTGTCGAGTCCTTGTACTAGTCCATCTTGATAATCTATATCGGGTATAGCAATGTCGGGTATCTGAAGGGTTATGCCCACATCAGCGAAGTGCGCACCGCTGGGGTTTTAAGGGACAAGTGTGGTCGCCACGAAGGCCAGACCAACACCACGAAGGCTTCACTCAGGTCTCCTGTGAGCAACACCACAAAGGCCTAGCCCACTTCCACCAAGGGATTTCCTCTAGGCGGAAATCGGGCATTTACAAGGTTCTTGGGGCACCCATCCACAACCGAATTGGATGCTCCCAAAATCTGTAACAACACAACAATAACAAGAACAAATCAACCACAAACAACTAGGGTTTCCAAAGAGGAACACTACACTAGTAGAAAAAAGGTCTTCCATCCCAACCCATTAGTCCCCAAATACTTTGACCCGGGACTAATGTGGTCTTTAGTCCCGGTTCTGCTAGTGAACCGAGACTAATGCTCCCGCCCGGACTAAAGGGCTATGGTGGGCTGCGGCCCAAGCCTCTTTAGTCCGGTTGGTGTTACCACCGGAACTAAAGGTACCCTTTAGTCAGGTTGGTGTCCAACCGGACTAAAAAATTCTGTATTTTCCTCCCACGCCCCCTTCCCCCCGTGGATCGCTTTTTTTGCTTTGTAAAATACAAAAGAAAATGATACAAATTTTTTTAAAAAATATGTTTTCAGATTCTTGTATGTTATGCAACCTACTATTCGGTGAAATTAAGAAATTCAAATTTTCACTTTTTTTGCAAAAAAAAAGTTTGAAAATGGTAAAACCGCATTAATTTTTTGCATACGACGTCGGAAAAAACGTATAATATATCAAAATCATCGTGGGAAAAAGTTACATCTGAATTCACCGGGGTTTACCCGGTTAGCCAATTTTTAGATTCTCAAAATTCCAAATGAAAATATGAAAGCAAGAAGATTTTAGTTTTTGCTATAAATTACGGATTTTTTTATTTTTTAAAAAATTAAAATTAATAATTGCATCCTGCATAAAGATTACTATTACTTTTACCCAATTTTTAGATTTTCAAATTTTTAGGTTTTAGGTTTGGCAAAAAAATTAAAAAATTAAAAATAATACAAATTAAAAAGTTAATGTTTATTTATTTATTCAAGATTATTATTACATCATTACTTTTGTTTATTAAAAAATTATTTGAAATTCAAACAATAAATAAATGTGACATCGACCACCATGTTAATAGGATTTGATATGATACTAGTATCACATACATGTGCGCGAAGCACTTGGATGCGGGACGGAATGGAACTCGGAAGTTAAGCGTGCTAGTGCTAGAGTAGTGGGAGGATGGGTGACCGAGTGGCAAGTTTGACCATGAGTAAGTAATTTGACTAGAGATAAGTGTAGTTATAGATAGAGACTAAACTATGCAAATAACTGAAATAATAGAAATTCTGAAAAAAAATAAAAAATGGAGTGAAAAAAAATTAGAAAAATTTACCTCGAGACATTTTCGCCCCAACGCACGGAACCCACGTGGATGGACCTTTAGTCCCGGTTCGTAAGCAACCGGGACTAAAGGGGGGCGAGACTAAAGCCCATTATGAACCGGGACTAAAGGTCTTTTTTCTACTAGTGCTAGCAAAGGGGCCCTCAAGCATATGAGGGGGAAATGCAAATCGCCTCGGTGAAGATGTAGATCGGGGTCTTCTCATTCGATTCTCCAAAGAACAAGAGCTTTGGATTCTTGGAGGAGGAGATCTTGTGATTCTTGTGTTTTATTGAAGTGGCTCTAATGGTGAATGAACTTGGGCAGCAATGACCAACTTGAGATGGAAGAAGAAGGGGGTATTTATACGCCCACCAAATGTAGCCGTTGTTGACTTTTAGGGCAGGAATTTCCGGCGTAAGTTAGGGGCCGGAATTTCCGCCCCTCCCCTCCCGGAATTTCTGCCCCTTCGATACAAATGTCCGGGCAGAAATCCGCGGGGTATACTGAGAGCCTGGACCCTCAGGTCCTTAGTGAAATTTTGGGCGCTGAAAATTGTCAAAATATCCGGGCCGGAATTTCCGCGGAATTTCCGCCCCTTTGATAGAAATGTCCGGGCAAAATTCCGGGGGTCATCTAAGGGCTCTAGACCTTTAAGTCCTTAGCGAAAATTTGGGGGCTGGAAATTCCGAGAATTTCCGGCCTGGAAATTCCAGCCTTCTTTCTTTCTTCCTCCTTTTCATCCACGGATTTTCCCATTTTAATACTTCTCACTTCAAACTATAAAGTAGATCATATATGCACACTAAGCCACATTGTATCATCACATATGTTGTCATCAAACACACAAAACATAATTATGAAGAATTTTTCTTTCAATCTCCCCCTTTTTGGTGTTTGATGACAACACATGGATTTGCAATAAACTTACTAGTACCATACAACATGTTGACACTAAGATAGAGGCACTCCCCTTAGATGTGTGCATATAAGTAGTTTGCATATGAATACAAATGCGCCACACATAGGTTCGAGTGACCTCGACATATACGCTAGGCAACATGACATAATAATAAGAGCAAGAGACATAATCACATATAGTTGAGACTTGAGATAGAGATCATACCCATATGGTGATATAGAATACCGAATACCATAAATTACACACCATATAATAATGCATAGTCTCAATATATAAAATACCGACATCCATGTCTCACACAATGAACCATACTCCAAGCACACATAACATAGTTCAACACAAATGAAAGCCAAAAGTTCAACAAATAAAAGGGACACTGATACGTCTCCGACGTATCGATAATTTCTTATGTTCCATGCCACATTATTGATGATATCTACATGTTTTATGCATACTTTATGTCATTATTATCGTTTTCCGGAACTAACCTATTGACGAGATGCCGAAGTGCCAGTTCTTTTCTGCTATTTTTGGTTTCAGAAATCCTAGTAAGGAAATATTCTCGGAATTGGACGAAATCAACGCCCGGGGCCTATTTTTACACGAAGCTTCCAGAAGACCGGAGGACTTACGAAGTGGGGCCACGGGGTGGCCGACACCAGGGCGGCGCGGCCTGGGCCTTGGCCGCGCCGGCCTGTCGTGTGGGGCCTCGTGTGGCCCCCCGACCTGCCCTTCCGCCTACTTAAGGTCTCCGTCGCGAAAACCCTACACGTTCGACGAAACCGAGAAAACCTTCCGAGCCGCCGCCATAAAGCCAAGATCTGGGGGACGGGAGTCTCTGTTCCGGCACGCCGCCGGGACGGGGAAGTGCCCCGGAAGGCTTCTACATCGACACCACCGCCATCTTCATCAGCGCTGCTGTCTCCCATGAGGAGAGTAGTTCTCCATCGAGCTCGGGGCTGTACCGGTAGCTATGTGGTTCATCTCTCTCCTATGTGCTTCAATACAATAATCTCATGAGCTGCCTTACATGATTGAGATTCATATGATGATGCTTGTAATCTAGATGTCATTATGCTAGTCAAGTGGATTTTACTTATGTGATCTCCGGAGACTCCTTGTCCCACGTGTGTAAAGGTGACAGTGTGTGCACCGTGTGGGTCTCTTAGGCTATATTTCACAGAATACTTATTCATTGAGTTATGATTTGAGTTGGATGTCTCTATGAAATTGTGGTGTGTTAGTACCTCCTGTGAATGCTCAAAGTGAAAGCGTGGGGTGTTCATTAGTACTTGGGAATGCATCTTTAAGGTTTGCCTACATGATGAATTAGTGTTCGTTATCTTGCCAGAGAGTAATTCAGAGTAGCATAGTGAAGTGCTTATTTATATCTCTTTATGATTGCAATGTGTTTTGTATCACAATTTATGTGTGCTACTCTAGTGATGTTATTAAAGTAGTTTATTCCTCCTGCACGGTGTAATGGTGACAGTGTGTGCATCGTGTAGTACTTGGCGTAGGCTATGATTGTGATCTCTTGTAGATTATGAAGTTAACTATTGCTATGATGGTATTGATGTGATCTATGCCTCCTTTCGTAGTGTGAAGGTGACGGTGTGCATGCTATGTTAGTACTTGGTTTGGTTATGTTGATCTGTTATGCACTCTAAGGTTATTTAAATATGAACATTGAATATTGTGGAGCTTGTTAACTCCGGCATTGAGGGTTCGTGTAATCCTACACAGTTAGTGGTGTTCATCATCCAACAAGAGAGAGGTGTAGAGTCTAGCATCTATTTATTTATTCTGTTATGTGATCAATGTTGAGAGTGTCCACTAGTGAAAGTATGATCCCTAGGCCTTGTTCCTAAATACGCTATCGGCTGCTTGTTCTTGTTTTCTTGCATTTATCTTTGCAATATTACTACCATCAGCGCGCCAGCAAGCACTTTTAAGCGCCATTGCTATTGCTCGCATTTATTCATACCACTGTATTTCACTATCTCTTCGCCGAACTAGTGCACCTATTAGGTGTGTTGGGGACACAAGAGACTTCTTGCTTTGTGGTTGCGGGTTGCATGAGAGGGATATCTTTGACCTCTTCCTCCCTGAGTTCGATAAACCTTGGGTGATCCACTTAAAGGGAAACTGCTGCTGTTCTACAAACCTCTGCTCTTGAGCCCAACACTACAAGAATAGAAGCACCCATAGACATCAAGCTATTTTATGGCGCCATTGCGGGAGGAAAGGTAAACGGCACACACACACCGGATCCCGGCAACGAAGCTATTTTGGCGCCGTTGGGGAAAAAAGTAAAAGGCATTCATACTCCGGTCCCAGGTAAAGTACTTTTCTGTTGCCGTTGTGTGTGTGCTCGAAGCTATTTCCTTTAGATCCTCCAATTGCATCTTTTTGTTTCTTGTTTACACTAGTTAGGCATAATGGACAACAATGAGCTTCTTATTCTATTTCCTGATTTAAGACATGGATGGTTTGATGCGAATATTAAAAAACCTATGGAACATATTAGTATGAATGCTTTGAACACCATTGTTGCTAATGATATGGAAAATTCTAAGCTTGGGGAAGCTGGTTTGATGAGCATGATCTTTTTAGTCCCCAAGCATTGAGGAGAAAATTTACTTTGATGATACTTTGCCTCCTATTTATGATGATTATAATGATAGTGGTCTTTTAGTACCGCCTGTTATGGAGGATAAATTTGATTATGATTACAATATGCCTCCTATATTTGATGATGAGAATAATAATGATAGCTACTTTGTTGAATTTGCTCACTACAACTAATAAAATTGATTATGCTTATGTGGAGAGTAATAATTTTATGCATGAGACTCATGATAAGAATGCTTTATGTGATAGTTATATTGTTGAGTTTGCTCATGATGCTACTTGGATATTATTATGAGAGAGGAAAATATGGTTGTAGAAATTTTCATGTTACTAAAATGCCTCTCTACACTGAAATTTTTTACACTGGTTTTATCTTCCTATGCTTGTTACTTTGCTCTTCATGAACTTATTTATTTACAAGATTCCTATGCATAGGAAGCATGTTAGACTTAAATGTTTTTTGAATTTGCTTTTTGATGCTCTCTTTTGCTTCAACTCTTATTTCTTGGGAGTGCATCATTGAAATTACTGAGCCCATCTTAATGGCTATAAAGAAACAACTTCTTGGGAGATAACCCATGTGTTTATTTTACTACAGTACTTTTGTTTTATATTTGAGTCTTGGAAGTTGTTTACTACTGTAGCAACCTCTTCTTATCTTAGTTTTGTTGCATTGTTGTGCCAAGTAAAGTCTTTGATAGTAAGGTTGATACTAGATTTGGATTACTGCGCAGAAACAGATTTCTTGCTGTCACGAATCTGGGCCTAATTCTCTGTAGGTAACTCAGAAAATTATGCCAATTTACGTGATTGATCCTCGATATGTACGCAACTTTCATTCAATTTGGGCATTTTCATATGAGCAAGTCTGGTGCCACTTTAAAATTCGTTTTACGGACTTTTTGACAGATTCTGCCTTTTATTTCGCATTGCTTCTTTCGCTGTGTTGGGTGGATTTCTTTGTTCCATTACCTTCCAGTAGCTTTGGGCAATGTCCAGAAGTGTTAAGAATGATTGTGTCACCTCTGAACATGTGAATTTTTATTATGCACTAACCCTCTAATGAGTTTGTTTGAGTTTGGTGTGGAGGAAGTTTTCAAGGGTCAAGAGAGGAGGATGATATACTATGATCAAGAAGAGTGAAGAGTCTAAGCTTGGGGATGCCCCCATGGTTCATCCCTGGATATTATAAGAAGACTCAAGCATCTAAGCTTGGGATGCCCAAGGCATCCCCTTCTTCATCGACAAATTATCAGTTCCTTCTCTTGAAACTATATTTTTATTCGGTCATATCTTATGTACTTTACTTGGAGCGTTTGTTTGTTTTTGTTTTTGTTTGTTTGAATAAATTCTTGTGTGGAGAGAGACACGCTCCGCTGGTTCGTATGAACACATGTGTTCTTAGCTTTTAATGTTCATGGCGAAGGTTGAAGCGCTTCGTTCATTGTTATATGGTTGGAAACGGAAAATGCTACATGTAGTAATTGGTAAAATGTCATGGATAATGTGATACTTGCCAATTGTTGTGCTCATGTTTAAGCTCTTGCATCATATACTTTGCACCTATTAATGAAGAAATACATAGAGCTTGCTAAAATTTGGTTTGCATATTTGGTCTCTCTAAAGTCTAGATAATTTCTAGTATTGAGTTTTGAACAACAAGGAAGACGGTGTAGAGTCTTATAATGTTTACAATATGTCTTTTATGTGAGTTTTGCTGCAGTTCATCCTTGTGTTTGTTTCAAATAACCTTGCTAGCCTAAACCTTGTATCGAGAGGGAATAATTCTCATGCATCCAAAATCCTTGAGCCAACCACTATGCCATTTGTGTCCACCATACCTACCTACTACATGGTATTCCAAAGTAAATTGCTTGAGTGCTACCTTTAAAATTTCTATTCTTTATCTTTACAATATATAGATCATGGGACAAAATAGCTTAAAAACTATCGTGGTGAAGAGTATGTACTTATGTGTCTTATTTCTTAGTAAGTTGCTTGTTGAGCGGTAACTATGTTTCTGGGGACGCCATCAACTCTTTTACCTTTGTTGAATATCATGTGAGTTGCTATGCATGTTCGTCTTGTCTGAAGTAAGGGCGGTTTTCACAATCAAATGGTTTGAGTATGCATCTGTTAGAGAAGAACATTAGGCCGCTAACTAAAGCCATGAATCATGGTGGAAGTTTCGATTTGGACATAAAACCTCAATCTCTTATGAGAATATTATCTGTTGTTGAATGCTTAAGCATTAAAAGAGGAGTCCATTATCTGTTGTCTATGTTGTCCCGGTATGGGTGTCTAAGTTGAAGAATGATCAAAAGCGAGAAATCCAATGCGAACTTTCTCCTTAGACCCTTGTACAAGCGGCATAGAGGTACCCTTTGTGATACTTGGTTGAAACATATGTTATGCAATGATAATCCGTGTTAATCCGAGCTAATTAGGACAAGGTGCGGCACTATTAGTATACTATGCATGAGGCTTGCAACTTGTAAGATATAATTTACATGATACATATGCTTTATTACTACCGTTGACAAAATTGTTTCATGTTTTCAAAATAAAAGCTCTAGCACAAATATAGCAATCGATGCTTTCCTCTTTGAAGGACCTTTCTTTTACTTTTATGTTGAGTCAGTTCACCTATCTCTCCACCTCAAGAAGCAAACACTTGTGTGACTGTGCATTGATTCCTACATACTTGCATATTGCACTTGTTATATTACTTTACATTGACAATATCCATGAGATATACATGTTATAAGTTGAAAGCAACGCTGAAACTTAATCTTCCTTTATGTTGCTTCAATACCTTTTACTTTGAATTATTGCTTTATGAGTTAACTCTTATGCAAGACTTATTGATGCTTGTCTTGAAAGTACTATTCATGAAAAGTCTTTGCTTTATGATTCATTTGTTTACTCATGTCATTACCATTGTTTTGATTTGCATTCATTACATATGCTTACAATAGTATGATCAAGGTTATGATGGCATGTCACTCCGAAATTATCTTTGTTATCGTTTACCTGCTCGGGACGGCAGGAACTACTTGGGGATGCTGATACGTCTCGACGTATCGATAATTTCTTATGTTCCATGCCACATTATTGATGATATCTACATGTTTTATGCATACTTTATGTCATTATTATGCGTTTTTCCGGAACTAACCTATTGACGAGATGCCGAAGTGCGGTTCATGTTTTGCTGTTTTTGGTTTCAGAAATCCTAGTAAGGAAATATCTCGGAATTGGGAAATCAACGCCCGGGCCTATTTTTACACGAAGCTTCCGAAGACGGGAGACAAGTGGGGCCACGAGGTGGCAGACACAGGCGGCGCGGCTGGGCCTTGGCGCGCGGCCTGTCATGTGGGGCCCTCGTGTGGTCCCCTGACCTGCCCTTCCGCCTACTTAAGGTCTCCGTCGCGAAAACCCTACCACGTTCGACGAAACCAGGAGAAAACCTTCCCGAGCCGCCGCCATCGCGAGCCAAGATCGGGGACAGGAGTCTCTGTTCCGCACGCCGCGGGGAAGTGCCCCCGTAAGGCTTCTCCATTGACACCACCGCCATCTTCATCAACGCTGCTGTCTCCCATGAGGAGGGGGTAGTTCTCCATCGAGGCTCGGGGCTGTACCGGTAGCTATGTGGTTCATCTCTCTCCTATGTGCTTCAATACAATAATCTCATGAGCTGCCTTACATGATTGAGATTCATATGATGATGCTTGTAATCTAGATGCCATTATGCTAGTCAAGTGGATTTTACTTATGTGATCTTCGGAGACTCCTTGTCCCACGTGTGTAAAGGTGATAGTGTGTGCACCGTGTGGGTCTCTTAGGCTATATTTCACCAGATACTTATTCACTGAGTTATGATTTGAGTTGGATGTCTCTATGAAATTGTGGTGTGTTAGTACCTCCTGTGAATGCTCAAAGTGACGGCGTGGGGTGTTCATTAGTACTTGGGAATGCATCTTTAAGGTTTGCCTACATGATGAATTAGTGTTCGTTATCTTGCCAGAGAGTAATTCAGAGTAGCATAGTGAAGTGCTTATTTATATCTCTTTATGATTGCAATGTGTTTTGTATCACAATTTATCTGTGTGCTACTCTAGTGATGTTATTAAAGTAGTTTATTCCTCCTGCACGGTGTAATGGTGACAGTGTGTGCATCGTGTAGTACTTGGCGTAGGCTATGATTGTGATCTCTTGTAGATTATGAAGTTAACTATTGCTATGATGGTATTGATGTGATCTATGCCTCCTTTCGTAGTGTGAAGGTGACGGTGTGCATGCTATGTTAGTACTTGGTTTGGTTATGTTGATCTGTTATGCACTCTAAGGTTATTTAAATATGAACATTGAATATTGTGGAGCTTGTTAACTCCGGCATTGAGGGTTCGTGTAATCCTACACAGTTAGTGGTGTTCATCATCCAACAAGAGGGTGTAGAGTCTAGCATCTATTTATTATTTCTGTTATGTGATCAATGTTGAGAGTGTCCACTAGTGAAAGTATGATCCCTAGGCCTTGTTCCTAAATCGCTATCGCTGCTTTCCATTTCTGCATTTATACTGCAATATTACTACCATCAACTGCACGCCAGCAAGCACTTTTCTGGCGCCATTGCTACTGCTCGCATTTATTCATACCACCTGTATTTCACTATCTCTTCGCCGAACTAGTGCACCTATTAGGTGTGTTGGGGACACAAGAGACTTCTTGCTTTGTGGTTGCAGGGTTGCATGAGAGGATATCTTTGACCTCTTCCTCCTGAGTTCGATAAACCTTGGGTGATCCACTTAAGGGAAACTTGCTGCTGTTCTACAAACCTCTGCTCTTGGAGGCCCAACACTGTCTACAAGAATAGAAGCACCCGTAGACATCAGACACTAGCTCTCAAAGAGTGGTAAAAGGCATATGCTTGTGTCCTCCCTTGCAAATCCCGGAGATATCCTACATAGAACAACTCTCCCCCTCTGACATCGAAACGCCAAAAAGGGAGAAGAGCGATGCTAAGCGCCCCAAGAGAATCACTCCGAGCCCGAGCCTGTCTCATACTCATCCTCGTTGTCGTCGGTGGCCGGTGTAGTGCGAGAGACGCTGCTCCTCAGAATACTCTGCTCGATCTCTGACCAGTGAACCTGAGAAGAGTGTCAGCTGTTATAGGAGGTGTGGATAGGAGGCTCAGGAGGAGGGCCTTGCTCACCACTGAGCTTATGCAGAATGACCGCCTGAGTATGCTGGATATCGGCACGCTGACGGCTAGCCTGGAAGTTCTCCTTCTGTATCTTGATGTTCATGCAGAGGACATTCCTTTGGAACCAATTCAGCTTCTTGACCTCCTTCTGAAGAAGAGGTGCAGGAGCTGAGCGAGCAGGCGCGGTGCCACTAGCATGAGCATCTCCCATAAAGGACACATCCGAAGGAGCAGGAGGGGCGGCAGTCTTTCTCTTCTGATAGGTCTTCTTTACCTTATGTTCCTCTCGAGGGTACCCACTAAAATCCTCAGTCGCAACTGTCCTATCAATGAGTAGCTGAATATAAGGAGCATATGGCATGGTAGTCTAACTCACCATTTCATCGTGTATCTCGTGAAAGATATAATCCATAACATCAACAGTGTAGTGCTTTCCTCCTCATCTTCAGCACACTCGCCAGCAAGAGCAAGAAGGCTCACCAATGCTCGACGAATGGAATCACGGTTCCCTCCACTTGGAGCAATGTTGTCCCGAAAGAAACGAAGTAGCTGATCATACAGTGGAAGGAACCGGTAATAGTGCCAACTTTACCATGCGCAAAATAGAGGTCACCGAGTGAGTCCTTGTCAGGTGGAGTAGGACCATGGAGACGAAGGCTAGCACAGAAGGGATATCCAAGAAGCTCAGCGAACCTGTGAAAGTTGGCTTCACAGGGAGTAGTGCAAGTCATCCACATCATGGTGCGTTCCTCATCCTTTGAAGGAAAGAGTGGAGTAAAACTGCTGAATGAGTGGAACGTTGTAGTCATGTTGTAGTCGCATCAGCTTATGCAGCCCCATCTGTTCAGTCACCCACACAACATCTGCAAAGTGATCCTTCTCAACAAGAGTGTCCAGGGCAAGAGGATGCATCGGTCTCACTTTGTCCATCTGCCGATAAATGTATTTTTAGATGAACAGCTACTCGGTGCACCAGAATAGATTGTCCTCAATCTCCAAATCCCTCTCCATATCCTCATACCAGTTCTTCTGCCGGATAGCTGCATACTCAATGGAGTCCATATCCTTGTAGTTGATCCGCAGGTCCTTTCCTTTCCGACCCATGGTGGCGGACTTCCTCGGAACAGAATGGCTCACTTCTTCTTTGCGAGGACGGCGTCGCGGGCGCGAGCTACCTGTGAGAAGAATAAGATGGATAGCATGGGGCGAGTGAGCACACAAGTCATATCAAACAAACATGCAGTACACAGTAAAGTCAATCTAAGTTCGATACTATTGTGGACATGGATGTTCAAAATTTGTTTTGCGGACATCCCCAGTGGAAATTTTTGTGTGGTGGGATTCCCCAATTTCCGGTCGGCGTCGGGGCGGAATTTCCGCCCGGCGACAGCACAAATTCTAAGCAAAAAATAGGTCTAGGCAGTAGATCGGCACACTAGATTGAGTCTACTATGTAATGCACGACATTTTAACCACTAGGGATGCAGATCCTCCAAGCATATTGACAAAGTAAAAAACTTGACTCACAAAACTAGATAGGAAAGTTTACCGGAGTCCATGGGCAAAAATGCTTGGATAGAAGTGACCCTAGAGGTGAGGGGAATGATCCCCGGCCAACAACCGCGGAGGGGAGTGGCCGGAGTTGCTCCGGCGAGGTCCGGAGGTCGCTGGTGGCTGAGAGGAAGAGAGGGGGCGTGGGAGTGGGGAACTGGTTGCTGAGCAACTGCACACCCCTCGTGCCCTTCAAAACCCCTCGCATAATCGCCAGGCCGGAAATTCCGGTCCAAGTTAGGGGCGGAAATTCCGGCCCCCAGCAGGGCTGGATATTCCGGATTTCTGAAATGCTCAGAAATTCGAAGTATATGGCCCATCAAGCATGGTTATTTGCACTCACCCATATATGAGATAATACAATGAGTATAATGTCATGTATCGGTGGCAAATTGACTATCTAGATGGGAGGCCAACAATTTCCGCCCAACAACTCCCAAACCAAGTTTTAGTAAAAATACTTGTGCGCAAGATGAAAATGGTTATAGATGGGTGTAGGCTTGGGTTTAGATAGCACAAACTGTTAATGGTACATGATCACTCAAGTTTGCAAGATTTAAGCAAATAAAGGCCAAACTAGAGTGATTCCCATAAGAACAAGTAGATGTCAAATAAAGTTCATTAAGATCCAAATAACACCAACTCTTCACATAGAAGAGTGTGGTGGCCGAGGCCACCATGTATGAGTGTTATGGTATGGCACCGCAAAGATATATATTGGGCCCAAAACCAATACTCATGATTGAAGCTCACATATCAACACATGATATAAAAATAATGATTTCTTACTATCGGCATTATGGGGGGAGGGATAGCTCAATAGTTTAAACCGCACTCCCCTCCATGCCCACATCTAAACCAAATAAAGTTTTGAGAAGAAGGTGTGTTTGCAAGATGGTCAAGTTATACTCCTTGAATCAATGATATTTAGCTCATTCCTCAAATAGCAAAACCTTCCTCCATCAAGAGGCTTCGTGAATATATCGGCAAGTTGATCTTTGGTTGGAACATAGCATAGCTCAATATCACCACGGGCAACATGATCCCTAATGAAATGATTCCGGATTTCAATATGCTTCGTTCTTGAATGTTGCACCGAATTATAGGCAATCTTGATTGCACTTTCATTGTCACATAAAGGATGCACTTTGTCACAAGTGACACCGCCCTTAAAGTTTGCCTCATCCATAACAATTGAGTGCATCCACTTGTGGCGGCAACATATTCGGCTTCGGCGGTGGAGAGAGATATACAATTTTGCTTCTTAGAAGACCAACATACCAAGGACCTACCAAGAAATTGGCAAGCCCCGGAAGTTGATTTCCTATCATCCTTGTCTCCCGCCCAATCCGCATCCGTGTATCCATTAAGAAAGAAACTTGAGCATTTAGGATACCAAAGACCATATCTTGGGGTATCAACCAAATATCGAAAGATTCTTTTGAGAGCCATCATGTGGCTCCCTTTAGGAGAAGCTTGATACCTTGCACACACACCAACACTCAACACTATGTCCGGTCTAGATGCGCAAAGGTAAAGCAAGGATCCAATCATGGAGAGATATACCTTTTGATCCACCTCTTTACCATTGGGATATAGTGCAAGATGACATTTGGTAACCATTGGAGTGGCTACACCCTTCATTTCCATCATCTTGAACCTCTTGTGCATGTCTTGGAGATATTTTGCTTGATTGATGAAAGTCCCTTCTCTCAATTGCTTGATATAAAAACCAAGAAAGAACCTCATCTCTCCCATCATAGACATCTCAAACCTATCGGTCATAAGCTTTGAAAATTCATCATTGAAAGCTTTGTTAGTAGAGCCAAAGATAATATCATAAACATATAATTGGCAAACGAAAAGCTCCCCATTGACCCTCTTAGTAAAAAGAGTAGGATCGATTAGCCCAACCAAACCCATGGTCTAGCTATCAACAATTCTTTAAGGTGCTCGTACCAAGCTCTAGAAGCTTGTTTGAGACCATAAAGTGCTTTATAAAGCTTATAGACGTGGTTAGGAAAGTCGGGATCCTCAAACCCCGGGGGTTGCTTAACATAAACTTCGTCATGCAAAGGACCATTAATAAATACACTTTTCACATCCATTTTTTGTAACTTAAAATTATGATGTGATGCATATGCAAGAAGGATACAGATGGACTCAAGGCGAGCCATGGGAGCATAACTTTCTCCAAAGTCAATTCCTTCAATTTGAGAGAAACCTTGAGCTACCAATCTTGCCTTGTTTCTTACAACAATTCCAAACTCATCTTGCTTGTTCTTGAATATCCATTTAGTGCCTATAACATTGCGGCACTCCTTTGGCTTCTCTACTAAAGTCCATACTTTGTTGCGCTTGAAGTTTTTGAGTTCATTGTGCATAGCTTCCAACCAATATGGATCTTCAAGAGCTTCAAATACTTTCTTTGGTTCCACAAAGGAGATATAAGCATGATGATTGCTAAAGTTAGCCAATTTCCTTCTTGTGAAAACTCTTCCTCTTACATCACTTAGGACCTTCTCATGAGTGTGTTCAAGAATATCCAAGTTCATATCTTTTCTTGCAAGATGACGGGCCTCGATCTCCTCCTTGGTTCTTCTAGGCCTTGGAGGTATCACTTGATCAACTTGATCGTTTGGGTCCCCGTCTTGACCTTCAACTTGAGCTTCCTCAATTTCTTTAGAGTGCTCAACATCATGTGCTTGATCTTGGACATTATTCAGTGAGAGGAAAATATTGAATGGATACTCATCGGATCCATCATGAATCCTTGGTTGATCTTGTCCTTGATCTTGCACACTAGAGGGAGGGTTTTGTTCTTGTTCTTGGGTTGGTGCATCATTAGCTTAAAGAGATGGAGTTTGTTGATGTTGTGAAGATGAGGGCTCCACAATAGTAGAGCATAGTCCTTCCCGAGACGCCACACCGTGTCCCTCAATGGGGCGGAAAAATCCCACACCCATTCTTACCATGGCATCTTGAGGTATTTTATCACCTGCACAAACATCAACTTGCCCCACTTGGGAGCCATCATTTTCCTCGAACTTCAAACTACATGATTTGAT
Source organism: Lolium multiflorum (assembly GCA_030979885.1). Taxonomy (NCBI): domain Eukaryota; kingdom Viridiplantae; phylum Streptophyta; class Magnoliopsida; order Poales; family Poaceae; genus Lolium; species Lolium multiflorum. The sequence goes on along the minus strand of CM061748.1, from coordinate 269,992,536 downwards.
GATTATCTTGGAGGATATATCAAAGACTCTATAAGTGTGAGATTCGGAACCGTAACCAACAAATATACCCTCCAAAGCTTTAGGAGCAAATTTAGACAAACGAACTCCTTTGATTTTATAGAAAAACTTACACCCGAACACCTTGAACTATGAGATATTAGGCGTGTTCCCGGTGAGTATTTCATATGGAGTCTTGTTCAAGACCTCACGGAGATAGAGTCGGTTAGAAGAATGACAATCGGTGGAGATGGCTTCGGCCCAAAAGTTATAGCGGGATTTGTACTCCGTCATCATAGATCTTGCCATATCCATAAGAGCCTGGTTCTTCCTCTTCGCAACACCATTTTGTTGAGGGGTGTATGCAGCAGAATATTGATGTCTTATCCCCTCATCACTAAGAAGATCATTGAGTGTGTAGTTCTTGAACTCGGAGCCGTTGTCACTTCTTATTGCCAATATAGAGAGGTTGTGTTGACGTTGCACCTCAGTGGCAAAGTCAATGAATATTTGTTGAGTCTCATCTTTCTTCTTGAGAAAATATACCCAGGTATATCTTGAATAGTCATCAACAATCACCAAGCAATGTTTCTTCGCACCAAGACTTGCATGAGTGGTGTGACCAAAGAGATCCACATGAAGGAGATCCAAGATCCTCTTGGAAGAGATAATAGTCTTGCTTGGGTGCGGAGAGTCATGCATTTTGCCTTCAACACAAGCCCTACAAACACGATCTTTGGCAAAAGAAACATTGTCCATTGGTCCCACAATATGGTTCCCCTTGTGAAGACTTTGCAAAGTTCTCATGTTGTCATAGTCCAAGCGGCGATGCCACAACCAACCCACATCCGCCTTTCCGAATAGACACATCACACTTGACGTGGTGGCCCCCAAAAAGTCCACCACATACAATTTGTTTTTGCGATACCCAATGAAAGTGACTTTTAGAGTCTTGCTCCACAAGAGGACCACAATATCATTATCAATAAAAACGGCAAAACCCATCTTGCCAAGGGCGGAAACGGACAATAAATTGTAACCAAGGGTTTTGACAAGCATGACATCCACAAGAGTAATGTTCTGTGCAACCACAACCTTGCCAAAACCCAATACCTCAGATGTTGAATTATCGCCAAAGGAGACGGTGATATCATGAAAGTTAGGCCTCAACTCCTTGACGAGATCCTTGTCGTCGGTCATATGACTTGTGCATCCGCTATCAAGCACCCCTTTTGAACCTCCGGCGGCATAGTCCTACATGAGATCAATTCTTGGATTTAGGTACCCATTTTTCAATGGGTCCTCTTTTGTTAGCAACAAGAGTCTTTGGGACCCAAATAGACCAAGCAATATAACCATCATAAGGGCCAACATATTTTGCATAAACATCACCATAATAATCTTTAAATAAAACATAGTGAGGGTTAGCAATTCCTGCATCATCATCATTAAGGCCTTTGGGGCATCACCATTAATGACAACTTTCTTCTTTTCTTGTGCGGGCTTGGCCTTCTTCTTGTTTGCCTTCTTTGCCTTGGAATTAAAGCCAATGCCCTCCTTCCCATTGTTTGACCTTTGCTTACTCGAGAGGTCATCCAAAGATAACTTACTTTGGGGAGAGGAGGCCTTAGCAAGTTCATCCTTCAACCTAGAATTTTCCTCAACAATATTTGCATGATCACAAGTAGAGGTAGAGGAGCTAGGCACATCATATTTAGCAAGCCTAATTTGAAGTTGCTCATTAGACTTGGAGAGGAGAGAGTGTTCACTCTTCAAGGCTTTGTGAGCCTTGTCTAGTTCATCTAGATCCTTCACAAGTTTCTCATGATCAACACCAAATGTGAACTTTTCCTTTTTAAGCACTTTTGCCTTAGCCCTAGCAAGATCTCTTTCTTTGGTAAGCTTAGCAATTTCATGTTGAGGCTCTTCAAGAGTTTCTAGTTTCTCTTCAAGAGAATCTATAGTTTCTTGTCCTTCATCAAGGGCATTTTTTAGAGCGGCTATTTCAAGAGAATCCTCTATTTCTATTTGACATCTTTTATCAAGGATATCATCTGGTTGTGCTAGGTGAACCATGAGAGTCGAAACATGCTTTTTAGTGTCACCTTTCAAGTTAAGAATGAACTCATCGAAATCACGCATTTCTTGTTTTATTTTTAAGCTAGCATGATCAACCCCTGGATCATTTGATATGTTAGGCATAGAGGGGTTAGGGGATGATACCTCGGAAGATTTAGCCATGAGGCAATTTTCTTCTTTCATGTGAATATCCTCATTGGGGGATTCAATTGGTGATGAATAATTGGTGGAGAGGTAAGCAAGAGCAACCAACCCATTGGAAGTTTCATCTTCTTCATCATCATCATCATCCCCGGATGTGTATTCTTCTTGAGCTGATAGCACAATAGATGTGTCCAAGGAGGACCTTGCCATGAAGCAATGTGCATTCTTGATGTGAGGGTTCTCATTGGGGGATTCAAAGAGGGATGAAGAGGGAATATTGGTGGTGGCAATGGCGGCCACTTCTTTTGAGGTCTCTTCTTCATCACTACCACTATCATTGTCATCGGAAGAATACTCTTCCTTAGTCATTAGCACAATCCTTGATGGCCTCTTGTTCTTCTTATTCTTGTTGTAGAATTTCTTGTTGGGGGCCTTTGAATCTTTGCTCTCGTCCTTGGGAATGAGCCTTCCACCATGAGTTTCTCTATTTTCATAAGGGCATTGGGCGATGAAATGGAACTTGTCACCACAATTGAAGCAAGATCTTGATCTTGGGCCCGATCTCTTGAACCACTTGTGTTGTTTCTCTTGATGTTTTCTTCCTTTGCTTTGGATGGATCAACCCAAAAGGTTTTTGCATGGAATGCCATGTGGTCATGATAGTGGTATTCCAAATCTTCCGGATAGGACATGCTCCAAGAGGTCCTATATGGTTCTTGAGTGTTCACTTCTTCTACGGTATTGACCGTCAAGGCAAGGTTTGTACCTCTTGCCATTCCAATAGCACGGTTGCGAGAATCTTGAGAGTTTTGTTCGACCACCTTGAGAGCTTTTAACTCGTGCACCACTTGTTGGGAGGTAAGTGAAGAATAGCTTTCTCTTCCAAGGAGACTCTTGACATCAATGGGTTCATAAGGCATCATGCAATCAATATACTTGTCCTTAATCCAAAAGTCATCAATATGTTGGGCACCCACATTCCGAAAGGCATCGGCAATGGTGATAAGCCTTCTATACATCTCTTGATGATCTTCATCCGGCAACCTCATGAACTCTTCGGCTTGGTTCCGAAGAGCACAATACTTGTTTCTCTTCATGCTTTCACTTACCATGAAGCTTATGGCCAAACCCTCCTAAGCTTCCTTGGCGGTGGTGAATTTCCGAACATAAGACAAGTCCTTTGTCCCCACACTTGTTTGAATCATGGTCAAGGAGTTGAGTTGGTTGTCAACCTCTTCTCTTCTAGTCAACTTGTTGGGGTTGTAAGGGTTGTAACTTCTATAATGATTCTCCAAAGTTCATTGGAGGCACTGCAAACATGAGAGCGAAACTCAAATTGCCATGTACTAAAATCTTGAACATTAAACTTGGGTGGTGGGTGGATCACCCCTAATGTTTATATGAGGATGGGGAACTGGGATGTCGGGAGAGCGGAAAGGTGGAGGAAAGACATTGTAGCTCACTCCGACACTTGTTTCCCTAGGAGAAGCATTGAGGATTTTAATTTTGTCTAAGTGGTCACCATCCAAGGGCTTGCTAGAGGAGGGTAAGCCCGAAGCATCTCCCTCTTCTAACGCACCGTTGTCCTTTTCCTCTACGACGGGAATGACGGGGGGAACCGACGTTATAAGCCTGGAAAGCATTAACTTTATAATTTCCAATTGAGCTTCCATGGAGGACCTCAAAGATGTTTCCATCAACTTGAGATCTTCCATAGAGACCGGCTTCGCGGCCTGATACGTCTCCAACGTATCTATAATTTTTGATGTTCCATGCTAGTTTTATGACAATACCTACATGTTTTGTTCATACTTTATGATGTTTTTATGCGTTTTGGAACTAACCTATTAACAAGATGCCGAGGTGCCGGTTCTTTTTCTGCTGTTTTTGGTTCCAGAAAGGCTGTTCGGGCAATATTCGGAATTCGACGAAACAAAAGCCAAACATCTTATTTCACCGAGACGGACCGAACACGAAGGGGAGACGGAGAGGAGGCCCAGGGCCTCCACACCATGGCTGGCGACAAGGGGGCGCGCCGCCCTATGGGGTGGGCCCCGGGCACCTTCCGCCGCCTCTTCGCCTATAAAATCCCTCGCGACCTAAAAACCCTACAACAATTGATGAAACTCCAGAAAGACTCCAGGGGGACGCCGCCATCGCGAAACTCCGTTTGGGACGAAGTCTCTGTTCAAAGCCGCCGGGACGGGGAATTGCCCCGAGTCATCTCCATCGACATCACCGCCATCTTCATCGCCGTTGCTGTCTCCCATGATGAGGAGGGAGTAGTTCTCCCCGAGGCTGGGGCTCTACCGGTAGCTATGTGGTTCATCTCTCTCCCATTGTGTGATCTTTATGTGATCATGAGCTTTGTATCACTATTAATCTATGTGCTACTCTAGTGATGTTATTAAAGTAGTCTATTCCTCCTCCATGATGTAAAGTTGACAGTGTGTGCATCATGTAGTACTTGGCGTAGGTTATGATTGTAATCTCTTGTAGATTATGAAGTTAACTATTACTATGATAGTATTGATGCGATCTATTCCCCTTTCATAGCTATTGTTGACAGTGTGTATGCTATGTTAGTACTCGGTCTAAATTGCAACGGTCTATTATGCACTCTAGAGGTTACTCTAATATGAACTCCGGATGTTGTGGAGCTTGTTTACTCCGGCTTGAGGTGTGCTTTTGTAGCCCTACACAATGAATGGTGTTTGTTATCCAACAAGAGAGTGTAGAAAGTAGCATTTATTTATTCGATTATGTGATCAATGTTGAGAGTGTCCACTAGTGAAAGTATGATCCCTAGGCCTTGTTTCTAAGCATTGAAACACCGTTTCCAACAAGTTCGTTACATGTTTGCTTGCTGCCATCTTTATTTCAGATTGCAATTACTACTTACAATCATCCATATTACTTGTATTTCACTATCTCTTCGCCAAACTAGTGCACCTATACACTGACAAGTGTATTAGGTGTGTTGGGGACACAAGAGACTTCTTGTATCTTAATTGCAGGGTTGCTTGAGAGGGATATCTCTGACCTCTACCTCCCTGAGTTCGATAAACCTTGGGTGATTCACTTAAGGGAAGCTTGCTGCTGTTCTACAAACCTTTGCTCTTGGAGGCCCAACTCTGTCTACAGGAATAGAAGCGTGCGTAGACACCAAGCTATTTTCTGTTGCCGGGGAGGTAAGGTAAAGGTATTCACATCCTCCGACTACTAAGCTATTTCCTAGCATTGCCGGTGTGTGAGTGCTCGAAGCTATTTCCTTTAGATCCTGCAATTATATCTTTTTGTTTCTTGTTTTTATTTTCACTAGTTAGGCTTAATGGAAAACAACAAAAAAATTAGAGATCTTTATGAACTTTATCTTGTATTAGGACATGATGTGTTTGAAGAGAGAATTAAAAAACCCATGGAACTTTGTTTGCAAAATAGTTGTAGCAATGTTATTAGCATGAACTCCTTTGAATACTATTATTGCTAATGCTATGGAAGAATTTAAGCTTGGGGAAGCTGGTTGTGATATTTTTAGTCCCCCAAGTTTTGAGGAGAAAATTTACTTTGATGATACTTTGCCTCCTATTTATGATGATTACAATGATAGTGGTATTTTGGTGCCACCTACTATGGAGGATAAAGTTTATTATGATTATACCATGTCTGCAATTTATGATAATTACAATGATGGTTCTGATAGTTTTACTCCCACTATTACTAATAAAATTGATTATGCTTATGTGGAGAGTAATGATACTTTTATGCATGTGAATAAGAATGCTTCATGTGATAGTTATATTGTTGAGTTTGTTCATGATGCTACTGAAAGTTATTATGAGAGAGGGAAACATGGTTATATGCATCTTAATAATATTAAGTTTCCCCTCTTTATGTTGAGAATCTTGAAGTTGCGCTTGTGTTGCCTTTCTATGCTTGTTGCATTATGACTACATGACTTGTTTACTTACAAGATTCCTTTTCATAGGAAGTGGGTTAGGCTTAAATGTGTTTTGAATTTGCTTCTTGATGCTCTCTTTTACTTCAACTCTTATTTCTTGCGTGAGCATTATTAAAATCACTGAGCCCATCTTAATGGCTATAAAGAAAGCACTTCTTGGGAGATAACACATGTTTTTATTTTGCTACTTTTTTTTGTGTCTTGGAAGTTGTTACTACTGTAGCAACCTCTACTTATCTTTATTTTATTGCATTGTTGTGTCAAGTAAAGTCTCTAATAGAAGGTTGATACTAGATTTGGATTTCTGCGCAGAAACAGATTTCTACCTGTCACGAATTTGAGTAGATCTCTCTGTAGAAGAATCAAAAAAAATCTGCCAATTTACATGCGTGATCCTCAGATATGTACGCAACTTTCATTAGTTTTGAGATTTTTCATCTGAGCCTGTTAAGTGCCTCTAAAAAATTCGTCTTTACGGACCTGTTTTTGTTTCTGCCTTTTATTTCGCATTGCCTCTTTTTTACCGTGTTGAGTGGATTTCTTTGTTCCATTAACTTTAGCTTTGGGTAATGTCCAGTGTTAAGAATGATTATGTCACCTCGAATATGTGAATTTTTGATTATGCACTAACCCTCTAATGAGTTTGTTTTGAGTTTGGTGTGGAGGAAGTTTTCAAGGGTCAAGAGAGGAGGATGATATACTATGATCAAGAAGAGTGAAAAGTCTAAGCTTGGGATGCCCCGTGGTTCATCCCTGCATATTTCAAGAAGACTCAAATCTAAGCTTGGGATGCCCAAGGCATCCCCTTCTTCATCAACAACTTATCAGGTCACCTCAAGTGAAACTATATTTTTATTCCGTCACATCTTATGTACTTTACTTGGAGCGTCTGTGTGCTTTTATTTTCATTTTGTTATCTTAGTTCTCTGAATAAATTGGATCATACCTTGTGTGGAAGAGAGACACGCTCCGCTTTTCATATGAACACTTGTGTTCTTCGCTTTTACTTTTAATGTTCATGGCGGAGTTGAAAACCGCTTCGTTAATTGCTATTTGGTTGGAAACAAAATGCTTCATGTGGTAAATGGTATATGGTTTTGAATAATTTGATACTTGGCAATTGTTTTGAGCTCTCATAGATCATGTTTAAGCTCTTGCATCATGTAGTTTAAACCTATTAGTGGAGAACTACCGTAGAGCTTGTTGAAATTTGGTTTGCATGATTGGTCTCTCTAAGGTCTAGATATTTTCTGGTGAAGTGTTTGAACAACAAGGAAGACAGTGTAGAGTCTTATAATGCTTGCAATATGTTCTTATGTAAGTTTTGCTGTACCGGTTCATACTTGTGTTTGCTTCAAACAACCTTGCTAGCCAAAGCCTTGTACTGAGAGGGAATTCTTCTCGTGCATCCAAAACCTTGAGCCAAAACCTATGCCATTTGTGTCCACCATACCTACCTACTATGTGGTATTTCTGCCATTCCAAAGTAAATTGCTTGAGTGCTACCTTTAAAATTTCATTCCTTGTCTTTGCAATATATAGCTCATGGGAAATAGCCTTAAAAACTATTGTGGTAAAGAATATGTAGCTTATGTATCTTATTTCTTATAAGTTGCTTGTTGAGCAACCATGTTTCGGGGACGCCATCAACTATTACACCTTTGTTGAATATCATGTGAGTTGCTATGCATGTTCGTCTTGTCTGAAGTAAGGGCGATTTATCATGATCAAATGGTTTGAGTATGCATATTGTTAGAGAAGAACATTGAGCCGTTAACTAAAGCCATGAATCATGGTGGAAGTTTCAGTTTGGACATTAATCCTCAATCTCTTATGAGAATATTATATGTTGTTGAATGCTTATGCATTAAAGAGGAGTCCATTATCTGTTTTCTATGTTGTCCCGGTATGGATGTCCTTAGTTGAGATCTATCAAAAACGAGAAATCAAATGCGATTTATCTCCTTGGACCTTTGTACAGGCGGCATAGAGGTACCCCTTTGTGACACTTGGTTGAAACATATGTTATGCAATGATAATCCATGGAAATCCAAGCTAATTAGGACAAGGTGCGAGCACTATTGGTATTCTATGCATGAGGCTTGCAACTTATAGGATGTCTTATGCATAACACATATGACTTATTACTACCGTTGACAAAATTGTTTCTATGTTTTCAAAATAAAAGCTCTAGCACAAAAATAGTAATCCATGCTTCCCTCTGCGAAGGGCCTTTTACTTTATGTTGAGTCATTTACCTACTTCCTTCTATCTTAGAAGCAAACACTTGTGTCAACTGTGTGCATTGATTCCTACATACTTGCTTATTTGCACTCATCATATTACTTTGTGTTGACAATTATCCATGAGATATACATGTTGAAGTTGAAAGCAACTGCTGAAACTTATATCTTCCTTTGTGTTGCTTCAAAACTTTCTACTAATAATTTATTGCTTTATGAGTTAACTCCTATGTAAGTCTTATTGATGCTTGTCTTGAAAGTACTATTCATGAAAAGTCTTTGCTATATGATTCAGTTGTTTAATCATCATCTTTACCATTGCTTTGAATCACTTCATTCATCTCATATGCTTTACAATAGTGTTGATCAAGATTATGTTGGTAGCATGTCACTTCAGAAATTATTCTTTTTATCGTTTACCTACTCGAGGGCGAGTAGGAACTAAGCTTGGGGATGCTTGATACGTCTCCAACGTATCTATGATTTTTGATGTTCCATGCTAGTTTTATGACAATACCTACATGTTTTGTTCATACTTTATGATGTTTTTATGCGTTTTCCGGAACTAACCTATTAACAAGATGCCGAGGTTCTTTTTTCTCATTTTTGGTTCCAGAAAGGCTGTTCGGGCAATATTCTCGGAATTCGACGAAACAAAAGCCAAACATCTTATTTCACCGAGACAGAGAACACCGGGGGAGACAGAGGAGGCCCAGGGCCTCCACACCATATGGCGCGCAAGAGGGGCGCCGCCTATGGGGTGGGTCTCCCACACCCTTGCGCCTCTTCGCCTATAAAATCCCCCGCGACGTAAAAACCCTACAACAATTGATGAAACTCCAGAAAGACTCCGGGGACGCCATCGAAACTCCGTTTCGGGACAAGTCTCTGTTCCCCACGCCGCCGGGACGGGAATTGCCCCAGGTCATCTCCATTGACATCACCGCCATCTTCATCGCCGTTGTTGTCTCCCATGATGAGGAGGGAGTAGTTCTCCCCGAGGCTGAGGGCTCTACGGTAGCTATGTGGTTCATCTCTCTCTCCCATTGTGTGATCTTTATGTGATCATGAGCTTTGTATCACTATTAATCTATGTGCTACTCTAGTGATGTTATTAAAGTAGTCTATTCCTCCTCCATGATGTAAAGTTGACAATGTGTGCATCATGTAGTACTTGGCGTAGGTTATGATTGTAATCTCTTGTAGATTATGAAGTTAACTATTACTATGATAGTATTGATGCAATCTATTCCCCCTTTCATAGCTATTGTTGACAGTGTGTATGCTATGTTAGTACTCGGTCTAAATTGCAACGGTCTATTATGCACTCTAGAGGTTACTCTAATATGAACTCCGGATGTTGTGGAGCTTGTTTACTCCGCTTGAGGTGTGCTTTTGTAGCCCTACACAATGAATGGTGTTTGTTATCCAACAAGAGAGTGTAGAAAGTAGCATTTATTTATTATTATGTGATCAATGTTGAGAGTGTCCACTAGTGAAAGTATGATCCCTAGGCCTTGTTTCTAAGCATTGAAACACCGTTTCCAACAAGTTCTGTTGCATGTTTGCTTGCTGCCATCTTTATTTCAGATTGCAATTACTACTTACAATCATCCATATTACTTGTATTTCACTATCTCTTCGCCAACTAGTGCACCTATACACCTGACAAGTGTAGGTGTGTTGGGGACACAAGAGACTTCTTGTATCTTAATTGCGGGGTTGCTTGAGAGGGATATCTCTGACCTCTACCTTCCTGAGTTCGATAAACCTTGGGTGATTCACTTAAGGGAAACTTGCTGCTGTTCTACAAACCTCTGCTCTTGGAGGACCAACACTGTCTACAGGAATAGAAGCGTGCGTAGACATCACGGCCCCCTCCCTAACATCATCGTCTGGCATACTCTTAGGCGGTTAAGTCCGAAATAAGAGTCAAGGCTCTGATACCAAGGAAGGATGCCGCCTAGAGGGGGGTGAATAGGTGCTAACCAATTTTTAGTTCTTTTTCAATTTAGGCTTGACACAAAGGTAAATTCTCTAGATATGCAACTAAGTGAATTTACATATATGACAAGATCAACTACTAAGTAAGATATAGCTAGACAATATATAGGGGAGCTAATAAGGATTGAGGTAACCGAGAGTGGAGCACGCGGAGACACAAAGATGATTCTCGTAGTTCCTTCCTTTTGAGGGGAAGTACATCTACGTTTGGAGGAGTGTGGTCGCCACGAAGGCCAGACCAACGTCACAAAGGCTTCACTCAGGTCTCCTGTGAGCAACGCCACAAAGACCTAGCCCACTTCCACTAAGGAATTTCCTCGAGGCGGAAATCGGGCCTTTACAAGGTTCTTGGGGCACACATCCACAACCGAATTGGAGGCTCCCAAAATCTTTAACAACACAACAATAACAAGAACAAATCAACCACAAACAACTAGGGTTTCCAAAGAGGAACACTAGCAAAGGGTCCCTCAAGCATATGAGGGGGAAATGCAAATCGCTTCGGTGAAGATGTAGATCGGGATCTTCTCCTTCGATTCTCCAAAGATCAAGAGCTTTGGATGGTTGGATGAGGAGATCTTGTGATTTTTGTGTTTCTTGAAGTGGCTCTAATGGTGAATGAACTTGGGCAGCAATGAGCAACTTGAGCTGGAAGAAGAAGGGGGTTTTTATAATCCCCCACCAAATGTAGCCGCTGCTGACTTTTATGACCGGAATTTCCGGTGTAAGTTAGGGGCCGGAATTTCCGCCCCTTCGATACAAATGTCCGGGTAAAAATCCGAGGGGTATACGAGAGCCTGGACCCTTTGGGGGCTGGAAATTCAGCAGAATTTCCGGGCAGGAATTTGGCCTGGAAATTCCAGCCTTCTTTCTTTCTTCCTTCTTTTCATCCACGACTTTTCCCTTTTTAATACTTCTCACTTCAAACTATAAAGTAGATCATATCTGCACACTAAGCCACATTAGATCATCACATATGTTGTCATCAAACACACAAAACATAATTATGAAGAGATGTTCTTTCACCCGCTACACAGGGACGCTCCGGGCACGATGGACACAACAAAATGAGAGGCGAGGAGGCGCGGGCCCGACGCGTCAGCGGCTCGGACGCTCAACCGCCGCCTACGTAGCGACGGTGCAGTTGCCGGGAAGGGGAGCCGTTGCATTGGAAACTACGTCAACCGACGCGCCAACCGCCGGAAGTTAGCACGAACTCCTCGGAAGAGCAACTGTCGCTCTATTCGACTTCTGCACCGCCGTTCATCCGCGCTCAATAAGACCCGTACGTAGGCGCTTTCTGATCTTCAACCGGCCGCCATTCATCCAAGCTTCGCACGATGACCTACATCTCTGGCCTTCCATCTGACACCGACAGCGAGGGCAAGTCTCCAGGATGGCACCATTGGTGGGACAGAGTCCGGAAGTCCAGCAGCGGCGATGATTCCCCTCCGCCACTAGACAGCGAGGAGCAATGGCAGGCTGTGGAGGAGGAGGCGGAGGAGGAAGGGTCTGAGGAGGCGACGGTGGTGGCGGCCCGTGCGAAGGCGGAGGCGGACACGAAAGCGAAGGCCAAGGCGCAGCCGGCGAGCACCGGCGACGACGACGACACAAGTTCCTCCGACGCGTTGACCGACACCGCCTCTTCGGAAGAGGTGACGAGCAGGAAGCGCCACCGTGACAAGGACGACGAGGCGGGGCCATCAAAGAAGAAGAAGTGGTAGTTTAAAAAAATTATATGTAATTTGATTATGTTTTTTTTCGAAATTTTTATATGTAATTTGTTTATGTTGCATCGATTTGAGTATTAGTAAAGAGTTTTTCTTCTATCTATTAAAATTAATTTTTAAGTTTTGGGAAACGTTTGAAGGACGCGACTGGAGAGCGACGTCTCCAAACGCGACACGAACAAAATACGTCTCAAACGCTCGATTCGACGCCGTTTGAAGGACGATTTGGAAACGCGAGTGGAGATGGTCTTATCCCGGCGATTTGACATAATGACATCGAGGCTTGGTTGCTCTTTACTGCGATTATAATTGCTGGAGCGGGTTGGCTAGGCCAGACCTGTCACCATGAGATAAGGCCCCAAGTTGCAAGCACGTGGTGCAAGCAGAACGCAGGCGCATGCTCATCAGCCGTGTCGTCAATGTACCACGTACGACATGGCGATCCGTCCCTTTCCCGTGTGTAGTGGCCTGGAGATGGGACCATGTATATGCGTCCTATTAGGATGGTCATAGTGGGGAGTAACTTAGACTAGTAACATATGTCATGTTACTAGTCTAGGTTACTACCTTCATAGTGGGTAGTAACTTATATGTCGTGTCATGCATTGTGTTATTTATTATGTTGTAGACTCTTTTTGTCTTGGGGTGTGTGATGTTATGGTAACATAGCTTCCACTCACTCTTTCATTTATTGACATGCCATGTCACCAAAATGCCTTGAGATGTGTGATGTTACTAGCTATGTTACTCCCACTATGAGCGGTCTTAGGATCAGCAGCCTGCCAAGCTAGCGATCCAGCCCGCTTCCGAAATCGAACCTGCCTCAGGACTCGGTCACCGCGCTGTCAACAATAACAAAGGTTGAGACAACCGAGCAGGCGTTAGAACATTTCCCCGGTCCAAACGCGAACTTGTTTACCCGTACGCGAGGACAGGAGGCGGTGATACAAAACCCATCTAGGGCTTCGTTTTAGTCGCCGGCAATCCCGTCTGTCCGCTCCGCCTCTAGTAATTTGTGGTGGACTATGATCCTCTGCCGACGAGATTTTCGTTTTTTATATTTTTTTAAGATAGTGAGGCGGTGGCTACGTTCTAAACATTCTCGCTTTCACTTCATGTTTGTCTACTACAAGCTCTATCTAACGGCGAACGGTCAATACTCGGCAGCCTCCGCTTTCAAGGCCCAATTCTTTGATGCAATCTTCACCGGCATGAGCAAAAAAGTATGAAACATTTTGGCACCTCCAAAGACCAAGTCATTTGCATGGCTTGGTTGAAGAAATAGGCTTTGGACCGCGGATAGATTAGAGAAGAGAGGGTGGCCAAATTGCGATATGCGTCCCTTATGCAAACAAACTAACACTTGTTCAATGGTGGTTCACTATTAGACTTTGGAGTCTCATCAAGGTGTGGGTGGGAGCTTTCTCCATTGAGGTCCATGATTGGCCAACTATTACGCCCGTCGGATGACGGCTGCCCCCTCTCCAAGCCGAAAAGCTATAGGTTCCCTCACCTTGCTTGTTACTTGGAAAATTTGGAACGAAAGAAATGCAAGAGTCTTTCATAACAAGCAAGCTCCCATGACGGTCACCTTAGAAATAAGGAAGGAAGCAAAAAAAAAATTAAGCTCCGTGGGGGCAAAACGTTTAAGCGAACTTATGCTGGGAGAGTAATCCGTTTGAATCCACTTTTCGGGTTGTAACTTGTAAAAATTCTTCTTAATTAATCCAATAAGGGAAAGTTTTTGCGTCCGTTCCAGAAAAAAAGCTCTACCTTGCCGACGGGTTTCCGTTCTTTATATCTATTTTTCAGATAGAGAGGCGGTGGCTACATTCTAAAGTCATAATAACGTTCTCGCTCTATTCTCGCTTCCACTTCATGTTTGTCTAGCTCTACTTGATTGGCGGCTCCAGTGACGGAGGGGCGAGGACGTTGACGCATCTTCGGCTCATACTAGTATATGTAGTCGTCATTGGATGGTCCAAATACCTATTAATAATTTTTATTATGTTTTAGACTATTTGTGTACCTTACTATCCAAAAGAAAAATACGGCTAGTGCTACTAGAGATAAACAGGCTTCATCAAATTTGAGAAGCAAAAGAAAGAGCGAGGAAGAAAGTTGTGAGAGAGGAGGTGAGGGCGAGAGCGTGTAAATCCTGGCCAAAACACACGGGCCCGTGCAGTCTGACGCTGACACGGCAGAGACAGGGCCATCCCGGAGAGTCCAGATGGAATCCTCGACGTCCGCGTCCGCAACACGCGGAGCACAAACTCCCCAGCGGCCAAAGTGGCAGCGCCGTCTCCGCCACAACCCGGAGACACCTCTCTCCCTTCCTTCTCCAATCCAATCTGCCTTCTTCTTCCTCCTCCTCCTCTCCCACGCTGCGTGCCACCGTGTATATATATACCCCCGGCAATCCCACATCTCCGCCCTCCGCCTCTTCCGAGCACACCCGTTGAGTTGCGTCGTGCTCGTGCATACATGTGAGTCATCCATCCATCTCTGCACATCCTGCGTGGCTGGTTGCTGATTTGCTGCTGATGCTTCGGGAAACTGATTACTCGGTGTGCTGCAGAAACCTACTGCTGGGCTGCAGTTCACGTGCTCTCCCCCGGTGCGCGCGCTCGACCTGCTTTGCTGATGTTCATCTAATAATCCGCCGGCCATTGATCACGGAGCTCGCTTGACCGTGGAGAAGGAAGAAATTAAGGAGAACCAGAAACCCAATTTGGTCACGGACTCACGGTGAGTTCCTTCTCTGAGTTTGCCTACTTCGCTGAATTTGTCACGGATTGCCCTGCATCGTCGCGTGTTTGAAGATTTTGGCATTGCAATAATGCTTATATTATTATCTTGCTAGCTGTCTTGTGTTTCCGCTGCTCCGTGTTCCATCCGTAGATCTCATTGCGCACTCTCCGGTCATCTCATTTAGTACCCGAGTTCGTTAGGAAATCTACAGGGAGAATGCCTATGTCCAGTGAGTGAGAGTACATCGTTCTAATGGGCTCATGTGTGTCTCTAGGCGCATGTTGCTTCCTCAATTATTGTTCTTCCTTTCTGTTGGGAGTCGGTACTCTGTACTCATGACAGGAGAACCACCCGGTCTTCTTTCGCTGAAGAAACAGCGGGTAACTAGTAATTGGGTAATTTGATGGATGTGTTTATTCATCCTTCTACATATGCACTTCAACACCCATGACTACAGTATTAACAAACTGTAATAGGCCGGAAGGCAACATTTTTACCTTTCAAACTCAAGAACAACCACCGCAAGACAAATGCAGAAGTGAAAGGACTGGTTTTCATTCAGTTTTTTTTTTACCAAGGCAAGGTGAAAGAGAAGTTGTTGAAGTACTATGGGGACACATGATTGATTCCGTATCCTAATAAATGATCTCCTATGACAAAAAGGAGGCGTCACTCTGTTGCCACGTCAACATGTGCAGGTTCTGGGTTGTGTTGCTACCTGGACTGGATCTTTATTTTTCACATCCGGCAACCAATCGGTTGCTGCCGATGTTGAACCCTCTGCATATAGTAGCTACATCCATGATGTTAATGTTATCTCTGATTGACCTGACCCTACTAGATTTTGTCTAATTGTCATCTGTTAATAGCTTGATGTAGCTACAACCAACGATAAGTCGTGCAACAGATATTAAGCACATTTGTAGCTGAATATTACAGCAGACTATTATAAAATACCCCTCCATCAGCTCATGCAGCACTTTTTAAAATTTAGTTCTTTATTCTATTTGAGATCCACTGTTAGAAGCCACTCATTTGACAACGGGCATTCGCGGGCCGTGGATTGATTCCGTAGTCAAATTTATTGATTGATGCTGAACTGTGCGAACACGTACTGAATGATTGGCTAATCCTACTATTCTTTGGTATGCATCGCTATCTTTCCCTCTCTCCAACGTTGTTAGAATGCAAGTCAATGATCCATTTGATGGGAGAAAATAAGTTTGTTTACGATGATAATAAAAATACACGAAATAGTTTCTTGAACCTGCTTATGCAATACTACAGTTTATGTATTTTACATGTCATCTAATCATTTATCTTCTCAAGTTCATTCAGATACTGAAACGGCAAGATGGTTAACTTTGGAAAGAAGCTGGCGCAAGATCAAGTAGAAGAATGGAAAGGGTATGATTTTCCTTGGAGTGCTTCTGAGAAGTTTTTGCTTTAACTTTTTTGGAACAGAAGATTTCTCATATTCTTTTTAAAGAAAAATCGATTATATATTTCTCCAATGTAAACACTGCTTGTGTCCGTACTATATCATTTGCTTCAATCCTAATACATGAAATGAAAAACGAAGAGCCATCTAACTTCTGTAGTTTTATGATGATGAACTAGGTGCACATTTCACAAGCCAGTTCCCCCAGTCTAATAATTTTCTTCACAATGCTAATAAATTCCTGCAGAGATCTTAATTTTTTTGTCTTTCTATTGCTAGGTACTATATCAATTACAAATTAATGAAGAAAATGCTGAAGCAATACGTTCAACAAACTCAAATTGGTGGCAAAGATTGCGAACAAATACTTAAGGAGTTCTCAAGGATTCTTGATGATCAGGTATGCATAAAATTGATCTCTCGGAGCGACTTATCCATTCTGTCTCTCGTCCCTTGCATCACGAACTTGGTATCTTCAATAGGGGTATATCGTTTTGGTTAACTAAAATTCGTATGTACTCCAATTCAGATTGAAAGGATCGTGCTCTTTCTGCTACAACAACAAGGCCACCTTGCCAGCAGGATTGAGGAATTGGGAGCACAGCGCTCTGCTATTGCACGACAAGTTGATACGTCAAGAGTTTTTCAACTCCGTGAGGATTACAGAGAAGTTGGGAGAGATCTTGTAAAGCTTCTCCGCTTTGTTGACATGAATGCTACTGGTCTGAGAAAGATACTAAAGAAGTTTGATAAGCGTTTTGGGTACAAGTTTACAGATTATTATGTCACCACTCGTGCAAACCATCCTTATTCTCAGCTTCAGCAAGTCTTTAAGCAAGTGGTAATTTGCTGGCATTTTACATTGGCAACTGCTTTTATTATTTTTCTTCCCTACAGCTAATCAGGACCTCTGCTACTTATCACACACTTCTACCAATACAGGGAATTGTAGCTGTTGCAGGTGCGTTATCGCGGAACCTTGCATATCTGGAGGATGAGCATCGTGGAAGCTTTTTATCCATCTATGATAATCCTTCAGTTGTACTGAAGGTAATATGTTTCCATGGTCCCACTCTCTTTCAGCTCAGTATTTTTTTTATGTCCTCCCGACTGGATGGCCTATTTGCTGTATGTTTTAAGAGTGTGATCTAACTATTTTCTCTAATATTCAGGACCCTATCATAGACCAAGTAAATAACGCAGTGCAGAAACTCACACACGCGACGAACTTTATGCAATACTTGGGGCAACATGCACTTATCGTCCAAGATGATACTACAAGTGAATCGGAGGATACTGTCAATGATGAGAGCTATCACTTCATGTCTCTGATGCTTAACCTTGTGAACACATTTCTTTACATGGTGAATACATATATCATTGTGCCAACTGCAGACGACTATTCAGTAAGCCTTGGAGCTGCCCCGACAGTTTGTGGCATAATTATTGGCTCAATGGCGGTCGCGCAAGTGTTTTCCTCGGTTTATTTCAGTGCATGGTCAAACAGGTCATACTTCAGACCTCTAGTGTTCAGTAGCATTATGCTGTTCTCTGGGAACTTACTATATGCATTGGCGTACGACCTGAATTCGCTGACAGTTCTCCTGATTGGCCGGATACTATGCGGGTATGCAGACACTTTCTGTCTTTGATAAACTTGCCTTTTTTTTGCAATGGCAAGTACTTCATTATCTGTGTCTTGAGATTTTCTGAAATTACTCCTTTCATACTGACAACAGGTTGGGTTCTGCAAGAGCTGTGAACCGTCGGTATATCAGCGACTGTGTACCTCTCAAGACCAGGCTACAAGCTTCTGCAGGATTTGTCAGTGCTAGTGCTCTTGGAATGGCATGTGGACCTGGTCTTGCTGGTTTTCTTCAGACAAAATTTACAATATACTCGCTCACTTTTAACCAGAGCACATTGCCTGGATGGCTCATGTCCATCTCTTGGCTTCTTTACTTGGTGTGGCTATGGTTTTCATTCAAAGAGCCTGAACACTTCGCTAAGGCTGCAGCCAGTGCAGCGGCATCTGAATCTAGTAAGTCTCAACTAGCAGACCACAGTAGTTGCACCTGCATTGCTCTCCTGTCTTTGTGTTTTTATCATGTGTTCAAACGGAGCCTAAACAGTAAAGTACACTAGATTTTATTCTTGCACAATAAAGCAGTTGTAGCTACTGGCATTATTTTAGCATCGTCAGAAGGTGTTCTTATACGAAGTTAACTTATTTTAAAAGTAGGTCATCAAGAAAGCGCTAATTTGGAGGAAGGCCTAGCACAACCTTTGCTTATAGCAGAAGACAGAATGGATGAGAATTCGGAGGATAATGATGATACCACAGACTCCCAAAAATCTCATGAACCAGCAACATCATTTGTTTCAGCATATAAATTGCTGACACCATCTGTGAAGGTTTGTTTTTTCCGCTTATCAGCTACTTTTTTTTCTGAAGCGAAGCATACTAAAAAAAGCAAATTACATCAATATTTATTTGATACGAAAAAGGTAAGGTATCTGAACCTCTCAGAAAAAAATTATAATGCAATTATTAGAAGGTACATTTGCGTTGACACATATAAACAAACACACCACACTTATACACTATGTCAAATGAACTTGAGGATCCCATAGAAATCTTGGAGGGTTGCATGTTAATATCTATCTAGGTTTAATTTATGTGTTTAAACTACCGTCGTCTCTATTTTCGTTCAGTAATTTCACATGCACATTCATTTCTCAGGTCCAACTATTGATATACTTTATGCTCAAGTATGCGATGGAAATTTTGCTCTCCGAATCAAGTGTCATCACCACATACTATTTTAACTGGGATACAAGTGCAGTGGCTATCTTTTTAGCGATTCTTGGGTTGACTGTTCTTCCAGTCAACGCCCTCGTTGGGAGCTACGTTACCAATTGGTTTGAGGACAGGTAACTTCTCTTTTCGAGAACCCTGAATCATGAAATCATTTTTTTTTCTAAAAGCGGCTAAGCTCACCCCAGCCTTGTTTTACATAGTGATGCTATCTTGGTGTTTAAAAAAGATGGACATGTCTTCATAGATGTACGGAAAGCTGGAAATTTATAACTTAAATATCTTAATCGAAAATATGTGTAAAACAACAAGAGATAAAAAATTCCTCTTGTCCAATTTTGCCTTTTTTCGTAATGTCCCTATCCTTAAGCGTCCCTCTCCCCTCTCATGTTTTTTCAACTACTTCTGAAAATTTGAAGATGCAAAACCACCATAGTGACTGGTTTAAGGTTTCGAGGGTGATTTCTCATGCCAAAGTTCTCCAAGAATCTGAAACTGTTCACGGGTGTGGAGTAAAGGAAGAACGGAAAAACATCATCAACTAATATAATCATTAGTATTCGATAGAAATAAAACATGGCACAAATAGTCATGTTTTTTTCTGAATTTTCTAGTAACATTCTCAACATCCAGGAATTTTCAATAAAGTTAAAGGCTTGTAATAAAAACCCCACTTTCAATATCGGTGAAGAGTATTTAAAGTCTACGGTTCAAGTGGGACCAAGCACAATAGTTCATGGTTAAAAATAGACTTAATTTTTCTCTATATGTATTATAATTGTAATACTGCTTTACTCACACATCAGAAATTCAGTCTCAAAATGCTTAGTGTTAGATTGTTAAGGTCATGATTCCACCGAGATAAAATGAAGTGAAGCTACACCCTTTACCTTTTGAAGTACTCACTCCGATTCATATTACTTGCAACTAATATAGATGTATCTAGACACATTTTAATTGTAGATACATTCATTTTAGTGGCAACTAATATGGATCGGAGGGAGTGCCATGATTACAATTAGTCTTAGTTAACCCGTTCTAAAGATTATCATGACAAGGAAATTTTCCTGCACAGGCAAATTCTGTTGGCTTCTGAAATCATGGTTCTGATTGGCATAATCATGAGCTTCCGTTACACGCCTCACTACTCGATCCCACAATACGTCTCTTCGGCTCTCATCACATTTGTATTTGCGGAGGTGCTTGAAGGTATGTGAACTTTAACCAGATTATTCAGCTCAGCGACACTATATTTACACACACGCACGATGCATCTGGAAAAAAAAATCATAAAATAACTCTCTGTTGCTCATGAACAATGCAGGAGTAAACCTATCCCTGCTTTCACGGGTCATGTCGTCGAGGCTCTCACGAGGGACCTACAATGGCGGCCTCCTTTCGACAGAGGCTGGTACTCTGGCCCGCGTGGTTGCTGACGCGACGATCACTGGAGCGGGATACCTAGGAACAGACATGCTTCTCAACGTCACGCTGCTTCCGCCCCTTGTGATCTCCATAGTCTCCATTGTTGCGACGTTCTGCACATACAACACTCTGTTTTGAGGAGATAAAGAACCGTTTTCTTTTTTCTGAGGCAGATCAGCCTTTTTTTTCTGCGCAATGTCCAGACAGTTAAAATGGTTCCTGCCCACATTGGGTTGTATTTGTCTATTTGATTTTGAAGCAGTAGCAGAATTGGTCTTCAGGCTCCAATAATCTTTGTAAATGCCGGTGTGTGCCTCCTAGATATAAGAAAAATGTATCGTAGCAATGTGCATTGGGCAGATGTAATCTTGTTTAGATCTGTATCCTTGAACTCTCAAAAGGAAGGAAGATTTGTACCCCTGAACCTGTATATTCAGATGCAATGTGGAAAGCTTTGTTTTGTGTTGGAAATGCATCACGGATATGATTTCCTGGCGTACACTGATAAGTCAGGTAGCCGTGTGCTTTAAGAGCTGGGCAATGTTTTACACTGACAGAGCATTTCACACAGCAAACCTGAGGCATTAATTCTGAGCTCCCAACGGCTTTTTTTTTTTTGAGAGAGATTGAGCTCCCAACGGCTGGCTCCCAGACGAGAAGTGCCCATAACTCCGAGGTGCCAATTTCAGGGGCCTAGATCGTGTTAAATAAACCTGACTGAACCGGGCCGTTTGGAGAAGGTACGTCAACCGTTTAGCTGGGCCGTGCCAGATCGGACACCCGCCGACCCGCTTGTGCTCGACGGTTTGCCGCTACGAAACAGGGCAAGAGGGCGTCAGGTTTGACGCGGCCGCTCCGCACGGTCATGGAGCTCGAGCTTCGCTGAGAATGGCCAGTCACACGGATGAGCTCCGAGGTTGTTCTGGTGGTTAAGTCCTTTTCCTACCGCTTCTTTACCACGCTTGTGGCATGGCCACTGCGGCCTGTGTACCGACCGTGTAGGACGTGGCCGGTCGTATGTGTACAACAAGAGCGTGCGTGCCTGGTCGTCGGGCGATTTCACCGGCGCATGCATGGCACCGCCGCACCGGTGCTCGGTCGGCATATAAAGCCGCATTGTATCATACGGCTTGGTCACACAAGAGCCAAGCTCCACTAATCCTAATGGCTTCCTTCGCACGAACACCGGCCATCTACATCGTCACAAGCTTCTTGGTGCTCCTATCCTGCTCGCAGCAAGGTGACTGATCTGATCTTCTCCGTTTCCTTCTCTGTCCACCTTGGCACCTTGCATGGATTTTGTCTCATCATGTTACTGATCATGCTTCGAACAGCGCGAGGCGTGAACTACACCTTCGCGAGGGACGCGACGCGGGCGCCGGCGGTGTCCTACTACGACTACATCATCGTTGGCGGCGGCACGGCGGGGTGCCCGCTCGCCGCGACCCTGTCGCAGCGCTTCCGCGTGCTGCTGCTGGAGCGCGGCGGCTCGCCGTACGGCGACGAGCGGGTGGAGAACATGACCCACTTCACGGCCACGCTCGCCGACACCTCCGCGGGGTCGCCGGCGCAGCGGTTCGTGTCGGAGGACGGCGTGATCAACTCGCGCCCCAGGGTGCTGGGCGGCGGCAGCTGCATCAACGCCGGGTTCTACACCCGCGCCAGCGACGACTACGTGCTGGACGTCGGGTGGGACCTGGCGGCGACCACGGAGGCGTACCGGTGGGTGGAGGACGTGGTGGCGTTCCACCCGGAGCTCGGGCCATGGCAATCCGCGCTGCAGAGGGGGCTCTTGGAAGCCGGCATCGCCCCGGACAACGGCTTCACCTTTGACCACATCGAGGGGACCAAGGTCGGCGGCTCCATTTTTGACGACGAGGGGCGGCGCCACACCGCCGCCGACCTGCTGCGGTACGCGCGACCAGAGGGCGTCGACGTGCTGCTCCAGGCCAGAGTCGCCAAGATCCTCTTCAACGTCGGAGGTACGGTAGTTAGAGCCTCTTCACACCATCCATCACACACACGCTGACGTGCATTTCGATCGTGTAACATTTCGTTACCCCGCGCGCCATTTTTTTGTCGTGTCAGGGGGGCGGCGGCCGGTGGCGCACGGGGTGGTGTTCCACGACTCGGAGGGGCAGATGCACAGAGCGTACCTCAACGCCGGCCGTCGCAACGAGATCATCCTCTCGGCGGGCGCCCTGGGCAGCCCGCAGCTGCTGATGCTCAGCGGCGTCGGACCCGCGGACCACCTGCGCTCCTTCAACATCACGCTCGTCCTCAACCAGCCCGCCGTCGGCCAGGGCATGGCTGACAACCCCATGAACGCCATCTTCGTGCCGTCGCCTTCCCTGGTCGAGGTTTCTCTCATCCAGGTCGTCGGCATCACCCAGTTCGGGAGCTACATCGAGGGCGCCAGCGGCTCCAACTGGGCCAACCCGCGCCACCAGGCCTCCAGCTCCGGCTCCGGCGGCGGCCAACACCGGCCGCCCCGCAACTTCGGGATGTTCTCTCCACAGGTACGTTCATTGCAAGAGACGGTGTGACAGCTTGACTTCTTACTTCAGTTAGTCCAAGTGACAGTGATTTTGTTCCTGCAGACAGGGCAGCTGGCGACGGTGCCCCCGAAGCAGCGGACGCCGGAGGCGATCGCGCGCGCGGCGGACGCGATGAGCCGGCTGGACGACGCGGCGTTCCGCGGGGGCTTCATCCTGGAGAAGGTCATGGGCCCGGCGTCCACGGGCCACCTCGAGCTGCGGAACCGCAACCCAGACGACAACCCGGCGGTCACCTTCAACTACTTCTCCCACCCGGAGGACCTCCGGCGCTGCGTCGACGGCCTGACGGTCATCGAGCGCGTCATCAGGTCCAAGTCCTTCCAGAGGTTCACGTACCCGGACTTCTCCATCGAGATGCTGCTCAACATGACGGCGGAGTTCCCCGTCAACATGCTGCCCCGGCACGACAACGACTCGAGGTCCCTGGAGCAGTTCTGCAAGGACACCGTCATGACCATCTGGCACTACCACGGCGGATGCCAGGTCGGCAGGGTCGTCGACGCCGAGTACCGGGTGCTCGGCGTCGATGCGCTGCGTGTCATCGACGGCTCCACGTTAAATGCTTCGCCGGGAACCAACCCGCAGGCCACCGTCATGATGCTCGGCAGGTAATCCCCCATCTTTTGCTCATTGGGCATGTTTGTTCGTACAGATATTATATTTTGGAGTCCATCGCAAAATGTTTAGCACTTTTAGACAAGGTCCTAGTGGTACTGATTTTGTCTCCATGGTTGGAGATTTAGGTCGGATCTTATCAATCTCTCTGTCTTACAAAAAGAATAATGATTATGTCTGATTGTGTGTAATCTTGACAGGTATATGGGGGTCAAAATCCAAAACGAAAGGTTGCACGCTGAAGGATTCAAGAGACGAAAACTGTAACTAGTTCAGTCAGATTTACCAGGCACATTATAACTTTATAAGTGCAGCCTGTGATGCTTGTTTCATTATTGGTAGTATGAACCTGGTACTAGTCATGATCGACTGTAATTTCATTGGGATGAATTGCGCGTGCGTCATTAATTGTTGGATGTGTGTGTTCGTATGTACTACCAAGATGAAATCTGTATTGTCTGAAAGACAAATTGAAATTTGTATTTGACAAGAACTCTGATCAAGAAACATTCGTGGACTACAGTTCTGACAGTCAAATACTGGAAATATACTCTCGCATCTCCTCTTAGATTGTTCTTTCGCGACCCAAAGTGTCAGCTCCAATTGCCAAAGAAGGGTCTCGAAAACGAAAGAAGAATCCCATAGTGGGGTGTGAGCTTTTAGAGGGCACAACCCTCAACGTAAAAGGGAAAGGGAGATGTTGGATGCCAAGAGGATATCCATGGTTTAAAACCCTTTGAAAACTTAGCAGGTATATGCCTCGTGGCTCTCGCCTGCTGGATTTATGTTCCCTATAAATCCCGCGATGCGGCAGAGTGGGAGAGCAGCAAGGTCAAGGACTCAAAAGGTAAGGAAGATGAAGAAGAAGGAAGCGAATGTTCTAAGCGATCAATGGTGAGGTATTTGTATTGAGCAGTCCAGTTTCAGGGCTCCTCTCTATTGGCAGGGAGCATTTGAAGTCTTGTAGCTTCATCCAGTGCTCTGCCAAAGGAGAGTTGCCCTGTAACTGGACCTAGCTTAAGCAGGTTCAGAGATTGTAAAGATTTGGTTTTGACAGCTTCAGGCTTTCAGCTTCACACTTGGCTATTTCCTCCACGCAGAGGGGAACATCACCACATAACACAAGCCCACATGACACATTTGTACCTAGCGCTGCTAGCTCGATTACAAAATGGTTTTACTTTTGACACATAGCAATTCTTGGAAAGACCTCAGCAGACCCAACGATTCACCAACAACATCGGAGACAACTGACTTGCTCTGGCTTTTGCAATGCAGTTCTACCACTAGCGTAGCACAGCCGTTCTCTACATGCACCCGATCTAGGAAGATTGGCCGGTAAGATCGCCTTCAAGCTGTGCAGAGCCGCCAGGGTTTCTGCCATTTCTGCTGATCGACAGTTCTCCAACCTTCCCCAAGCTGATACAATCGTTCTCCCTTCTTCCGTTGCCATTGGTACCTATTAACTGTTCAATCTCAGTAGTATTGAGTCGCTGCAATATAAGTTGTTTCTCAAGTGTCATATCTCCACCTCATAAGTGAGATTGGACCTCATGGACGCATCAGCTTGATTTAGAACCAGCAACATCCAATCATGTCCAGTATAGGAGCATCTCCACGTCGATGTCCTCAGTGGTAGACGTGTCTGGCAGCCCTGAGCCGGCCCCGAAGGTTGGGGACGGACAAGCGGTTATCAAACAGTTTATTAGACCACCGAGACAGATGGGGGCTATTGGGGCAGCCGACGGGGTTTGATTTCGTGTTCGGCGCCCCAATGAGCTTATTGGGGAATATTGGAGCCGCCAACGAATATACTCTAAAAAGTTAAACTTTCTTTCTTTCTAAATAAAATTTATAAGTTAGCATCACGCTGGTACAATTAAGAGCTTACACCTCACCTATGCATAGCTAGCATGCACACAGTCACATAAATAAAAGATTAAAAAACTAATGGTGCAATAAAGATATGTCGGAGACTAGCAGTAATGTTTAAGACAAGCAGCGATGATCCCAACGACAGGCCGGGATTCAACGCAACGTTCATGTTGTCACTAAACGACCACACCACATGGGAGGATAACATCGAGGACGTGATCGTCCTCTCCATCCACGACAATGGCAGGCTGCTCATTGACCTCATGCGCGACAGCGACGAAGCTAGCCCTAGCGGCGCGGTGGAGGACGAGCCCGCCGACCCTCGCGGCAAGCCGCCCGACGAGAACTACAACTTCTTCCAGTACTACAATCGCTCCGGCCGTCGTATGCTCCATTAGTTTATTTTAGTTTAATTTCACTAGAATTTCATTCAAATCCTTGTAATTATAACAAATTTGAATGAATTCGAGTGTTTCCCATTCAAATTTAATTTTCTTAAATTTCTGTTTGGGGGATGCGACTGGAAATAGACGCACCCCAAAAGCGGGACCACGCGACGGCCCCCAAACGCTCGATCTGGCGTTTATCCGGACACGCTTTGGGAGACGTGGCTGGAGATGCTCTTAGTTCCTTCTCAACAAGTGGCAAATAAAATCCTACTAGAGATAATTAATGAATATTATAGAATTTAAATTTCTCATGAGCATGACATATCACATAGTGACTAGATAATCTTGCAATATCAATACTAAGTGGTATTATTCGTGTAAATACATTTTATGGTTTGTGAAGTACGCAAGTCATATCTCTCCCCCGAAATAGGATGTTCAATTAATCACTTGAAGAGAGCCAAATAATATACAAACAAGATGCATTAAAGACTCAAAACAAAAGCGCACCAACGCATACTTGAATACGTAAGATAAGAAAGTATAAGGCACAACATATACAAACACTTTATAGGTACAAAACTAAAACATGCAAAGGGCAAGAAACTTACAATGTTAATAAGTTAAGTGAAGTTTTACATTGGATATAAGATAAATAGATAATAATAATTATGACTTGACTTGATCAAATATAATTTATGAAGATCGATCCCTTAATTTTTCATGAACTATCCAAGTCTCCAATGCCCTTCGTAATCACCTAATGATCAATTTGTAGCTTATTGGTATCCAAATAAGTTGGGTCCTAAGAGGTTAGTCTAATAGGCTTGGGAACCCAAATAATTTTTTTCTTGATACCACTTTTGAGTCCCATAAAACTTGCAAAACACATTGGCATCCTTATCTTTCCTAAGATACTAATTATAATCAATAATGATAGGATTTGATAAAGTACAACCTGAACATGAAGATGAAAAGTGTCCCTTTGCACGACATAGGTAGCAACGAGTGCTCCCATTTCTTCTCTTTGTCGATTTCTTGGCTTGGGAGCTCTATATTGATTCGTCTTTAGAAGTTGCCTATCTTCAAATTGAGATTGAGTTGGAGGTTGATGTTGAACTTGACCTTGTGGCCGATTTCCTTGTTGCTTATCACTAAAGTGCTTCTTTTCAATGGGAAAGATCTAACATGGTGCTCTTCAACTTTGGACTTGAAGCAAATAATCTTGGCTGAATTCTTTACTTGTTCCTAGCCCTTTTTATTGTTGCTCTTGGAATTGTTCTTATTATTGAAGTTGAATCCAAGTACACTTTGTCATTAGGCAATTTTTGCACACTGAATATATTGTTGAGTGTGAATTTCCCTTTATGACTCTTTTCCAAGTCTTTCCACAAAGAAAAGATTTGAACCTTGAGCTCTTTGATTTTCTCTACATGGTTAGTGAAAATACAAGTACTAGAGAAAGTAGAAAATTCATTGTTAAAGAAACAAGGCAAAGCATGTAATTCATCACAAGATGCGGCAATAATATGGCTCAATGAATTACTAGGACTAGCACATGGCAATATAGCATTTTGAGTGGAATTTACACTAATCTACATATGAGGCTCACAAGATGTTACCATAGTGATACTTGCCTCATGAGCTAACTGCATCCCATCATAGGAGATTAGGAGATGATTACGAGAGCTCGAGAGATTTTAAAATGACTCTCTTCCAATTTTCTATAATTTCTAGTTTTTTTTACGAATACTAGCATGCCAGTTAACAACACAAGTTGATCCCTTAGGGCATCCCCGCCAGTGCCCCCTAAACGACACCCGACAACTACGCTGGAGGAGCCATTTGGGTTGAGCCCTTATTTGTTTAAATATGCAAATATATGTTTGGTTTGTGTGACATTTATCAATGAAGACTATACCAGCACCTCCCAGAATAGCTTCCAAAGCACATAGTGTCACACACATATATTTTACAACAACTATTAATATTTTTTGCACACACGCTCAATAAACAAATCTCGCTCATAAAAAATAACGGATCTTCTTCAATACTTGTTTGCATCCCAACTTTCAAAAGATCAAACAATGTGTATTCCAACTTCTTCTTCTCTTCTTTTAGTTTTTTTTATTTATTTTCATCCTCCCATATCTTCTTCTCCTCTAGCTCAAAATCTCCCTCCTCCATTTTGTGCAACTCACTTTTAGAATCGTCCTCACCCTTCTTCAATTTTGTATAGTTTTGCTCCATCGTACGCTTCACAGCGGCATCCATCCAATGATTCACATCTTTCATTGAACATGAATGTTTTTCTTCCACCTTGCTCTTTACTTCAACCACATTTTTATACATGCCCCACAAAGAGGTCAATGCATGTTGGCATGACAAAGACCACTAAGGAGCAACCCAACCCACAAACCCATAGTTGATACCATCCTACAAATATGAATTATGAATGAATTTGAGATATTTATCTCCCTACTAAATTGAAACAATGTAGCACACAACTACTTACAGTTTTCTTCGACACACATAGAATCGGCATCATGTACTCGTCCCTTCAAAAGAAATGACGTTGTCGGGTAGAAGGTCGTGCACAGGACAACGCGGGGCCGACTCGGGGTCGGCAAAGTTGGTCCATGTTGGGTCGACAATCTTCTCGGCCGCATAGCCCATGTCGGGATACTACACATCGATCACCGAGAATTGACACAATTTTAAGCTACGAACACAATTGTTGATTTTTCCTAAATTGACAAGCTTGCCGAGACCCTAAACCTAAAAGCACATCGCTGGTGTAGGAGAGGGGCTAGAGGGGAGGGAGGATTCACATCGCCAAGCCAAGACTCGCTAGAACTCCGCTTTATCCAGCTCGACATTCTTTGGGTGGTGTTGATGGCCTCAGTTCGATGATGGAGAGGCTGCTGCGGTGGGCCATGCGTGCGTTGTGGCGGCTCCAACTGCCCGCGACGCGATGGGCGTTGGGTCATGTTGCTTCGGTACAACCCGGTTGATTATGATTTGGTAGGGGAATTTGAAGAATTTCTTTTGCGTCTAATGGACAGAAAATTCTCTTCATCAACTCCTCGGTCCCATCCTCAGTAATAGTGTCAGTTGAAAAGGTTGGTGAGTATCCAGTCATTATTTCTTCACGAGAAGGCTTCTTTCTTCCTTGCTTATCCCGCCAAGTGGTTTTACCTAAACCAAGATTTTGGCGCGTCGATTCCTGGATAGTGATGATGTCGATTTGGAAGCGACAATGCGTGCAGACTACCTCCGCAAAGGTCGGGGAGTGGGGGGAGAGAGAAATAGGTCGGCTGGAATGGCGTTGTGTGCTGCCAGGAAGTTCATACACGCCCTTCTCCACTTTTCGCGCGTTGCTAGAGCCCCATGTTTGAGCCCCACGCTACGGGGTCAGCATAAGAGTGTCGATCGAGTTATCGGGCCACAGTTCGCTCTGGCACCGCTTGGGGAGCACCGGTGGGAGGCGTTTTTGGCCGAGAACTCCCAAAGGCCATTTGGGGGGCACCGGCGGGGATGCTCTTAGGTCAACAATCTACTTTGATATATATGTTTCACAAGAAGTATAGTTAGTAGCACAAGCATCATTAATATATTTAGCCTTTTCAAGCTCGTAAGTTTTAATATATTGGGATAGAGAAGCACTAGCATGTTTCTCATCATGTAGCTCTTGTTCGAGGAGATTGAATCCCCGTTTCCCCTCAATAACAAGGGAGTTCAAATCTTTTATGGTTTCCTTGTGTTTATATAATTAAATGTTTCCATAAAGTATTACCATGAAGATAAACTTACACAGTTCCCATCTAATGGAAGAAAGCGTTATTTTCATCGTCACCGTCACAATCACCCTCATAAATAGATGTGTTGGGATTCATCAAAGTAGAAGTTACCTTTGATCCTCTTGCAATAAGGCAACTGTGATTATCGGGGTTGACGATTCTCCATTTGAGGAGGAGGGAACTTCAATATCAACAGTAGGGCAACCTTTTGCAAGATGATCATACTCATAACATTCATGTCACGTTCTCCTCTTGATGGGAATCTTCTTGGTTCTTCTAGCAATTTCCTCATCAATGATGTGCGCCAACTTTTTTTCTCTTAATTTCCTCTACATTGTTAGTCATAGAACAATTAAAGGAAATAGAGGCGTTTTTATCATGGCCACTGATGGTGCTCCGATGATGGCAGTGGTGGAAGCGGTTGGGAAACCCCAAGAGGAAGGTGTGATGAGCACAGCAGCAAGTTCTTCTCAGACGAAACCAAGGTTTCATCGACCGAGGAGAATAGCGTGACTTCGAAGGTGTTGTTGGTGACTAGTGGCGGGCGCACTACCGGCGTAAGCAACAACGTGGAACCTACACACAACACAACCAAAGTACTTTGCCCCAACTTACAGTGAGGTTATCAATCACACCGGTTTGCTAAACACAAAGGATTAGACGTATCGAATGGAAGGAAATGTTTGCATAAAGTAAACAGAACAGGATTGTAATTGAGTTTATTAGTAAAGAAAATAGGACTAGGGTCCACAGTTCACTAGAGGTGTCTCTCCATAAAGAAATAACATGTTGGGTGAACAAATTACAGCTGGGGAATTGACAGAATATCGATCAATACATGACAAGATGATTACTATGAGATTTGATATGGGCATTACAACATAATACATAGACCGTAATTCAACTGTGTCTATGACTAATAATCCACCTTCAGGTTAGCGTCCGCACCCCTTTCAGTATAAAGTTGCAAGCAACAGACTATCGCATTAAGCAATGTTTTTTTTGAAACCTTGAACAGTAGGGTGAGGAACCCTACTGACTTAATGCATTAAACTGGGGTAAAACAGTTACATACGTACAAACATGGGAGTAGGGGGAAGGAAGATCTAACTAAATAGCTTAAATAGAGTTGACTACAAAGATGATGGGATGAAGTTCCTGCTTAGTACCTTAGCATTAAGCAATGTGTGTAAAGTAAACAATAGAATTACCCTCGGATAAAGCATTGTTGTTTCTCCCTAGTAAGCAAAACATATATGAATTGGTGTAAAACAAGCATGGGGCATCAAAAATTATAGATACATTTGAGACGTATCAAGCATCTTCAAGCTTAACTCATGCTCGTCCTCGAGTAGGTAAGTGATAACAAAAATAAATTTTGAGGTGACATGAAGCCAACACAATCTTGATCAAGCATGTAAAGCATTGTGAGCTGGGATCTAAGTACTCTAACATAGGCATGATATATATGATTCAATTGAACTTAGCAACTATGTTATAACATGAAGAGTAACTCAAACAAAGATCATGAATAATTGTGCATTGAAAGTAAACATAACAAAGTGGTACTCAACATTTCCTTATGGAATAGCAAAACATAAGTGCTAGGACACCTTCAAAGTTCGGAGGGTGGCTAGATACAAGTAATTCGAGAGAAAGCAATAGCACAATCATGAATCAATCAATAATAATTTTGGTACTATGCATATTGCACTAAGAATGACAACTATGCTCTCTTAATCGGTGCATAAAGTAGAAGGTGAAGACTCAACATAAAAGTAAAAGAGAGACTCTTTTGCGAGTAAGCAAGATAAACAAGTTTTATAAACCTTCCAAAAAGTATGGTACTTATTAGCTTTGAGCTCTCATTGCCCCTATATATCATAAGCATCTTGAATGACTAAAGTTAATGTGAGTCAAAAATGAGTTATATGCTTGCAAATCACAAGTTGAAAATCTCATGCCCCTTGAATGCGAGTACCTAAACCTCATGCTACTCAACTTAGGTCCCAAATAAATTCTTGTCATTGTAAGTATACATGTATCATTGAGAACCGCCAACGGAGTACCTCTTGCTAGATGATATGGAGGTACTCTTGTGGAGCAATTCCATGCCAAAATGACAAGACTAACAGATAGTGAGCACCTTGATGTCTACGGGTGCTTCTATTCTTGTAGACAGTGTTGGGCCTCCAAGAGCAGAGGTTTGTAGAACAGCAGCAAGTTTCCTTAAGTGGATCACCCAAGGTTTATCGAACTCGGGAGGAAGAGGTCAAAGATATCCCTCTCATGCAACCCCGCAACCACAAAGCAAGAAGTCTCTTGTGTCCCCAACACACCTAATAGGTGCACTAGTTGGCGAAGAGATAGTGAAATACAAGTGGTATGAATGAATATGAGCAAGAGTAACGCCGCCTGAAAAGTGTGTTGGCGTGCAAGTTGATGGTAGTAATATTGCAGAAGTAAAGATGCAGAAATGTTAAAGCAAAGCTGATAGCGATATTTAGGAACAAGGCCAGGGATCATACTTTCACTAGTGGACACTCTCAACATTGATCACAGAATAAATAAATAGATGCTAGACTCTACACCCTCTTGTTGGATGATGAACACCACTAACAGAGGATTACACGAACCCTCAATGCCGGAGTTAACAAGCTCCACAATATTCAATGTTCATATTTAAATAACCTTAGAGTGCATAACAGATCAACATAACCAAACCAAGTACTAACATAGCATGCACATGTCACCTTCACACTACGAAAGGAGGAATAGATCACATCAATACTATCATAAAATGGTTAACTTCATAATCTACAAGAGATCACAATCATAGCCTACGCCAAGTACTACACGATGCACACACATCACCATTACACCGTGCAGGAGGAATAAACTACTTTAATAAAATCACTAGAGTAGCACAGATATATTGTGATACAAAACACATTACATAAAGAGATATAAATAAGCACTTCACTATGCCATTCATAACAGTCAATAAGTGGTGAAATATAGCCTAAGAGACCCTACGGTGCACACCAGCTGTCACCTTTACACACGTGGGACAAGGAGTCCTGGAGATCACATAAGTAAAATCCACTTGACTAGCATAATGACATCTAGATTACAAGCATCATCATATGAATCTCAATCATGTAAGGCAGCTCATGAGATTATTGTATTGAAGTACATAGAGAGAGATGAACCACATAGCTACCGGTACAGCCCCGAGCCTTGTCCTCATCATGGGAGCAGCAGCGTTGATGAAGATGGCGGTGGTGTCGATGGAGAAGCCTTCGGGGGGCACTTCCCCGTCCCGCGGCGTGCGAGCAGATATCCCAGATCTTGGCTTCGATGCGGCGACTGGAAGGTTTTCCGGTTTCGTCAAATAACCGGGTTTGCGCCGAGGCCTTAAAGGCGGAAGGCGCCTCGGAGGGGGCCAGGTGGGCCCACACACTAGGGCGCGGCGGCCGCCCTTCCCTCTGGCGCTCGGGTGCAGTGGTCCAATTATAAGACAGGCGTTGATTTGTTCTCCTTACTCAGCAACTGGCGGCATCTCGTCAATAGGTTAGTTCTGGAAAGTAATAATGACATAAAGTATGCAAAACATGTAATATCATCGGGCATGGATTATCGATACGTCGAGACGTATCAGGCGTAAAATAGTTTGCTGTTACAAAGATAATTTCTGACATGCCATCATAACTTGCAGTATAAACATATGTAATGAATGCAGCGATCAAAACAATGGTAATGACATGAGTAAACAAATGGAATCATAAAGCAAAGACTTTTCATGAATAGTACTTCAAGACAAGCATCAATAAGTCTGCATAAGAGTTAATAAAGCAATAAATCAAAGTAGAGGTATTGAAGCAACACAAAGGAAGATTAAGTTGTTGCTTTCAACTTATAACAATATCTCATGGATATTGTCAATGGAACATCAAGTGCAATATGCAAGTATGTTAATCAATGCACTCACACAAGTGTTTGCTTCTTGAGGTGGAGAGAAATAGGTGAACGACTCAACATAAAAGTAAAGAATTTCATCGATTGCTATATTTATGCTAGAGTTTTATTTGAAAACATAGAGAGCATAAAAAGTAAAGTTTTGAGATGTGTTTGTTGTTGTCAACGAATGGTAGTGCTAACCCTTGACCTTCAAAAAGCGGCTCCCATTTTATTTTATTTTTGTGTGGCACCCTTCCAACCTTTCTTTCACAAATCATGGCTAACAAATCCTGGTGAATCTCATACCATGAAGAAGTGCCTAGTTTCATGACACTCCTCCCACATTTGCCTCAAATGGCACCGAAGTCAACAATCACATACCATAGGAGTGTCTATTTTGTTAATTAATTTGGGACCGGGAATCCCATTGCCAACTCTTTTTACAAAGTTATTGATAAGCGGATGAAGCCACTAGTCCATTGGTGAAAGTTGCCCAACAAGATTGAAAGATAAACACCACATACTTCCTCATGAGCTATAAAACATTGACACAAATAAGAGGTAATAACTTTTGAATTGTTTAAAGATAGCACTCAAACAATTTAAGAATGGTGAGAAATACCATGTAGTAGGTAGGTATGGTGGTGGAGTGGTTGGTCAAGGATTTTGGATGCATGAGAAGTTCTCGATACAAGGTTTAGGAATCAATAGTTCACACAAGTGTTTGCTTCTTGAGGTGGAGAGAAATAGGTGAACCGACTCAACATAAAAGTAAAAGAAAGGTCCTTCAAAGAGGAAAGCATCGATTGCTATATTTATGCTAGAGCTTTTATTTTGAAAACATAAAAGACATCAACGAATGGTAGTGTACTCTAATGCCAGACAATCCTTCAAAGAGCCTCCCATTTTATTCTTTATTTTTGTGTGGCACTCCTTCCAAACTTTCACAACCATGGCTAACCGTAGTGTTCCAACAATCTCATACCATGAAGGAGTGCCTTTATTTTAGTTTTATTATATGATGACACTCCTCCCCACCTTGAGCCATGGCTAACCGAATGCAAACCAAAAGTGTCTATTTTGTTAATTAATTTGGGCACCATTGCCACTTTTTGCAAAGCATGGATGTTGATGAAGCCATTAGTCCATGGGTGCCCAACAAGATTGAAAGATAAACACCACATATCATGAGCTATAAAACATTGCAAATAAGAGGTAATAACTTTTGAATTGTTTAAAGATAGCAAAAGCAATTTACTTTGAATGCACATGTATAGGTAGGTATGGTGACACAAATGGCATAGTATCAATGCATGAGAAGTATCGATACAAGGTTTAGGCTAGCATTTGAAACAAACACAAGGATGAACCGGTAATTACATACATATTGTAAGACTCTACATCTTCCCTTGTTGTTCAAACTCTTACTAGAAATTTAGACCTTAGAGAGACCAATTATAAACCAAATTTTAGCAAGCTCTATGTATTTCTTCATTAATGGTGCAAAGTATATGATGCAAGAGCTTAAACATCAATTGCCAAGTATCAAATTATCCAAGACATTTTATCAATTACTACCAGAACTAACAATTGAATGAACATTCACATGTGTTCATACGAACCAGCGGAGCGTATCTCTCCCACACAAGCATTTATTCAGAGAATGAGAATAACAAAACGAAAATAAAAGCACACATACGCTCCAAGTAAAGTACATAAGATGTGACTCGAATAAAAATATAGTTTCAAGAGAAGAAACCCGATAAGTTGTCGATGAAGAAGGGGATGCCTTAGCCATCCCCCTTAGACGTTGTCTTCTTAAAATATGCAGGATGAACCACGGGGCATCCCCAAGCTTAGACGTTTTACTCTTCTTGATCATAGTATATCATCCTCCTCTCTTGACCCTTGAAAACTTCCTCCACACCAAACTCGAAACAAACTCATTAGAGGGTTAGTGCATAATCAAAAATTCACATGTTCAGAGATAACACAATCATTCTTAACACTTCTGGACATTGCCCAAAGCTATTGGAAGTCAATGGAACAAAGAAATCCATCCCACATAGCAAAAGAGGCAATGCTAAATAAAAGGCAGAATCCTGCCAAACAGAACAGTCCGAAGACGAATTTTAAAATGGCACCTGACTTGCTCAGATGAAAATGCCCAAATTTAATGAAAGTTGCACATATATGAGGATCACGCACGTAAATTGGCAGATTTTTCTGAGTTACCCATAGGAATTCTACTCATTCGTGATGCATGAATCTGTTTTTCGGCAGGAATCCAAATCTAGTATCAACATTACTATCAAAGACTTTACTTGGCACAACAATGCAATAAAATAAAGATAAGGAGAGGTTGCTACAGTAGTAACAACTTCCAAGACTCAAATATAAAACAAAAGTACTGTAGTAAAATAAACACATGGGTTATCTCCCAAGAAGTGCTTTATAGCCATTAAGATGGGCTCAAATTTTAATGATGCACTGCAAGAAATAAGAGTTGAAGCAAAAGAGAGCATCAAGAAGCAAATTCAAAACACATTTAAGTCTAACATGCTTCCTATGCATAAATCTTGTAGATAAACAAGTTCATGAGGAGCAAAGTAACAAGCATAGGAAGATAAAACAAGTGTAACTTCAAAATTTCAGCATATAGAGAGGTGTTTTAGTAACATGAAAATTTCTACAACCATATTTTCCTCTCTCATAATAACTTTCAGTGGGGCATCATGAACAAACTCAACAATATAAGTATCACATAAAGCATTCTTATTCACATGTATAAAAGTATCATTACTCTCCACATAAGCATAATCAATTTTATTAGTTGTAGTAGGAGCAAATTCAACAAAGTAGCTATCATTATTATTCTCATCATCAAATATAGGAGGCATATTGTAATCATAATCAAATTTATCCTCCATAACAGGTACTAAAAGACCAATATCATTATAATCATCATAAATAGGAGGCAAAGTATCATCAAAGTAAATTTTCTCCTCAATTGTGGGACTAAAAATATCATGCTCATCAAAGCCAGCTTCCCCAAGCTTAGAATTTTCCACATCATTAGCAACAATGGTGTTCAAAGCGTTCATACTAATATGTTCCTCGGTTTTTTAATTTTCGCATCAAACCATCCATGTCTTAAATCAGAAATAGAATAAGAAGCTCATTGTTGTCCATTATGCCTAACTAGTGTAAACAAGAAACAAAAAGATGCAATTGCAGAGACTAGCTAAAGGAAATAGCTTCGAGCACACACACAACGGCAATGTAGTGCTTTACCTGGACCGGAGTATGAGTGCCTTTTACCTTCTCCCACCAGAACGGCGCCAGAAATAGCTTGATGTCTACGGGTGCTTCTATTCTTGTAGATGTTGGGCCTCCAAGAGCAGGTTTGTAGAACAGAAGAAGTTTCCCTTAAGTGGATCACCCAAGGTTTATCGAACTCGTGGAGGAAGAGGTCAAAGATATCCTCTCATGCAACCCTGCAACCACAAAGCAAGAAGTCTCTTGTGTCGCCAACACACCTAATAGGTGCACTAGTTCGGCGAAGAGATAGTGAAATACAAGTGGTATGAATGAATATGAGCAGTAGTACGGCGCCAGAAAAGTGCTTGCTGGCGTGCAGCTGATGGTAGTAATATTGCAGAGTAAAGATGCAGTAAAACAGAAACAAGCGTGATAGCAGTATTTAGGAACAAGGCCTAGGATCATACTTTCACTAGTGGACACTCTCAACATTGATCACATAACAAAATAAATAAATAGATGCTAGACTCTACACCCTCTTGTTGGATGATGAACACCACTAACTGTGTAGGATTACACGAACCCTCAATGCCGAGTTAACAAGCTCCACAATATTCAATGTTCATATTTAAATAACCTTAGAGTGCATAACAGATCAACATAACCAAACCAAGTACTAACATAGAATGCACACTGTCACCTTCACACTACGAAAGGAGGAATAGATCACATCAATACTATCATAGCAATAGTTAACTTCATAATCTACAAGAGATCACAATCATAGCCTACGCCAAGTACTACACGATGCACACTGTCACCATTACACCGCAGAGGAATAAACTACTTTAATAACATCACTAGAGTAGCACACATATATTATGATACAAACACATTGCAATCATAAAGAGATATAAATAAGCACTTCACTATGCCATTCATAACAGTGAATAAGTATTCGTGAAATATAGCCTAAGAGACCCACACGGTGCACACACTGTCACCTTTACACACGTGACAAGGAGTCTCCTGAGATCACATAAGTAAAATCCACTTGACTAGCATAATGACATCTAGATTACAAGCATCATCATATGAATCTCAATCATGTAAGGCAGCTCATGAGATTATTGTATTGAAGTACATAGGAGAGAGATGAACCACATAGCTACCGGTACAGCCTCGAGCCTCGATGGAGAACTACTCCCTCCTCATTGGAGACAGCTGATGAAGATGGCGGTGGTGTCGATGGAGAAGCCTTCCGAGGGCACTTCCCCGGCGGCGTGCGGAACTGAGACTTCCCCCAGATCTTGGCACATGGCGGCGCCTGGAAGGTTGCTCTTCGTCGAACGACAGGGTTTTCGCGACGAGACCTAAGTAGGCGAAGGCGCCTCGGAGGCCCGGTGGGCCCACACTAGGGGGCGCGCCCCTCGCCGCGCCGGGTGTTGTGTGGGGCCCCCCGGGGCTCCCCTCTGGCTCTCTGGAAGCTTCGTCCAATTATAAGACTCGGGGCGTTGATTTCGTCCACCTCGGAATATTTCCTTACTAGATTTCTAAACCAAACAAGAGAACAAAGAATCGTGTCTTTGCATCTCACATAGGTTAGTTCTTAAAACGCATAATAATGACATAAAGTATGCATAAAACATGTAGATATCATCAATAATGTGGCATGGAACATAAGAAATTATCGATACGTCGGAGACGTATCACACCTCGGCAATTTTTTATTTACTATGAGGTCGTTTGGTATCCATCATTTGGGTCTGGAATCCTGGAATTCATTTTGGAATTCCATAGGTGCGCTGTTTGGTTTCCACAGAATTGGGCCATCATTTCATTTATGAATTCCAGCAAAATGACTTCATGGGTAAACACGATTCCAAGTTGAGACATGTCATTTGCGATTCTCTATGGAAGCCTCTACAAATTCAATATTGAATTTTGTTGTCATTTGCAATTCCCGTGACAACCAAACAAGTGTCTATTTCTGAAATTACAATGTAAATGAAATGAATACATGTATTCATTTCAAAATGCTACAAACGAAATGAAAGCCTGGCTTCCAAATGACTTCTATGTGTATAGCTTTTTATTGCAAATGCTTCATAGAATGCTCACTATGGCTTAGCTGTAAATTTTTACCATGAATGATGCATGGCTTAGATTAGCGGCCCAGGTGTTTCCCTAACTCATATAAAAACTTCTTCATAGACTTATAAGATTCCATTTTATTTCGCACCGCTAGGCATCCATAAAAGAAAATGACATCAACTAAATATAAGTGCAATGTCGAACGTGTTCCCCATGAAAGCATGGTTCTACTAACTCCCAACTTGCAATTTGCAAATATATAAACTTCATAAGATAGGCATAATGATAAAATTTATTAATTATAAGGAAGTAAATGTGCCATCAAGTTCGTGAGAGCTTTACTGACTAATTTTCTCATGCCAAAATTAATTTAGAAGATTAAAACATGATGAATTACTTGGAATAGCAATAATGCTACTAGGTAGATATGGTGAACACAATTGGCAAACTTTGTTTCATGGTGATTGGATTCACGAGTAGAGATCATACTCATCAGCGCAGCTAAGGCTAGCAAAAGACTCCGGGAGCGACCAACTAAGAGAGCAATAATGACCATAATCATGCATACGACAAAACATTATCAATCAAAGCATAAAGTGATATTACAAGTCAAAAACTAAATGATCGTAGAGGTTTTAGTTGACTGGTTATAGTCATAACATGCTGTAAGCATGTGCCAAGTCAACCCAATAAAGCATCAAAGGAGAATACCACAATATTATGCTTTTATGATAGAAACAACACATGATTCTTTCAATGACACATTATGCACTCTCCACCATTTGAGACAAGTCATGCTACAACAATAAATACTAAGCATATGACAAGAATAACATCCAACATGACATGCTAAAGTTTAGACAAGCTTCCTTTTGCATCACTATATTCATGAAATATTTTACTCGTATCCAACACAAATCAACTTATTTGAAATAGCTCTCAGAGATGAAATACAATATGGACCAGAGAGCTAATCATAAATAAATAAATAATAGTAACGAGATCTGAACAAAATTCAAGTGAAAGAACAAGAGCTAAACGCAGATTAGAAAACTAGAACACTCCAGAATAACAATAAAAACTAGAGAGTTCTATGCAATTAAAAAGGAGTGGGTCTTTCTCCAAAACAAATGTGTCGGGATCCAACGTATGCTACAGCAAACAAAACAAAACAAAACAAAACAAAAAACAAAAATAAACACGCTCCAAGAACAACACACAGCGTATGTAGCAATAAAAATATAGCGCATAGAGAGATGACATGTTGCTTTGTTGATGAAGAGGGATGCCTTGGCCCCAAGCTTTGACGCTTGTACCTATTGAATATGTCTTGGGGTGCAGGGCATCCCCAAGCTTTAGCTTTGTCCATTCTTCCTCTCATCACATCATTCTTCCCTACACTTGAAAACTTCCTTCATACAAAAACTTCACACATTCTTCATTAGCAACATTAGTACAATCAAAATAAACAAATCCACTTCGGTTCAGTATTAACATATATCAAACATCTATTAAAGCATAAGCTACTATAGCAACCTTTCAAAAAGCTCTCTGATCAAAAGAACAAAAAAAGAAAGAGATTTAAGAGGCAATGCAAATAGTGCGAAATCTATCAAAATCATGTAAAGATTGATTTTTTTTGAAAATCCTCTATTGCTTATCTCGAAAAGTGGTCAACTAAAGAAAGTTAGATAATAACCTGGGGCATATGCATAAAAACTGACAACTCAAAATTTTGCTCTGGCTATTTTTACAGTTTTTTGGTAACAACATAGAATCTGTTTTCTGGAAAGCAACTTCCCCAAACATTACTTTCTTCCTATTAGAGACTATTCTTGGCATAAAAAAGAAATAAAAATGATAAGGAGAGGCCATTACAGTAGTAATAACTTCCAAGACTCAACAAAAAAATAAAAATTACTGTAAATAAAACATGGGTTGTCTCCCATAAGCGCTTTTCTTTAACGCCTTTCAGCTAGGCGCACGCAGTAAAAGTGCGAGCATCAAGTATTATCAAGTGAAGAAGCATCAACATAGTAATTTGTTCTAATAATAGAGTCATAAGATGAATTCTTTTTGTTTATAGGGAAGTGTTCCATACCTTTCTTGAGCGGGAATTGATATTTAATAATCCCATCTCCAATATCAATAGCAGCACCGACAGTTCTAAGAAACGGTCTTCCCAAAATAATTAGACAAGAAGCATTGCATTCAATATGCAACACAACAAAATCAATGGGGACCAGATTATTGTTAACCATAATAAGAACATTATCAACTTTCTCCAAAGGTTTCTTTGCAGCAATATCAACAAGATGAACATCCAAATAACATTTTTCCAACGGTGGCAATTCAAGCATATCATAGATTTTTCTAGGCATAACAGAAATACTTGTACAAAGATCACATAAAGCATTGCAATCAAAACCATCTATTTTCATCTTAATGATGGGCTCCCACCATCTTCTAACTTTTAGAATAGAGTCTTCGCGTTTTAATTTCTCCTCTCTCATTTGCATAAGAGCATTTGTAATGTGCTTTGTAAAAGCCATATTTATAGCACTAGAATTAGGACTTCTAGCAAGATTTTGTAAGAACTTAATTACTTCAGAGATATTGCAATCATCAAAATCAAACTCATTATTATCAAAGGTAAAAGGACACTTGTCTCCCGTACTCCTAAAAATTTCAGCACACTTATCAGGAGTAGTTTCAGTGGTTTTAGGCAATTTTGTAGATGGAGCGGTAACTTTTCCTACACCATTTACTTTACCATTAATAGTAGGAGAGTGGGTAGCATTTGAAACTTCATTATTTCTGATGGTGGTGATGGTATAAACTTTAGTTAAATTATTATTTCTAGCAATTTCATCTTCTCTTCCCACCTAGCATGCAATTCCGCCAACATCCTAACATTTTCATCAATTCTAACTTGAATGGAATTCAAAGTTTTACTTTCTTTAACATCATGAGGAAAAACTTTTAATTTAAGAAAATCACCATCATGAGCAAGGCTATCAACTTTAGAAGCAAGAATATCAATTTTGCCAAGCTTTTCCTCAACAGTTTTATTGAAAGCAGTTTGTTTACTAATAAATTCCTTGAGCATGACTTCAAGATCAGAGGGTGCACTTTTATTGTTGCTATAGGAATTACCATAAGAGTTGCCATAAGAATTACCATTATTAGAAGGATATGGCCTATAATTGTTGCTACCAAAATTATTCCTATAAGCATTGTTGTTGAAATTGTTGTTTTTAATGAAATTCACGTCAACATGCTCCTCTTGAGCAACCAAAGAAGCTAACGGAATATTATTTGGATCAACATGTCCTTTACCATTAACAAGCATATATATATAATAGTATCAATCTTATCACTCAAGGAGGAGGATTCTTCGACAGAATTTACCTTCTTACCTTGTGGAGCTCTCGGTGTGCCATTCAGAATAATTTATCATCATATCATCAAGTAATTAGTTGCAGCCCCCAAAGTAATGGACATAAAGGTACCTCCAGCAACTGAATCCAGGAGATTTCTTGAAGAAAAATTTAGTCATGCATAAAAGGTTTGGATGATCATCCAAGTAGTCAGTCCATGAATGGGATAATT
This sequence comes from Lolium multiflorum, assembly GCA_030979885.1. Taxonomy (NCBI): domain Eukaryota; kingdom Viridiplantae; phylum Streptophyta; class Magnoliopsida; order Poales; family Poaceae; genus Lolium; species Lolium multiflorum. The sequence continues at coordinate 269,949,779 of CM061748.1, read as the reverse complement.
CTTTACCAAAGATTTCATTCTTTCCCAAGCTTGAGCAACATGTTCATTGTAAAATTGTGTAAATTTCATTATGTCGCTTCTCAAAGATATAATCTTAGCAGGAGGATAATATTTTCCAATAAAAGTATCTTTGCATTTAACCCAAGAATCAATACTATTTCTAGGCAAAGATAGCAACCAATCTTTAGCTCTACCTCTCAAAGAGAAAGGAAACAATTTCAGTTTTATAATGTCACCATCTATATCTTTATATTTTTGCATCTCACAAAGTTCAACAAAATTATTAAGGTGAGAAGCGGCATCTTCAGTACTAACACCAGAAAATTGCTCTTTCATGACAAGATTTAATAAAGCAGGTTTAATTTCATAGAAGGTTGCTTCGGGAGCAGGTGGAGCAATATGTGTACAAATAAAATCATTGTTGTTGGTGCTAGTAAAGTCACACAAATTAGTATTTTTAGCGAAACCCATTTTAGCAAAATTAAAACTAAGCAACAGAAATAACAACTATAATAAAAACTATTTTTTGTGTTTTTGATATATATAAAAGTAAACTAATTTTTTGTGTTTTTTCTATAATGAATCAAAACAAAATAAAGTAAACTAAGCAAACTATAACAAAGTAAAAAAGATTGGATATGAGAGACTCCCCTTGTAGAAATCCTCTTTCTCACCGGCAACGGCGCCAGAAAAAGTCTTGATGGTGCTCGATGATGACAGTGGTGGAAACGGTTGGGAAACCCCAAGAGGAAGGTGTGATGAGCACAACAACAAATTTTCCCTCAGTACGAAACCAAAGTTTAATTGAACGGTAGGAGAAAGGCGTGACTTCTGAAGGTGTTGCTGGCTGACTAGTGGCAGGACGCACTACCGGCGTCAGCAACAATGTGGAACCTGCACACAACACAATCAAAGTAGTTTGCCCCAACTTACACTGAGATTGTCAATCTCACCGGTTTGGTCAACAAATGATTAGACGATTTAATGGAAGGAGATGTTTACGTAGGCAAACAGAACAAGATTGCAGCTTGAATTTATCAAGAAAGGAAATAGGACCGGGGTACACAGTTCACAAGAGGTGTCTCTCCATAAGGAAATAGCATGTTGGGTGAACAAATTACAGCTGGGCAATTGATAGAATACCGATCAATACATGACAAGATGATTACTATAAGATTTGATATGGGCATTACAACATAATACATAGACTGTAATCCAACTATGTCTATGACTATTAATCCACCTTCAGGTTAGCGTCCGCACCCCTTTATAAGTTGCAAGCAACAGACTATCGCATTAAGCAATGTGTGTAAAGTAACAATAGAATTACCCTCGGATAAAACATTGTTGTTTTCCCTAGTAGCAACAACACATCTACAATCTTAGAAGTTATAAAGTCACTCTAGAAAACTAGAGGCATGAACCTACTATCGAGCATAAATACCCCTCTTGGAGTCAAGTGTCCACTTGGCCAGAGTTTCTACTAGCAACGGAGAGCATGCAAGATCATAAATAACATATGAAATAAATATATAATCAATCTCAACATAGTATACAATATTCATCGGATCCCAGCAAACCAAACATATATGATTACATAAAGATGATCTTGATCATGTACGGCAGCTCACAAGATCGATACATGAATCACAAAGTGGAGAAGATAACCATCTAGCTACTGCTATGGACCCATAGTCCAGGGATGAACTACTCACGCATCACTTCGGAGGCGGGCATGGCGATGTAGATGCCTCCGGTGATGATTTCCCCCTCCGGCAGGGTGCCGGAAGAGCTTCAGAATCCCGAGATGGGTTCGGCGATGGCGGTCGCGATGGAACTTTTTGTGGATGGAGGCTCGGGTATCCATGGTTTTCCCGAGAAGATGTATAAATATGCACATGATTTAGGTCGGTGGGGCACCTGGTGGGCCTAGACCACCCCTAGGCCGGGCCAGGTCCAGGCCATGCCTAGGGTAGGTTTGGTCGTCCTGCTGCGCCTCTTCGACCCCCTCTGGACTTCAGCTTCGTTTCTTTAAAATATTGACTTCGGCTTTTGTTTCGTCCAATTCCGAGAATATTCTTGTACAACTTTTCTGAAATACAAAAATAGCAGAAAACATGGAACTAGCACTGTGGCATCTTGTTAACAGATTAGTGCCGGAAATCATGTAAAAGTACAATGAAGTGTAAGCAAAACGTATATGAATTGGTGTAAAACAAGCATGGAGCATCAAAAATTATTGATACGTTTGAGACGTATCAGCCACAACTAGAAATAAGAATATCATTACAAAACTTAATCAAGCAAACTCTATGAGATAAGCGAGATCCTTTAACACAAAAATTTGTGAAATATTTATTGCAATAAGTGTTTTATGTCCAAGTTCTCTACACCATTAGCATTTACAGAAGAAGAATCATCGGTGTAAAGAGCAACATTTACATCATAACATGTGATTTTCCACTCACCATATCATTACCTTGTTTCATGTTACATGTTGGTCAAGTGGATGATTATAAACAATCATCACAGCCGGGGATGGAAGTGATGCGTTGCAAACGTATCTATAATTTTTGATGCTCCATGCTTGTTTTACACAAATTTCTATATGTTTTGTCTACACTTCATGAAACTTTTATATGATTCTCTATACTTTATAAATAGCTCCATAGAGGTTCTAGCATGTTCTTCCATAACAACAGTTTTTTCGGTTTTTCAAATTTTCATAGATTTTCGGGTATATAAGAAAAATAAAACAAGACAAAAATAAACTAGACAAAAGTAAAATAAACAAAACACAACTAAACTAAATAAACTAAGCACAAATAAACTAGATAAGACAAAATAAAAAACAAACGAGTAAAGTGTACTCCCAGTGTGAACTTATGAGTAGAGCTATGCCTCCCAGGCAACGCCATAAAATAGTCTTGATAACCCACAAGTATAGGGGATCGCAGTCTTCGAGGGAAGCAAACCCAAATTTATTGATTCGACACAAGGGGAGGTAAAGAATACTTATAAGCTTTAACGGAGTTGTCAATTTAGCTGCACCTGAAAATAGCACTAAAAAGGGATGTGAAATAAGAGTAATATGAGAGCAATGGCAATAGTAACACAACATCAGTAGCACAGAGGAGATGGCACCAAAAAGTATTCCAGTGCGGAGTTGACTGTAGAGAAATGATGATGATAGAAGGACCGGGGTTCCCAGCTATCTACACTAGTGGTAACTCTCCAAATAACATGTGTTGGGTGAACAAATTACAGTTGGGCAATTGATAATTATGAGGGAATGACAATGCATGCTATGATAAGATAAATTTTACTGTAGTATTTAATTGGGCATTAAAACATAATACATAGACCGTAATCCAACTGCGTCTATGACTAATAATCCACATGTACGTTATCATCCGAACCCCTTCCAGTATTAAGTTACAAGCAACAGATTATCGCATTAAGCAATGTGTGTAAAGTAAACAATAGAATTATCCATAGACAAAACATTTTTGTTTTCTCCCTAGTAGCAACAACACATCTACAATCTTAGAAGTCATTGTCACTCTTCCAGAAAACTAGAGGCATGAACCCACTATCGAGCATAAATACTCCCCTTGAAGATACATGCAACTACTTGATCAAGGTAACTAAAAGTACCGGAGAGCATGCAAGATCTTAAATAACAGTAGTATGCATGATAATATGATGAACAATCTGATCACAATTCCACAATTTATCGGATCCCAACAAACACAACACTGATTACACCATATGGATCTCAATCATGTAAGGCAGCTCATGAGATCATTGTATTGAAGTACATGGGAAAGAGAGTACCAACTAGTTACACTGAACCCGTGAGTCAAAGTGAACTACTCAAAAACCATCATCGAAGTAGAGACGATGGAGTCGATGGAGATGGCTCCGGGGGTCAATCCCCATCCCGGCAGGGTGCCGTAACAGGAACTTCTGACCCCTGAAACTTGTCTGGACGATGGCGGCGGCGACGGAACTTTTTGTGGACGGAGGCTGGTTATTTTATGGTTTTTGCGTCGAATGCATTATATAGTCGGAAGGGCGAGGTCGGTGTCCATCTGGGGGGCACACACCATGCCATGGCGCATGCCCACCCTTGGCCGCGCCATGGGGTGGTGTGGCCGCCCTGTGACGCTCCTTCGTCTCTCCTCCGGACTTCGTCTTCGTTACTGTAAAATATTAACTTCGGCTTTTGTTTCGTCCAATTCCGAGAATATTTCCTGTACAACTTTTCTGAAATACAAAAATAGCAAAAAACATGAACTGGCACTGTGGCATCTTGTCAATAGGTTTAGTCCCGGAAAATGCATAAAGGGTAAAGTCATGAGAGGCGTGTTACAAAATTTGAATCAAATTGCTGAAATTTTGCTTAGACACCATGATATAAATTGTTGCTCTGAACAGGATACCAAACATCTTAAATTTCAATGTGGCTTTAGTAAAGAAGATTTAATTATGAACTATCATTGAAATAACTATATTCATCTTGGATTTGAACAATTAGAGCAATTTGTTTTGTTTATGGGAGCTTCTGAAATAGAATCCTTCATATCTGAAAATTATGAAACCTGTGTTGCTTGTAATAAACTTAAAGATATGGTCTCTTCTATCCTTGATTGTTGCATAGAAACTTTCAGCAATAATTATTATATCATTGATTATAAATAGAGACTCAATCATGCACAAGAATGTATCCACAATTTGCAGGAACCTGTGGAAGAAGAAAGTGTTGAATCTGAAAGCTCATTAGATGAAAAAGAGGAGGAGAGTGATGAACAAAAGGAGGAAGAATGGATTAGCTACACATGCCTACCTTCTAATGAGAGTAACTCTTTATCTCTTACACTATTTGATTGTCCCCCATGCTTACCAAAGGAGGGTGAATGTTATGTTCCTGTGGATTCTCTTGAAATATCTACTATGAGTAAAAATTGTGATAATAATTATGCTCCTGTTATATATGATAATAATTTTGTTTTGAAAACATGGAAACAATTTTGTCAACGGTAGTAATAATTCATATGTGTTATGCATAAGACCTCTTATAAGTTGCAAGCCTCACGTAGTGCTCGCACCTTGTCCTAATTAGCTCGGATTTCCATGGATTATCATTGCATTACATATGTTTCAACCAAGTGTCACAAAGGGGTACCTCTATGCCGCCGTACAAACGTCCAAGGAGATAGATCGCATTTGATTTCAGTTTTGATATCTCAACTTGAGACACCCATACGGACAACATAGAAAAAGATAATGGACTCCTCTTTAATGCTTAAGCATTCAACAACAGATAATATTCTCATAAGAGATTAAGGATTAATGTCCAACTGAAACTTCCACCATGGTACATGGCTTTGGTTGGCGGCCCAATGTTCTTCTCTAACAATATGCATACTCAAACCATTTAATCATGATAAATCACCCTTACTTCAGACAAGACGAACATGCATAGAAACTCTACATGATATTCAACAAAGGTGTAAAGTTGATGCGTCCCGAAACAGGTTACCGCCAACAAGCAACTTATAAGAAATAAGATACATGTTTGGTTATATTCAATATCACAATAGTTTTTAAGCTATTTTCCCTGAGCTATGTATTGCAAAGACAAGGAATGAAATTTAAAGGTAGCACACAAGCAATTTACTTTGGAATGGCATGAAAAAATACATAGTAGGTAGTTATGGACACAAATGGCATGAGTTTGCTCAAGGTTTTGGATGCATGAGAAGCATTTCCTCTCAAGATAGGCTTTGGCTAGCAAGGTTGTTTGAGCAAACACAAGTATGAACTGCACAAAGAAACTTACATAAGAACATATTGCAAGAATTATAAGACTTTACACTGTCTCCTTGTTGCTCAAACACTTTTACCGTAAAATATCTAGACCTTAGAGAGATCAATCATGCAATCCAAATTTCAACAAGTTTACAGTAGTTCTCCACTAATAGGTTTAAACTACATGATGCAAAAGCTTAAACATGACATATGAGAGCTCAAAACAATTGCCAAGTATCAAATTATTCAAGACCATATACCATTTACCTCATGAAGCATTTTCTGTTTCCAACCAAATAGCAATCAACGAAGTGGTTTCAACTCGCCATGAACATTAAAAGTAAAACTAAAACACAGTGTTCATAAGGAAAAGCGAGCGTGTATTTCTCCAAATAAAGAATGCTAGGATCCGATTTATTCAAACAAAACAAAAACAAAAAAATAAATAGCTCCAAGTAAAGCACATAAGATGTGACGGAATAAAAATATAGTTTCACTAGAGTTGGACCTGATAAGTCGATGATATAAGGGGATGCCTTGGGCATCCCCAAGCTTTGATGCTCGAGTCTTCTTGAAATATGCAGTGATGAACCATGGGGGCATCCCAAGCTTAGACTTTTCACTCTCTTGATCATAGTATATCATCCTCCTCTTGACCCTTGAAAACTTCCTCCACACCAAACTCAAAGCAAACTCATTAGAGGGTTAGTGCATAATCAAAAATTCACATGTTCAAAGAGGGGACACAATCATCTTAACACTCGATTACCCATGCTACCGAAAGCCAATGAAAAAAGAGGCTCCACTAAAACAGAATCTGCCAAAACATAAGCCTGCAAAGACGATTTTTTAGAGGCACTAACTGCCTCAGATGAAAAATCTCAAACTAATGAAAGTTGCATACATATCCGAGGATCACGCATGAATTTTCGCATTTTTTTGATTCTTTCTACAAAGAGATCTAATCAAATTCGTGGATAGATAAAAATTGTCATAGGAATCCAAATCTAGTATCAAGTTTACTATCAGGGACTTATTGGCACAACAACATGATAAGGAGAGGCTGCTACAATAGTAACAACTTCCAAGACACAACAAAACAAGAATAAAAACATACATGGGTTATCTCCCAAGAAGTGCTTTTCTTTAACGCCTTTAGGCGCAGAAAGTGTAAATCAAGTATTATCAAGAGAAGAAGCATCAACAGAGGAGTTTGGAGTTTTCTCAACTATGCATTGTATCTTATCTATGTAAGAAACTCCTTTTTCATTACCTTTAGGCTTACTATCCTCCTCAAATAAATTTTCAGGAACAATCCAAGCAAAATTCTTTTCTAGTGCCTCATGCATTCCTATGAGTTTATGAGGTATTGGTATTTTAATCTCCCCCTCATAATTGGTTTTATTAGTATATCTTAGCCTATCTTTTTCCCTCTTTTCAAGGATATTTGCAAAATTGGTACAAAAGCCTAGCATCTTATGTCGAATAAAAACTTTTCTAGCTTCTCTAGCTACATCACCATATTCTCTAAGAAGGGTTTCTAAAACAAAATCTTTCTTCTCTCCTTCTTACATATCACCGAGTGTAAGAAACATATGTTGCATTATTGGATTAAGATTAACAAATCTAGCTTCCAACATGTGTACTAAAGAGGCAGTAGAAATTTCATAATTAGGAGCAAGTTGTACCAAGGATCTATCTTCAAAATCTTAACCCTACTAACATGAGTGAAAAATTCTTCTATATTATCTCTTCCAATGATAGACCCACTCCCTACCGATATATCTTTCAAAGTGAACTTAGGGTGAAGCATGATGAAATAAACAAAAGTAAACTAATAAAGTAAATGCAAGTAACTAATTTTTTTGTGTTTTTGATATAAGAAAACGAACAAGACAGAAAATAAAATAAAGTAAAGCAAGTAACTATTTTGTGTGTGTTTTTAATATAAGAAGCAAACAAGACAGAAAATAAAATAAAGTAAAGCAAGACAATAAACAAAGTAAAGAGATTGGATGTGAGAGACTTCTGTCTGATCTTTGATCTCTGCAATCAGAAAAATGCTTGATGGCGTGTAAGCACACGTCCGTTGGGAACCCCAAGAGAAGGTGTGATGCGTACAAAGTTTCCCTCAGCAAGAAATCAAGGTTATCGAACCAAGAGGAGATGAAGGCCACGTGAAGGTTGTTGGTGAATGAGTGTAGTGCGGCGCAACACTGTGATTCCACGCCAACGTTGAACATGCACAACACAATCACAATACTTTGCTCCCAACCTTAACAAAGAGGTTGTCAATCTCACCGGCTTGTCAAAACAAAGATTAAACGTATGGTGTAGAGCATGTGTTTGTTTGCGATGAACAACAAAGAACAGAGATTGCAGTAGATTGTATTTCAGATGTAAAAGAATGGACCGGGGTCCACAGTTCACTAGTGGTGTTTCTCCAATAAGATAAATAGCATGTTGGGTGAACAAATTACAGTTGGGCAATTGACAAATAGAGATGCACATACATATATGATGATGACTACTATGAGATTTAATTAGGGCATTACGACAAAGAACATAGACCGCTATCCATCATGCATCTATGCCTAAAAGTCCACTGGTTAGCATCCGCAACTCCCTTCCAGCATTAAGTTGCAAACAACACAATTGCATTAGTATCACGCGCGCATGTAATCAACACAAATATACTTAGACAAAGCATCGATGTTTATCCCTAGTGGCAACAAGACATCCACAACCTTAGAACTTTCACTCGTCCCAGATTCAATGGAGGCATGAACCCACTATCGAGCATAAATACTTCCTCTTGAGTTACAAGTATCAACTTGGCCGAGCTCTACTAGCAACGGAGAGCAAGCAAGAACATAAACAACACATATATGATAGATTGATAATCAACTTGACATAGTATTCAATATTCATCGGATCCCAACAAACACAACATGTAGCATTACAAATAAACGATCTTGATCATGATAGGTAGCTCACAAGATCTAAACATGATAGCACAAGAGGAGAAGACAACCATCTAGCTACTGCTATGGACCCATAGTCCAAGGATGAACTACTCACGCATCATCCGGAGGCGGCATGGTGATGTAGAACCCCTCCTGATTCCCTTCTCCTGAAGCAGGGTGCCGTAGGCGATCTCCTGAATCCCCCGAGATGGGACTGGCGGCGGCGTCTCTGGAACTTTCTCGTACAGGGTCTCGGCAGGGTTTTCGGAAGCCTAGAACAGGCGGGGGGCAGAGTCGGGAGCGCCGAGGGCCCACCCCACAGGGCGGCGCGCCCTGTGGGGCCGCGCCCCTAGGATGTGGCCACCCTCGTCGCCTCTTCATCTCCTCTTCGGACTTTCCGAAGGTCCTTCGTAAAATAAGACCATGGCTTTGTTTCGTCTAATTCCAGAATATTTCCCGTAGGATTTTCGAAACCAAAACAACAGAAAATAGAATCGGCACTCAGCATCTTGTTAATAGGTTAGTGCCGGAAAATGCATCAAAATGATATAAAGTGTATATAAAACATGTGAGTATTGTCAAATAACTAGCATGGAACATAATAAATTATAGATACGTTTGAGACGTATCAATGCTCCTTTTGCTTCATTTTCTATTTTCATGAGAGCATCATTAAAACTATCAAGCCTAGCTAAAAGGCATTAAAGAAAAGCGCTTATGGGAGACAACCCATTGTTTTCTTTCTGAAATTTTTCTTTATGTTGAGTCTTGGAAGTTGTTACCTCTTTAATAACCTCTTATCATTTTTATTTCGTTTTGTGCCAAGAATAGCCTCTAATATGAAGAAAGTAAGATTTTGGGAAGTTGCTATCCTAAACAGATTGTGTTGTCACAAAACATTCATTCCAGCTTACAATTTTAATTTTGATCTGCCACTTTTTGAGCATATGCCCATATTATCTAACTTTCTGTTTAGTTTTTCACTTTAGATTTGAGCAATGAGGATTTTCAAAAATCGATCTTTGCTCCTTGTCCTCCATGAATTTCTATCACCATTTCCATTTGCCTCTTGATCTTTTTTTAGTTCTTTTGAGAGAAAGAGCTTTCCAAAGAAGTTGATGCAGTAGTGATACCTCTCAAACGTATCTATAATTTCTTATGTTCCATGCTAGTTTTATGACAATACTCACATGTTTTATATACACTTTATATCATTTTGATGCATTTTCCGCACTAACCTATTAACAAGATACGCCAGTTCCTATTTTCTCACTGTTTTTGTTTCAGTTTTACACAGAAATATTCTCGGAATTGGACGAAACAAAAGCCCACGGTCTTATTTTGTACGGAGCCTTCCAGTCCGAAGAGGAGACGAAGAAGGGCGACGAGGCGGCCACACCTTAGGGCGCGCCCCACCTAGGCGCGCGCCGCCCTATGGGGTGGGCTCCTCTCAGCGCTCCGACTCTGCCCTTCGCCTATATATTCTCTCCGTCGCGAAAACCCTATCACCGAGAGCCACGATACGAGGAAAATTACTGTGATGCCGCCGCCACCAATCCCATCTCGGGGGATTCAGGAGATCGCCTCCGGCACCCTGCCGAAGAGGGGAATCATCACCGGAGGACTCTACATCATCATGCCCGCCTCCGGATTGATGCGTGAGTAGTTCATCCTTGGACTATTGGTCCATAGCAGTAGCTAGATGGTTGTCTTCCTCTGCGCTATCATGTTTAGATCTTGTGAGCTGCCTATCATGATCAAGATCGCTCATTTGTAATGCTACATGTTGTGTTTGTTGGGATCCGATGAATATTGAATACTATGTCAAGTTGATTATTGATCTATCATATATGTTGTTTATGATCTTGCATGCTCTCCCTTGCTAGTAGAGGCTCTCGGCCAAGTTGATACTTGTAACTCCAAGAGGGAGTATTATGCTCGATAGTGGGTTCATGCCTCCATTGAATCTGGGACAGTGACAAAAGTTCTAAGGTTATGGATGTGTCACACACTAGGGATAAAACATCGATGTTTTGTCTAAGGATATTTGTGTTGATTACATACATTGTAGCATTTAATGCAATCTCATGTTTGCACCATGATCGAAGGGTGCGGATGCTAACCCGAAGGTGGACTTTTTAGGCATAGATGCATGCCGGATAGCGGCCTATGTTCTTTGTCGTAATGCCCTAAGTAAATCTCATAGTAGTCATCATGATATGTATATGCATCTCTATTTGTCAATTGCCCAATCGTAATTTGTTCACCCAACATGCTATTTATCTTATTGGAGAGACACCACTAGTAAACTGTGGACCCCGGTCCATTCTTTTACATCTGAAATACATCTACTGCAATCATTGTTATTTTCTACAAGCAAAAACATCATTCTCCACACCATACGTTTAATCCTTTGTTTACAGCAAGCCGGTGAGATTACAACCTCATTTTAAGTTGGGGCAAAGTATTTTGATTGTGTTGTGCAGGTTCCGCGCCGGAATCCCGGTGTTGCGCCGCACTACACTCCTTCACCAACAACCTTCACGTGGCCTTCATCTCCTACTGTTTGATAACCTTGGTTTCTTATGAGGGAAAACTTGTGCTATACGCATCATACCTTCCTCTTGGGGTTCCCAACGGCGTGTGCTTTACCGTCACAAGCGCTCTTTTCCGCAACCGTTGTTTGGAGATCAAGACACGCTGCAAGGGTAGTCTCTCACATCCAATCTCTTTACTTTGTTTATTGTCTTGCTTTACTTTATTTTATTTTATTTTCTGTTTTGTTTGCTTCCTTATATAAAAAACACAATACTTGTTTTACTTTATTTAATTCGGTTTGCTTTATTATTGCTAAAATGAATACTCCTGAGAACACTAAGTTGTGTGACTTCACTAGTTAGGCCTAATGGAAAACAACAAAAATATTACAGATCTTTATTGTATTTATCTTGAGTTAGGACATGAGGTGTTTGAAGAGAAAATTAAAAACCTATGGAACTTTATATGCATGCTAATGGCAATGTTATTAGTATGAATGCTTTGAACACCATTGTTGCTAATGCTATGGAAAATTCTAAGCTTGGGGAAGTGGTTTTGAGGAGCATGATAATTTTAGTTCCCATTGAGGAGAAAATTAATTGTGATTACAATATGCCTCCTATATATGATGATTATATATGGTGATGAGAATAATAATGATAGCTATCTTATTGAATTTGCTCCCACTACAATTAATAGTAATGACTATGCTTATGTGGAGAGTAATAATTTTATGCATGTAGCTCATGATAAGAATGTTTCAGTGTGATAGTTATATTGTTGAGTTTGTTCATGATGCTATGAAAATATTTATGAGAGAGGACAATATGGTTGTAGGGATTTTCATGTTACTAAAACACCTCTCTTTTGCTTAAAATCTTGAAGTTGCGCTTGTTTTGCTTTTTTCTATGCTTATTGCATTATGCTTACATGACTTGTTTATTTACAAGATTCCTTTCATAGGAAGTGGGTTAGACTTAAAAGTGTTTCGTATTTGCTTTGATGCTCTCTTTGCTTCAACTCTTATTTCATGAGCATCATTAAAATTACTGAGCCCATCTTAATGGCTATAAAGAAAGCAATTTCTTGGGAGATAACCCATGATGTTTTTATTTTACTAATGCTTTTGTTGTGTCTTGGAAGTTACACTGTAGCAACCTCTCCTTATCATATTGTTGTGCCAAGTAAAGTCTTTGATAGTAAAGTTCATACTAGATTTGGATTCCTGCGCAGAAACAGATTTTTACCTGTCACAAATTTGAGTAGATCTCTCTGTAGGAAACTCGTAAAATCCTGAAAACATTCATGCGTGATCCTCGATATGTACGCAACTTTCATTCAATTTGAGCTTTTCATCCTGAGCCTATTAAGTGCCTCAAAAATCGCCTTACGGACTGTTCGTTTTTGATGATTCTGCCTTTATTTCGTATTGCCTCTTTTACCGTGTTGAGTGGATTTCTTTGTCCCATTAACTTTCAGTAGCTTTGGGAATGTCCAGAAGTGTTAGGAATGATTGTGTCCTCTGAACATGTGAATTTTTGATTATGCACTAACCCTCTAATGAGTTTGTTTTGAGTTTGGTGTGAGGAAGTTTTCAAGGGTCAAGAGAGGAGGATGATATAATATGATCGAAGAGTGAAAGGTCTAAGCCAGGGATGCCCCGTGGTTCATCCGCATATTTCAAGAAGACTCAAGCATCTAAGCATTGGGATGCCCTGCATCCCCTTCTTCATCGACAACTTATCAGGTCACCTCTAGTGAAACTATATTTTTATTCCGTCACATCTTATGTGCTTTACTTGGAGCGTCTATTTGTTTTTGTTTTTGTTTTTGTTTGAATAAAATCAGATCCTAGCATTCCTTGTATTGGAGAAGCTTTTTCATATGAACACTGGTGTTCTTAGCTCTACTTTTAATGTTCATGGCGGAGTTGAAAGCCGTTTCGTTGATTGCTACTACCTCCGGCCCAAATTAATTGACACAGTTCAGGAGTAAACTTGTACTGGGCATAATATGTGGCTGCGCCAATTAATTTGGGTCAGAGGGAGTATTTGGTTGGAAACAGAAAATGCTTCATATGGTAATTGGTATATGGTCTTGAATAATTTGATACTTGGCAATTGTTTTGAGCTCTCATAGATCATGTTTAAGCTCTTGCATCATGTAGTTTAAACCTATTAGTGGAGAACTAACTACCGTAGAGCTTGTTAAAATTTGGATTGCATGATTGATCTTTGTATAGTCTAGATATTTTCTGTAAAAGTGTTTGAGCAACAAGGAGCAAGGTAGAGTCTTATAATGCTTGCACAATGTTCCATGTAATTTTTGTTCTGTTCATACTTGTGTTTTTTTAAACAACCTTGCTAGCCAAAGCCTTGTACTGAGAGGAACTGCTTCGTGCATCCAAAAACCTTGAGCCAAAACTCATGCCATTTGTGTCCACCATAACTACCTACTATGTGGTATTTTCTGCCATTCCAAAGTAAATTGCTTGTGTGCTACCTTTAAAATTTCATTCCTTGTCTTTGCAATACATAGCTCATGGGAAAATAGCTTAAAAACTATTGTGGTATTGAATATGTTGCTTATGTATCTTATTTCTTATAAGTTGCTTGTTGAGCGGTAACCATGTTTCTGGGGACGCCATCAACTTTTACACCTTTGTTGAATATCATGTGAGTTGCTATGCATGTTCGTCTTGTCTGAAGTAAGGGTGATTTATCATGATTAAATGGTTTGAGTATGCATATTGTTAGAGAAGAACATTGGGCCGCCAACCAAAGCCATGTATCATGGTGGAAGTTTCAGTTTGGACATTAATCCTCAATCTCTTATGAGAATATTATCTGTTGTTGAATGCTTAAGCATTAAAAAGAGGAGTCCATTATCTGTTTTCTATGTTGTCCCGGTATGGATGTCCTCAAGTTGAGATCTATCAAAACGAGAAATCAAATGCGATCTATCTCCTTGGACCTTTGTACAGGTGGCATAGAGGTACCCCTTTGTGACACTTGGTTGAAACATATGTAATGCAATGATAATTCATGGAATCCGAGCTAATTAGGACAAGGTGCGAGCACTATTGGTATTCGATGCATGAGGCTTGCAACTTATAGGAGGATTTATGCATAACACATATGAATTATTACTACCATTGACAAAATTGTTTCCATGTTTTCAAAATAAAAAGCTCTAGCACATGAGTAATCCATGCTTCCTCTGCGAAGGGCCTTTCTTTTTTTACTTTATGTTGAGTCAATTTACCTACTTCTTTCTATCTTAGAAGCAAACACTTGTGTCAACTGTGCATTGATTCTTACATGTTTACTTATTGCACTTGTTATATTGCTTTATGTTGACAACTATCCATGAGATATACATGTTACAAGTTGAAAGCAATTGCTGAAACTTAATCATCCTTTGTGTTGCTTCAAACCTTCTATTAAGAATCTATTGCTTTATGAGTTAACTTTTATGCAAGACTTATTGATGCTTGTCTTGAAAGTACTATTCATGAAAAGTCTTTGCTATATGATTCAGTTGTTTAGTCATTATCTTTACCATTGCTTCGAATCACTTCATTCACTTCATATGCTTTACAATAGTATTGATCAAGATTATGATAGTAGCATGTCACTTCAGAAATTATCCTTGTTATCGTTTACCTACTCGAGGGCTAGTAGGAACTAAGTTGGGGATGCTTGATACGTCTCAAACATATCTATAATTTCTTATGTTCCATGCTAGTTTTATGACAATACTCACATGTTTTATATACACTTTATATCATTTTGATGCATTTTCCGCCACTAACCTATTAACAAGATGCCGAAGCGCTCAGCTCGTTTCGTTGTTTTTGGTTTCAGAAATCCTACACAGAAATATTCTCGAATTGGACGAAACAAAAGCCCACGATCTTATTTTGCACGGAGCCTTCCAAAAGTCCGAAGAGGAGACGAAGAGGGGCGACGAGGCGGCCACACCCTAGGGGGCGCGCCCACCCTTGGGCGCGCCGCCCATGGGGGGGCCCCGCGCTCCCGACTCCCCCTTCGCCTATATATTCTCTCCGTCGCGAAACCCTATCACCGAGAGCCACGACAGAGAGTTTCAGGGACGCCGCCGCCGCCTAATCCCATCCTGGGATTCAGAGATCGTCCGCACCGCCGGAGAGGGAATCATCACCTGAGGACTCTACATCATCATGCGCCTCCGGATTGATGTGAGTAGTTCATCTTGGACTATGGGTCCATAGCAGTAGCTGGTTGTCTTCTCTTGTGCTATCATGTTTAGATCTCTTGAGCTGCCTATCATGATCAAGATCGTCTATTTGAAATGCTACATGTTGTGTTTGTTGGGATCCCATGAATATTGAATACTATGTCAAGTTGATTATTGATCTATCATATATGTGTTGTTTATGATCTTGCATGCTCTCCGTTGCTAGTAGAGGCTCTGGCCAAGTTGATACTTGTAACTCCAAGAGGGAGTATTTATGCTCGATAGTGGGTTCATGCCTCCATTGAATCTGGGATAGTGATAGAAAGTTCTATGGTTATGGATGTGCTGTTGCCACTAGGGATAAAACATCGATGCTTTCTCTAAGGATATTTGTGTTGATTACATTACGCACAATACTTAATGCAATTGTCTGTTGTTTGCAACTTAATACCGGAAGGGTGCGGATGCTAACCCGAAGGTGGACTTTTAGGCATAGATGCGCTGATAGCGGTCTATGTTCTTTGTCGTAATGCCCTAAGTAAATCTCATAGTCATCATGATATGTATATGCATCTCTATTTGTCAATTGCCCAACTGTAATTTGTTCACCCAACATGCTATTTATCTTATTGGAGAGACACCACTAGTGAGAACTGTGGACCCCCTCCATTCTTTTACATCTAAATACACCCATCGCACCCTGTTCTCTGTTGTTTTCATAAGCAAACATCATTCTCCACACCATACGCTTTAATCCTTTGTTTATTAAGCAAGCTGGTGAGATTGACAACCTCACTGTTAAGGCAAAGTATTTTGATTGTGTTGTGCAGGTTCCGTTGGCGTAGATCCCTCCAGGGGACGTGGCACCTCCGACGTATCGATAATTTCTTATGTTCCATGCCACATTATTGATGATATCTACATGTTTTATGCATACTTTATGTCATTATTATGCGTTTCCTAACTAACCTATTGACGAGATGCCGAAGGCCCACTTGCTGTTTTTGGTTTCAGAAATCCTAGTAAGGAAATATTCTCGAATCGGACCAATCAATGCCCGCATCCTATTTTCCATGAAGCTTCCAACCTGAGAGTCGCAGAAAACCGGCCTGTGAGACAGGGCGGCGCGGCCCTCAGTGTCGCCCCTCGTCGCCCTTCCGACTCCGCCTCTTCGCCATATAAAGGTCACCCAAAACCACGAGACGTTCGACGAAACCAGAAAAACCTTCTGTGAGCCGCCGCCATCGCGAAGCCAAGATCTAGGGACAGAGTCTCTGTTCCGCACGCCGCCGGACGAAGTGCCCCGGAAGGCTCCTCCATCGACACCACCGCCATCTTCATCAACGCTGCTGTCTCCCATGAGGAGGAGTAGTTCTCCATCGAGGCCTCGGGGCTGTACGGTAGCTATGTGGTTCATCTCTCCTATGTACTTCAATACAATAATCTCATGAGCTGCCTTACATGATTGAGATTCATATGATGATGCTTGTAATCTGATGTCATTATGCTAGTCATGCGGGAGTGACGGGAACTCCGTGACCTTGAAAACTCAGGGTGACATGTGCACCGTGTGGGTCTCTTTTAGGCTATATTTCACAATACTTATTCGGCTGTTATGAATGGCATAGTGAAGTGCTTATTTATATCTCTTTATGATTGCAATGTGTTTTGTATCACAATATATCTGTGTGCTACTCTAGTGATGTTATTAAAGTAGTTTATTCCTCCCGCACGGTGTAATGGTGACAGTGTGTGCATCGTGTAGTACTTGGCGTAGGCTATGATTGTGATCTCTTGTAGATTATGAAGTTAACTATTGCTATGATAGTATTGATGTGATCTATTCCTCCTTTCGTAGTGTGAAGGTGACAGTGCATGCTATGTTAGTACTTGGTTTGGTTATGTTGATCTGTTATGCACTCTAAGGTTATTTAAATATGAACATTGAATATTGTGGAGCTTGTTAACCCGGCATTGAGGTTCGTGTAATCCCTACACGCTAGTGGTGTTCATCATCCAACAAGAGGGTGTAGAGTCTAGCATCTATTTATTTATTCTGTATGTGATCAATGTTGAGAGTGTCCACTAGTGAAAGTATGATCCCTAGGCCTTGTTCCTAAATATCGCTATCGCTGCTTGTTTACTGTTTTACTGCATCTTTACTTCTGCAATATTACTACCATCAGATTACCAGCTAGCACTCTTCTGCACCATACACTGCCATATTCATTCATACCACTTGTATTTCACTATCTCTTCGCCAACTAGTGCACCTATTAGGTGTGTAGGGGACACAAGAGACTTCTTGCTTTGTGGTTGCAGTGGTTGCATGAGAGGGATATCTTTGACCTCTTCCTCCCTGAGTTCGATAAACCTTGGGTGATCCACTTAAGGGAAACTTGTCGTGTTCTACAAACCTCCGCTCTTGGAGGCCCAACACTGCCTCTACAAGAATAGAAGCACCGTAGACATCAAGCACTTTTCTGCGCTGCTGCTGTGTGAGGAAAGGTAAAAGGTACTCACACTCCGGATCTCTGCTACTAAGCTATTTTCGCTGTAGGCACAAGTTATTTCTTTAGATCCTGCAATTGCATTTTTTTGTTTCTTGTTTACACTAGTTAGGCAAAATGGACAACAATGAGCTTCTTATTCTATTTCCTGATTTAAGACATGGATGGGTTGATGCGAAAATTAAAAAACCTATGGAACACATTAGTATGAACGCTTTGAACACCATTGTTGCTAATGATATGGGAAAATTCTAAGCTTGGGGAAGCTGGCTTTGATGAGCATGATATTTTAGTCCCCCAAGCATTGAGGAGAAAATTTACTTTGATGATACTTTGCCTCCTATTTATGATGATTATAATGATATTGGTCTTTTGGTGCCGCCTACTATGGAGGATAAGTTTAATTATGATTACAATATGCCTCCTATATTTGATGATGAGAATAATAATGATAGCTACTTTGTTGAATTTGCTCCCACTACATCTAATAAAATTGATTATGCTTATGGAGAGTAATGATACTTTTATGCATGTGAATAAGAATGCTTTATGTGATACTTATATTGTTGAGTTTGTTCATGATGCTACTGAAAATTATTATGAGAGAGGAAAATGGTTGTAGAAATTTTCATGTTACTAAAACACCTCTCTATATGCTGAAATTTTTGAAGTTACACTCGGTTTTATCTTCCTATGCTTGTTACTTTGCTCTTCATGAACTTGTTTATTTACAAGATTCCTATGCATAGGAAGCATGTTAGGCTTAAATGTGTTTTGAATTTGCTTCTTGATGCTCTCTTTTGCTTCAACTCTTATTTCTTGCGAGTGCATCATTAAAATTGCTGAGCCCATCTTAATGGCTATAAAGAAAGAACTTCTTGGGAGATAACGCATGTGTTTATTTTGCTACAGTAACTTTGTTTTATATTTGAGTCTTGGAAGTTGTTACTACTGTAGCAACCTCTCATTATATTATTTTATTGCATTGTTGTGCCAAGTAAAGTCTTTGATAGCAAGGTTGATACTAGATTTGGATTACTGCGCAGAAACAGATTTCTGTCTGTCACGAATCTGGGCCTAATTCTCTGTAGGTAACTCAGAAAATCTGCCAATTTACGTGCGTGATCCTCAGATATGTACGCAACTTTCATTCAATTTGGGCATTTTCATCTGAGCAAGTCTGGTGCCAGTTTAAAATTCGTCTTTACGGACTGTTCTGTTTTGACAGATTCTGCCTTTTATTTCGCATTGCCTTTTGCTATGTTGGATGGATTTCTTTGTTCCATTGACTTCCAGCTTTGGGCAATGTCCAGAAGTGTTAAGAATGATTGTTTCACCTCTGAACATGTGAGTTTTTGATTATGCACTAATCCTCTAATGAGTTTGTTTCGAGTTTGGTGTGAGGAAGTTTTCAAGGGTCAAGAGAGGAGGATGATACAATATGATCAAGAAGAGTGAAAAGTCTAGCTTGGGGATGCCCCCGTGGTTCATCCCTGCATATTTCAAGAAGACTCATCTAAGATTGGGGATGCCCAAGGCATCCCCTTCTTCATCGACAACTTATCAGGTTTCTTCTCTTGAAACTATATTTTTATTCAAATCACATCTTATGTACTTTACTTGGAGCTTGTGTAGTTTATTTTTGTTTTGTGTTTGAATAAGATCTGATCCATCATGCTTGTGTGGAGAGAGACACGCTCCGCTGGTTCGATGAACACATGTGTTCTTAGCTTTTAATGTTCATGGCGAAGGTTGAAACTCTGCTAAATTGTTATATGGTTGGAATCGGAAATGCTACATGTAGTAATTCTAAAATGTCTTGAATAATTTGATACTTGGCAATTGTTGTGCTCATGTTTAAGCTCTTGCATCATATACTTTGCACCCATTAATGAAGAAATACATAGAGCTTGCTAAAATTTGGTTTGCATATTTGGTCTCTCTAAAGTCTAGATAATTTATAGTATTGAGTTTGAACAACAAGGAAGACGGTGTAGAGTCTTATAATGTTTACAATATGTATTTTATGTGAGTTTTGCTGCACCGGTTCATCCTTGTGTTTGTTTCAAATAAACCTTGCTAGCCTAAACCTTGTATCGAGAGGAATACTTCTCATGCATCCAAAACTTGAGCCAACCACTATGCCATTTGTGTCCACCAAACCTACCTACTACATGGTATTTCTCCCATTCCAAAGTAAATTGCTTGAGTGCTAACTTTAAAATTCCATCATTCGCCTTTGCAATATATAGCTCATGGGACAAAATAGCCTTAAAACTATTGTGGTATTGAATATGTACTTATGCACTTTATCTCTTATTAAGTTGCTTGTTGTGCGATAACCATTCCTGGGGACGCCATCAACTACTCTTTGTTGAATATCATGTGAGTTGCTATGCATGTCCGTCTTGTCTGAAGTAAGGGAGATCTACCACTTAATGGTTAGAGCATGCATATTGTTAGAGAAGAACATTGGGCAGCTAACTAAAGCCATGAATCATGGTGGAAGTTTCAGGTTTGGACATATATCCTCAATCTCATATGAGAACACTAATTGTTGCTACATGCTTATGCATCAAAGAGGAGTCCATTATCTGTTGTCCATGTTGTCCCGGTATGGATGTCTAAGTTGAGAATAATCAAAAGCGAAATCCAAAATGCGAGTTTCTCCTTAGACCTTTGTACAAGCGGCATGGAGGTACCCCTTTGACACTTGGTTAAAACATGTGTATTGCGATGATCCGGTAGTCCAAGCTAAGACAAGTTAATTGACAGGCACTATTAGTATACTATGCATGAGGCTTGCAACTTGTAAGATATAACTTACATAATACATATGCTTTATTACTACCGTTGACAAAATTGTTTCATGTTTTCAAAATAAAAGCTCTAGCATAAATATAGCAATCGATGCTTTCCTCTTGAAGGACCTTTCTTTACTTTTATGTTGAGTCAGTTCACCTATTTCTCTCCACCTCAAGAAGCAAACATTGATTCCTACATACTTGCATATTGCACTTGTTATATTACTTTACATTGACAATATCCATGAGATATACATGTTATAAGTTGAAAGCAACCGCTGAAACTTAATCTTCCTTTGTGTTGCTTCAACACATTTACTTTGATTTATTGCTTTATGAGTTAACTCTTATGCAAGACTTATTGATGCTTGTCTTGAAGTACTATTCATGAAAAGTCTTTGCTTTATGATTCAGTTGTTTACTCATGTCATTACCATTGTTTTGATCGTTGCATTCATTACATATGCTTATAATAGTATGATCAAGGTTATGATGGCATGTCACTCCAGAAATTATCTTTGTTATCGTTTCCCTCGGGACGAGGAACTAAGCTTGGGATGCTGATGCCTCCAACGATCGATAATTTCTTATGTTCCATGCCACATTATTGATGATATCTACATGTTTTATATACTTTATGTCATTATTATGCTTCCGGAACTAACCTATTGACGAGATGCCGAAGGGCCACTTCGTTTTTGGTTTCGAAATCCTAGTAAGGAAATATTCTCTGAATCGAACAACGCCCAGCAACCTATTTTTCCACAAAGCTTCCAACACCCGAGAGTCGCCGAGGGGGCCACCCCCAGATGACAGCGCGCCCGCGCCCTAGTGTGTCGCCGCCTGCCGCCCTTCCGACTCCGCCTCGCCTATATAAAGGTCCCGACTAAAAACCACGAGACGTTCGACGAAACCAGAGAAAACCTTCCAGAGCCGCGCCATCGCAAGCCAAGATCCGGGGGACAGGAGTCTCGCCCCGGCACGCCGCCGGAGGAAGTGCCCCCGGAAGGCTCCTCCATCGACACCACCGCCATCTTCATCAACGCTGTTGTCTCCCATGAGGAGGAGTAGTTCTCCATCGAGGCTCGGCTGTACGGTAGCTATGTGGTTCATCTCTCCTATGTACTTCAATACAATAATCTCATGAGCTGCCTTACATGATTGAGATTCATATGATGATGCTTGTAATCTAGATGTCATTATGCTAGTCATGGATTTTACTTATGTGATCTCCGGAGACTCCTTGTCCCACGTGTGTAAAGGTGACAGGTGTGCACCGTGTGGGTCTCTTAGGCTATATTTCACAGAATACTTATTCACTGAATGGCATAGTGAAGTGTTTATTTATATCTCTTTATGATTGCAATGTGTTTTGTATCACAATATATCTGTGTGCTACTCTAGTGATGTTATTAAAGTAGTTTATTCCTCCTGCACGGTGTAATGGTGACAGTGTGTGCATCGTGTAGTACTTGGCGTAGGCTATGATTGTGATCTCTTGTAGATTATGAAGTTAACTATTGCTATGATAGTATTGATGTGATCTATTCCTCCTTTCGTAGTGTGAAGGTGACAGCAGCATGCTATGTTAGTACTTGGTTTGGTTATGTTGATCTCTATGCACTCTAAGGTTATTTAAATATGAACATTGAATATTGTGGAGCTTGTTAACTCCCGCATTGAGGGTCGTGTAATCTACACACTTAGTGGTGTTCATCATCCAACAAGAGGGTGTAGAGTCTAGCATCTATTTATTTATTCTGTGATCAATGTTGAGAGTGTCCACTAGTGAAAGTATGATCCCTAGGCCTTGTTCCTAAATACGCTTATCGCGCTTTGTTTATGTTTTTATCGCATCTTTCCTCGCAATATTACTACCATCAATCACACGCCAGCAAGCACTTTTTCGCGCCGTTACACATCGTCATATTCATTCATACCACTTGTATTTCACTATCTCTTCGCGAACTAGTGCACCTATTAGGTGTGTTGGGGACACAAGAGACTTCTTGCTTTGTGGTTGCAGTGGTTGCATGAGAGGGATATCTTTGACCTCTCCTCCCTGAGTTCGATAAACCTTGGGTGATCCACTTAAGGGAAACTTGCTGCTGTTCTACAAACCTCGCTCTTGGAGGCCCAACACTGTCTACAAGAATAGAAGCACCCGTAGACATCACGCACTACACTCCTTCACCAACAACCTTCATGTGGCCTTCATCTCCTACTGGTTCGATAACCTTGGTTTCTTACTGAGGAAAAACTTGCTGTTGTACGCATCATACCTTCCTCTTGGGGTTGCCAACGGACGTGTGCTTTACCGTCACAAGCAAGTAGCTAAATGTTTTAATGGATATTTGACTTATGTTAGAACTGAACCAAGTGGATTTGTATTTGATTGCACTAATGCTGCTAATAAGAATTATGTGAAGTTTTGTATGAAGGAAGTTTATGTAGGAGAGAAGAATGATGTGATGAGATGAAGGATGGATAAAAGCTCAAACTTGGGATGCCCATTTCACCCCAAGAAATATCCAAGAGGTACAAGCGTCAAATCTTGGGGATGCCCAAGGCATCCCCTTCTTCATCAACAAAAATATCAGGTCATCTTTCAAGACACTATATTTTTATTACTTCATATACTACGTGTTGAGCATCTTTATTGTTGTTTTTAGTTTTTTTTTGTTTTTTTGCTCTAGCATATGGTTGGACCCAACATATTTGTTTTGGAGAGAAACACGCTGATGCGTGTAGTTGACACGTCCGTTGGGAACCCCAAGAGGAAGGTGTGATGCGCACGGCAGCCTCAGAAGAAACCAAGGTTTAATCGAACCAGTAGGAGAGTCAAGAAGCACGTTGAAGGTTGATGGTGGCGGAATGGTGCGGCGCAACACCAGGGATTCCGGCGCCAACGTGAACCCGCACAACACAACCAAAGCACTTTGCCCCAACGTAACAGCGTTGTCAATCTCACCGGCTTGCTGTGAACAAAGGATTAACCGTATTGTGTGGAAGATGATTGTTTGCGAAGAACAGTAAAGAACAAGTATTGTAGATTGTATTTCGGATGGAAAGAATAGACCGGGGTCCACAGTTCACTAGAGGTGTCTCTCCCATAAGATAAATAGCATGTTGGGTGAACGAATTACGCTGGGCAATTGACAAATAAAAAGGCATAACAATGCACATACATATATCATGATGAGTACTATGAGATTTAATCAGGGCATTACGACAAAGTACATAGACCGCCATCCAGCATGCATCTATGCCTAAAAAGTCCACTTTTAGGTTATCATCCTAACCCTTCCGTATTAAGTTGCAAGCAATGGACAATTGCATTAAGTATGGTGCGTAATGTAATCAACACAAATATCCTTAGACAAAGCATCGATGTTTTATCCCTAGTGGCACACAGCACATCCACAACCTTAGAACTTTCTGTCACTGTCCCAGATTTAATGGAGGCATGAACCCACTATCGAGCATAAATACTCCCTCTTGGAGTCACAAGTATCAACTTGGCCAGAGCCTCTACTAGCAACGGAGAGCATGCAAGAACATAAACAACTCATATATGATAGATTGATAATCAACTTGACATAGTATTCAATATCCATCGGATCCCAACAAACACAACATGTAGGATTACAAAGAAACGATCTTGATCATGATAGGCAGCTCACAAGATCGAGCATGATAACACAATTAGGAGAAGATGACCATCTAGCTACTGCTATGGACCCATGGTCCAGGGGTGAACTACTCACACATCAATCCGAGGCGATCATGGCGATGAAGAGTCCTCCGGGAGATGATTCCCTCCGGCAGGGTGCGGAGGCGATCTCCTGAATCCCCCGAGATGGGATTGGCGGCGGCGTCTCTGGAAGGTTTTCCGTATCGTGGCTCTGCATCGGGGTTTCGCGACGGAGGCTTTAAGTAGGCGGGGCAGGTCAGGCGCACGAGGGACCCACACAACAGCCGGCGCGCCAAGGCCCAGCCGCGCGGCCCTAGCGCGGGGGGTCGTCTCGTGGCCCCACTTCTTATCCTCTTCGGTCTTCTGGAAGCTTCGTGTGAAAATAGGACCCCGGGCGTTGATTTTCGTCCAATTCCCAGAATATTTCTTTACTAGATTTCTGAAACCAAAAACAGCAGAAAACAGAGAACTGCTCTTCGCATCTCGTCAATAGGTTAGTGCCGGAAAATGCGTAATAACGACATATAATGTGTATAAAACATGTGAGTATCATCATAAAAGTAGCATGGAACATAAGAAATTATAGATACGTTTGGGACGTATCAAGCATCCCCAAGCTTAGTTCCTACTCGCCCTCGAGAAGGTAAACGATAACAAAGATAATTTCTGAAGTGACATGCTATCATAATTTTGATCATACTATTGTAAAGCACATGAGATGAATGCAGCGATTCAAGCAATGATGAAGATAATGAGTAAACAAATGAATCATATAGCAAAGACTTTTCATGAATAATACTTTCAAGACAAACATCAATAAGACTTGCATAACAGTTAACTCATAAGCAATAAATTCTTAGTAGAAAGTTTTGAAACAACACAAAGGAAGATATAAGTTTTAGCGGTTGCTTTCAACTTCAACATATTTATCTCATGGATAATTGTCAACACAAAGTAATATAACAAGTGCAATAGGTAAACATGTAAGAATCAATGCACACAGTTTACACAAGTGTTTGCTTCTAAGATAGAAAGAATAGGTAAACTGACTCAACAATAAAGTAGAAGAAAGGCCCTTTCAGAGGAAGCATGGATTACTATTTTTGTGCTAGAGCTTTTCATTTTGAAAACAAGAAACAATTTTGTCAACGGTAGTAATAAATCATATGAGTTATGTATAAGATATCTTATAAGTTGCAAGCCTCATGCATAGTATACTAATAGTGCCCGCACCTTGTCCTAATTAGCTTGGATTAACACGGATTATCATTGCATAACATATGTTTCAACCAAGTGTCACAAAGGGGTACCTCTATGCCGCCTGTACAAGGGTCTAAGGAGAAGGTTCGCATTGGATTTCTCGCTTTTGATCATTCTTAACTTAGACACCCATACCGGGACAACATAGACAACAGATAATGGACTCTCTTTAATGCTTAAGCATTCAACAACAGTTAATATTTCTCATAAGAGATTGAGGTTTTATGTCCACACTGAAACTTCCACCATGATTCATGGCTTTAGTTAGCGGCCCAATGTTCTTCTCTAACAATATGCATACTCAAACCATTTGATCATGAAAATCTCCCTTACTTCAGACAAGACGAACATGCATAGCAACTCACATGATATTCAACAAAGGTAAAAGAGTTGATGGCGTCCCCAGAAAACATGGTTACCGCTCAACAAGCAACTTACTAAGAAATAAGACACATAAGTACATATTCTTCACCACGATAGTTTTTAAGCTATTTTGTCCCATGAGCTATATATTGTAAAGGCAAAGAATGGAATTTAAAGGTAGCACTCAAGTAATGTACTTTGGAATGGCGGAGAAATACCATGTGGTAGGTAGGTATGGTGGACACAAATGGCATGGTTATTGGCTCAAGGATTTGGATGCACGAGAAGAATCCCTCTCAATACTAGCAAGGTTGTTTGAAGCAAACTCAAGTATAAATGGTGCAGCAAGACTCACATATAAACATATTGTAAGCATTATAAGACTTTACATCGTCTCCTTGTTGTTCAAACACCTCAACCAGAAAATATCTAGACTTAGAGAGAACAATCATGCAAACCAAATTTTAACATGCTCTATGTAGTTATTCATTAATGGGTACAAGGTACATGATGCAAGAGCTTAAACAAGATCTATATGAGCACAACAATTGCCAAGTATCACATTATTCAAGACATTATACCATTTACCACATGCGGCATTTTCCGTTTCCAACCATATATCAATGAATGAGGTAGTTCAACTTTCGCAATGAACATTAAAGATAAAGCTAAGAACACATGTTCATACGAAGCGGAGCGTAATATCTCCAATATAAATAATGCTAGGATCCGACTTTATTCAAACAAAACAAAAACAAAAACAAACAGACGCTCCAAGTAAAGCACATAAGATGTGACTGAATAAAAATATAGTTTCACTAGAGGAACCTGATAATGTTGTCGATGAAGAAGGGGATGCCTTGGGCATCCCCAAGCTTAGACGCTTGGGTCTTCTTAAAATATGGATGAACCACGGGGCATCCCCAAGCTTAGACTTTTCACTCTTCTTGATCATATTGTATCATCCTCCTCTCTTGACCCTTGAAAACTTCCTCCACACCAAACTCGAAACAAACTCATTAGAGGGTCAGTGCATAATTCATATATTCAGAGGTGACATAATCATTCTTAATACTTGGACATTGCTCAAAGCTACAAAGTTAATGGAACAAAGAAATCCATCAAACATAGCAAAACAGGCAATGCGAAATAAAAGGCAGAATCAAAAACAAAACAGTAAAGACGAATTTAAAGTGGCACAGACTTGCTCTCAGATGAAAATTCCCAAATTGAATGAAAGTTGTGTACATATCTGAGTATCACGCACGTAAATTTGCAGATTTTTCGAGTTACCTCAGAGAATTTTGCCCAGATTCGTGACAGAAGAAATCTTTCTGCGCAGTAATCCAAATCTAGTATTGGCTTTACTATCAAAGACTTTACTTGGCACAACAATGCAATAAAATAAAGATAAGGAGAGGTTGCTACAGTAGTAACAACTTCCAAGACTCAACAAAACAAGTAATAAAAACATACATGGGTTATCTCCCAAGAAGTGCTTTATAGCCATTAAGATGGGCTAATTTTAATGATGCACTCGCAAGAAATAGGAGTTGAAGCAAAAGAGAGCATCAAAAAGCAAATTCAAAACACATTTAAGTCTAACCCACTTCCTATGAAAAGGAATCTTGTAAATAAACAAATTCATGAAGCATAATGCCACAAGCATAGAAAGATAAAACCAGTGTAGCTTCAAAAATTTCAGCATATAGAGAGGTGTTTTAGTAACATGAAAATTTCTACAACCATATTTTCATCTCTCATAATGATTTTCAGTAGCATCATGAACAAACTCAACAATATAACTATCAAATGAAACATTCTTATCATGAGTCTCATGCATAAAATTATCATTACTCTCCACATAAGCATAATCAATTTTATTAGTTGTAGTGGGAGCAAATTCAACAAAGTAGCTATCATTATTATTATCATCATCAAATATAGGAGGCGTATTGTAATCATAATAAACTTTATCCTCCATAGTAGGCGGCACCAGAAGACCACTATCATTATAATCATCATATATGGGAGGCATATCATAATCAACATAAACTTTCTCCTCAATACCCGGAGGACTAAAGAGATCATTTTCATCAAAACCGACCTCCCCAAGCTTAGAATTTTCCATAACATTAGCAACAATAGTGTTCAAAGCATTCATACTGATAACATTCCCATTAGCATGCATATAAAGTTCCATGGGTTTTTAATTTTCTCTTCAAACACATCATGTCCTAATTCAAGATAAAGTTCATAAAGATCTCTCATTTTGTTGTTGTTTTCCATTGAGCCTAACTAGTGAAGTCACACAACTTAGTGTTCTCAGGAGTATTCATTTTAACAGTAGTAAATAAAACAAACTAGATAAAGTAAATGCGGGTAACTAATTTTTTTGTGTTTTTGATATAGAGAACAAGACAGTAAATAAAGTAAAGCTAGCAACTAATTTTTTGTGTGTTTTGTTTTAGTGCAGAAAACAAAGTAGTAAATAAAATAAAGCAAGACAAAAACAAAGTAAAGAGATTGGAAGTGAGACTTCGGCGTGTCTTGATCTCCAAGGCGCCAAATTTGCTTGATGCGTGTAGTTGACACGTCCGTTGAGAACCCCAAGAGGAAGGTGTGATGCACAAGAGCAAGTTTCGTAAGAAACCAAGGTTTAATCGAACCAGTAGGAGTCAAGAAGCACGTTGAAGGTTGATGGTGGCGGAATGTGTGCGGCGCAACACCATAACGTGGAACCTCACAACACAACCAAAGTACTTTGCCCCAACGTAACACGAGGTTGTCAATCTCACCGGCTTGCTGAACAAAGGATTAACCGTATTGTGTGGAAGATGATTGTTTGCGAAGAACAGTAAAGAAGAACAGTAGATTGTATTTCAGATGTAAAGAATAGACCGGGGTCCACAGTTCACTAGCGGTGTCTCTCCCATAAGATAAATAGCATGTTGGGTGAACGAATTACAGTTGGGCAATTGACAAATAAAGAAGGCATAACAATGCACATACATATATCATGATGAGTACTATGAGATTTAATCAAGGCATTACGACAAAGTACATAGACCGCCATCCATCATGCATCTATGCCTAAAAAGTCCACTTTCAGGTTATCATCCAAACCCTTCCGGTATTAAGTTGCAAGCAACAGACAATTGCATTAAGTATGGTGCGTAATGTAATCAACACAAATATCCTTAGACAAAACATCGATGTTTTATCCCTAGTGGCAACAAACATCCACAACCTTAGAACTTTCACTCACCCAGATTTAATGGAGGCATGAACCCACTATCGAGCATAAATACTCCTCTTGGAGTCACAAGTATCAACTTGGGAGCCTCTACTAGCAACGGAGAGCATGCAAGAACATAAACAACTCATATATGATAGATTGATAATCAACTTGACATAGTATTCAATATCCATCGGATCCCAACAAACACAACATGTAGGATTACAAAGAAACGATCTTGATCATGATAGGCAGCTCACAAGATCGAGCATGATAACACAATTAGGAGAAGACGACCATCTAGCTACTGCTATGGACCCATGGTCCAGGGGTGAACTACTCACACATCCGGAGGCGATCATGGCGATGAAGAGTCCTCCGGAGATGATTCCCCTCCGGCCAGGGTGAGGCGATCTCCTGAATCCCGAGATGGGATTGGCGGCGCGGCGTCTCTGGAAGGTTTTCCGTATCGTGGCTCTCTGCATGGGGGCGACGGAGGCTTTAAGTAGGCGGAAGGGCAGGTCGGGCGTCACGAGGGACCCACACAACAGGCCGCGCGCAGGGCCAGCCGCGCCGCCCTAGCGTGTGGCTGCCTCGTGGCCCCACTTCTTATCCTCTTCGGTCTTGTGGAAGCTTCGTGAAAATAGGACCCTGGGCGTTGATTTCGTCCAATTCCGAGAATATTTTACCAGGATTTCTGAAACCAAAAACAAGAAAACAACAACGGCTCTTCGGCATCTCGTCAATAGGTTAGTGCCGGAAAATGCGTAATAACGACATATAATGTATAAAACATGTGAGTATCATCATAAAAGTAGCATGGAACATAAGAAATTATAGATACGTTTGGGACGTATCACACGCTCCATTTTAATTGCATAGAATGCTCTAGTTCTCGCTCTTATTGTCCTGCGAGTGTTCTAGTTTGCTAGTACTGCGTTTAGCTCTTGGTTTTCCACTCGTATTTTGTTCAGAGCCTGTTGGTTTTCTTTAGTTGGGTATGATCAGCTCTCTGGTCTTTATTTATTATTATCTATGAGAGTTGTTTCAAATAAGTTGATTGATATTGGAGACGAGTAAAATGTTTCATGCTTATAGTGATGCAAAAGGAAGCTTGTTTAGACTATGACTTAGACTTTAGCATGTCATGTTAGATGTTATTTTAATCATATGCTTAGTAATTATTGTTGTAGCATGACTTGTCTCAAATATCTGAGAGTGTTTAATGTGCCATAGAAAGAATCATGTGTTGTTTTCATCATAAATAAGCATAATATTGTGGTATTCTCCTTTGATGCTGTTATTGGGTCAACTTGGCACATGCTTACACCATGTTATGACTAAAAACCAGTCACCTAAAGCCTCTATGATTATTTAGATCTTAACTTGTAATATCACTTTATGCTTTGATTAATAATGTTTTGTCGCTATGCATGATTATGGCCATTATTGCTCTCTTAGTTGGTCGCTCCTAGTCTTTTGCTAGCCTTCACCTGTACTGAGTATGAGCTCTACTCGTGCATCAAACCCCCAACAACCAAAGTTTCCAATTGTGTCCACCATACCTACCGATATGTGGTATTTCACATCCAAAGTGAATTGCTTGTGTGCTACCTTTAAACCTTCAAAATTATTACCTGTTTTGTGTTTTGTTTTAGCTCATGAGGAAGTATTGAATGATTTATTGTCTTTTCATGACTTCACACCTTGACTAAGCATGAATAATGTGCTAAGTCCTTAATATTTCAAAAAGAGCAAGGCAACCGGGTGCCCATTCCAAATAAAATATAAAATAAGCAAATAATGCTCTGCACATTATATACTGGAGAGGTCCTAAATAATGGTGTGCAATGGAGAACTACATGGGATCCGCTCTTGAGGTCACTATATGAAAGGATGATAGATCATTTTATGCCATTCGTTGACATAGACATGCATACCTCTCAAAAAATATATTTCCAACACTCCTATTGCATTCAAAATAAAAAGCTCTAGCACATGAGTAATCTTGCTTCCCTCTGCGCAGGGTCTTTCTTTTACTTTTATGTTGAGTCTTCATCTTCTTACTTTATGCATCAATTAAGAGAGCATAGTTATCATTCTGAGTATAATGTGCACAGTCCCAAAAATTATTATTGATTGATTCATGATTATATTATTGCTTGTTCTCTAATTATTTGCATCTAGTCACCCTCTAAACTTTAAAAGTGTCATGTCATTTATATTTTGCTATTCCATAAAGGACAAGTTCAATACCACTTTGCTATGTTTTCGCTATGCCCATAAACAAACACTTGCCTTCAGTGCATTATTATTAATGATCCTTTGTTTGAGTTACTTCTCATGTTATAACATAGCTGCTAAGTTCTATTGTTAGAATAATATCTATCATGCCTATGTTTAGAGTACTTTGATCCCAGCTCACAATGCTTTACAATAACTTGATCAAGATTGTTTTGGCTGCATGTCACCTCAAAAATTAATTTTCTTATCACTTACCTACTCGAGGATGAGCAGGAGTTAAGCTTGGGGATGTTGATACGTTGCAAACGTATCTATAATTTTTGATGCTCCATGCTTATTTTACACCAATTTCTATATGTTTTGTCTACACTTTGTGGTACTTTTATGCATTTTCCGGGACTAGCCTATTGACAAGATGCCATAGTGTCAGTTCCTATTTTTTGCTGTTTTTGTATTTCAGAAAAGTTGTACATGAAATATTCTTGGAATTGTACGAAACAAAAGCCAAAGTTAATATTTTACCGTAACTAAGATGAAGCCCGAAGGACAGACAGAGGGGTGCCACAGGGCGGCCACACCACCCCATGGTGCGGCCAAGGGTGGGCCTGCGCCATGGCATGGTGTGGGCTCCCCAGACGGCCAACGACCTCGCCCTTCCGCCTATATAATGCCTTCGACGCAAAACCTAAAATAACCAGCCTCTGTCCACGAAAAGTTTCGTCGCCGCCGCCATCGTCCAGACAAGTTTCGGGCTCAAAAGTTCTGCTCAAGACCTGCCGGGACAGGGTTAACCCCCGGAGCCATATCCATCGACTCCACCGCCTCCACTTGGACTCCATGATGGTTTGTGAGTAGTTCCCCTGGACTACGGGTTCTCGCCTGTAGCTAGTTGGTACTCTCTTTCCCATGTACTTCAATACAATGATCTCATGAGCTGCCTTACATGATTGAGATCCATATGGTGTAATCGGTGTTGTGTTTGTTGGGATCCGATAAATTGTGGAATTGTGATCACATTGCTCATCATATTATCATACTACTCTTATTTAAGATCTTGCATGCTCTCCGGTACTTGTAGTTACCTTGATCAAGTAGTTGCCTGTATCTTCAAGAGGGAGTATTTATGCTCGATAGTGGGTTCATGCCTCTAGTTTTCTGGAAGAGTGACAATAACTTGTAAGATTTTAGATGTGTTGTTGCTACTAGGGAGAAAACAACAATGTTTTGTCTAAGGATAATTCTATTGTTTACTTTACACACATTGCTTAATGCGATAATCTGTTGCTTGCAACTTAATACTGGAAGGGGTTCAGATTATAACCTGAAGGTAGATTATTAGTCATAGACGCAGTTGGATTACGGTCTATGTATTATGTTGTAATGCCCAATTAAATATTACAGTAAACTTTATCTTATCATAGCATGCATTGTCATGCCCTCATAATATCAATTGCCCAACTCTAATTTCTTCACCCAACATATGTTATTTGGAGAGTTACCAGTAGTGTAGATAGATGGGAACCTCGGTCCTTCTGTCATCATCATTGCTCTACAGTCAACTCCGCACTGGAATACTTTCTGGTGCCATCTCCTCTGTGCTACTACTGTTGTGTTACTATTGCCATTGCTCTCATATTCTGCTTTCACATCACCCATGTTACTAGTGCTTTTCAACTGAATTGACAACTCCGATGTTAAGGCTTATAAGTATTCTTTACCTCCCCTTGTGTCGAATCAATAAATTTAGGTTTTACTTCCCTCGAAGACTGTTGCGATCCCCTATACTTGTGGGTTATCAGGAAGCAACTTGGAACTTTTCGTGATGTGAAGGAGAAGAGAGCTCCTCAGAGAGACAACCAACCTCACGAGAAATTGACCTACCAAATATTACTTCACATTAGAGGACTTGCACTCCGGAACTATCAAGGCAACATAAACTACGAAGCCCCCCTCCAACCCTAGCCCCCACCACACCCTCCCCCTCTCGCCGCCGCCTCTGGTGGCGCCGCCGAACGAAGCCCGAGTGGCGTGACGGCAGTGGGGGATCTTCTCCTGTTGCGCCGCGTAGCGGCTCGGCTGGGATTTTGCTAGAATTTTGGGAGACGTCATCGAGATGGTGGAGGCGGCGTCGCATCAGAATAAGGGTGCTGGAGCTTGATCCCCATCTCAGCGAGGCCACTTGTGGCTGCGCCGGCGAGCTGCTGGCCTGGTGTGCTCTCAGATCTACAGATCTGGGGAGGGTGGTTTTTCCTGGCACGGTCAAATTTCGACCCTGTCGTGGAGTTTGTTCAGGAGTCGGAGGAGTGCGGATGTTGTTGTGTTCCCCTCGGCCGGCTGTGGTGGCGAGGGAGAGGAAGGGGATGGCACCACCGTCTTCCTTTGTAGGGTTGTTTGTGTTCTTCTGGTGGTGTGCGGCTGTCTCGTCTTGCAGATTCTTCCTTCCGGCCGGCCTTGGTGGCGAAGGGAGGAGGCGGCTCGACGTGTCAACGCCTAACCTGCCATATGGTGGAGCGTTCTACTAGTGGTTTGGGTCTACTGCTCGTGGATCTTTGTTTGGAGGTACTTCTTGCTCTTCCCCATCTCTTACCTGTCCGATGGTCTAGAAAAGATTCTTAGCTCTCGTTCCTCGTGGTGGGCACTTCTACAGTGTTCAAAGCCCAGTGTGGCGACGGCGGCGGCGGTGATACGGTGATGACAGGACGATAGGCTTGATCGCGTTTTGTAAGTACGGTGCGAGGTTCTTCTTGCAAAAATCTGGATCCATATTGTATTTTCCTTTATTTTTAGAGTCGTTTATAATCGGTTTCGCTAATGATATTAAAAAAATAATTCATAAACTACGAAGCTGACGAAAAACAAGCTCGAAGCTGGGCTGTTTATTTCAGATTTCTGGCCCAGCCCGCCAGCACCCGACGCTTCTCGAGGCCGCTAGAGAGAACCAAACCAAAGCAACCTGCGGTTCTGAATTCTGAAACAGCCAAGTTCAGAGAACTTGCGAAAAAGAATTTCTCAATCCAATTGGTGCTTTCTCTACCCATCTTCGACCTGTAGAAGCGAAGACTTGGAGGTACAAAAGGCAGGGGCGCAAATGGTGGGCTTCCTTCGGGCCTTCACCGCCGCATCCGCCGTGCCAGCAGCAGCAGCAGCCGTCGCCGCAGTCGCCTTCTCCTCCGCCGCCCCTTACCCCTCTTCCAGACTCCGCTTCCCCTTGCTCACCTCCCTCTCCCCGTTCGCCTCCTCTTCCGCCGCCTTGCGCACGCCGAACGCCGTCCCTCCGATGGCAGCCGCCGCCGCCGCCACAACAGCCGATCTCTCCGCTCCCGACAAGGTTCAGCCGCGTCCTAATTTGATTTCCCTGCGTGCTTGCCTCGCCTAGGGTGTTCAGCTTTTTTTGACTTATCTCTGGTTCGTCATGTATTGCAGGCTACCGCGCTTCCGGAGCTCACGGTAAGCGCCCCAAACATAGGACACCCGTTTGTTTTCCTTATTAGTCTTGCCGCGATGCTACTAGGGCAGGAAGGTAACCGGGAGAGCCTTATTAGTTGCTGAGAGATTACGTAACTGAGGTTCAATTGGTGCTTTAGATGTGGGCTGTTCAGATAAAAGAACCTCGCCTAAGTTCAGAACTACTTGTCCAATTGCTTATAATGTTACTAACCATACACAATTTGGTTTGTTTTCGATGGCTGGCTAGATTCTTTTTCTGTCGTTTGTTTTAAGTTTGCTGTTCCCCATAGGGCTGCTTATCCATGCTAAAGTGGCAACTACATCACTAAAGCATTCTCATATTAGCTATTACTCCCTCCCTCTAAAAATAGGTGTCTTTGTTTTGTCTAGATATACATCCGTATCTAGAAAAAGTTAAGACACCTATTTTTAGACGGAGGGAGTACTATGTTTGTGTCGAATATAGCTATTATAGCTTGTTAGTAGATGAGCTTCACATGACAATTAGGTGTATACTTTTTGAGCTGAGGGTGCTGGTTTTCTTTGTGGCGGAGGTTTGATGTATTAGATAATCAAAACGGTTATTGTGTCCACTTCTTTTGTTTCACTGTTTACCTTTTGCTTCAAGTGTTCTGCTAGATCTTAGATAATTCATAGATATGTAGGATTAGGATAATAGCCCAAATGCCAAACTGAGCTATTTTCATACGGTCATACCAACCCTACTTTGAGGAAGATTATCAGTTCCGTATTCAAGCCATTACTTTGATCAAGATTTTCGGTGCAGAAAGTTGGCGACAAATGGACAATGATAGAGCATTTTAAGTCGATAAATGTTTCCTTAACTGTTCATGGCAATTAAAGATTGGATAAATGCTGATATGATTCTCATAACTCAGACTGGACATATAGACTATTCAGAAGCCCAGCCCCAAGATTTCCGTTTTGAATTTCTTGAGCTAAAGCGCTACGCCATACTACCTCCATTCCATAAAACATGGCATATAAATTTAGTCATAAGTCAACATTGCTTAAGTTTGACTAGGCAAAAATATGAGCATCAGCAATACCAAATCTATATCAATAGATCCACCATAAGATGTATTTTCATAGTGTATTTATTCACTATTGTAAAGAGTGCCATTTTTATGTAAAATTTCAGTCAAACTTAATTTGTTTTGACTTTTGACAAAAATACACGCCTTTTTTTTTTGGAATGGAGGTGGTATTATAGAAGGTCAATGTTTTTAGCACGTATGGCTTGAGAAAATACTGTAGTTTCACCAAGCTAAGTTTGATTGGCCAGTGTGAGCTCTGTTCATAAAGGAACATTTGGTAATTCAGGAACTAAGGTGCACTATCTGAAAACCCGCTGTCATGTGCGGTTGTTTTTTCATTTTAACGAGATCATACGTTTGAGGTTGTCTCAGAAAATAAGGCGCACTGTTCAAAACCCACTCAGATAAAACTACAGAACTGAACCTATTGGAATTAATATTGAAAAAATGGTTTCCCCGAAATTCTGCTTTACTTTAGCTCATGCTTTCCTTGTGCATTACTAAGGGAAATCAAGGAGACAAAATTACTTAACAATCTTGTTCTTTGTATGGCTGAAGACCGAATTCATGGTGGACATGAAATGCGAGGGCTGTGTCACAGCAGTGAAAAACAGGCTTCAAACACTTGAAGGTACAAATCTTTGAATGATCTGTTGTATATAAAAATCAGGCGTATACCTTTTCTTTCAACCATTTTCTGTTGGTTTTCAACATCGTCTCGTACTACAGGAATTAAAAACATCGAAGTGGATTTGAGTAACCAGGTTGTTAGAGTTCTTGGGTCACTCCCAGTGAAGACAATGTTAGATGCTCTGCATCAAACAGGCCGAGATGCACGTCTGATTGGGCAAGGGAACCCAGACGGTGTGTGTTTATTTATTTATTGCATGTTATTCCCTCTGTAGTCTTTCATATGAGCCTAAGCACTTTCGATATTATTGTATATATCCCTAATGCTATGTTGTGGAAAGTGCAAAAATAAGTTATTTTAAATTTTGATACCTGGCTTTCACTCCTAGGATTAGTGTAACCATTTGTATCATTGGTCCTTAAATATCTTCAATTTACACTTTCACTCTCCCATAACTAACATATTTATAGAGACTTTGATTCTGAAGATCTTTGCTTTTACTGTGATGCGAACATTCATCTTGAAATGCTTTAGAACTGCACCATGCGCTGCTGAACTCATTTTGGTATGTGGTATAGTATTAACTCGAGTTTTCCATCGACAAATGCTATCTTAAAACAGTCTTCTGACTGCTGGCATGTTTTATTTAGTTTGTGTTATCTCCACACATCTTTTCTACTACATCAACTAATTGTGTGGCTTAACATTTGCAGATTTCTTAGTTTCTGCTGCTGTGGCTGAGTTCAAAGGGCCAGTTATATATGGTGTTGTTCGTCTAGCCCAAGTTAACATGGAATTGACTAGAGTTGAAGCCACTTTTAGTGGTTTATCACCTGGTAAACATGGATGGTCAATAAATGAATTTGGCGATTTGACAAAAGGTGCAGAAAGTACTGGCAAAGTATATAATCCACCGGATTATCTGTCCAATAAGGTAATATTCCAACGCCTTGTTACTGAAGGGGTTGATAAATCATGTACATACCTGTTATTTTGACTTCCAAAGAAAAAGATTGCAAGATAAATCTAAACCCCTGGGATCGACTCTTACCATAATAGTATAAGCCATGTGTTTTGAAAGCACTCTTAAACAGTTGTATCCCAAATCTCATGCATCTGCTTTGAACATGTTGAAGATCTTGTAGTTCATAGGAGGGCGCCTTGCTATTTCCCCTTTCCATTGGTTATCTCTGTCTCCTTTACGGTCTCTGATGTCCATTATTCAGCCCAATTGAATAAACAGATTTCATGTTGTTTTCACTTGTATGCGGTTCCTTCTGTATTTGGCCATTTTGTATACCATCTTGCTACAGTACATACTAAGTACCTACAATGATCCTTCTTTTTTTGAAAAAATCAAAACGTGCAGCCATAGGTTAAAAAAATCTCACATGTACATACTAAGTACCTACAATGATCCTTCTTTTTTTGAAAAAATCAAAACGTGCACCCATAGGTTAAAAAAATCTCACATGTACTAGCTTGTATACCATCTTGCTACAGTAATATTACTACGTAACTACAATAATCCCTTTTCTGAAGAATTCAAAAAGTGCATCCATAGGTTAAAAAAAATCTCACATGTACAGATGTACATGTTAGAATAATGTACTGTGAGTCTGGAAATAAGTTGAAAAATCTCTTCGATTTTATCTGAAACAGCAAACAACAGCAGCACTATTTGAATTATAGATCACCATATTTTTTTTTGTGCAACTTGCAACTGAAAGGATTTTCCCACAAAAAGTTTCAGATTCTTAGTGTATTGCCACATATACACAGGAATTTTAAAAATTCTGTTGAAACTTGTAGCTGTAGTATTTTAATGAAGAAATCACTCCAGAGCCAAAAATCACCTTTCGCTAGAGTAGATCTGTTACTTCTGTTTCCTTTTACAGGTCCTTTTTGATCTACTATGCAGAAAGCATTCATTGCGTCTTAAATAGAATGACCAAATTCACCGAACTAAATAGCTGCAAATATTGACGCACTGGTGTTCTGCCTTCTTTTGCATATGCTGTAGCACATGTGTTGTCAGAACATAGCAGATTGGGATTGTACAGCTGCAGCTCACCTCACTGGTGGGTCTGCTCTTAACTTTTATTATCTGCCGCAATTCTTTCATTAAGTCCGTTGTATGTATTTGGGGAAAATGATAATTGACCTCAAAGTGGAAGTCCTGGGTATCTTTAGTTGATATTTGATGAATTGAGCACTTGAACACTTGTGTGTAGTGACAGCAACATCATCGTGTAATTGCGGGTGTTCAACTCTCTTGCTTTCAATTATTATCGAATTCGAGAGTATTGTTGTTGATTTAAACGATAGTAGTTCGATAGCAGCAAGTTATATGTAGGCTTGATATTCATATATTTTTATTTTTTCTGGAACAGCCCCTTGGTGACCTGGGAACACTTGAAGCTGGAGAGAACGGAGAAGCTCAATTTTCAGGATCTAAAGAGAAATTGAGAGTTGTGGACTTAATTGGTCGCTCTGTTGCGCTGTATGCTACCGATGACAGATCAGACTCGGGCATTGCAGCAGCCGTGGTGGCTAGAAGCGCTGGCGTCGGGGAGAACTACAAGAAGCTCTGCACCTGCGATGGTGTCACCATTTGGGAATCGAGCTAAAATCTGCCGCGATGGAGTTTCACCATACTACTGTTTCATCCCCAATATGTTGTACACAGAAGTAACAATGTAGAAACAATCAACCAGTTACTGAGCATTTGGAATAAGCCTGAATACATTTGAGGAATACATTTTTCTTCAGTAACCGCAGCTTCTGTGCTATTGCTGCTACTCAACTGATCTGTCAACTTCGCTCACAAAGGGGCTAGGGCATAGCTGTTTCTGCTCCCAGGCCTGACTATTGCAGAACAACAATACTAAGAGAGAAGTTCACATTGGTGGCAGCCATGTGAGAATCAGGGGGCTCCGGACGATGTGCACGCCGTCGCTCCATGACAGAGCTCCGAACTCAGGTGTCTTCTGAGCGGCCTTGGTTTTCAGCGTAACCTTGTAGGCAAGCTTCTGGTTTGCACTACTGAAGCGCAGGGTGTTTGGCTCGACGACGACGTCCGCTCCTTTGAACTTTGTGACCTTGACATGGTATGTCGAGGATCCAGGACCGACGTTAGTCACGGTGCGGTGCACCGTCAGCGGAGTCGATGGCTGATCGGTGAAGACCGCCGAGATGGCCGGATAGTTGAGGTCGCCGGGCGAACTGAAGGTGTTCTTGCATGTCATGTTGGAGTTCTTGGTGAAGGCCTTGAGCTGCGTCGGCGTCAGGTTCTGCGTGCAGAGGAACTCCAGGTAGTCGTTCTGGCCAATGTCGTAGACCAGGCCAGGGCTGAGAGCTCGCATGGGGTGTATGTGGCCAGCACCGTGCTGGAACGGCGTGGACGCCTCGCCGGTGGCCGCGTCCTTCAGCAAGCCGTAGGTGTTGTCGTGGACGTACGCGGTGGTCATCAGCGCCGACTTGATCTGCGCGGGGCTCCAGTCCGGGTGGCTCGCCTTGAGCAGCGCGGCCACGCCGGCGACGTGCGGGCACGACATGGACGTGCCCGACAGGATGTTGAACCCGACGCGGCGGCGGTCGCTGGCCAGGCTCGACGGGCTGGCGTCGCCGCTCCAGGCGGCCAAGATGT
The DNA here is from genome assembly GCA_030979885.1 of Lolium multiflorum. Classification (NCBI taxonomy): domain Eukaryota; kingdom Viridiplantae; phylum Streptophyta; class Magnoliopsida; order Poales; family Poaceae; genus Lolium; species Lolium multiflorum. The sequence continues at coordinate 269,909,345 of CM061748.1, read as the reverse complement.
TCACGCCGGGCGCGATGAGATCCGGCTTGAGGATTTCCAGAGTCAGGTAGTTTGGGCCCCGCGATGAGAACGCGGCCACCACCGGCGACGGCCGGATGCCGAGCTTGGTTCCGGCGAAGCTGAGTGTGGCGGTCGGTTTTGTGACGGTCTTTGTGTACTTCTTCACCGCAATGCCTTCAGTTTCCCCAACAGCCACGGCCGGCAGGAGGTGGCTGTCGGCGACGAGCTCCTCGCCGTTCGCCGCAGTGTTGGCGAGTATCATCCCGATGCCGCCAGCTTCCTTGACGACTTGACCTTTCTGCACCCGAGGACTGATGCCGCGGTCGCATATCACAATCTTTCCGGCGACGGTGCTGCGGTCCAGTGTCCCTTCAAGGCACATCGACCTGGGATTCGGCATGCTCGAGTTGCCGCCCATGTACACCACGGGATACTGCTTCCGAGGCGAAAGGTTCTGCCTGCCTTTGTAGAGCGAGACGCCGGTGAGGTTGGCTCCGTTGCCGAGCGTCGCCGTGGCCGGGAAGTCACGGTCCATGGTGCTCGCGCCGACCGTGGTCATCCACGGCGACAGGTTGGTGAGGCTCAACGGGTCCGGGCCAGAGTTGCCGGCCGAGCAGGCGATGAACACGCCCATCTGCATGGCCCCGAACGACGCGACGGCCAGGCTGTCGCGGTAGTAGGGGGAGGCGCCACCGCCGAGGGAGATGGAGAGCACGTCGACGCCGTCCGCCACGGCGCGATCGACGGCGGCCAGGATGTCGGAGCTGAAGCAGCCGCCGGCCCAGCACACCTTGTACGCCGCGACGCGGGCGCGGGGCGCCATGCCACGGGCGACGCCGCGCGCGTAGCCGAAGAGGCCGGCGTCTGGCACGGGCGAGCCCGCGGCGGTGGCCGCGGTGTGCGTGCCGTGGCCGTCCTGGTCGCGCGGGGACTTGAGCTCGGTGGTCTCGTTGATGGGCCCCGCCGAGGCCTCGTAGCCGTTGTAGAAGATGCGCGCGCCGATGATCTTGCGGCTGCAGTCCGCCGTGGTGAAGCCGCGGCCGGTCTGGCAGAGGCCCTTCCACTTGGCCGGGACGGGGCCGAGCCCCTTGTCGCTGAAGCTGGCGCTCTCGGGCCAGATGCCGGTGTCGAGCACGCCGACGACGACGTCGTGGTCGGTGAGGCCGGCAGCCCATATGCTGTTGCTGATCTCCGGGCCGATGCCCAGGAAGTCGGGGCTCCTGGTGGTGTGCAGCTGCAGGACCGTCTCCGGGAGCACGGCCAGCACGCCGGCCGCCTCGGCCAGCCGCTCGGCCTCGTCGTCGTCGAGGCGAGCCGCGAAGCCGTGGAAGGCCGTCTCGTAGTTGTAGACGATCTTGGTGTAAGCGTCATCCTCCTCCTCCTCAGGTTCCAGCTGGGCGGAGCTCACGGACTTCACCGTGGAGGTGTACCACTCATGGTGATAGTCGAAGGAGCTCGGCATCTCGGACGCGGCCATGTGAACAATGTAAGTCTTGGGAGCTCCGGCGAGAGCATGAATGCTCGCCTGAAGAAGCACGAGCACCAGGCACAGCGACGGAGCCGCCCATCTCGCGCTGCGAAGATCCATGGAGAAGAGGCGAGGCTGAGCGAGTTTCAGGAGGGCGAGGGTGGAGAAATCTGCTACTAGCTGCTTATGAACGCTCCAGCTCGCATGCTTGGAGTGAGCTGAGAGTGGCGTGAACAGTGAATAGCAGCAGTAATAATGTGAGGTTGAGGTGGTTCGCATTGAAGTGAATTCATTTTGGCTGCGCGGTGGCGGTGATTGATCGTGTCTAGAGCCGTTGGTACGTTTTCCTCTCGACTCTCGCACACATTCTTCCATTTCTCGGAGATATTTCGGGAGGAAGGAGCCCTTGACCCTCGTGTCTTCTTCTTCCTTCTTCTGTCTACGACAGCTGCAAGCCTACATTGCATCTGTGCTTCAGAGGAAACTCCATTAACGCGGTGGATCTGATCTACTGCGTACTACCTACCAGCCGCAACGGCACAGACGCGCTGTAGGGTTAACGCATTGATTCGATCTCTGTGGGTGTGGACGGTTGCTCGGGTTCTCGGGAGCAATTCATGTGCTACACTTCAATGGTGCTACTGTTAATGGCAGTGACACTTTGTACCGAGGGGGAATTGGTACGTCACCTCCTTTCATGGAAAGAGATGCAATGCCGCCCGTACGCCTTTAGTTGGATTGTACGATGATTAGAGTAATCTGGGTTTTTGTGACGGGTACGTGAAAGACTGAAAGGTGCCGCTGCTACATGAGAAAGAAGACAAGCCATGGCCTCATTATCTCTTTGTGAAGTAGAAATTTCCATGGGGGAGCATCGGATGAAGTGCTGACTGGACGGTACACTGAGCAATTATTGGAATATAGACAGCGGTTCATTTTTTTCGATAAAATGCATTTTATTTTTAAAAAGTTGAAGCATTACATCCGATCTATATATAATACTAACTGGGAGGCACACAACAGCTCAATAACTAACGTATGCACAGCAAGAAAGGAAAAAGTCTCAATACAAGTAATCATCTAAGAATATGTAATATCGTCTATGGGGACGAAAAACTAATCCTAAGATTGTGCTACCATCTATGTTGGGTACTCCCTCCTTCACAGTTTATTAGGCGCGCGCGTAGCCCTAGGTCATCAATTTAACCTATATAATTTAAATTATATAATACAAAAATTATATCATTAGAAAATAGAACATCTGAACTTTCTAATGATATAATTTTTATAACATATAACTAATGTTAACTTGATCAAATTTGCAACCTAGGGGTACGCGCGTGCCTTATAAACTGTGAGAGAGGGAGTAAAAAAGTCCCACCCCGTGCCTCTAACCATGTAGGCGCCTTCGTAAATAGGTCGTGGTCCTTTACACATTGTAGGGGCGTCTATGAATGGAGCAAAGACGTACATCGGTAGATAACCTGCATAAGAGAAAAAAATTGCTATCGAAAACCTTGTTATTTCTACATAACCAGACCGACCAAATAAAGGAAAGTGCTCCCACCATGATAAGTATTTCAAAACAATAATCCGCCCCCATTTAGCTAGTTGCCAAAAATATTCGCAACATTATGTGGTGGATATAAGGTAGAACCTATTTGGATGATTGACCATATAGACCTAGCAAACTTACACTAGAAGAATAGATGTTTTATCATCTCATCATGTGAGAAAATACACACTTCTTACTCCCATGTCAGTTGTGTCTTGCAAGATTGTCCTTGGTGAGGATAACCCCTCTCCGAAAATACCATGCAAAAACCTTAGTATTCAACGGTATCTTAATTTTCCAAATCTTCTTATTAGTAACTACCGTCTCAACAAGGTAAATCAAAGCTTTGTACTTAGAATCCACAGAAAATTTTCCAATCTCATTTCATCTGCCCCTTGCGTCAAATGGACCAATGCCAAACGCTAAAGCAAGGCATTCCAAGATGCAAGCCTGAGACCAACAAGATCTCTTCCGAGCGTCACATTCCATGGGGAAGACTCCAACACTTGAGCTATTGTATGGCTTTTATGACGTACACAGGATGGATATTGTCCCCGTAGGGTGGTATTACCTAACCACTTATCCTCCCAGAACCTTATATCGGAGCCATCCTTAATCGAGAAATAACCATATGGTAAGAAGTGTTTCTTCATTGCCATAAGGCTAGTCCAGAAGTGCGAATCTCAAGGTCTCCAATGAACCTGAGACAGTGCACGAGAGCCAACATATTTTGTCCTTAGAATGGTTTGTCATATCCCATCTTCGGTAAGGAGTTTGTACAATCACTTACCAAGGAGATCCATGTTTTTGACCTCAAGTTCATGAACCCCGAGCCCCCCTTGATCCTTAGGATGGAAAAAAGCGTTCCATTTGGTAAGCTGATATTTTTCTTTTCTCACTATCTTCTTGCCAAAAGAATCTTAATCGAAAATAATCCAACCGTTGTAAAACTCCTTTAGGCATCTGGAAGAAGGAAAACATGCAAAATTCAATATTAGTTAGTATTGAATTCATGAGACTAATCTTTCGTCTAGAGATAGTAATTTGCCTTTCAACTACTAATACGCTTTTGTAATTTTTCTTGACGTGTTTCCATTCAACAATTGCAAGCCTATGATAATGAATCTGGATGCCTAAATAGCTTATTGAAAACTGACCCAACTCGCAGCCGAACAAATCGGTCTTATGCAAATTGATTTTAAGACCTGATAGTTACTCCAAAGCTGATAAGATTAATTATATATATATATATTTACTTTGTTTAGATCATGCTCCACAAAAATAATCTTGTCATCGTCATATTGGAGGATAGATAGTCCACCATCCACAAGGTGTGGGACCACCCCTTCAATTTGTTCGTCCCTTTTAGCGCCCTCAATGATTATGACTAATATATCAACCGCTATATTAAATAGCATGTGTGATAACGGATCGCCTTTTCTTTAAAAAATCGTGTGGAAGTATCGATGAATTTTGATAGCTACACTTCATTCGAAAACAAAATTATAGATAAGAGCAAGCCACTCATCAGAAAAAACCTTTCATTCTGAGTGTGTGCTGCAGAAAAGACCACTTAACTTTATCATAAGCATTTTCGAAATTGATCTTTATAATAACATCTTTTATCCTTTTCTGATACTATAACTCATGAACTACTACCCAGCAGGATATATCTTCGTTGCATAAAAACCAAGTTAATTGATCGCACAACACGATCAGCCACAGACAATGGTTCCTACTGTCACATGAACACGGGCACACAGCCACTACATAACAGGATGAGGTGTGCCTATAATGATTGCCCACATCACAAGAAGTTAATTATCTATGGTGTCACGTTGATTGTGCTCAAGTGTTCTTGTTCCTATGACATGCATGGGACAGGGTGATGTCAGTGTCACACACACTCTGATCGTAACCACAAACCCATGATCATCATCGTACTCATGGTCCCTAATTCCACAATCATGTATGGGCTTTGGGGTTGTTCAGAATCCTTTCAGACCTATCATCCCTAAATCTCTAAAGCTGGAGGCCATCAATAATGAGCTCACTGTTCACTTTTCAGGAGAGCACATGTTTGTATCAGGCCGACATATCCCAGCTGCGCTGCCATAGATTTTCTTGTATTCCAAAATCTGTGTTTAGATGGAAAGGTCCATCGGTACGTAACAAAATCTTGTTGAGTCATGAAAAAATAATTAGACGCTGGGGGAGGTGATTGGACAGACACATGGACTGGGCATGTTTTTTTTTCTTTTTCTGATAAGGTTACAAAAGCTTTATCTCATCAAATCGATCGAGAATAGGTTCAGATATTGATAATAGAACATACAGGATTACACGAAAGAATACACCTGGTGCATTCTAAATTCCAAATGTGTTGCCCCAGATGAACCTGGCAATCTGGCATAATAGAGATGTTGCGGAAAACACAAAGATTCGTGAAAAAACAATATTTTTTCATGGCCAGTCTAAAAAAGACAATTTTCGATGCACCGATATGACTATCACAAGACATCTTATTGTCTTCTTACAGATGCCACGACAAATTATTTTTTCGTCATTTTTTTGTGGAACAGAGTGTTCGGATATACACGTGTGTGTTTTTAAAAAAGTAGTTTAAATTTTAAAATATGATTTTATGCATTTTTTTATAATAGTTGCATGTACATCCATGAGCCAAAACCCCCCTTACATAACCACCATTGTTTGCTGGTGCTCATGCTATTTCAGGTGGGTACATCCATGTCCACAAGGCCTAGCCATTTTTCTGTCATCCTCCATATTGTCATGGAAAACCAACACTTGAAGAGAAAATGGGTGCATGATTTTTGTCCCCTTTTGCACAATTGGCATACACGGCAATTAGACCATCCTTGATGTTGGAGCCGATCCACCGTCCACACTCAATCTTCCCTCACAAGCCGAAGCCGAAATGAACAATCTATATTTAGGAGGTGCCAAAATTTCCAAACCTCTCCATTAATGGGTGTAATGGGTGTAGTGGTTGGCCCTATACATGTTGAGATAGCGTCTTGCATCCTTGAAGCGTATAACTTCCGAAAAAATATGTTTGTGATTTGTTTATGATGCCATAGTCCATCCTAATAGACATGAAGTCATGGGTCTTGCATGGAAACCACTTTGGTTGTTATTTATCCGATCGTCATCTAGGAGACATTTTTGAAGTTTTTATTAGTTAAACTTGGAGATTGAAAGATAGATGATGCATTATCCTTTGTCTTTTGGTCGCCTAGGCAAGTAGAATGCTAAAATTTTGGTGTGGCCCCATTCTCGATCATGTTGGTTGCCGCTAACGGTTACATAATGTGGCATCTTGATGATTGTTGCTCATGGTTGCCCTCTTCTTTTTCTCCAAGACCCGTATGTTTTTTTTTTACTTTGACTTCCTTTATATCTGTTTCCTATTCACCGACTTTTATCGTTGCCTATTAGAATGAAACTCTATTTTTTTTTAAATTGGAATGCTATATATTATGTAGGAATATTACACTCTTTGTACGACACTAACTTTTACATAGAAATATTTACCCTCAGGTTTATGGAGTGAATTTATTTTTGTAGATCTTTCTCTAATCCTCCTATTGCTCCCTTTTTCTTCAATAAATTAGGGATTCCAATATGGATTATGACGGGGATTGTATTGATTCCTTTTTGAATTTCTATACGCGTAATTAAGTCAGATCCACCCGAGCCTGTTTCCATATTATGTGTAATTTCCATTCGAACCTTTTTTCCCTATTCTTTTGTATACTCTTCTCGGTACAATTCCATATGTTTTTTTTAATCTTGTGGTAAAGCTTTAGCATTCAGCCCATCGTAAATTAGCCCCTCTAAAGTTGAAATCTTGTCGATGCTCGGTCGTGAAATGGTTGGGTAATGGTCTCGTTGGACCATGCTTGATGCCGGTGACATTCGTAGTGAACTTTGTGATTAACGCGCACTTTTGGCTCTCAGGTGCGCACGCACCCTATATTGAAAACATGTCAGAAATTTACTAAAAAAATGTGTCATAAATTAAATAGGTAAGGAATGTATGCAGACATAAATACGTTAAATCGGAAACTAAAATATTAAGTTATGTAGCCTACACAAAAATAACAAGATGTACTGTTTACAATATAGTAGTAGATACGTACTATTCACAATATAGCGAAAATCTATCTTCTCTTTTTTGTGTAGGTCACATAAATTCGAAATTTTCCATGAAAATTAACACGAGCAAGTAGCATGGTGACATGTACGTGCGTGAATTATTTCAATTTTTTGCCACATTTAAAATAGGATTATTCAAATATTTTGAATATCAGGGTATGGTGCACCCGAGTGCACCACCCTATATTCGACTTTGTGATGCCCTTGTGTAATGTGAGATGCCAACATCTGTGAGCCCATTTGCTTTGTTGTTACATGATCTATCGATCTTGTCCCTGGAGGAAATCACGGATGCAGCTGGGACGAAGCATTGCCGTTTCCCACCGCAGGACGTCACCGAGGCCAGAGCATCCGAAGAAAGAATACACACGAGAGCCTATCAAGACTGTGGACTCTGGAGTAGGTCGACGGCGCCGTCGCAATCAGCGAAGGCCTCCGTCCCGCAAAGGTACAGACAGCCAGCGTGGTGGCTCGGGATTCGTGCGTGTTTGGCCTCTGTCTTTTTTGGCGGCGGGGCCAGGTGTTTGTTACTTCGCGGTAAAGTCCGACTATCAAAATCTTGGATGCGTCGTCGGGCCAATGCATGTACGTACGCGCGCTCGTGTGTGGTGGGTTCTTCTCCGGCTCAGGCCACGTCACGGCGACGTGCTCCGCGCGCGTTCTAGTACCACGTACCGTGTGTCCGTGTGGGGTGAATGGCTGGATGCCGAATATCTCGAGTGAAAACGGGGGACGGGAAGGAGCAGAATGGCATCAAAATCAACGGGAGGGGGCTCGTTCACACACGCGACTGATGAAGAGCCAACAATCAGCATAGCCGTAACTCGGTAAGGCACTCAGAGCATCTTCAACAGGCGCTCTATCCCGCGCTGTATCCAAAAAAGCGGCTAGTTTAGCGCGCGGGCACAAAATTATGCTCCAGCAAGTGCTCTATCCCGCGCTGTAAAATACAGCTTTAAAATAAACGCTATGTCGTGCACTATATCTAGCGCCGGAAAGCGCGCTGTATCCGTCGCGCGCAGAAACAAGTACAGATTTTTACAGCTCCAAGGTTTAGCGCTTCTGTTGGAGGAGAATATGCCCTCGCGCACAAAACATGGATAGAGCGCGCTCTAAAATAATTTTTACAGCGCCAAGTTTAGAGCGCCTGTTGGAGATGCTCTCGCGATGAGGTAGCCCATTCCAACCTCACTAGTCCAGCATCGTGGACTGATTTAAGGCCCACTGGGCTGATTTAATTATTTTAGAATTACAAAAGGACTTCGAATAGAGGCCATGGGCTATAAGTTGAACAAGCAAAACGGCCATTAGTCTATACTATTATATTGGAGTTGGTCTTAAATCGTACAACACGTTTGGTGAAGGAGATTCGAAACATCCGGTCCGTTTAATTTAATGCGAGAGCCTCCACTCAAAATCCATTCGTCCGATCGAGCTTCCATTGTTCCGATATACTTTTATGGTAAGTAATCTCTTTCTTTGGTTAGTGCCATATAATCATGATATCAATCGTCAATCAATGTATCAGTCATGAAACACTTGCCTTGATGCTCCTCCATCCCCGATCGAAAAAGGGCAACAAATTGCCCTGATTCCTCTCGCCTAATCAAAAGATTGTTTCCAGGGATGAAGGCCTCAAAGCTTAAGCTGAGCTTTTATATAATTTTCTTTTGGCTCTTGTTCATTGCCTGTAAGCTGATCTTTCAGCACCATATAAGCTGATCTTTCAGCACAGTAAGTGTCGTTCCCTTCCATGATCATTTACTCCTTATTTCTAGATCTTTCAAAATAAACCATCTTGGTCCTTTCTTTCACAAAGGTCTCCCAACCCTATAATCTTATTGTGGCAACAATCTTTTTCCTAGTAAAAATCAATTATCTTTTCATGCTTTTAGGGTGCACAAAATTTAAAAGGCGTAGAAAACAGAATTAAGCAAAACAAGCTTACTGCCATAATTAATAATTTTCTTTATCCTTCTAAGCATGAGTTATCTATCAATTTTTGAGCGGAGTATTTAAAATGCAAACTGCCCTCCACACACACAAGTAAACATTGAACTATAATACTAGTGAGTTTTACTTCTAGCACTGCCAAAGTAGAGTAACTCACAATTTTTGTGGTACAGGGAGTATATACACCCAGGAGGCCAGGAGCTTAATTGAATTTCTGACTTTTGCGAAGTTATGTTTCAAGTAAAGTAACAGTTGATCAAACAAACATAGGATAACATTCAGTAGAGTAGGAATACAACGTGCTTTCCGTGAAATCAAGTGCCTCGCATTAACATCTGTTCTTCACTGTTCTCAATCCACACGGCATAAGCAGTGACGCACGGCCGGCGACACCCGTCGTCGCATCTCCAACGGGCCAACCTATTTGAATTGTTAAATTATCCGTGTCCATCCGTTTGTGTCGCTCGTGGATGTGAAAATAACCGTTTTTATCGGCGTGTTTGTTTGCGTCTGGGGTGGTTCCAGCGGGGCGACGCATTTTTTCTACTTGTTTTTTTTTCTCTACTCCATTGAAACATAGTTCTAAACATTACATATTGAGAACATGGTTTTACACAAACTAATTACATAATTTGGAACATAGTTTACACAAACTAATACATAGTTTGAACCATGGTTGACACAAATTGAAACATTACAAAATGAGGATAGCCGGTATAGTTGGTTCCGTATGTTCGCTGCCAAGAAAGAACACTCTCGGGCACACTCAATCACCCAAACTGGAAAACCCAGCTGGCAATGATGATCCTGTTGTTCCCACCAAGCAAGAACATACAAAAACCGCCACTACTGGCTTCAATTGGCTCATGGCCATATTCGCTGCAAAGAAAGAACACTCTAACAGTTTTAACTGTCGGTGTCCGAGCCGGACTCGCCGATGTGGTATTGCCTGCGACAAGCTGTGTCGTCGAACATCTTGACGATCATCTCGCCATCCCCCTCGTAGAGGAAGGTGAGTTGGCAGCCGGGCTTGAACAAGAGGCCGCGGGCGAACTTGTCCCACCCTATGTGCAAGTATATCTTGCCCTGCCCGTCGAACCAGACCTCGATAGGCCACCGACAGAAGTTGCAGTTAGCCTTCCGCAGCTGCAACTGGGCCGACTCGACACCATCGACGAACTCGACGAATTTGTCCGGGGGCCGCTAGATGCTGAGTGGGTCGTCGTCGATATGGAATAGGAGCTCGAAGCAGCGCTCCTCCTGCGAAGACAAAGAAGGTGCATGCGACGGCGACCGTGGGGCCGTAACTGCTCCACCACGGCCCCCCCCTCCCCTCTCCCCCCCCCCCTTTCGCCTCGCCGCCACCAGGACCCGCCATGGACTTCCTCGCGGGCCTGAGTGTCGCAAGAAGAGCTAGACGGCACTAAAGTGGAGCTTGTGGCGGCTAGGGTTTGCGTGGATGAGTGGACGAGGAATAAGAGCGCGCCCTCTTTATATAGGCCAGAGGCAGGCGACGGCCGCGGGACGCATGTCATCGCCATTAATGCGATGGCGGAGGTGGGCGGCGGCCGCTCGGGCGAGGCATCACCATTAACGTGGCGCAGACTGCCCAAGCGACGCAGCGGCGCGCCTAAGAAGACGCATCAATGCAGAGTCGCTGGCAGGCGGGCCCGACGAAACGTCTGCTAGACGCGAGCGGACATTTTGTGCATCCGCGCAACATTCGCAGAGACGCATTCGAGACGCATATTTGGGCCAGGTTTGCGTCACTGCGGACGGCCGATCACTTTGCGTCACCCCGTTAGAGGACCCGACGCATCTTTTGGCCCGCGGCGGCGCTGTTGGAGATGCCCTAAAATCAGACCGAGACCAACTTGAGACTATAAGATCCACTTGCTTCCCCAATAATGAACTCTCGCTGACCGCGTCTTATGGAATCGTGAAATCCATAGCAATAAGCTTCCTCCGAGGCTACAACTCATTTCATCGAAGGTGCAGGGGAAGGGAAGCTGTGTGAGTACACTAACAGCGACTCAGCTAATGTATGTCGTCGGTCTAGTGTTCTTCTACTGAACAGGCATAGAAGTAGAACTGCTGTAAAAAAACAGACAAAATACAAGTTGTTCGCTAAAGAATACAAGGTGCTTTCCCTGAAATCAAGTGCACCGCATTAACATCTGTTCTTTCGCTGTTCTCAATCCACACGGCATAAGCAGGCACGCACGGCGACACACCCGGCGTCCTCACACCGAGACACCGGTTGTTCACGGTCATGGATTCACCGCTGAGCCAGCCCACGCTGCTCGCGCTGTCGCTTCTCCTCCTAGCTCTCTACATCGCCCGCCGCGCCCTGCTCGGCAAGAGGCGGAACTACCCGCCCGTGGCCGGCACCATGCTCCACCAGCTGGTTAACTTCGGCCGCCTGGCCGAGTACCAGACGGAGCTCTCCCAGAGGTATCGCACCTTCCGCATGCTCACCCCGACCTGCAACTATGTCTACACCGTCGACCCGGCCAACGTGGAGTACATCCTCCGCACCAACTTCGCCAACTACGGCAAGGGGACGATGACCCACGACGTGCTGGAGGACCTCCTCGGCGACGGGATCTTCAACGTGGACGGCGCCAAGTGGCGGCACCAGCGCAAGGTCGCGAGCTTCGAGTTCTCCACCCGGGTGCTGCGCGAGTACAGCACCGGCGTGTTCCGCGACACGGCCGCGGAGCTCGCGGGCATCGTGGCGGTGGCGGGCGGCGGCGGGGAGAGGGCGGTGGACATGCAGGATCTGTTCATGCGGTCGACGCTGGACTCGATCTTCAAGATCGGGTTCGGGGCCCACCTGGGCGGGCTGTCCGGGTCCAGCCAGGAGGGCGCGGCGTTTGCCAGGGCGTTCGACGACGCCAGCGAGCAGGTGCTGTACAGGTTCTTCGACCCGCTCTGGAAGGCCAAGAAGCTCCTCAGCATCTCGTCGGAGGCGGCCATGAAGCGGTCGGTGCGCACCATCAACGACTTCGTGTACGCCGTCATCGACAGGAAGGTCGAGCAGATGGGCAGGGACCAGCACGAATTCGTAAGTTTTTTCTTGCCACACTGCATCGCTGGAGGTAGCCTGCAATCACATGGGCACTGGACATTACGGTGGCAGCAAATCTGGCATCGTGACATTACTTAATTTGGCAGGCCAAGAAAGAGGACATTTTGTCAAGATTTTTGCTGGAGAGGGAGAATGACCCGGGCTGCTTCGACAACAAGTACCTGCGGGACATCATACTCAACTTCGTGATCGCCGGCCGCGACACCTCGGCGGGGACGATGTCGTGGTTCCTCTACGTGCTGTGCCGCAACCAGCACATCCAGGACAAGATCGCCGGAGAGGTGCGCGAGGCCACCACCGGCGACCGGGACGTTGGCGTCCAGGAGTTCACGGCGTGCCTGACCGAGGGCGCCATCAACAGCATGCACTACCTCCACGCCGCGCTGACAGAGACGCTCCGGCTCTACCCCGCGGTGCCTATCGTGAGTTTGATCTGATCAGCTCGGAGCAACTTCCCTTGGCAATTTGTGCACCGTACGTCACGATCAGGGAAATGATTTAGTATACTACCTTTTTTGGTTGTTTTCCTGTACAAGGATGTCAAGTACTGCTTCTCCGATGACACGTTGCCGGACGGGCACGCCGTGAAGAAAGGCGACATGGTGAACTACCAGCCGTACCCGATGGGCAGGATGAAGTTCCTGTGGGGTGACGACGCCGAGGTGTTCAGGCCGGAGAGGTGGCTCGACGACGACGGCGCCTTCGTCCCCGAGAGCCCGTTCAAGTTCACGGCTTTCCAGGTGATGAAATCCCTATTCTACACTACTACTAGTTCGTTCATTACAATATATCACCAATATGAACCAGATCGAAGTGTCCATATCACGTGACGTACAATACATGTTTGGCCTCTTGTTCAATACAGGCGGGTCCTCGAATCTGCCTGGGAAAGGAGTTTGCGTACAGGCAGATGAAGATATTTGCAGCTCTTCTTCTCTACATGTTCAGGTTTGAGATGTGGGAGCGCGACTCTACCGTAGGGTACAGGCCCATGCTTACGCTCAAAATGGATCGCCCGCTCTACGTTCGTGCGCTTCCCCGGCGATCAAGTGCACAACGTGCCTGATGAAACCGAAATCTGAAATATCCCAATACTTTGCACATATGTCTCGGTGCTTCATTCTGTTTAAGTAGATTCGATAATATCATCTGTATATATGAATATGTCTCGTTCTGTGTAATCACACTTGTATGTCGTATGCGCCAGATAAATATCTAATTAATGGAGAACACATCTTCCTTCTCTTTTTGAAAAACTTGTAGTACAATCGCCTTATGCTATGGCTTCTTAGGCCCTGTTGTACGGGATAAAAAGAGATCATCTCAAAGGATTCCCCTGTTCGTGATCCCGCCGTAGACCAAACATCAACACTCCGGCTGCACGTTCGGTTAATATGGTTAATTCGGTTCGGTTAATTCGGTTATACGGTAAATACAGTTTCAATACTTCGGTTAATACGGTTATGTATAAAAATACGGTACGGTTTCGGTAATAACCATTAAACTTCGGTTCGGTTTCGGTAATAACCAAATTAACCAAAGTTGACGCCAATTTGAAAATAAGAGCTAACTTTTATGGTCATATATTTCATTTTTGTATTTTGTATGATCGTACTAAAGATTTTAGAAAAGAGGGAAACAAGACAATAAGAAATTTCGGAGAAAATAAAATATATATGTGTTTTGCATGACCGTACTAGAGGTTCTGCCAAAGAGGGAAGGAAAAAACAAAAAAGAATCGGCCAAAAACAAGATTTGTGGTACTCATGTGTCGAACTACCAACCAACAGAGAATAGCAGCCAGGGGCTAAACCAGCACGGTAGAGCTGCTTGCATGCAAATATTAACTTTACGTCTTGTATTAACGTTTTGAGCAGGGTTGGGCTGGCCTAGAAAACGTGATTCTGTGCTAGTCTAGTGTTCGGTTTATTTCGGTTTAACCGCGGTTTTTCGGTTTAAAACCGAATTAACCGAGGGTCTTTCGGTTTGACGTTTTACTAACTTAAACTGTAACCACTAACTGTAAAAACCAAAAAATGGTTGCGGTTAGGTTTTTTTCGGTTCGGTTTTCGGTTTCAGTTCGGTTATGCACAGCCGGAATCAACACTACAAATTTCGAAGAAATAGCCGGCATAAAAGAAAAGGGCCACATATTAATCAACCAAAAAAATAGCGCGCTATTTCACGCTAATAGCGGCGCTATAGTGTATTTGAGAGTTGAACGCTACACTATGCATTCTAGGCACGCTATGACGCTATGCGCGCTAAAGACGCGCTATTTCACGCTATTTGACGCTATTCGCTATTTCGCATAGCACACTATTTTGCAGAGTAGTTTTTTTAGTAGCTCATTCCACATTTTGACCCACTTGCGTATCCTAAATCCCTAATCCAGGCAACCCTAGACTAAGAAATTCAGATCGCGCACTCCCCAACTCCTTGTCACCTGCTCTGTCCGGCAGGCGACAACGTGACGGCGCAGCTCCGCCCCCTTCTTCTCTGTCAATCGGTGGTAAGCGGCCACGCCTAGCTTCACCTTCACCCCGTGCCTCCGTTCCACTCCTTCAATCCTTCTAGTTCGGGACAATGTGAATGTGAACTATGGTTTGTGATTTTGAGACTATGTCATATCAAGTTATGAACTATGTGAACTATCTTTGGTTGATGTTTGGCTGCAAAATATCATATCCGAGATTTTATAGTTGCATAGTGCTATATCTATTATTATATATATGCTAAATTCCTGAATTTTTATATTTTTTTGTTAAACGCTATTTTGAAAAATAGCACGCTATTAGCACGTTATAGCATCTATAGCGTTTTTCTAAAGCCCACACTATTTGTGTTAGCGCGCTATTTTTTTCATTGATATTAATATAAAAGAAAAGAAGAAAAAGAGCAAGTCCATTGAAAGAAAGGGCAGCCCATCAAACCCATTAGTTCTCCTCTACATGGCCCCAAGCCTTGGGCCAAAGAAGACTGAAGTACCCTTTCCTTTTCCCCCACTTGGGAGCTTTTTTAGTCTTTTCCATAGAATAGATTAGTTGGCCCTTTCTTTCCCTCCCCGCCAAGGGTATTGGTGGTGTTTTGTAGAAGGTCTTGACCCTATGTAAGACCCCTAGGTTCCCTTGTAATACATCTATCATATGAAGCAAGAGCTCTCACCCTCAAGTGGAGGAGACCTACTTCTTGAGTTGATCCTTTTGAACTTTAAGTTCGAGGTCGATTTCTAAGAGGGAATCCCTCCGACTTCTAGCCCCTGGAAGTAATCTCGATGGAAGGGTGACACGCGAAGCCATGTCACCGGGTTGTTCTCTCCGAACATCCGAGGTTCGCTCAACAAGACTAGACTTTTCTCGCAAGCAAGCGGAGACTGAACCCAGCCAACAAAAAAAGTACCCCGTCTCCTGTGTTACTATCCGACCCCCAGGAACGTGGTCGTTCGAACACGACCTTTACTTTACGATCATCCTCATTTTCCCTCTTATGTTGTTTTTTCAATAAAACAAAAGGCCCTTTGTTAAGCTTGCTATGTTTAGTAGCATAATTCTCTTTCGTTGATTGATGGATGTCAGGTACTAGAGCTCTAGTTTAGGATTATGTGATACGAACCCTTATCCCAGGGGTCCCACACTTGTGGACTGAGGCAAGTGGATCCCCTCTCTCCTTGTCTCTTCCTCATCTACACAAAACGATTGATGGGGATGCTTTAAGCTAAAGAAAGAGGTGATTTGATTGGAGTGGAAGTTTTCCGAGATGCAATCTTTGTATCTTTTTGTGTGTGTGTGTGAAGGACTCTTTAATTTTAATGAGAGCATATAGCAACAACACAGTCAACTCTGAAGAATATTTTGCATAGTTACTGTAGCAACTTAAAGAATTACTGAGTGAGGAAAATGAAACACTTTTTTCACAATACATTGGTGGGGACTAAACCTCAGGTTTGCCAGATTCTTAATATAACTGAATCATTGAATGATAACTTTTTTTTCACTTTGTCTGCTATGGTTGGATTAGACATATCAAATTGTTATTACCATCTTATAGACAAGGTAACTTATAGAATGGCATCATTATAAAGGCGATTGCTCAGTGCAAACCTATATTTGCAACATAAGTATTTCATATTCCAAAAAAAACTTCGTAAAGGCGTAGTTTATGATGCTACTGCATGGTATTTGTGGGGAGAAAAACAAGACCACAAAAATCATGGAGGATAATCGTAGGAGAAAACAAAAAAATTCTAAGTGAAATGTTGTAGAGGAGATTGTTTCGGTGACGTACCTTCGTAGACCGAAAGCGGTTAACGTTCCGCTAGAACATGGTTGATGTAGTAGCACTCGACGTCGACCTTAGGGTCATGTTCAATCCTCCTCGTACGGCGTCGAGTGCCACAAGTGCCACACCTCATAGGTTTTGCACACGTTCGGTGTTGGCGACGACTCCCGGACCTCTTGATCCAACTGAGATTGCGAAAGTAGATCTTCTGGATCGGAATCCTAGCAGCACTCCCACGTACTAGGTGGAGTTTACATCCTCCGTGCGTAGCCCTCCGAGGATCCGCACTCAGGAGAGAAATAGGGGGGGAGAAACAGGCACCATGTGAAAAAGGGGGCCTTGAGATATTTCTGTGTGTCTCTGTAAGGGTATATTGCCCCTATGTGTGGTTTTGGTAATTAATGACAACCCCTATGGACTAATGTTTTCATTGAGTTTATATGAAGTAATATTCCATAGGTACTACTTGTAGTCCAGATGTTGGGTTCAAGTATGGATGCCATGAAGATAAAGATATACCTTCAGTATTGGCATCAAGATCATCGATTTGAAGACATATATGTGATATGATCAACAAGAAGAAATGAAGATGGAGTTCAATCTTATGTGGAACTCAATATTAGCCATGCTCTAGCTTATGTGATAAGCAATAAATGATCAAGATCTTGAGTGCTTGATTCCAAGTGAAGAATTCAAGTTATGGCTCTAAGTCGGTGTCATGATAGTCTCATAAGTTGAGCTATGGTTGACTAAGATTTAGAGCATGTAAACAAATGAAGAATTTTTTACACACCTCAAGATAGTATAATAGAGCATGAGAAGATACACGGTTGACCAATACAAAGAGTGAAGAATAGATTCAAGTTTGGTCAACACATGAAACATGAAGAATGTGCCACGTGAAGTCATGTGGTACGGTAAGCCTTGTCAATTATGCTTTATGAACTAACCCATCATATATGTGCCCTTGTGTTGTCTATGTGGGTTAGGTATCTTTCCATGGGCATGCATCCAAAGTGAGATTAAATATAGCCCATGAGAGGATGACATGATCGTCATCAAGGTTGAGTTGGGCAAGTTCAGTTGAGAATCTCAAGAGGATCATATGCTTGAAGCTTGCTGTCCATTTAGTGATAATGGACATGTGAAGATGTGCATCAATGGAACTATCCATCATGGTGTATGGGGGAGCATTTGTGAGTCTTCACGAAGCAACAATGGTCAAGTGAGGCATTCCGGCTTGAGTGGAGCTTGAAGAGTTGTCATCAAGATCAAGCAGGATGCGCAAGGCAAAGGTATGGCCTTGATAGGTTTTCCTTTTACCGGTCTCAAGGTGGTTGTTGGTAGACCAAATTATAGGATAGATAGCCGCACTATCAAGAGGGGCTTTTGGTTGGGTAACTTAATCACATCGTCTTAGGGAGCTCAATCCTCTGCATACTTTACATATCCCTATTGCTTCTTGGTGTTTCTCTGTGTGAAGTACTTGAGCTTGTTGCTAGCTTTACAACAAGCCCAAGTTCATCGAAAACGGAATCCGCATGCATCTTCTATTGTGTTTTCAAGTTTAGACGTCTTCACAGTTTCTTGACGGTGGGAGACTCCCTCTCTAGAATCATCTAAAAATATTATGTGAGGAGTCTCAATATTTTCAACAAACTCTATATTTTTCCTTAGGCTATAAATAGGCCTTCTTCCACCTTGGGCTGGGTAAGTTCTTCCACTCTCTCCTCCATTGTTGACTTTGAAGAACTTGCCCTGCCTCTTGATTCCCCCCATGATTCTTGCTCATTCTTGAGAGATCTAAGAGAGGAGATCTAGATCTACAATGCCCACCAATCCATTTCTCCTCTAAGTGAGGGAAACCCTTTGGATCTAGATCTTGGAGTCATTTGTTGATTTCCTCCTTGTTCTTCCTCTCTAATCTCATCCTAGCATTTGTTGCTTTGGTGGGATTTGAGTGTGAACGATTTGAACACTTTGTTGTTCTTGCTTTGCATCATTGCATAGTGTTGAGCTCTCCACCACGATTAGTTCGAGTGAGAGACCGTGAGCTTGTTACTCTTAGAGGGAGACCTCCTAGTTGGCTTGGCGGTTGGTGCCCCGATGATCTCTTCAAGGAAGATTGTGAAGAGGCCCGGGCTTCTCCTTCGTGGAGCTTGTGAAGTGCTTTTTGAGCTTGCCATCTCCGGAGTGGAGGAAAAGCTAGGAAAGGGCTATTCCTTCGTGGGATAGGCTCGGAAAAGAAGGTGAGCCTTCGTGGCGTTGGGAAATCCTTTGTGGGATCCCCACCTCTCCAAACGTGACGTACCTTCTTGCAAAGAAAGGGAACACATGGATACATCTTCGTCTCCGCGTGCCTGTTATTTCTATACCCGCATTTACTTTCCCTTGTGATAGCCATCGAGCTTGAAGCATTTATTATATCATGTTATCACCAGTTGTTCATATAAATATTAATTTACCTATATAGGAAGCACATATGGGGCACTGATGCGCGTAGATGTACACGTCCGTTGGGAACCCCAAGAGGAAGGTATGATGCGCACAGTGGCAAGTTTTCCCTCAGAAAGAAACCAAGGTTTATCGAACCAGGAGGAGCCAAGAAGCACGTTGAAGGTTGATGGTGGCGAAATGTAGTGCGGCGCAACACCAGGGATTCCGCGCCAACGTGGAACCTGCACAACACAACCAAAGTACTTTGCCCCAACGAAAAAGTGAGGTTGTCAATCTCACCGACTTGCTGTAACAAAGGATTAACCGTATTGTGTGGAAGATGATTGTTTGCAAGAAAACATAAAAACAAGTGCAAGAGATTGTATGCGATGTAAAGAATAGGACCGGGGTCCAGTTCACTAGAGGTGTCTCTCCCATAAGATAAAAGCATGTTGGGTGAACAAATTACAGTCGGGCAATTGACAAATAGAAAAGGGCATAACAATGCATATACATGATATGATAAATATAGTGAGATTTAATTGGGCATTACGACAAAGTACATAAACCGCCATCCAACTGCATCTATGCCTAAAAAGTCCACCTTCGTTATCATCCGAACCCCATCCAGTATTAAGTTGCAAAGCAACAATATTGCATTAAGTATGCGTAATGTAATCGACAACTACATCCTTAGACATAGAATCAATGTTTTATCCCTAGTGGCAATAGCACAACACAACCTTAGAACTTTCTGTCACTGTCCCAGGTATCAATGAAGGCATGAACCCACTATCGAGCATAAATACTCCCTCTTGGAGTTAAGAGTAAAAACTTGGCCAGAGCCTCTACTAATAACGGAGAGCATGCAAGATCATAAACAACACATAAGTAATAGATTGATAATCACCATAACATAGTATTCTCTATCCATCGGATCCCGACAAACACAACATATAGTATTACAGATAGATGATCTTGATCATGTTAGGCAGCTCACAAGATCCAACAATGAAGCACATGAGGAGAAGACGACCATCTAGCTACTGCTATGGACCCATAGTCCAGGGTGAACTACTCACTCATCACTCCGGAGGGCGATCATGGCGATGAAGAGTTCTCCGGGAGATGAATCCCTCTCCGGCAGGGTGCGAGGCGATCTCCCGAATCCCCGAGATGGGATTCGCGGCGGCGGCTCTCGAAAGGTTTTCCGTATCATGGCTCTCTCGGGGGTTTCGCGACGGAGGATTTAAGTAGGCGGAAGGGCAACGCGGGGGCCACACGAGGGCCCCACACGCTAGGCCGCGCGGCCGGGGGCGCCGCCCTGGTGTGGCGGCGCCTCGTGGCCCCACTTCCTTCCCTCTCACGGTCGGAAGCTTCGTGCAAAAATAGGACCCCGGGCGTTGATTTCGTCAATTCCGAGAATATTTCCTTACTAGGATTTCTGAAACCAAAAACAGCAACACGCTCTTCGGCATCTTGTTAATAGGTTAGTTCCGAAAATGCGTAAATACGACATATAATGTGTATAAAACATGTAGATATCATCAATAATGTAGCATGGAACATAAGAAATTATCGATACGTGGAGACGTATCAGCATCCAAGCTTAGTTCTGCTCGTCCCGAGCAGGTAAAACGATAACAAAGATAATTTCTGAAGTGACATGCCATCATAATCTTGATCATACTATTGTAAACATATGTAATGAATGCAGCGATCAAAACAATGGTAATGACATGAGTAAACAAATGAATCATAAGGCAAAGACTTTTTATGAATAGTACTTCAAGACAAGCATCAATAAGTCTTGCATAAGAGTTAACTCATAAAGCAATAAATCAAAGTAAAGGTATTGAAGCAACACAAAGGAAGATTAAGTTTCAGCGGTTGCTTTCAACTTATAACATGTATATCTCATGGATAGTGTCAATATAAAGTAATATAACAAGTGCAATATGCAAGTATGTAGGAATCAATGCACATTTCACACAAGTGTTTGC
The DNA here is from genome assembly GCA_030979885.1 of Lolium multiflorum. Classification (NCBI taxonomy): domain Eukaryota; kingdom Viridiplantae; phylum Streptophyta; class Magnoliopsida; order Poales; family Poaceae; genus Lolium; species Lolium multiflorum. The sequence continues at coordinate 269,888,382 of CM061748.1, read as the reverse complement.
TTCTTAAGGTGGAGAGAGATAGGTAAACTGACTCAACAATAAAAGTAAAAGAAAGGTCCTTCAAGAGGAAAGCATCGATTGCTGTATTTGTGCTAGAGCTTTTATTTTGAAAACATGAAACAATTTTGTCAACGGTAGTAATAAAGCATATGAGTTATGTAAATTATATCTTACAAGTTGCAAGCCTCATGCATAGTATACTAATAGTGCCCGCAACTTGTCCTACTTAGCTTGGACTACCGGATCTTCGCAATACACATGTTTCAACCAAGTGTCACAAAGGGGTACCTCCATGCCGCCGTACAAAGGTCTAAGGAGAAAGCTCACATTTTGGATTTCTCGCTTTTGATTATTCTCAACTTAGACATCCATACCGGGACAACATGGACAGATAATGGACTCCTCTTTAATGCATAAGCATGTAGCAACAATTATTATTCTCATATGAGATTGAGGATATATGTCCAAAACTGAAACTTCCACCATGATTCATGGCTTTAGTTAGCGGCCCAATGTTCTTCTCTAACAATATGCATGCTCCAACCATTAAGGTGGTAGATCTCTCTTACTTCAGACAAGACGGACATGCATAGCAACTCACATGATATTCAACAAAGAGTAGTTGATGGCGTCCCCAAGCATGGTTATCGCACAACAAGCAACTTAATAAGAGATAAAGTGCATAAGTACATATTCAATACTACGATAGTTTTTAAGGCTATTTTGTCCCATGAGCTATATATTGCAAAGGTGAATGATGGAATTTTAAAGATAGCACTCAAGCAATTTACTTTGGAATGGCGGAGAAATACCATGTAGTAGGTAGGTATGGTGGACACAAATGGCATAGTGGTTGGCTCAAGGATTTTGGATGCATGAGAAGTATTCCCTCTCGATACAAGGTTTAGGCTAGCAAGGTTATTTGAAGCAAACTCAAGGATGAACGGTGCAGCAAAACTCACATAAAAGACATATTGTAAACATTATAAGACTCTACACCGTCTTCCTTGTTGTTCAAAACTCAATACTAGAATTATCTAGACCTTAGAGAGACCAAATATGCAAACCAAATTTTAGCAAGATCTATGTATTTCTTCATTAATGGGTGCAAAGTATATGATGCAAGAGCTTAAACATGAGCACAACAATTGCCAAGTATCACATTATCCAAGACATTTTAGAATTACTACATGTAGCATTTCCCAATTCCAACCATATAACAATTTAACGAAGAAGTTTCAACCTTCGCCTTGAATATTATGAGTAAAGCCTAAGGACATATTTGTCCATATGCAACAGCGGAGCGTGTCTCTCTCCCACACAAAGAATGCTAGGATCCAACTTTATTCAAGCAAAACAAAAACAAAAACAAACCGACGCTCCAAGTAAAGAACAAAAGATGTGACTGAATAAAAATATAGTTTGGGGAGGAACCTGATGATGTTGTCGATGAAGAAGGGGATGCCTTGGGCATCCCCAAGCTTAGACGTTTGAGTCTTCTTAAAATATGCAGGGGTGAACCACGGGGCATCCCCAAACTTAGAGCTTTCACTCCTCTTGATCATAGTATATCATACTCCTCTCTTGACCCTTGAAAACTTCTTCACACCAAACTTCAAGCAAACTCATTAGAGGGTTAGTGCACAATTAATAATTCACATATTCAGAGGTGACACAATCATTCTTAACACTTCTGGACATTGCACAAAGCTACTGGACATTAATGGATCAAAGAAATTCATCCAACATAGCAAATACGGCAATGCGAAATAAAAGGCAGAATCTGTCAAAAACAGAACAGTCCGTAAAGACGAATTTTAAAATGGCACCAGACTTGCTCAAATGGAAAAACTCAAAACTAATGAAAGTTGCGTACCTATCTGAGGATCACGCTCGTAAATTGGCAGATTTTTTCGAATTTCTGCAGAGACTTGTGACAGAATTCGTGATGACAGCAATGTTTGTTTCAGCGATCCCAAATATAACATCAACTTTAACATAGAAACTTTACTTGGCACAAAAACATGATAAGGAGAGGTTGCTACAGTAGTAAACAACTTCCAAGACTCAAATATAAAACAAAGTAGCATGGGTTGTCTCCCATAAGCGCTTTTCTTTAACGCCTTTCAGCTAGGCGCAGAAAGTGCAAATCAAGTAACATCAAGAGTAGAAGCATCAACATCATAACTTGTTCTAATAATAGAATCAAAAGGCAACTTCATTATCTTTCTAGGGAAGTGTTCCATACCTTTCTTGAGAGGAAATTGATATTTAATATTACCTCCCCTCATATTAATAACAGCACCAACGGTTCGAAGAAAAGATCTTCCCAACACAATAGGACAAAATGCATTGCATTCGATATCCAAGACAACAAAATCAACGGGGACAAGGTTATTGTTAACCGTAATGCGCACATATCAATCCTCCCCAAAGGTTTCTTTTTAACATTATCGGCAAGATTAACATCCAAATAACAATTCTTCAATGGTGGCAAGTCAAGCATATCATAAATCTTTTTAGGCATAACAGAAATACTTGCACCAAGATCACATAAAGCATTACATTCAAAGTCATTGAATTTCATTTTAATGATGGGCTCCCAACCATCTTCTAACTTTCTAGGAATAGAAGTTTCAAGTTTTAGTTTCTCTTCTCTAGCTTTTATGAGAGCATTTGTAATATGTTTTGTAAAGGCCAAATTTATAGCACTAGCATTAGGACTTTTAGCAAGTTTTGTAAGAACTTTATAACTTCAGAGATGTGGCAATCATCAAAATCTAAATCATTATGGGCTACAGCAATGGGATCATTGTCCCCAAGGTTGGAAAAAATTTCAGCAGTTTTATCACAAGCGTTTCACAGTTTAGCAATTTTGCAGTTTTTACGCTTTGCACTAGGGTAGAAACATTGCCAACACCAATTATTTTACCATTAATAGTAGGAGGTGCAGCAACATGTGAATCATTATCATTACTAATGGTGGTAATAGTCCAAACTTTAGCTACATTATTCTCTTTAGCTAGTTTTTCATTTTCTTCTCTATCCCACCTAGCACGCAATTCAGCCATTAATCTTATATTCTCATTAATTCTAACTTGGATGGCATTTGCTGTAGTAGTAATCTTATTATCAATATCATTATTAGGCATAACTTTCAATTTTAATAGATCAACATCGAGGCAAGTCTATCAACTCTAGAAGCAATAATATCAATTTTATCAAGCTTTTCCTCACAGATTTGTTAAAAGCAGTTTGTGTACTAATAAATTCTTTAAGCATAGCTTCAAGACCAGAGGGTACACTCCTATTATTGTTGTAAGAATTCCCATAAGAATTACCATAACCATTACCATTAGAAGGATATGGCCTATAGTTATTACGAGTTGTTCCTATAAGCATTGTTGTTGAAATTATTATTTTTAATGAAATTCACATCAACATTTTCTTCTTGAGCAACCAATGAAGCTAAAGGAACATTATTTGGATCTACATTAGATCTACCATTCACAAGCATAGACATAATCACATCAATCTTATCACTCAAGGAAGAGGTTTCTTCAACAGAATTTACCTTCTTACCTTGTGGAGCTCTTTCCGTGTGCCATTCAGAGTAATTTATCATCATATCATCAAGAAGCTTTGTAGCCGCCCACAAAGTGATGGACATAAAGGTACCTCCAAAGAGCTGAATCCAATAAATTCGAAGAAAAATTTAGTCCTGCATAGAAGGTTTGGATGATCATCCAAGTAGTCAGTCCATGGGTTGGGCAATTCTTTACCAAAGATTTCATTCTCTCCCATGCTTGAGCAACATGTTCAGTATCTAATTGCTTAAAATTCATTATGCTACTTCTCAAAGATATAATTTTAGCGGGAGGATAATATCTACCAATAAAAGCATCCTTACATTTAGTCCATGAATCAATACTATTCTTAGGCAAAGATAGCAACCAATCTTTAGCTCTTCCTCTTAATGAGAAAGGAAACAATTTCAATTTAATAATATCACCATCTACATCCTTATACTTTTGCATTTCACAAAGTTCAACAAAATTATTAAGATGGGCAGCAGCATCATCAGAACTAACACCAGAAAATTGATCTCTCATAACAAGGTTCAGTAAAGCGGTTTAATTTCAAAGAATTCTGCTGTAGTAGCAGGTGGAGCAATAGGTGTGCATAGGAAATCATTATTATTTGTAGTTGTGAAGTCACACAACTTAGTATTTTCAGGGGTATTCATTTTAGCAAGAAATAAAACAAACTAGATAAAGTAAATGCAAGTAACTAATTTTTTTGTGTTTTTGATATAGAGAGCAAGACAAGTAAATAAAGTAAAACTAGCAACTAATTTTTTTGTGTTTTGTTTAGGTGCAGCAAACAAAGTAGTAAATAAAATAAAGCAAGACAAAAACAAAGTAAAGAGATTGAGAAGTGGAGACTCCCCTTGCGGCGTGTCTTGATCTCCGACAACAGGCGGAAAAGTGCTTGATGCGCGTAGATGTACACGTCCGTTGGGAACCCCAAGAGGAAGGTATGATGCGCACGGTGGCAAGTTTTCCCTCAGAAAGAAACCAAGGTTTATCGAACCAGAGGAGCCAAGAATCACGTTGATGATGGAAATGTAGTGCGGCGCAACACCGGATTCCACGCCAACGTGGAACCTGCACAACACAACCAAAGTACTTTGCCCCAACGAAAGCGAGGTTGTCAATCTCACCGGCTTGTAACAAAGGATTAACCGTATTGTGTGGAAGATGATTGTTTGCAAGAAAACAGTAAAACAAGTATTGCAGATTGTGCGATGTAAAGAATAGGACCGGGGTCCACAGTTCACTAGAGGTGTCTCTCCCATAAGATAAAAGCATGTTGGGTGAACAAATTACAGTCGGGCAATTGACAAATAGAAAAGGCATAACAATGCATATACATGATATGATAAATATAGTGAGATTTAATTGGGCATTACGACAAAGTACATAGACCGCCATCCAACCGCATCTATGCCTAAAAAGTCCATCTTCGGTTATCATCCGAACCCCATCCATTAAGTTGCAAAACAAGACAATTGCATTAAGTATGGTGCGTAATGTAATCGACAACTACATCCTTAGACATAGAATCAATGTTTTATCCCTAGTGGCAACAACACAACACAACCTTAGAACTTTCTGTCACTGTCCCAGGTATCAATGAAGGCATGAACCCACTATCGAGCATAAATACTCCCTCTTGGAGTTAAGAGTAAAAACTGGCCGAGCCTCTACTAATAACGGAGAGCATGCAAGATCATAAACAACACATAAGTAATAGATTGATAATCACCATAACATAGTATTCTCTATCCATCGGATCCCGACAAACACAACATATAGTATTACGATAGATGATCTTGATCATGTTAGGCAGCTCACAAGATCCAACAATGAAGCACATGAGGAGAAGACGACCATCTAGCTACTGCTATGGACCCATAGTCCAGGGTGAACTACTCACTCATCACTCCGAGGCGATCATGGCGATGAAGAGTTCTCCGGGAGATGAATCCCCTCTCCGGCAGGGTGCCGGAGGCGATCTCCTGAATCCCCGAGATGGGACGGCGGCGCGTCTGGAAGGTTTTCCGTATCGTGGCTCTCGCAGGGGTTTGCGACGGAGGCTTTAAGTAGGCGGGGCAACGCGGGGGGGGGCACACGAGGGCCCCACACGCTAGGGCCGCGTGGGCTGGGCCGCGCCGCCCTAGTGTGGCGGCGCTCGTGGCCCCACTTCCTTCCCTCTTCACGCTTCTGGAAGCTTCAAAAATAGGACCACGGGCGTTGATTTCGTCCAATTCCGAGAATATTTCCTTACTAGGATTTCTGAAACCAAAAACAGAAATAACGGGCTCTTCGGCATCTTGTTAATAGGTTAGTTCCAAAATGCGTAAATACGACATATAATGTGTATAAAACATGTAGATATCATCAATAATGTAGCATGGAACATAAGAAATTATCGATACGTTGGAGACGTATCAGGCACCTAGGAGCCCGGGCACCCAACGTGTATTTCGTACATATCTGGAGTGTACGTGTCTAAATTACACATACCTAAGGTTTACATACCTAACATATACACATACAAGTTACACATACCTAACATTTACATACTTAACATACACACATGCAAGTTACACATACCTAACATATACATACACGTATCAGTGTACGTACACCTTAGGTATGCAATATCTTAGGTATGTATCAGTTGAGTACACATATCTTAGGTATGTATACCTTAGGTATGTGTAACTTAGGTATACATACCCTCAGTTATGTGTACTACAAAGCAAAAATACGCGTATCTACGTATGGTGCCCGGGCACCTAGGAGCACCGCATTCCAAATCCGGAAGAGTTTTTTAAACGCCTATTCACCCCCCTCTAGGCGACATCGCGTCCTTACAGTCTCCTTTTCTCCACGTGCCTCCACTATATATATAGGTGCAAGGGGAGGGGAGGAGGTTGTGGTTGGCAATGTAGGACTAGAGGATGGGGTGCGGCCGGCCACCATAGCCCGCCCGCCCCCACCTTGGCCCAGCTGGCCCTCCCTCTTGGCCCATAGGGTTGCCAACCTCCCTTAATGGGATCCCCATCCGAGTGGGGCCCAATTAAGGTTGGAATCCTTATTTGATTAAATAAATCATATAATTAAATAATAATTCACTTAATTAATATATAATACATGCTATTTAATTTCCAATGATGTGAGACACATCTCGGACCACTCATACCACCCTTCGAATTCTCCTGGAACCCTTTCTTGTTCTCTCTCTATTTCTACGGTGATTCCAATTTTCAAAACGATCTCTAAGCATCGCTAACCCTTAAGGGTGTTACCCTATGGTTCGGGAATACTCAGACATGACCGAGACACCTCTCCGGTCAATGATCAATAGCAGGACCGGGATGCCCATAATGACCCTCGTGAATTCCACGAAGATATAATCGTCGTTTTAACTGTTACATTAAGTCTTATTTCCTTTGTTGCTTCGATACTGGCTCTTGTTCGAGATATGATCATCAGTATCATCATACCGAGTTCGATGTCGTTACTGACAAGGCTATTCAACTCATTTCCGTGTGATTCCATCCTCATGATCTAGTCAGGCGTTGTACAACTTGGATGTAATCTAACCGAGTGGGCCTAGAATATCTATCCGTCATGCGGATAAACAAATCTCGCTTTCGATACATACGCCTCAACCCATCCCTTCAGAATAATTAACAACACTTTTATGATCACCCTATTACGATGTGCCAGTTGATGTAGTCAAAGCAGATTCCGGTGATAGTGATTAGACATGATCTCACAGTCTAAGGATTGGGCCACTACGTTTTCATAAATATCGCAACGTTGAGCTTTGTGACTTGATCATGTTACAATATTTATATATTGGTTATGTCTATCATATCATTCACCCAATGATATGATCACATTGTCAAATGACATGCATGTATCAATATTTTCGATTAATACAATTATAGTTGTCACGAAACCATTATGAACTTTTGAGATATAATAATAAATATTCCTTACTATTTGTCTCTAGGGCAATATCTCCAGCAAATTACGTATTCAGAAGTCTAGTGGTGGTAGGGAGTTTTGAGATTTATATTGTTTCAGTTTAGCAATACTAGTTATATAATGGTGGAGGACTTGAAGAACTATATTTGTTTTCTCGACTGTCCTGAGAGCTAAGTACTTTTTGGATGTAAATATTTTGAAGGCTCGATTTTAAAAAATTCAGTGGAAGACTACCATGGCTAGCCATCAAGTGTTCAAACGTGGGTATATTCTTTTGTATTTATATGTGTCATAAATTGATATTTTTGAAGGATAATTGGATATGTATAATAATAACTTAAAGCATTTTACACATAGAAATGTTACTCTAGTAAGAAAGCATTTTACACAATAGAAATGTTACTCTAGTAAGAAAAGTGAATGATCTCATCAACCCTATTACGGGGTGATGGGGAAAAAGGGTCCCTTTTCCTATTGACACACACTCGACCCTGTCAATTGTTTTGCAGCCGCACAGAGAAGATTTTTTTAGTCTAGCATAATTCAAAAACCATATTTTTTCATTTAAATCTGCTTTTTATAGTGAATAGTCATATAAATTCACTCGTAGTATTGTGAAGGATGATGGAGGTGGCCGCTCAAGGGACAATTAGGTCTTGTATAATTCTTGGAAATCAAATACCTCTCAAAATATCAGAAGTTTTGGATGGAGGATGCTTCATGGTGTGGCACCGTGCTTGGCATTCTTCCGAGCACACAGGTACTTACGATGGGTCAACACCCTCTTTGCGATCTAAGGACCTTCGACGCATACTTTTGTTGTGCACCTCATCTGGAAGAACTAGGGCTCGAAGAATTATTTCAGAAGGAATCCACCATGGATTGGGCTTGAGTAATGGTTTTTGAGGATGGTCAAATCTCCTTACAACAACATGATATATATGACGGGAACGACAACACTTGATGCACAATGAACAATTCCAATATACCGCTAGAATGATTGTCTCAATTGAAGCTATTAGGTTGAATTAGGCCTTTCAGAATGCACTGTCTGCTTCCTAGCGCGCTATCTTAGATAGTGGTGCTTGAAGAATTGACCCCTCCAATGCGTTGTATCTTAATAGTTGTATCTATTTTTAATAATTTTTTGAACATGTATGAAGATGATTGGACTAGAAATGGATTTTGCCTATGACTTCGTGTAAGAGTTGTATCTTAGCTACTACCTCTGTTCCGGTTTATTAGCCCCGCGTGGATCCCAACGTTGTGAATTTGAACTATATAATATAAATTATATAAAAATATACCATTAAAAAAATATAACATCTAAAGTTGTATATTATTAAAATATATAATTCATATTATGTTGGTAAAATTGAGGACCTAGAAATACGCGCAAAACTAATAATCTGGAACAGAGGTATTAAGATACAACGCCAATCTTTCTTCAGTAATATAGTGCCACATAAGCATGATACCTAGGATACAATGCACTGTAGAGCTTGTCTCTTAACATACACAAAATTATTAAATGTAGATATAAATATTAAGATACAATGCATTGAAGAGCTTGTCACTTAACATATACTAGCATTATCTAGGATAACGCGCTAATATACTATGCATTATGAAAGTATATATATGATAAATGTGGATGTTGCTTTTTCAATGGAAACTAAGACTACCCATAATGGAAGTATCATATATTTTATGCATGCAAAAAGCTGATGTGTCGGTGCAATTAAAGATAAGAGAGATAATAGTAGTACTCCCTTCAATTCATTGTAGATATATCTATTTTAACATCAAATAATATAGATCAGAGGGAGTACAAACAGTGCACTTGTTCTACTTCAGAGGAGAAAGTGACACGCCACTCATTGTTTTGGATAACTCACACGGCGTACTCCTACTTGGTTCCTAGCAATGAATACTCCGTGGCGTATTATGTAGGAGTATTAATACTCCGTGGCGTGCCACTTTCTCCCCTGATTAAAATATAACTTATATGTCATTTAAAATATACCATTAGAAAGGTTATTGAAATATGCATCCGGTGATATAGTTTTGACTGATATACAACTCATATTTGGTTGATCCAATTCGTAATCAAAGTTTGCCTCAAAAAACAAAGTGACCTTGTATTTAAGAGCGGAGAAAGTATTAGATGTATGTAGATACAATTTAATGCATACATACATTTAAATTTAGAAAAATTAGGCATCTTTTATGGGACAAAGGGAGTAATAAAAATTGTATGACAGGCCGCTTTTCCAAAATAAATGAAGGAAAATGTTTAATTGTATCCCATGCCACCGCACAACTATACAAGCAGTCACTTTTCATGCAACGGGACGTAGTCACAGTCACACGTTGGAAAGCTTAAAAAGCCCATATAACTCGCCTGTTTGTATTCAATCAAATTGTATAAGTATATTACTATTCCTCAAAACTTGTGCCAAGTATACAATCACAGCGCTGTCAGTAGGTGATCACGGCCACCTTCTAGAGCCCGTAAAAAATCCGTCTCCTGGTCAACTGCAATAATCACGGATGCATCGTCCGTAGCACCTTGACAGTAAACTAATCTACGAGTTTAACCATTTCTTAAACCCTGGGCTAGCAGCAGTACATCCCATTCTTCTCCAGTATGAACACCCACCAGATGATCGCCTCTCTGCTGGATCACCTCTCGCGAATTTGACCCGTTGATCGCTCCATGATCCGAGATCTAGCTAGCACAACTTCAGCAATGTCTCAAGCAGACGTGCTTAGGTCTTCTTCACCTGGTCAAGATGTCTGCACATTTTGGCGTCCTGATGCCGGTCCTTGGGAGATGACGCTTCTTATATGCGACGAAACCACTCGCCTCGATCTATCCCGTGAGACGTGCCGGCGACGCCTGCGACGGATCACCGACCTATTTCTGCCGTTAGAAGTAGGAGGCGCCAACGATGTGCCGTTGACACGCACCGCGACGGAAGGGCCAGGTGGGGGACCTGTTGAATATTTGGAAAAGCTAATGGTGATTAGAGATCTCATGGTGAGTGGCTCAGTGCAATGTCAATGTTTTGATTATGGAGCATTAAATAGCTGGCCATAAGAGAATTAAGAGAATTAGAAAATGCAGTAAAGAAAACAAGATACAAGTTACTACCTCTTACCTATGTTCACAAGAAAAGATATCGCAAGTTTATCTAAAACTCTTTATTATATAGATGCATCTAAATTTAGATAAATTACCACCGCGAACAGTAATTCGGGTCGGAGGGAGTATCATTTTTAAGAGTGAATTTCACTTTTTATCCTACAGTTAGGCATTCATGACACATATTACTACATTTAATTGAACTTGTATTGAAATATCCCATCTAGGAGACTTAAACACAATCTCACCTTTGTTTAGCATTTTGCTTGTTTTTTCTTAGATAGGACCGGCGTGTTTTGTCTATGTAAGTATATTCAGACTAATCTTACCCAATTCATCCCCCGTCACCATAGTATTTTTGAAAGCCGGTCATCACTACACACAACGGAAAACGAGGGTCCAAATATTGTAGAATGTGTAATCTAGATGATTTTTCACTCAATAAGGTAATTAGTGTCACAAATATTTGGATCCAACAAGAACTCTAGTAAAAATAACTGTAACTACTCCATGGAGGAAGTAAGATTGATCCAATAACTCTAGTAAAGAACAAGAAGAAAACAAGAGCGTAAAAAGACCGGGAGAACCGAAAAGCACGCACCTTCACGCTCAATGCTCCACCGGCGCCGGCGGAACCGCTTGAACACGCCATCCAGCGCCACCTCGAACGCGTCCGCCATGCCGTCGCCGAGCCCGTGAGGCGACGAACTGTACACCAGCCTCGGAATCATCTCCACGACGCGCTCCCGCATCCGCCGCACCCGCTGCTCGCTGAACCCCTGCAGAAAATCCAGCACGCTCACGTTGCCCACGCTCAGCGCCCGTCGGTCCATGAACACCGACCACTCCCCCTCCTTCCCCCGCTGCCCCGCCGGCAGGAACCACCGGTACTGGTCGTACGCCGTCCTCCGCCAGAACAGCACCGGCACGGCCCCGGCCACCATGCAGTCGAACAGCGACCGCCGCGTGTAGCTGTCACCGCGCGGCTGCAGGCAGAACTTGGAGTCCAGGAAAAGCTTCGTTAGCGCCGCGGTGTCGTTGTTGCACCTCTGGCCGCGGCAGTCCACTGAGCGGCAGGACGCGTGCCCGGCGTCCTCGCACTCATCCAGCAGCACGTCCCTGAAGTCGTTCCTGAACCCGTAGCGCGGCGCGCCGGCGAACCCGAAGAGGTTGGTGCGGTTGCGGGACAGCACGTGACGCTGCCACGCGCGCACGTCGGCGGCGGCGCGCGGATGGAAGCCTGTCGGGTACGGGACGCCGACGTCCATGGGATCCTGCCGGTCGCTCTCGATGACGAGGCGGGTGACATTGCCCATTCCGGGCATGAGCACGAAGTTGGAGCCCCACGCGTCGTCGCTATACCGGCGGAAGTCCCACGTGATGCGCCCGAGCGTCATGAAGTGGTCCCACCCGCCGGACTTCTGGAAGGAGGTCTGGTTCGTGAGCCACCGGAGGAGCCGCGTGCCGGCGCGGTCGCGGTCGGCGACGGTGGCGTTGAGGCCCCACAGGTGACTGCCCACGTCTAGGCCGGCGTAGAACGGCACGTAGAACACGGTGGCGAGCGACGGGTCGGTGGTGCGGCACCGGTGGGCCAGGATGCGGCGGTGGATGATGATCTCCAGAGGGAACTGGTCGGTGTTGTACCAGTTGGGCAGCGACGCGTTCGGCACCACGCCAGAGAAGGCTGGCACGGTGGCGCACGGACGGCCCAGGCCGCCGTTGGATAGGTACGGGCAGAAGGAGTACCACGGCCAGAGACGTTTGCAGTCGCCGACGAGTTCGTGGTTGAACTCCGGCGGTAGGTCGTAGACGTAGATCAAGCCGGCCTTGCACGCGCCGGCTTCGACCGGGCCGTTGGCCCAGGTGCTGTTGCAGCGTCCCGGGGCCGGGAGGAAGCGTGTGCTGGGGAATTTCAGCAGGGATTTGAAGAGCACGAGCTGTAGGGCTAGGAAAGCAAGGAGCACCACGGCGGCTCGCAGCAACACCCACGCCGCGGACGGCGTGGCGACGTTGACTGGAGATCCGGGCGGCGAGGGGGGCTTGGCCGGGGATGATGTCGGTGACTCCGGCATTGGGAGCACGCCGAGGAAATGGGTAGGGTCACTGGTTCATGCCAGGGCTGGACTTTGCTTAGGAGATTTAAGGCATAGGTTCTCTCCTGTGGAGGACGCAGGAAAAAGTTTGGTTGGCACGTGGAGCGGTGGATGCAGGGTGAGCTGCTACGCCATTCCCCTAGATCCAAAGCAACGTATCAGATCAGGTTGTGAAGATGATACGGAGAGGAAGAGCCAAAATGAGCAAGCCGGAAAGAAGCTTTTGACGCTCCATTAGATAGGAGTATCTCGCACCACTGACTTGTAAGCTTGGAAGATCTACAAATAATAATCGGGTAGTGTCGTAGTGGCACTGCTGGCTAGTCCATATTTTGGTGTTTGAAAACACAGAGCTACGTTCTAAGGACAGCTAAGAGCAATTTCAATAGTATAGCCAACTGTTGGCTATAACAAGATGCCATGTCATTTGTAGTCACCATATAGATAATATGTATAATAGTTGGCTATAAGAATGGACTACTTTCTAACACAACACCTTTCACTCTCACAAAGTAGAAGCGCAAGAGGGTATTGATAGAAATACCTCTCTTCTCTCTCCCTTCTCTCTCCTCCAACTCATCTAAGATATATTATTTAATATCTTATAGCCAGCTGACTGGACTCTATTGTACTTGCTCTAATGCGTGTGGCTAATTAACTAGGGCGACATGCACACGGGAGTTTGGGCAAGGCTAGGAAGATCGGCGGGACACCGCGGGATGATATCTAGGTTTGTAAGAGTTTTGTAGTAGCACACTACTAAATAATGTCGTGAATCACTAGTGCTTGGTATGTAAGAGCATCTCTATCAGATCCCTAGGCCAAAATTATAAATATCTAGCAATTTCAGCACGGTTTCGGACGTTGAGCAGAAACTATGAAACTTTGCGGACCTATAAATGTTTTAGGGGCCACCAAAAACGCGAACCTTCGACCTTAACATATACTGATCAGAGTATACAACCCCAAAACTGATGGATTTCCCACCTCTCCTCTGACGCTGCCGTCCGTACAACCGCCTCTAGCCATCGATTCCTCGTGGCTCCGGCAAATCCGTGGACCGTTGTTCGCAGATCCCACCTCTGAATTCTAATTCTAGCCAAGTCTTTGCCAATTTCCGATGAGTTGCCTCGATACCGATCTATTCAGGTGAGCTCCGATGAGGCAGGCCACCACGCGTGGGCAGTCTCACCGGCCGGGCGCGGCCACCATGTGCGGCCACACGTGGCGTGGTGAAGCTCACATGGCGGCAAGCAGGGCGGAGGAGGAGCTCGCCTGGGCGGGAAAGAGCTTGCCCGGGCGGGCGGGTGGGCAACCAGAGCTTGCTAGAGAAGAAGAGAGGAAATTTGAGAGAAAACATGAAATGCTTTTTTTAGTCTACGGCCCGGTTTTACAGGATCTGATCAACGACAGTTTGATCGAGCGCAAATTTTACCTTTTCACCCCATGTACTCACGTTTTTTTTGCAGGCCACGACTTACAGGCAGAATCTGCTAGAGATGCTCAAGAGTGCAAGTAGAGTAGTGGAAGGGAAAAAAAGACTTAGGGGATCTCCAGCGGGCCGACGCATTTCGGACGTCCGAAATGTCCGTTTGCGTCGGCCCGCGGACGCGATGTGGCCAAGTACGACCGTTTACGTCTGGGTTACCTCCAGCGGTGCGGACGCATTTTTTAACCGGGGACAACGTCAAGGTCGCTAATGGCGTTATATGTCTCGTCGAGGACTGCCGTCGCGCGTGCCCAATACATTGGCAAGTTTCGCCGGCGTTTCGCGCGCGCGGGAAACGACCTGCGCGCCAACGCCATTTCCCACCCCGCCGTGGCTATATATGATGGACACCGGCGGGGGCGACCGCGCACCTCAAGCTAAACCCTAGCATCCATCCATGGCCACATTAGTTGGGAGCACGTTGTTCAGATGTGCGCCACCTCCGCCGGAGGAGGAGGAGGAGGAGGTAGGAGGAGGACGCCATTGACAGCGGACCTCGACGCGGCGGCGCGGAGGCGCGGAGACGGTGGCGGAGGTGGCAGAGCGCGCGCGCCTCGCGGCGACCAGGGCGGAGATCGCCAACGCCATGGCCGAGCTCGCCGACGCCGGCCGAGCTCGCGGAGGCGCGGCGCCACTTCCGGCGGACGTCGTCATACTCGACATCGCGGACGACGACCCCCCCGTGCCCGCCGCTGAGTGCGCCGGCGACGGGTTCTCGCCGCGTCCTTCGAGTCCCTGGCCGGGGACGCCCCGCGCCGTGGCTTGGGTGGCGGAGGAGGAAGCCCACGCTATGCGATGGCCATGGCTTGTGGGTTCATGTGCTCCGACTGGACTCGCTCCGGCGTAGGGCCCTTCTCCGCGCGGGTCGAAGCAGAGAACCGAAGCGCGTCGCCATCGCCGACGAGGACGAAGCGGTGGCGGAGGCGGCTAGGGACAGGCTTCCTCGCCCACCGGGGGGCGCAGCCGCGTGCCAAGCGAAGGAGGAGGCGGCGACGGCCCAGGCGGTGGCGGAGGAGGCTGCGGCCCAGGCGGCAGCGGAGGGGGCCAACTCCATGGCCAGGACACTCATGTGGGACTCCTCTCTGGCCGAGGCCCTCGAACGCCGCAGGCGGCAGGACGAGATGTCCAATGTGCGGCGTGCGCGACGCAAGGAGGCGCGGGCCCGCTCGACGACGGCGCCGGCCCTCCGGCGCGCAGTAGGGCACGCGATCGCGAGTAACCGAGGCCGATGTAGGCCGCGCGACGGCGTGTAGGTACGGCCGTTGTAGTTTTAGGTTAACTCCACTAACCATCTCTGTAAAGATGGTCCTTTTGGCCAATCAATAGTAATGAAAAACTTTTGCTTAAATAGTCACCGCCGACCGGCCTGGATGCACCCAACGCGGACACTTTCCGCGATGCGCGGGTCCACGGAGACGCAAACGGCGCATATTTGGGCCAGGTTTGCGTCTCCGCGAACGGGTCACTTTGCGTCGCCCCGCTGGAGCAGGACCCACACGCATTTCCGGTCTCGGCGGACGAAAATGGTCGCTCAGCGTCCGTTTGCGTCGCGCCGCTGGAGATGCCCTTAGGCCTAGTTTAGCAACAATGAAAATAATTCTGTGTACATGGTAGCAGCTGTGCACGACGGAGGGCAGCTGCCCATCTACACTACTTAAAAAGAACTCGGCTTCAATGAAATTGTCCGCCTCTAACTTCGCCGTAGACCAAAACATGTGTCCTGATTGCAGCACATAGCAGAGCTTCGCACCGCTCCCTCCAAACCAAACGGTCATAAAAACATGGATGGACACGACCGAATACCACCCGATCCAGCAATCTCCAGGCATAAGACGCACTAGGGAATTTGCCGACAAAGCCTTCCAAAACTCAACACTCCGCCCATATCAAGGAGGACATGCTTCAAGTAGATCATCGTCTTCGCACGAGACAAACCCTAGGACCACCACTTATTGAAGACCGCGCCAGTAGCCCCCACGCCACTAGCCGGCAATGGAGGAGACGACGAAATTGGGAGGCAGGCTACACGCAGGCCGCCAGATGCCACACAAAACCAGCAGAACAGCCACGACCCGTTGGGCCCATATCAAGCCCAGATCGGCCTGCGCCGTCATCTGCTCATGGAGCGGCGCTAGCGTAGCGGCCGACCACCGTGCCTCGCCGCATCTGCGCCCCTAACTCGCCGCCCCCTCCGCATCTCCCGATGGCCCGCCGGCACCATGCCCCACCGCTTCGAAGCATGGAGGGAATTCATGTTATATTTGATTCACCCTATTCTTTATTTTTTCTTATATATATTTTTACTTCACATTTCCTAATTTTCAGCCAGCTGAGAATTCAACTCGTCTCAGGTCAGATCCATGGCCGTCCATTCTACTTATTCGCGCGAATCTTGGAGCTCGCTGGTCGCTCGCTCAATCCTCCCGCTCGACGTGTTACGTCCCACCATTCCCGGTTTTTTTATGAAGTGGTTTTTAGTTGGTTTAATTTTGCTGGTTTTTCAGTTTGAATTTCGGGGTCCGTGCCCTTTTTTGTCGGTATCTCCTCGAAATAGGCTTTCACCCACTATATTAACTAGGTGAATGCCCGTGCGTTGCTACGGGTCCTCGAGTTTTTTCTGCCATACACGTGTAAAAATCATGTGCATCAGTATATATGCTACCAATTTAACAACAACAAGATCGATCGTAGGGAAGTTCATGTGTTGCTATTGGAGGAAATAATATTTTAAGTTGCATTTGATCGAAATGTTACTTTGTTGAATCGAAGAATAGACACCCATGTCTCATCTATTCCTCCATCATATGCTCTTCCAGTTCCATCTTAAACATATGAGTAGGGATTTATTGCTCGAGTTCTAGTGATCCATTTATCTTAAACAATTTGAAGATCGACTTTATAAGTTTTTCAAAAATTTATAAAAAATCTAGAAGTACCCAATGGTGTATTCTACAAACTTCTAAAATGACAAGTTAAAGTAATTTATGTTTCGAGATACACAAAACTGTAAAGGATATGAATCTAAGTATAGTGAACGGTGCTTATTTTCAAAACTTTGAATTTTATCGGATTTTTTATTTTTTATGTGGCCTACAATATAAAGAATTTCAATTTTACATGCTGGCAGGATACGGCATCGACTATACATCTAGATTCTTTTGAAACATATATATATATATGAATTTTGAAGTTTCTAAATAAAGGGAGCCGGAGCCAAAAGGAGTTTCGGAAAACATATCACGATGGAAGATTATGATTGGAGGAGATTGGAACGGGATCGACCAAAATTTTCAGTGTAAACATAGTCGGGGGCGCCGTCCCATGGGCTTCAGGAGTAGTGCCGCTCATCTGTTTCACCTAGCATCGGATTGCCACTATACCGTAGCCAGCGACAAGTTGTTGAGATAGCGCAGTGCAGGTTTTCCCCAGCGAAACTGGTTGGCCTTATGCCCCGCGTTGCCGAAGGATGTATCCATATTTTTGCATAGAGCATACACTGAAAATTCCCATCACATATGGTTGATGGTTTGGTCATGCACGCGCATTAGCTAGTTTGCCAGTGCATAGCTCGAAGGTAGTGTCTTTGCCCCCGATGAAGCACATTAGCCTGAACAGCTATGTCTTTGACATCCCGGCGGCCTGGCGTGATGAAGAGTGTATTGTGTCCTGGCATTATCTTCCTGGATCCCAGCCTCAGGCGACCTCATGACCAGCATAGGCATTGACTTCACTGCTTGTGTTGGCGAAATTGGCGTCGTGCATCAACGGGTGTTGGCCTAGCTGCGGATATCTTTAATTAGGCTAGATGACGAACTCCGATGATGCGACCATGGCAAGTGCTGCGGCGGACAGCTAACCGAGCGTCGAACATGCCAGTAACGACTTGGATTGGACTTCTACAGTTCTACTAAATAAATATTTTCACAATATATGAAAGTAACCTTGGTTGTATCCTTTTGGAAAATTAATTGACAGATTTGAAGCCATGCCTAGAAAATATCAGATTCCTGAAACTTAGTATCAGATTGTAGCCTTAACATAATTTCAAATCAAGATTCAGTTAACAATATAGCTTATATATACGCACCATATTCTAGAAAACTACCCATCAGGTATCTAATCTCTAGAGAGATTTGGACTTGTTCGGATGCAATTAAACTGTGTTCATAAGATGACAAAGAGGAACCGGTGGCATTTTGTAACTCGTGAGGCAATTGCAGACCCAGTCCATTAACAAATCTTAGACTCTAATCACATGGGGGAAATGGAACAGCGGAGCAGAGAAACCTGATGTGTACATGAGCAGAGAAGCATCCATCGTGTCGCTACTGACATGAGCTGGGGAAATGGCAGACCTGAGAGCATGTTGGCGAGCGTTACTGCTGAAGCGTGTGCCAGTCGCGCGGGACTACGGAGCCCAGCAGGAGGTGTTTGGCGGCTCGATTCAGAGGAGAGCGGACGTACGGGCGGAGCTCCTCAAGAGCGCGTCAGGCCTTGGGGTACCATAGGATCTTGGGCGGCGGTAGAGCTCCCTGGACGCCGAGACCAGGTGGCGGCAGAGCTTCTGGGAGGCCACGGAGAGCTTCTGGGCGACGCGTCGTATGTGACACCAAGCAGTCATCTATTGCAATTTAATCGTAAAGATATAGCAACCAACCGATACAAGATGGAGATCACCGCTGGGGCAAACAACACACCAAAGCCCAAAAGAAACAAAACAAGAAGAAGAAAAAAACAATGTCGACAAAGCCGGATCGACGAAAACGCTGATGATCCGCAACCGTTGCGTCCTTGAAGAATTCCCACCATGAACTTAGCTCTCTAAAGCGCCGCATACCATAAGCAACCTTCAAGAAGGGATGCGACGATGACGACGCCGCTGCCCGCACAAAGCCTAGGATTTCCCCTGGTGTGTGGGAGGGTTGTGGGTAGGAGGAACCCCGACGCCCCTCAAGAAGGAATGGCGGCGCCCATAAGCGTCACCGCGTCGGTGTCAGCCATCCGACAAAGATTTCTCCCGTCCCCCAAAGAACCACGATCCCGGACACTTCATCGCGCTCCGCCAACCTCACCACCCACCAAAATGCGCCACCACGGCCTTGCGATCACCAGCGCCGCCTCACCGTGGCTGACAAAACGAGACCACCAGGCAGGAAGAGAACCAACCAAGAGCGATAGACATCAGAACAACCGCCACGCAGGAGGGACCCGCCTCCACCGCCACCTGCGGTTACCGTCCGGACGTAGCAACATGATCACACCAGGCCCATCTGGCCCGGCCGAGCCCAAGCTCTCGTTGCCGCGCTGCAGTACATGGGCTGCCGTCACCGTCGTCGCCAGCTCAAGCCGCCCTTCCACCCGCCGGAGATGGCGCATGCCGGCATGGGGCAGGCCCGCCCATACCCAGATGGGGCCCAAGAAGGCCCAGATCTGAGCATGGAGGGCGCCACCGCCAGGCTGCACCACCCCGCAACCAAGCTGCTACGTCATCGCCGCCACCCACCCGGAGCCCCGCCGTCCTGGACCGCGAGCGCCGCCGCCATCAGGGACCGCCCCACGCCATCCCTCCAAACGCGCAGGTAGAAGCAGGACCGCCGCCGCCGGCACCGCGCAGGCTTTGCCCGGCGGCACACGCCGGCGGTGGCGGTGGCGGCGGGGGCAGGAGTAGTAGAGGGCCTGGACGGGAGGAGCTAGGGTTCGCCCCGTCGCTCGCGCGGGGAGCGACAGGAGCAAAGCGGTATTTTTTCACGACAACCAGTGTTTCATCTTTGTCGGTAGCTACTTCCCTTTTCCCCATTTCTCTTCCGTTCTCTAGCAGGGGAGAGAACTTATCCGCGTGGGGTGGCTCTGCCGGCGAATTTCTGGCGCCTCCAGTGAAATTGGTGAAGATCAACGGAGAGAGGAATTGGGAGAAGTCCATCTCAGGATGTCAGTGGACAAGTCGCTGGACGTTGCGGTCACGTCCGCTTCACCCACATAAAAATTTACGGGATTTTGTGGCAGCCACAAATTATTTCGATGGGATTAAGCGGATTTCGTGGTCGCCGCCGGCCGAAACTCTACCGTTTGTGTCCACCGTGATCGAAAATACGTCTGGCACCACCTCCAGCGGCGCGACGCAAAGTGACCGGGCCGTCCGCCGAGAC
Organism: Lolium multiflorum; assembly: GCA_030979885.1. Classification (NCBI taxonomy): domain Eukaryota; kingdom Viridiplantae; phylum Streptophyta; class Magnoliopsida; order Poales; family Poaceae; genus Lolium; species Lolium multiflorum. Next base: position 269,867,941 of record CM061748.1, on the reverse strand, counting down.
GCAAACCTGGCCCAATATGCGCCGACGCCGGACGCGCAGTGTCCGCTCGGTCCTCGCACGGGCCCGCCTTGGGCGGTGCGCTTGCAGGCGGGCAGCCTTTGGCCGCGTTAATGGCGCGCTCGGCTTCCGCGAGCGTGCGCAGCTAGGCGGCGTTGCAGTGGTAGGCCATTGAAGGTGAGATGGCGTCCGAGCCTCTTAAAGGGATGCTGTCGGCGCCCATTTTCCTGACCAAACCATTGGCAGATCCCACACTATCCACCCCACTTACGCCATGGGGAAGAAATGCTGACCGTTCCGCAAGACCAAGAACGACCACGAGGCTAGCGGCTCGCGGTCCGGCAAGAAGGCACGGGTCGGCCGGTACGTCCGCGTTCGCGCGACAACTATGGGAGGAGGCCATTGCCATGGCACTAGCCAACAGCGAGCAGGACGAGCTCAACGAGCTCGCTTTGTGGGACGGGCTCACAATCCAGCTCCGCGAGTCCGCGTCGCGGGGAGGCCGGCGACTCCTCCGCCACGCCGACGCGTTCCAACGCCCGCGCTCCGCTTGCTTCGGCGTGGGATCCACGGCCACAGCCTCCCGCGCAAGCGGCGGTACCTCCTCCACCGCTGACGTACGAGCTTCCATGGCCGACGCCGGAGTTCATTGATCTCGTCAGCGACGACGAGCAGTAGGCAGCACGCCTTTATGGCTTTTTATGTTTTTTATTAATGTAAATTATGACTTCATGAATGGAAAAAAAAATTATGTGTCGTGTTGTTGGAGCCACCCGACGTAAACGGATGCCCGGACGATTTCAACCATTTAGGCCAACGCAAACAAACGCAACGCGTCCGTAAAATACGTCGCGCCGCTGAAGATGCCCGGCTGCTACTGTACGTCGACGCCACGAGCTGCTACACTTCTGCTTCACGCGCTCCCAGGAGGAGTAGAGCCCGCATCTTCCCCTTGCATTCCTAAAGAATCAATCAGTAGATACGAACTCTCTCCTCAACCTCTCTCTCCCAGGCGATAAGGGAGGCGACTAGGGGAGCCACTTTCCTTCCGTCTGCCGCCGCTGAAGACAGGGGCTTTCTCCCTCTCCTCTCGTCGCTTCGGCGGCGGGGGGTGGGGGAGGAAGCCTCGGTGGTCTTTGGCCGGCGTGTAGATAGGGGTAGGTTAGGATCTGCGGGCGGTGCTCGGTCGGTGTCGCCGCCGCCGCCGCGAATAAGGTATTCCGGGTCACCGTCTTGGCGGCGCCGTCGTGTGTCGCTGAGGAGCCACAGATCTAGGTTTCCCAGGCGAGATCGTCGAGGCGACGGCGGGGATCTCGTCGGGGGATTTTACTTCTCGTCTTCGTCCTCGTCACGTTGGCGTCTCCTCCGCCGCCGTCGGGAAGTCGAGATTTGTACAGGAGCTCTCATCGCTGGCCTCGTTGGGCTGGCGTTGGTCTTGGAGGTGGCGTGGTCCGTGCTGGGCTGCTGGTCCGTGGCAGCCGGATCTGGTACTGGCTCTAGACGTCGGTCGATGAGGCTGGCCGGATCTGGAGGTCGACGAAGAGCTTGGGGCTGGGCCCCGACCGACGAGCCCCAACGACAAGGTGAGCATCTCCGGTGCTCCGCTATTGAGGTTCTGAAAGCCCAAGTGTGGCGATGGAGCTGCGTCGACCTCAGGCATGTTGGATTCTGCCTCTCCCTCTCTTGGTGTTCGCCGTGGCGGCGCCGGAGTTCGGCGGTGGATCGGATCTGGTGCAGAGTTCCCCGAGGACTCCTGTGTAATTTTTCTTTCTTTTGGGGTTCTTTCTGCAAATTGTACGGGTCTACATGTCCTTCTGGACCATTCCGTGTCGGTGTGTACGTTCTGTGTACTCAGCTTTGATATAATGGAATACGTATGCATCTCGCTCAAAAAAAAAAAATCAGTAGATACGAACGGCAGGCTGGCCGCCCTATCTATGCGAAATACGCTGTCGTTTCTAGCTACGCGAGGTGGCCGACGACAGGCACTATGGAGACGACAGGGCGGCAGTTGGCCAGCGCCGTCGCCGCAGGCGCCAGATCATGGATCATCCAGCCGGAACTACGTATTCAGCAGATGAAATATGTTAGATGTGTTTTGCACACTAGAGGATACCCCGCGCGTTGCTGCGGGAATTTATGCTAGGTTTTTTCTGAGTAGCACGCAATAATAGATGAACTCTAATTTTGCGGGAACTCTAATTTTGCGGGACATCAGCATGTCAAACGACTCAATATAGATTTGAGTAAGAGAAGAAATGGAAAAAAAAAAGCGAATCAGAGAGGAAATTAAAGAAGATCGACACAGTTACTATTTCATTAAACATGACTTGATATCATCAGTAAGAGAATCGATGTACACAGCTCTTAAGACCATTTGTTCAAGAACCTCCATTGGCTATTGTATAGTTAAGCTATTTTTCTTGATCAGAAGAAAGCGTATAAATAGTGGATACATCGAAAAGCTGTTGAAATTTTCCTTTGAATTAACTTTTCATCTGAGATTAAAAGAACATCCAATTATATTAAAAATAAATAGTTTGCAAGGATAACGTCTACCACATTTTTGCTCCTCCAACTATAATGAATATCAGTCGTCCAAAAATATACAGATTTATGTATGGAACGAATTTTTATATATTATTGGATCTGCCGCTAACTCCATGAGGAAACCACATATGTCATGTCAACTGGATAAACTGCACATGAGATTTTTTTTTTACAACCATCTTTTACAGAAGTAGTTTAACATCAGATAAGTGGCACTATTTTCTTGGAAGAGAGACAGCTAAGCAAAGAAAACAGTGGTTCGGCTCTGAACTTTTGAAAATATAGGTACTTGAGTTGTCGAATATACCTTGGCCAATTTGTTTCTCTAATGATGAACTGGCTGATGCCAATTACAACCCTTTCCAACTTTTGCTTGCACGTTGACCTTGAAATGATAGCAACATGATATCTACATAAAAATAACAACTACGGTCTGTACAACCACTTACATATTGAACTGCAGCTCCAGAGTTTGTCCAAATCTCTAGCACATCTGTAACAGGTTGTGGGAAAACACATACCTGAATCTCTAGCACATCTGTAACAGTTTGTGGGAAAACACATACTTGATTTGGCAACTGACCGAAGATGCATGCCTTCTCATATGTGACCCAGCTTGTAATCCATAGGGATGCAATGTGGATCTAAAAAAATTACTCTGATGATACAAACAGAAGAATTAGGAGGAGGCACACCTTGCTTACTTGCTTTGAATCTATCAATTTGAGTTACATGTATCATACACACGGGAGACACTGCAGAAAAACAAACATTAGACCAGCTGCAGGTTGTTGCGTCCTTAAGAAGGAAAACAATAGAGGTAGATTGGGATTGGGGGATCTGGAGTTCTGGGCTCACCTGGTACGGTGTAGGGATTCTAATGGGGCTCGATGATTGTGGGTACTCCAGATTCCGAGATCCATCCAGTTCAATTGATGTGCCCGGAGGATTGAGGAGGAGCTCGGCCACCTAGCTTCGATGGAGACCGCGAGATCCGTCTACTTCAATGGATGTGCCCGGATGACCAAGGTTGAGCTTGGTCACCCAGCTTCGATGGAGATCGCGAAAAAGGCCGGATTACGCATGCATGGAGTGGAGAAGATAAAGAGAAAATCATCGATGCCTATTGCCTCCTAATCTATTCGTGAATTAAGGGGAGATGAAACGGATGAATAATGACTACTGAGTGGAGCCTCCACTGTGGAGGAGATGAAGCGGGGCCTGACTCTTTTCTTTCTAACTCGTGTCGGGTGCCTCGTCGAGCCCACGTAGTGACGCCAAGGCCGAGCCCACACGGAGATATTGCACGGGAACTGCTATACCCGACCTGGTCGGCGCGTGCGGGGTGCAGCACACCCCCAGCGACCAGGTCGGGTAGTTTGGGCCGCCGCCCATTAGCTCAGGTACCTTTTTTTTCGTTTTTTCTTCTTCTCCTTCTTCTGCTTTTTTTCTGTTATTAATATTTTTCTTTTTCAAAATCTAACATTTTTTATGAAATTATTTTTCAAGATTTTTTTCAAAATATGAACATTTTTAAATTCAACAGTTTTAAAATTTGAACGATTTTATATTTTGAATATTTTTCCAAAAAATATATTTTTCAAAATTTGAACATTTTTCATGTTTGAACGGTTTTTTTAATTTGAACGGTTTTTAAATTTGAACATTTTTCATGTTTGAACAATTTTCAAGTTTGAACGATTTTTAAATTTGAACGGTTTTTAAATTTGAACATTTTTCATGTTTGAACGATTTTTAAATTTGAACGGTTTTTAGATTTTGAACGTTTTTTATATTTGAACATTTTTTAATTTAATTTTTAAAAATATTTCTATTTTTCGAATCTGAAAAATAAAAGTAAAAAAAAGGAAACAGAAAAAACAAAAACAAAAAACAGAAAAAAGAAAACAGGAAAAAAAGAAACAAAAAATAAGAAACAAAAAAGAAAAGAAAAATCGAAAAAGGAGGCACCTAACTGGGCCGGCCCGTACCGCGCGCGATACGCGCCGACCTGGTCGGGTATAGGGTTTGCCAAATTGCACGGCTAAGGGCATCTCCAACCGAGCGTCCCAAACGGACGCGCTGGGCCGTCCGTTTTGGGCTGTTTGGGTGGCCGAGCGGACACCCGGACAGCGGCCCGCATTCGCGTGTCCGGTTGGGTCGCACGCTGCGCCCAACGCGGTGACCCAAAAAGACGCCACGTGGTTCGTCTTCCCTGCGCGGCGCTGCGCCATGGCAGACCTCGACGGGACAACAATGGTGGGCGGTAGAACGCGCGGGAAAGTTCCCGCGCGCGAAAAGGCCATTGGCGCGTGCTCGCGCCCAAGTTTTCCGCCCAAGGCCGCCGGCTATAAAAGACGGCGGCGGTCTCACAGACCTCATCACACCCGCTCTGTTGTCCTCTCCCCCTCCACCTTCTCCGGCGCCCTCTCCATCGCCATGCCGCGCACTGCACACGTGGGCCAAGCTCTCCCTCGCCGCCCGGGCCAGGTTCCCGCGGACGGAGGAGGAGGAGCGCGCGGACGCGGTGGGTCGCCGACGACGAGGCGCTCCGCGGCGCTAGGCGGCGGCGAAGAAGGAAGAGGACGCGGAGATGGTGGAGGCGGCTGCGGACGGCTGGCACGAGACCGCGGACGGCTGGTACGAGGCCGTGGAGGAGGGGGCCGCCGCGGAGGAGGAGCCCGTCGACGCGGAGGAGGAGCCCGTCGACGCGGAGGACCTCGCGCTGGCGAACATCAACGCCGCGATCGAGGAGCGTCTCGCCGACCTCACGCGCGTGACGAAGGAGTACGAGGCCACCTGCCGGCCGCCGCCGATTAGGCGACCTCCTCGGCCGAAGAACCAGCTCCTCACTATGCAGCCCGCCACCTCATCCAGCTCGCTCCTGGCGCGCCCGGAGGCTGTCGTTGGCGGAGCGCGCCAACAAGAGCGCATGCGCCGGCGGAACGAGAACCACGAGGTCCAGGCCGCCGGCCGCGTCCGCCTGGAGGCGCGGACCGCTGTGGAACGAGCCGCCCTGCAGGAGCTGGAGCTGTGTGGGAAGCGGAAGGTGCCGCTGCAGGACGCGGAGCGCGAGCGCGCCTCGGAATGGAGGAGGATGAAGGCCACCGTCGCGCCACCCAGCTTGTAAGCTGGAGTAGAATCCTCACGCTTACAGGCCGCCCGCGTCAAGTGAAATCCACGGCCCCGACGGCGAGTCGGCGAGGAGTCGCCGGCGAGGCCGTCGGCCCCGTACGTATTAGGATAGGAGTAGTAGATTTAAAAAAATGTAATGGGTACCTTTTGAATGAAGAAAAATTAGTTCTTCCTATGACACGCGGGCCAGGGGCGGACAAGGGCGGACGCGAGCGGCCAGCCATCGGTGTCCACGGCCACGCAAACTCGTCTCAGATTTAGGCCGGGTTTGGGTCGTCCCGGACGCCGCGGTCATCCGTTTTAGGGATGAGTCCACGTGTTGGGCCGGATTTTTGTGCGGCTGGACCCATCCGGACGCGCGGGCGCGGGATGGGTCGCCGCGTTGGAGATGCCCTTAAGAGGGAAACGCGACAGGGTACATCGCTCGGAAATAGCAGTGATTTTCCGGTGACGTCGATGACTGTGAGACCAGCAAAATAGGGTCATCTATTAAGAAAGAGAAGATATGTAACGATATATGGTGTAATATACCAATCGGTCTCTCTTCCTCTTCTGTAGATCTTTCTCTTCCTGTCGTTTTCCCTTCTCTAACGATGCGTGTTAATGCCACATTAAGGGCATCTCTAACCGAGCGACCCACGCTGGGTCGTCCGTTTTGGGCTGTTTGGGTGGCCGAGCGGATACCCGGACAGCGGCCCGCGTCCGCTTGTCCGTTTGAGTCGCACGCTGCGCCCAACGCGCGGACGCAGCGCAAAGTTAAAAAAGTAAAAGAAAATAAATATGAAAAAGGAAAATAACAAAAAAGTAAATTTAAACTAGGGGTTCATTAAACTTAGCCCTATTTTGGGCAATTTTTACACAAAAGAAAGCCCTATATGGGCTTTAAACTAAAAAAAAAGAAAACCCTAGGCCAGGGTTTTCGAGCACGGTGGCCGGCGGTCCGAAGTACTACTCCCAGTAGTACTCGTCGTCGTCGATGAGGACGACACCCCTCGGCAGGACGCGCTGTTCCGGCTGGACACGCCGGAGGGCGCCGGGGACTCCGGCCAGGGCGACCACTGCGCCCTTTCCCAGGCAGAGTGCGGGTCCGGAGGGCTCGCCGGCCTGCACAGGCGAGCCAGCCGCGCGGCCTCCTTCCGCCGCTGCGGCCTTTAACTCCGCCTCCAGCCGGAGCGGCCTCGGCGCTCTCCCCCGGAGCGGCCTGGCGCTCCTCCTCCTCCGGAGCGCGCCCGGCGCGTGGCCTCCTCCTGCCGGTGCGCCATGTCGAGGAAGGCCCACGCCTCCGCCCGGGCGTCCTCCCTGGGCCTTCCTGGCCATGTCCTCCAGCGCGGAGACGCATCCGCGAGGTGCGGCCATTTGGCCAGCTCCTCGAGGTCGTTGAGCTCGCGGGACGCCGCGAGCGCCGCCTGCAGCTCCGGGTCGTCCTCCTACTCCTCCTCCTGGGGCTAGGGCTGTGGCGCCGCCGCGGGCTCGTTGATGTAGAGCCCGCTGGGGCGGCGGCCAGCCCGCCTAGCAGGCATGCGCGCGCGCGCGAGCGCGGCCGTCGCCGAGGTGAAGCACGTGCGCCGGCGCGCATCGTGCTCCACCTCGAACCACAAGTCCCAGTTGGGACTTGTGTCGCTGTAGGCGGGGTGCTCCCGAAGGTCCGCCGGGAGCTGCGCCCGGCGCCTCCGAATCTCCGCGATGCGGGAGCGGCCGGAGCCCGAGATCGGCGGCACCGGAACCCGATCTTGGCTCAGGTGCCAGCCGTGGGGGAGGTGCACAACCCCCCAGGGCATTGGGGCGCCGGCATCCCAGAACATATGCGCCACCGCTACGGTGACGTAGATTCGTTCGCGGGTGGGAGGTGCCGGCGGCCCCATCTCGAACGCCGCCGGCGCGATTCGCCGGCTGCTGCCGGCCTCGTGGTCGTTGGCGCTCGGCAGGAACTCCCGCTTCGGGGCCATGGCGGCGCGGAAGCTCGTGCGTGCGGCCAGAGTGAGGAGTGGGGACTGGATAGGGACAATCCCCTCCTCCGGTCCATATTTCTTATGCTGATGTGAAGCATTTTCCTTTTTCCAAATCCTATAAACACGCAACCGATCCCCTCTAACCGAGGGCATCGTTCCTCTCACAATGACAAAATACATGTCTACGGATTGAGTCAAAACAACTGTTCATTAACTGTTGCTCTAAGACAAAAGAACATTGTCAAACACACCTAAAATGACATGAAATGTGTCGATGATCAAAAAGTGGCAACCTTATAACACATTATACATGATAAACAACGAATCGGTCATGCTGTTGCCGACAAAACCAAGTCTTCATTGCTTCCAAACCCAATTGTTGATATAATGTATTACTGGACATCTTGAAGTCAAGCTTCAAACTCACCAAAGGTTAAATCTTGTACTGAATCAAAAATACCTAAAACAAAATGTTTGACAATTGTTGATCAACTCTTTTTAATATTAAAAATCATAATAAGAAAAAGACATGAATCTACAACTTTGAGTACAGCCAAGGAGCAGCATGAACACGAGTCTTCTCTAATCAGATCATCCATACGTAGACTGCCACAATGAAAATTAAACTTAATTTTGTGATATTAAACATCATAATAAGAAGATATATTTGAAGCATCACAAATAACTAGAGTTTCCAACTGACTAACAATGCCAGAAACTTCAACATAGACCAGAATAAGCATCCACTCGTCTCGATACAAGATGGCGCAGATTATACAAAATGCCGATTTCGGCACATATACAAGTACGTAAGAGCATCTCTAACAGAGCCCGTAAACGGGCCAAAACCGAAAAATAACCGCCGTTTTACGGGTTCGGGGCGAAAAACGGCGCCGATCAGTGACCGTAAAAGGGGCAAAACCGAAAAACTTTTTTCGGGCCGAGACCGAAAACTCAAAACGGCCTGTATTTGTAGGGGTCGATCGAGCGAACCGAACGCTCGATCCCTATCTAGGGCGCGCTGAAGTTTCAGCTGATGCAACCGCTCGCTCGCTCCTTCCCCCACGCTCCCCGCGCCGCCACCACACTCCGCCGCCGCCGCCCCGCCCGATTCGCCCGAGCCCCGCAACCCGGAGGTAGCACCGGTCGCCCCGCACCCCGTCCGTTGTTCCGCGCCCAACTCCGGCTGCCGCCTCCACCGCCGCTGCCGCCGCTCCGTCGGAATCGAGGATGAGCTCGGGTGACGATTTCGATCTGTCGGATTCGTCGAGCTCCGACGATTCCGACCTCGAAGAGCTGCTCCAGGACGACGACTTGGAGGCCACCATGCTCCTCCTCGCCGTCAAGGACCTGGAGGATCGCGCGAAGCTGCTGAATCGGAGGCGCGGCTCCGTGTTCGGCCGGAACCACATCCAGCGGAATCGCCTCCTCGACCACGAGCAGCTGATGGAGGACTATTTCACCGAGGTACCTACCTATCCTGCCCATTTGTTCCGTAGGAGGTATCGCATGCGGCGTAGCTTGTTCGTCCTAATCGTCAAGGACTGCGAATTGCATTCGAATTACTTCAAGCAACGTAGGAATGCCGCCGGGGTTATGGGTTTCAGCGCTTTCCAAAAGATCTCTGATGCCATGAGGGTAATTGCGTATGGCATCCCTGCGGATTATACCGACGAGTATCTTCGAATTGGCGAAGATACTACCACGGAGTCAGTCCGCAAGTTTGCTCGCATGATTATCAAGTTGTACGGGACTACTGATGCGCATAGATGTACACGTCCGTTGGGAACCCCAAGAGGAAGGTATGATGCGCACAGCGGCAAGTTTTCCCTCAGAAAGAAACCGAGGTTATCGAACCAGTAGGAGCCAAGAAGCACGTGAAGGTTGTAGGTGGAGGAGTGTAGTGCGGCGCAACACCAGTGAAACCGGCGCCAACGTGGAACCTGCACAACACAATCAAAGTACTTTGCCCCAACGTAACAGTGAGGTTGTCAATCTCACCGGCTTGCTGAAAACAAAGGACTAAACGTATCGAGTGGAAGATGGTGTTTGTTTGCGAAGAACAGTAAAAACTGAGATTGCAGTAGAATGTATTCAGATGTAAAGAATGGACCGGGGTCCACAGTTCACTAGAGGTGTCTCTCCAATAAGATAACTAACATGCTGGGTGAACAAATTACAGGCGGGCAATTGACAAATAAAGATTCAATACATATCAATGATGATTACTATGTGATTTAATCAGGGCATTACGACAAAGTACATAGACCGCTATCCAGCATGCATCTATGCCTAAATAATCCACCTTCAGGTTATCATCCGAACCCCTTCCAGTATTAAGTTGTAAACAATAGATAATTGCATTAAGTATGGTGCGTAATGTAATCAACACAAATATCCTTAGACAAAGCATCAATGTTTTATCCCTAGTAGCAAAACACATCCACAACCTTAGAACTTTCTGTCACTGTCCCAGATTCAATGGAGGCAGGAACCCACTATGGAGCATAAATACCCCTCTTGGAGTTACAAGTATCAACTTGGCCAGAGCCTCTACTAGCAACGGAGAGCATGCAAGAACATAAACAACACATATATGATAGATTGATAATCAACTTAACATAATATTCTATATTCATCGGATCCCGCCAAACACAACATGTAGCATTACAAATAGATGATCTTGATCATGTTAGGCAGCTCACAAGATCTATAACAATGATAGCACAAGCGGAGAAGACAACCATCTAGCTACTGCTATGGACCCATAGTCCAAGGATGAACTACTCACGCATCAATCCGGAGGCGGGCATGATGATGTAGAGCCCCTCCGGTGATGATTCCCCTCTCCTGCAGGGTGCCGGAGGCGATCTCCTGAATCCCCGAGATGGGATTCGCGACGGCGGCGTCTCTGGAAGGTTTCCGTATCGTGGCTCTCGGTGGGGTTTCGCGACAAGGCTATTTGTAGGCGGAGGGGTAGGGGCGTCACAAGGCCCACACAACGGGCCGCGCGGCCAAGGGCCAGGACGCGCCGCCCGGTGTGTCGCCACCTCGTGGCCCCACTTCGTCTCCCTTTCGGTCTTCGGAAGCTTCAAAAATAGGCCCTGGGCGTTGATTTCGTCCAATTCCGAGAATATTTCCTTACTAGGATTTCTGAAACCAAAAACAGCAGAACTGGCACTTCGGCATCTTGTTAATAGGTTAGTGCCGGAAAATGTATAATAATGCTGTAAAGTATGTATAAAACATTCAAGTATTGTAATAAAAGTAGCATGGAACATAAGAAATTATAGATACGTTTGCGACGTATCAAGCATCCCCAAGCTTAGTTCCTACTCGTCCTCGAGTAGGTAAACGATAACACAAATAATTTCTGAAGTGACATGCTACCAACATAATCTTGATCAACATTATTGTAAAGCATATGAGATGAATGGAGTGATCTGAACAAAAGATTGCTAACAAAGATAATGAATAAACAAATGAATCATATAGCAAAACTTTTCATGAATACTACTTTCAAGACAAGTATCAATAAGAGTTGCATAAGAGCTAACTCATAAGCAATAAATTCAAAGTATAATGCATTGAAGCAACACAAAGGATGATTAAGTTTCAGCAATTGCTTTCAACTTGTAACATGTATATCTCATGGATATTTGTCAACATAGAGTAATATAACAGATGCAATAAGTAAACATGTAAGAATCAATGCACACAGTTAACACAAGTGTTTGCTTCTAAGATAGAAAGGAGTGGGTAAACTGACTCAACAATAAAGTAAAAGAATGGCCCTTCGCAGAGGGAAGCATGGATTACTATTTTTGTGCTAGAGCTTTTGTTTTGAAAACATAGAAACAATTTTGTCAACGGTAGTAATAATTCATATGTGCTATGCATAATACTTCCTACAAGTTGCAAGTCTCATGCATAGAGTACTAATAGTGCTTGCACCTTGTCCTACTTAGCTCGGAAAACACGGATTATCATCGCATAACATATGTTTCAACCAAGTGTCACAAAGGGGTACCTCTATGCCGCCTGTACAAGTGTCTAAGGAGAAAACACGCATTGGATTTCTCGCTTTTGATTATTCTCAACTTAGACATCTGTAACATCCCAAATCTCAATAAAATGGACAAGAGAGGAATTCAAGAACTCAAAAATCAGAGTTAACAAAAACTTTTTTCATCATATAGGACTATGCATATTAGCTCACCTTATTAATTCATTTGAGTGTGCTTTTGCCATGATGCTTGTTTATGTGTTACCCTCATTCCAAAAACCCTAGCAATGATCACTTGATCACCCAAGTCAAATAAAAAATGAAATAGAAAAGAAATTCTAAAAACCCACTTCACACACACATAAGGCTTAGGCCATTTTTACAATTCTTTGATCTAGGCCAATTTGGTTTGCACCATCACTTGTAAATGGTTACAAAACACTTATTAACCCCTTACAAATCAAGCCAACTCAATTCAAAACAAATTTGAAGCAAATATGAGCTCACATATGATTATGGTCATATGTGCCATTTTTACCCTGATGCTCACTTTGAGCCCCTGGTTTTCCACTTTTCACTTCTACACTTGGTCAAACCTTTTCACCTCATCCAAGACAACATCAAGCACTCCAACTTTGCCCAAAACCATCACCCCAAATCCTTTACCAATTTCAAATGAGAAGCATGCAAAGTTGGAACAAAATAACTTATGCAAGATCACATGCAAAATGATTTTTTGCAAATCAATTCCATTTTGAAACCCACCACCACCAATATGCTACATTTAATATATGTTTGCAACCCACCAAAAAGAATTTCAAAATTTAAAAATTATTTTCTTTCGGCCATTTGGTCGAACACCTTGTGGGCAGTGGAGAAGATTGAGCCCATACTGGTTTTTGAGACGACCAAGTCCAAGCTCTGGCCCTCCTCAGATGCCCTGGCACCCCCTCTCACCCCTCAGCACCAGTAGCACCACTTGCACTAAACCTTGTGTGATCAAATCATCAAAATCTGGCCATGCCGTGGCATGGCAATGCCACCCTCATGCCACCCTCATCTCTGTCCAACCCTGGACCCAACCACCATGTCTGGCCACTCCTTCTCACCTCACTGAGTCAGCCCGTGCCCTCCCGTGGTCAAACCAACGCGTGCACACGCCAGCATCTGCGCGCCCAGACGCGCCCAGCACATGCCAGGATCGGCATGGACGCGCGCCAGGACGCCCCTGGACGCGCCAGAGCGCCGTCGTGCCCCATCAACCCTGACCTCTCCCTCGCTCTCCCCAGGCACACATCGCGTCGCCGTGGTACCCTCTACCCCCCAGACACGACCCCCTGGACGCGCTCGCCCTGTAGCCGTCGTCACCGTCGACGCGACTCGCCGCAGACCTGCAAGCTTCCATCAAGCGCGCCAGCGCCACAGAGCCTCTGCCGCGCCACGATCACGCTCGTCGTCATCCTCAGAGCAGCAGCAACCCAGCGCACCCATGCCTTGCCCCTTGACGCCCTTGGAACGCCGGCGCCATCAACGACTGCCGCTCCGCCCACGGCCACCTCCCACTGCTATAAATTGAGGACTCCTCCACTCAATCCGAGCACGCAAATCACTTCCCCTCCTCTCCCAGCTTCTCCTCGCCACCTCAATTCCACCAATTAGTCGCCGGAGGCCTCCAATCGCAAGCTCGAAGCCGCCGCCAGCCGGAGTTCGCCGGAGCAGGAGGCCACCCCGAAGCGCCGCTGCTACCAGGGGATCCTCGTCCTCGACAACGACGCGGCGCACCTCTCCGACGACCGCCGGTGCCCTGACGCGTCCTCCGACCCCCTACTGCCGCCGCCGGTGAGTCCCTCGCTCGTCGTCGACGACGACGCGTCTCGACCGTGCGATCGCGTTCTAATCGCACGGCTCCCCTCTCCCCGTACCGCTTCGGGCGCTATAGCCCACAGACAGGTGGCCCCCGCCCGTCAGACGGCCTGCTCGCGCTGGACGCGAAGTGGGCCGGCCCAACTTCTTTTCTCTCTGCAGCCCAGCTAGTTTTCCCGCGCGAGCCCACCAGTTTAAATTCGAATTTTCCAGAATAAATAGAATATGCAATCTGATGCTAACTTTGAAATTTAATAGAGACAAATCTACTCAGCCAAATTTTACGAACTTTATATATTTGGAAACCTTAGGAATTTATCTATACAATGCCACTGGATTGAACCCTAGATCTATTATAGAATTTAAATGAGAAAATAATCAAGGCAGGGACTTTTCTGCATTAGAATAATTATTAAAAATCAACCACACATGTTTTTAAGTTAATTCCAACTCCTATAATTCACATTTCACTTATACTAATTGTTTCTACAAAAATATGCCATGCTTACTGTGTATGATCATGGCCTAGTTAAATTAAAGGACTATATGACTATTTCTAGTCAAAACTATTGTCCCAAAATATTAATAAATCATATGGGATTATTTTCTTCCATTTAAATCTAGTCATGAACAATCCAATATGAGGTGAAGACTCTGGTCATAAAAATATCATATGGTTTGTTGATGATATTAAATCTTTACCATGCTAAGATTAAATTGTATAAAGTGCTACACCCCATTTAAATCATTTTCTTAAATGATGAGTATGAAGAGGTTGACTTTGGTCAACCTAGGTCATATATTATTCATGAGAGAAATTAAATCTTAATAAAATAATGAGAGGAAATTATTTCTAGAAGTAATTTAAAATGACACCTAAATTAATATGAGAGGAAATTATTTTTCTTAAATGATAAGAAGAACACATCCACCAACTAAATAATAATGTGTGATGCTAGGTTAAGGTGTGTAAATCATGAGTGTGACTAGTTAGTAAATTTGTTTGGTATGATGATTGTGTACCCCGTATTCGTATTTTAGAAGCTAGTACCGAGGAGTATCCAGAGGAGGAGGAGGTCTACTGTCAAGGAGAAGAAGACCACTTTGACCATTTCCCAACCAAGGCAAGATAATACTCTTGCAAAGTGCTAGCTCATCATGAGCCAAGCACCACCCATTTACTTTATGTTTATAAGCCTATTTCCCAGTTTTAATTCCAAGTTTTACTTACTGTTATTTTTGTACTGTTGATTCATAATTCAATAGGGTTAATGTTAGATTAGTACAAGAGTATCAAAGTTAGCCTAGACGCAAAGCAAAGTACTTAGCACCCCTCATCCTTAGATGCTAGTGCTGAATTAAAAATGACTACTCTAGATGGGAACATGTGTGGTGAAATAATGATGATAAAGATTATGAAATGACTTTTGAAGGTGAATTTGACCAAGAGAAGATAGTGATTTTTGATTAAAAATTAATATTGGTTTGGATGCGATACCTTTCCAATTATTGAGTACCCCCACAATACCTGATTATGGGTAAGGGCTTAACTAGAAGTTTATGTATCTTAGTATGAGTTCCCTCTAACACACATCATAGGGGTTATGCCGAGGCTGCCTCCGTTGTTGAGAAATGATGTGAATTGAAGTGAATTGTACGGCCAAGCTGTGCAGTTCCCAGGTTGGGTCGTCACTGGGAGGCCAAGCTCATGGGGAGAGGTGCTCATACTAGGGTTAGTAAATGAAAGGTTATGGTTGATGATCCGCGTACTGTGTTACGATGATTCGGGGAAATCCCGACGGATGAAATCAAATGTTGTGGCACAAGTGTGCAACCTCTGCAGAGTGTAAACCTATTCGAATAGCCGTGTCCACGGTTACGGACGGTTGGAAAGGCCATACAGTTTCCAATGTTAGAGTTTGAACATGTTGATGATATGAAGGGTGAATGGTGACTTGAGTATATTGAAAACACAACAGAGTTGTGGGAATGACACTAATATTCCCACTTGAGTTAGTTAGCACATGAATAAGTCTTTAGCAAATACTTGCGAACTAAAATTGGCTTTATGCAAAGAAACTAGAGCTTAGCACCCCCTACTAGAAATGTTAGCACTTACACTAGTATTAGTTTGCGAGTACATAAAGTACTCACGGCTGTGTCCCTGGCTATTCAAATGGCCAGACTATGAAGAGGAGCAGCGACGAGGAGGACGGTCAGCAGGAAGTCTACAACAACTAGGAGTCTGCTAACGTCAAGCGTTGGCCTGTGGACTTTAGAGTCCTTGTATCTTACGCTTCCGCTATGAACTTGTGTTTGTTCGTTGATCAGTTCGTTGATCGTTAGATCAACTATTTGTGTAATATGGATCATGTGATTCCAATTTGTAAGACTTTATGGTTTGAAATGAATGATGACTGTGATACTTAACTATTATGTCTCGCAACAACAATATTCTGGGATTGCGAGGTATGGCATAATAGGCATCCGGACTTAAAAATCCGGGTGTTGACAAGTTGGTATCAGAGCCATTGTTTGACCTTAGGAGACCCTAGTTTAGAATGGACGTCCTGAAAAATTTAGTTTCAAAAAGGAATGAAGTATTTCTGAAAAATTAAGTCTTTGCCTTCTCTTTAAAGTTCTTTGAAAAATAAGAAGTCATGTTCTTCCTTAAGAAATATACCTAAAATTTTGCCACACTTGTTCACTTCTCTAACTTAATCCTTCACTTCACTTTCAGATGGAGCCCGTGAACACGAAGTTTTACCAGCTCGGGAATGGGGGAAGCTTGATCTTCGAGCACGACCTCAACGCCCTGTCCGACCACCTTGATCGCCCGCACCCGGAGTTCCACGGAGCCCAGATCTTTGACCAGCCAGGAGGCGAACTGCAGTGGATCATCACTGCGGACTTGAGGGGCAAGATGGAGCCTCCCACTTCTGAGAGGATTCTCTTCTCCTTCATGGAGAGCAACTGGCTGGACGGACTTGCCCGCGCCCTTCAGGAGGGACTCGCACGCTTGTGCGGGATGAGCGGGGAGGCACTCAAGCACCCTCGCTTTTCTCACCTCGCGAGGCGTAACTCTGCTGGAGAACCCATGGACATGCAGCCTCACCCCGAGCTGAAACACCATGTGGACCATCTGGATTTCATGCTGTACCACACTCAGCAGGATCTGGACAACGCGCGCAGCTACGCCAACCAGACCCACCTTGCACTGACTGAGCACGCAGATGCTATCAAGATGATGTCAAAGGACCGCAAGACGCTCCGCCGGCAGAAGGCCAAGAAGGACGCTACCATTGCGCGTCTTCGCGCAAAGATAGCTTCACTGGAGGCCACCGTCAAGGCCCAGGAAGACCAGCTGAAGGAGATGGAAGAAGATGGAGAAGACATTCAGGGAGGAAGCGACTTCCTGAGTGACGACAACGACTTCGAGGATGATGAGAACACCGAGGGAGAAGACTACGACTTTCTGGACGACGGAGAGGACGACCACACCCCCCTCGATGTGGACGACGATGAGGAAGAGTAGTTTTCACTTATGCACTATCGTAGGTGTGAGTTGTATCCCGCCCCATGTATCGTAGCTTGGAGAAGAAGGGTTCTTAAAACCCTTAAGTGTGTTAGTTTGTAATGTGTGATGCTTGTTATGAATGAATGAATGTTTGTGCCATCATGAAAAGTTTTCAAGTTTTAAGTTTAAAACTTACCCAAAATAAGCCATAGAAAATTCCCTCTTATCTCATGATCTATCTACTGTTCAGATGGCTCACCGCAACGCGAACTCGGATGCTATGATGCAAGCTGCAGACCACGATGGCGACAGGGAGACCGAGCTGAACGTCAAGCCAGCCGCGCAGCACTGCAGCAACTAGCCAACAACCAGCAGGGCCATGGACACCATGACCATCCAGGATCCAAACTCAAGAATTTCCAAAACACCAACCCACCTGTTTTCAGCAAGACTGAAGAGCCCTTAGATGCGATGATTGGCTGCAAACAATGGAAAATAACCTGGAAGTAGCTGGAGTGGATGAGAATGAGAAAGTGCTGTTTGCTACGCACTACTTAGCAGGACCAGCAAGAGCTTGGTGGACCAGCGCCCGTGCATTAAAGGACAGATGATGACTTGGGCTGACTTTAAGCTCAAGTTTAGCAAGTACCATGTACCACCAGGCTTGATCAAGAAGATGAGGGATGAATTCCGGGGAACTGAAGCAAGGCCGAATGTCGGTGGTAGAATACCGCGACAGTTCCTCACCCTGTCAAGGTACGCCCCGATGAAACCGACACCAATGAGAAAAGGAAGGAGAGATTCTGAACGGCCCATGACGAGATGCGACGTAATGGTCAACATCCCCTTTGCCGACCTTGAAGCCCTAGTGGATTCTTCCATTCAAATGGAAGGCAAGTTGCACCAGGCCAATGAAAACGCAAGCGCCGCATGATGAACCGAGTGGGCCCAGCAATGCCCCAAGATATCGCCCTAGCTCAAGCGGTGGTTTTGCCCCCAGAACCAACAAGCCCAGAACCAAGTGTCGCGCCCCGGTTTCAGAACCGGAGCGGAGGAAACCCAAGGCCGGAGGCCCCCACCACAACAACAACCCCAACTCCTATGTGCACCACAACAGCAACTTCAACCGCGCTCCGCCGCGAGCCCCAACACCAACAACAACAACACCAACACTGCACCAAGGACCGGAAGCAATGCTATTCCGGTTGGAACCAAGGACAAATCCACAATCACCTGCTATGAATGTGGAGTTGTGGGACACTTCTCCAATGAGTGCCCCAAAAGGCTGGCCAAGCTCGTCGGCAACACCGCTGCACCTGCTCAGCAGCGATGCCGTGTCTCCACCGGCAAGAAGTTCGCCCCCAACAACCCGCACAACCGCGGAGGTCGCCTCTACCACATGAACGCCGAGGAAGCCAGGAAGCCCAGATGTGGTGCTGGGTATGTTCTCTGTTAACTCAATACCAGCAAGAGTGTTGTTTGATTCGAGCATCACATTCATTTGTTATGAAGATTTTGTGAGCACTAGTAAGATTCAACCAATCAGCTTGAAACATGTCATGATAGTTCAAATACCCGGATCAACAACTAAAGCTAGAAAATTTTGCAAAGAAGTACCCATCAGAATTCAAGAAATAATGTTTTTCGCAAACTTAATCGTTCGGGAACAAAAGGATTGGAAGTAGTACTAGGTATGGATTGGATGGCGAAACATCATGGATTGATAGACTGTGCCAAGAAGGCCATCACCATGACTAGTAGCACCGGAATAACAATAGAACATGTGTCTGAGAAACTACCCAGAAATTTCACTTGCAACCAAGGAGTAGCCAAACCAACTCTGGATCAGATCAGGGTCGTCTGTCGATACGTGATGTGTTTCCGGATGATCTACCGGTATGCCCCGGATCGGGATATCGAGTTTATCATCGAGTTAATTCCTGGAACAGGACCTATAGCCCAGAGAGCCTATAGCATGAACCCGGCAGAATTAATAGAGTGAAGAAGCAATGGATGATATGTTACACAAAGGTCCGATTCGACCAAGTGCGTCGCCTTGGAGATCACCAGTTTATTTGTGGATAAGAAAGATGGTGCCAATCGGTTATGTACGGATTATCGTAAACTTAACGATGTCACCATCAAAAACAAATACCCCTTGCCAAAGATAGAAGACCTGTTTGACCAGCTAGCCGGTGCCACCGTATTCTCCAAGATTGACCTTAGGACGGGTTACCATCAATGAAGATTCGTGCCACGGATATCCCAAAGACTGCTTTCACCACCGATATGGACTGTATGAGTACAATGTCATGTCATTTGGATTAACCAATGCCCCTGCCTATTTCATGAACCTCATGAACAAGGTCTTCATGAACTTTTTGGATAAGTTTGTCGTTGTTTTCATCGATGACATTCTTATCTACTCCAAAACCGAAGAGGAACATGAACAACACTGGAAATAATCCTAGAAACCCTGAGGCAGCACAAGTTATATGCCAAGTTCAGCAAGTGTGAGTTTTGGTTGAAGGAGGTAGGATTCCTGGGACATATCTTGTCCGCAGGAGGAATTGCTGTAGATCCCGCCAAGATCAAGACCGTCACAGAATGGAAAGCCCCAACCACAGACCGAGGTCCGCGCATTCCTCGGATTAGCGGGATATTACCGCCGATTCGTTGAAGGATTTTCCAGCATAGCCCGACCCATGACACAACTGCTGAAGAAGGACAAGAAGTTTGAATGGATTGCCAAATGTGAAGAAAGTTTCCAACAGCTCAAGAGCAGATTGACCACGCCCCAATACGATCATGCCGGATATCACCAAGCCATTTGATGTCTATTGTGATGCATCCAAGATTGGTCTTGGATGTGCTGATGCAAGAAGGCAAAGTGATATCATACCTGTCCCGGCAACTAAAGCATGAACAGAACTACCCAACCCATGACCTCGAACTCGCAGCCGTAGTGTTAGCCCTGAAAGTTTGGCGTCATTACCTCATGGGTAATCGATGCGAGATCTATTCGGATCACAAGAGCCTGAAGTACATCTTCACCCAGAAGGAGCTGAACATGAGGCAACGCAGATGGTTAGAGCTGATCAAGGATTATGATATGGAAATCCACTATCACCCGGGAAGGCCAATGTAGTAGCAGATGCCCTGAGTAGACGCCTTGTCATTAAACTCCATGATAGCAAAGGAACAGCCCAGCCTATACCAAGAGTTTGAGCATTTCAGAATGGAACTAGTTAGCGAAGGATACCTAGCCAGCATAGAACTGCAGCCTACTTTGATAGGACAGATCAAAGAAGCCCGAAGGAAGTGCCGGCATTGACGGAATCAGTCGATAGGCGCGGGGCACCAGGATTCACCATAGATGAAGAAGGAGTACTTTGGTACAACGGTCGCCTGTGTGTACCGTCAGTTCAAGTGAAGCAAGTCATATGAAGGAAGCTCACGACACCCGTATTCCATTCACCCCGGAGGAACCAAGATGTACCAAGACCTGAAGGAACAATTTGGCACGGAATGAAGCGAGAGATAGGAAGTTACATCGCCAAGTGTGATATCTGTCAACGAGTCAAGGCGAACATCAACGACCCGCAGGATGTTGCAACCCCCAGATTCCTGAGTGGAAATGGGATGTCGGTATGGACTTTATCAGGATTGCCCAAATCTAGCAGAGGAAATGACTCCATTTGGGTTGTCATTGATAGGTTGACCAAGGTTGCACACTTCATCCCTGTCAAGACCACATACCAAGGCCCAAAGTTAGCCGAGTTATACATCTCAAGGATAGTCGCCCCACGGAACCTCGAAGTCAATTGTGTCGATAGAGGATCACGTTCACCTCAAGATTCGAAAGTGCATGAAGGACTAGGAACCCCCTGAATTCAGACAGCTTATCACCCGCAGATCGAGTACGACCGGAGCAGTCTTGGAATCCAAGTGGAGCCCATATGCAGAATTCTCGTACAACAACAGATTATCAAGCCGCCTGATGGCCCCCTTTGCCCTGTACGGAAGGAAATGCCGTACCCCTTTGAACTGGTCGAAGTCGGAGAAAGCCAAGTTTTTGGACCAGATGTTCTTCGAGAAGCCGAGGAGAAGGTGCACAAGATCCGCGAGTACCTCAAGACTGCACAATCCCGACAGAAGAGCTACGCGACAAAAGACGCCGAGAGATGACCTTTGAGATTGGAGATTTCGTCTACCTCAAGGTGTCACCCCTCAAGGGAATGCGAGGTTCCGCTGAAAGGAAAACTCGCGCCCGATATGTCGGACCCTTCAAAGTTCGAGTCGCCGAGGCGAAGTGTCCTATCAATGGAACTACCTGAAGAAATGGCAGCCGTACACAATGTGTTTCACATCTCACTGCTCCGGAAGTGCCTTGAAGTACCGGAGAAGACTGAAGTATTCAAGAATATAGATCATCGTTCGGTGGATATCAACACAGACTTGACATACCGCGAAGTACCTATTCGCATCCTGGAGGAAGCATACAGAACCACCCGCACCAGGAGTATCAAGTTCTTGAAGATTCAGTGGAGCAATCACACTGAAGACGAAGCCACTTGGGAACGCGAAGAAGACATGAAGAAAGAATACCCCGATCTCTTTAGTACCTAGTTTTCTCTCGATCTCGGGACGAGATCTTTTGTAAGGGGGAAGGGTTTGTAACATCCCAAATCTCAATAAAATGGACAAGAGAGGAATTCAAGAACTCAAAAATCAGAGTTAACAAAAACTTTTTTCATCATATAGGACTATGCATATTAGCTCACCTTATTAATTCATTTGAGTGTGCTTTTGCCATGATGCTTGTTTATGTGTTACCCTCATTCCAAAAACCCTAGCAATGATCACTTGATCACCCAAGTCAAATAAAAATGAAATAGAAAAGAAATTCTAAAAACCCACTTCACACACACATAAGGCTTAGGCCATTTTTACAATTCTTTGATCTAGGCCAATTTGGTTTGCACCATCACTTGTAAATGGTTACAAAACACTCATTAACCCCTTACAAATCAAGCCAACTCAATTCAAAACAAATTTGAAGCAAATATGAGCTCACATATGATTATGGTCATATGTGCCATTTTTACCCTGATGCTCACTTTGAGCCCCTGGTTTTCCACTTTTCACTTCTACACTTGGTCAAACCTTTTCACCTCATCCAAGACAACATCAAGCACTCCAACTTTGCCCAAAACCATCACCCCAAATCCTTTACCAATTTCAAATGAGAAGCATGCAAAGTTGGAACAAAATCACTTATGCAAGATCACATGCAAAATGATTTTTTGCAAATCAATTCCATTTTGAACCCCACCACCACCAATATGCTACATTTAATATATGTTTGCAAACCACCAAAAATAATTTCAAAATTTAAAAATTATTTTCTTTCGGCCATTTGGTCGAACACCTTGTGGGCAGTGGAGAAGATTGAGCCCATACTGGTTTTTGAGACGACCAAGTCCAAGCTCTGGCCCTCCTCAGATGCCCTGGCACCCCCTCTCACCCCTCAGCACCAGTAGCACCACTTGCACTAAACCTTGTGTGATCAAATCATCAAAATCTGGCCATGCCGTGGCATGGCAATGCCACCCTCATGCCACCCTCATCTCTGTCCAACCCTGGACCCAACCACCATGTCTGGCCACTCCTTCTCACCTCACTGAGTCAGCCCGTGCCCTCCCGTGGTCAAACCAACGCGTGCACACGCCAGCATCTGCGCGCCCAGACGCGCCCAGCACATGCCAGGATCGGCATGGACGCGCGCCAGGACGCCCCTGGACGCGCCAGAGCGCCGTCGTGCCCCATCAACCCTGACCTCTCCCTCGCTCACCCCAGGCACACATCGCGTCGCCGTGGTACCCTCTACCCCCAGACACGACCCCCTGGACGCGCTCGCCCTGTAGCCGTCGTCACCGTCGACGCGACTCGCCGCAGACCTGCAAGCTTCCATCAAGCGCGCCAGCACCACAGAGCCTCTGCCGCGCCACGATCACGCTCGTCGTCATCCTCAGAGCAGCAGCAACCCAGCGCACCCATGCCTTGCCCCTTGACGCCCTTGGAACGCCGGCGCCATCAACGACTGCCGCTCCGCCCACGGCCACCTCCCACTGCTATAAATTGAGGACTCCTCCACTCAATCCGAGCACGCAAATCACTTCCCCTCCTCTCCCAGCTTCTCCTCGCCACCTCAATTCCACCAATTAGTCGCCGGAGGCCTCCAATCGCAAGCTCGCCGCCGCCGCAGCCGGAGTTCGCCGGAGCAGGAGGCCACCCCAGGAAGCGCCGCTGCTACCGGGGGATCCTCGTCCTCGACAACGACGCGGCGCACCTCTCCGACGACCGCCGGTGCCCGACGCGTCCTCCGACCCCCTACTGCCGCCGCCGGTGAGTCCCTCGCTCGTCGTCGACGACGACGCGTCTCGGCCGTGCGATCGCGTTCTAATCGCACGGCTCCCTCTCCCCGTACCGCTTCGGGCGCTATAGCCCACTGACGGTGGCCCCCGCCCGTCGGACGGCCTGCTCGCTGGACGCGAAGTGGGCCGGCCCAACTTCTTTTCTCTCTGCAGCCCAGCTAGTTTTCCCGCGCGAGCCCACCAGTTTAAATTCGAATTTTCCAGAATAAATAGAATATGCAATCTGATGCTAACTTTGAAATTTAATAGAGACAAATCTACTCAGCCAAATTTTACGAACTTTATATATTTGGAAACCTTAGGAATTTATCTATACAATGCCACTGGATTGAACCCTAGATCTATTATAGAATTTAAATGAGAAAATAATCAAGGCAGGGACTTTTCTGCATTAGAATAATTATTAAAAATCAACCACACATGTTTTTAAGTTAATTCCAACTCCTATAATTCACATTTCACTTATACTAATTGTTTCTACAAAAATATGCCATGCTTACTGTGTATGATCATGGCCTAGTTAAATTAAAGGACTATATGACTATTTCTAGTCAAAACTATTGTCCCAAAATATTAATAAATCATATGGGATTATTTTCTTCCATTTAAATCTAGTCATGAACAATCCAATATGAGGTGAAGACTCTGGTCATAAAAATATCATATGGTTTGTTGATGATATTAAATCTTTACCATGCTAAGATTAAATTGTATAAAGTGCTACACCCCATTTAAATCATTTTCTTAAATGATGAGTATGAAGAGGTTGACTTTGGTCAACCTAGGTCATATATTATTCATGAGAGAAATTAAATCTTAATAAAATAATGAGAGGAAATTATTTCTAGAAGTAATTTAAAATGACACCTAAATTAATATGAGAGGAAATTATTTTTCTTAAATGATAAGAAGAACACATCCACCAACTAAATAATAATGTGTGATGCTAGTTTAAGGTGTGTAAATCATGAGTGTGACTAGTTAGTAAATTTGTTTGGTATGATGATTGTGTACCCCGTATTCGTATTTTAGACGCTAGTACCGAGGAGTATCCAGAGGAGGAGGAGGTCTACTGTCAAGGACAAGAAGACCACTTTGACCAGTTTCCCAACCAAGGCAAGATAATACTCTTGCAAAGTGCTAGCTCATCATGAGCCAAGCACCACCCATTTACTTTATGTTATAAGCCTATCTCCCAGTTTTAATTCCAAGTTTTACTTACTGTTATTTTTGTACTGTTGATTCATAATTCAATAGGGTTAATGTTAGATTAGTACAAGAGTATCAAAGTTAGCCTAGACGCAAAGCAAAGTACTTAGCACCCCTCATCCTTAGATGCTAGTGCTGAATTAAAAATGACTACTCTAGATGGGAACATGTGTGGTGAAATAATGATGATAAAGATTATGAAATGACTTTTGAAGGTGAATTTGGCCAAGAGAAGATAGTGATTTTTGATTAAAAACTAATATTGGTTTGGATGCGATACCTTTCCAATTATTGAGTACCCCCACAATACCTGATTATGGGTAAGGGTTTAACTAGAAGTTTATGTATCTTAGTATGAGTTCCCTCTGAACACACATCATAGGGGTTATGCCGAGGCTGCCTCCGTTGTTGAGAAATGATGTGAATTGAAGTGAATTGTACGGCCAAGCCCTGTGCAGTTCCCAGGTTGACAGTTGGTCTTCAGGGAGGCCAAGCTCATGGGGAGAGGTGCTCATACTAGGGTTAGTAAATGAAAGGTTACGGTTGATGATCCGCGTACTGTGTTACGATGATTCGGGGAAATCCCGACGGATGAAATCAAATGTTGTGGCACAAGTGTGCAACCTCAGAGTGTAAACCTATTCGAATAGCCGTGTCCACGGTTACGGACGGTTGGAAAGGCCATACAGTTTCCAATGTTAGAGTTTGAACATGTTGATGATATGAAGGGTGAATGGTGACTTGAGTATATTGAAAACACAACAGAGTTGTGGGAATGACACTAATATTCCCACTTGAGTTAGTTAGCACATGAATAAGTCTTTAGCAAATACTTGCGAACTAAAATTGGCTTTATGCAAAGAAACTAGAGCTTAGCACCCCTACTAGAAATGTTAGCACTTACACTAGTATTAGTTTGCGAGTACATAAAGTACTCACGGCTGTGTCCCTGGCTATTCAAATGGCCGACTATGAAGAGGAGCAGCAGTGAGGAGGACGGTCAGCAGGAAGTCTACAACAACTAGGAGTCAGCTAACGTCAAGCGTTGGCATGTGGACTTTAGAGTCCTTGTATCTTACGCTTCCGCTATGAACTTGTGTTTGTTCGTTGATCAGTTCGTTGATCGTTAGATCAACTATTTGTGTAATATGGATCATGTGATTCCAATTTGTAAGACTTTATGGTTTGAAATGAATGATGACTGTGATACTTAACTATTATGTCTCGCAACAACAATATTCCTGGGATTGCGAGGTATGGCATAATAGGCATCCGGACTTAAAAATCCGGGCGTTGACAACATCCATACCGGGACAACATAAACAACAGATAATGGACTCCTCTTTTAATGCTTAAGCATTCAACAACAGTTAATATTCTCATAAGAGATTGAGGTTGTATGTCCAAAACTGAAACTTCCACCATGATACATGGCTTTAGTTAGCGGCCCAATGTTCTTCTCTAACATATGCATACTCAAACCATTTGATCATGAAATCGCACTTAAGACAAGACGAACATGCATAGCATCTCACATGATATCCAACAAACATAAAGTTGATGGCGTCCCCGAAACATGGTTACCGCTCAACAAACAACTTATAAGAATTAAGACACATAACTACATATTCATCACCACAATAGTTTTTAAGCTATTTGTCCCATGAGCTATATATTGTAAAGGTAAAGGAATGAAATTTTAAAGGTAGCACTCAAGTAATTTACGTTGGAATGGCGAAATACCACATAGTAGGTAGATATGGTGGACACAAATGGCATGGGTTTTGGCTCAAGGTGTTTGGATGCACAAGAAGCATTTCCTCTCAGTACAAGGTTTGGGCTAGCAAGGTTGTTTGAAGCAAACACAAGTATGAACAGGTACAGCAAAACTCACACAAGGACATATTTCAAACATTATAAGGCTCTACACTGTCTTCCTTGTTGTTCAAACACTTTACCCGAAAATATCTTGACTTAGAGAGACCAATCATGCAAACCAAATTAAACAAGCTCTACGGTAGTTCTTCATTAATAGATTAAACTACATGATGCAAGAGCTTAAACATGATCTATGAGAGCTCAAACAATTTCCAAATTACCAAACCATATGCAGCATTTTCCGATTCTAACCAATAGCAATTTAACGAAGCAATTTCAGACTTCGCCATGAACATTAAAGCACAACTAAGAACACAAGTGTTTCATATGAAAAAGCGGAGCGTAATATATCCAATATAAGAATGGTGGGATCCAACTTTATTCAAAAATAAAACAAAAATAAAAGCAAACCGACGCTCCAAGTAAAGAACATAGGATGTGATGGAATAAAAATATAGTTTCACTAGAAGTGACCTGATAATGTTGTCGATGAAGAAGGGGATGCCTTGGGCATCCCCAAGCTTAGATGCTTGAGTCTTCTTAAAATATGCAGGGATGAACCACCAGGGCATCCCCAAGCTTAGACCTTTCACTCTTCTTGATCATAGTATATCATCATCTTCTCTTGACCCTTGAAAACTCCTTCACACAAACTTCAAGCAAACTCATTAGAGGGTTAGTGTATAACCAAAATTCACACATTCAGAGGTGACACAATCATTCTTAACACTTCTGGACATTGCACAAATCTTCTGAAAGTTAATGGAACAAAGAAACTCATTCAACATAGCAAAAGCGGCAATGCGAAATAAAAGACAGAATCTGTCAAAAACAGAACAGTCCATAAAGATGAATCTGGAAGGGGCACTTAATTTGCTCAAATGGAAAAACTCAAAACTAACGAAAGTTGCGTACATATATGAGGATCATGTTCGTAAATTTTCAGATTTTTTCGATTTTTTTCCAGAGACTTCTCGAGAATTCGTGACAGAAAGAATGTTGTTTCTGTGATCCAAATCTATCATCAACTTTAACATAGAAACTACTTGGCACAAAAACATGATAAGGAGAGGTTCTACAGTGTAAACAACTTACAAGACTCAACAATATAGTAAATAAAATGAAACTTGGGTTATCTCCCAAAAATGCTTCTTAACGCTTCATTGGCGCAGAAAGTCAATCAGATCATCAAGAGGATCAACATCATTGTTCTAATAATAGAATCAAAAGGCAACTTCATTCTCTTTCTAGGGAAGTGTTCCATACCTTCTTGATCATAGCTTGTTCTAATAACGCCTTCCATGAACAGTGGAGAAAAAAGCCGACACATGGAGCCTGGGTAGGATTAGGGCGCGTGCTGGCCGTCGGTCGCCCGATGCGGGGCGGAAAATCGGTTGTAGGCCTGTCGTTGGATTTGACTATTTGACACGTTCATCCGTCTGATTCGTCGTGCAGGAGACGTCTCTTTCAGCCACGGAAACGTCGCTTTCGTGCTGCTTCAACGTCAGGTGTAGATCGGTGGAGCGTCCCGTGATGTTGCTGCGCGTGTGTGAGGGCTTGGTGTGAATCTCTCGCTTTTGAGACATTGCTACTAGCTTGCTTGCATGCATAGCTGTACACAGTACACAGTGAAATCTAGCTCCTAGGTGCTAGCTGATGCATGGCTCGCTGCTAGCTAGCTAGCTGGCACTGCGCTAAAAAAAACTTCATTGTTATTGTTTCATACAACTGCACAATATATTCTACGAGGAAATGTAAAATTACATTTAACTTTTGGCTAACAGCAGGATTTATTCAGAATTATTGTTGTAAATATATTAGTGAAATTGTTTACAACAATACCACCATAGCACTAGAATTGTTTGTTGTCGTTGAAATCATTGTTTACTATTGTTGTAAACACCTAACTTTTTGTAGGAATTGTTTTTAGTAACGGTTGTAAATATATTAGTGATTTGTTCGATATTTTGTCATAGGGAATTAGTAGCATTAGAATTGTTTTTTTGGTTGAAATCATTGTTTACTATTGTTGTAAACATCTAACTTTTTGTAGGATTTATTCATAATTATTGTTGTAAATATTTTTGTGATTTGTTGTAAAGATATTTTTGACACATGAAAATAGTGTATTCAATTTTTAAATCATTGTTTACTATTATTGTAAACACCTAACATTTTTGTAGGTTTTATTCGAATTGTTGTTGTAAATAATTTCGTGATTTGTTGTAAAGATATTTTTGAGACATGGAATTAGTGTATTCGATTTTTAAATCATTGTTTACTATTTTTGTAAACACCTAACTTCTTGTAGGATTTATTCATAATTATTGTTGTAAATATTTTCGTGATTTGTTGTAAAATATTTTTGACACATGAAATTAGTAGTATTATATTTTTAAAAAAAATCATTGTTAACTATTGTTGTAAACACCTAACTTTTTGCAGGATTTGTTTATAATTATTGTTGTAAAGATATTTTTACGCAGATAATCTTTAGTCCTAAAGTTGTTGCTGTGTTTAATAAAATTGTTGTTTCACAACAATTGTAACAAACACCTATGATAGTTTCACATCTCGTGCGTGCTTTCACAACAAAACACACATAAGTTTGTAGCAATTTGGGCACAAATGCACCATCTGAAATCCGCAAAATTCTAATCTTTTGCTGGAGCACCAACCTCGCCGAATCGGGCTCCCAACGTCTAATCCGGCACGCCAAACCCTTTTCTGAGTTAGATCAAAACATTGTTTCGGCATACGCCAAGAATCATTGGCATCTCGCTCGATTTTTGCACCGCAAATAGAGAAATAAAACGGTGCATGGCTAGTTAAGTGTCACACTAGTGTTTCTTTAGCTACACAAGTTCTAGCCTATCACGTCATGTGGTCATATATTTTTTTTCAGCATGTACAGTACATAACAGCTAGCAACTAGCAAGCTATCGATCACATACTACGTACTCGCATGGTCAGGAGTACATCTAGTCAGGAGAGAGAGAGCGCCGAAAGCAGTATGCAGAAGAAAAGTAGCTAGCTGCAGGCATGTAGTAGGTGGGGACCACAGAGAAAAATGACACGCGCGAACGAAAGCCACATCGCGCGGGGCGCTGGCCGGACGACCGATCTTTTGCGTTGGATCGGTGGGCAGATGACAAGCATTTTCCTAGGATTAGTGCGTGGCCATCTACAGTTTAGTTTGCCCTAACAAATGCTTCCTTAATCTAGCCATTTTGCTAAGTAATTCAAGGTGTTCTGGCGTCGGAGCCCGGGCAGCCGTCCGGGCATGTCGGGCTAAAGCTCAGCCACTGTTCATGAACCCTTTTTTGCTGGGTGAATTTTGTGTCTAAAGTTAGTGATATTTTTTTGCTTGCGGTCACCGAACAGCTAATTTGACCCCAAACTGCGAGTAGTTTCATGGTATTTTTTCACACATGTTTTCATGTACTAAGGAATTGGAAATACTAGTAGAAAAATAAACAACTATCAAGCTTTTTTGTAATAATGTTTTGTGTAGTGCTTGTTTGTAATATGCAATTTTGTTATTCTCATGATAAGTCATCATCTCATTTTTTTCAGCTATCATCTGTGATCGTAATGAATAATGTGAGATTTTTTTGCTTTTGGCAATATCCCAGTTTATGCATTTCTTTGTAATGTTTGCAGTTTATTTCATGTCTTCTTGCACACCATGGCATTGCGTGCAACCTTTTTTTATTGAGCCATGTAAACACTCCTAATACTGAACCCGCAAATCTGACGGACGCATTGCAGCACGAAACATATGTAGACACACACACTAGGTTTATTGCATCTATAGCGGTTCAACCTATTTCGTAGCCTGCATATATAAATGAGTTTGTGTCCTTCCCTTTTGTCCGTTACGGCCGGGGGAAAACCTAGCGGCCAGATGTATCCACAACTATAGCTATTTCATTTTTCAGTCCCTTTTTATTGTCTAACTGGCTATTTTTATCTTGATGGCTTGTCTGTTAGTTTGCAGTTTTATTATATGTATTGTCGCATACCCTTTTTTGTGTATTGTAATGTTCAATTTCCTCTCTTTATACCCTCACTGCAGCTAACATTTCATTTGCCAGAAAGATTTGTACATCTTCAGTAATTTATTTCTAATGTTCTGCATTGATGTCTTCTGCGTCAACACTGCCAATGTTTTTCTTTGTGGACGCTTCATCATGGTATCTGTCAGACATAGCCTTTTTTTCTCAAGTGTGTGTAGCCGATGTTTTGTATGTGTGCTTGCAATTGTCTATAGTCCCACCAGCATGAACCTGCATTCATTTATATGTTGTTATTTTCATTTTGTAGT
The DNA here is from genome assembly GCA_030979885.1 of Lolium multiflorum. Taxonomy (NCBI): domain Eukaryota; kingdom Viridiplantae; phylum Streptophyta; class Magnoliopsida; order Poales; family Poaceae; genus Lolium; species Lolium multiflorum. The sequence continues at coordinate 269,837,073 of CM061748.1, read as the reverse complement.
AATGTACTATATGCATCAGTATTTTTACTAAAAAATCATGTTCACTATTTTTTTACCTGGTCTAGCTCCATGTTGTTAACATGCTTATATCCCATGGACTATCATCATCTCCTCCAATAAATGTAGAAGTTGATTCTTGATTTGTTAGATCACCAAGCAGCAAACCCGTGTACGAGTATCCTTCGTGCAATAATAACATAGAAATTGTGATATTTATTTCCTATTTAGTTGTAATTAAAACATCAATCATGTATTTATTTTATCTTTGAAGATGTCTTGTTGCATACCTGCGTGGAGAAGTCGTCTTGAATATCAAGTGTTTTTGGAAATAATTTTTAGTATTTCCTTGAATCAGTATGCAGCACAATATTATTTAATTTTGAATTAGCGAGTAATTGTAAAACATGTAAACCATCATCACATAACATAATCTTGTTTTTAATAGCATTGACAACAGAATTACTTAAATCTTGAATATTTATTCATTCTTTGTCTTTGTTCTTTCATTTTCTTTGTGTCGCATTCTCTGTCTATGTATAAATCGTCAGTCAATATTCCTCATTGCTTTAGCTTTTAGTTATAGATTTCTGTCTTTCTCTCCTTATCACTCTCTCTATCATTCTTCATTCTCTTCGTGTCATTTATCTCTTTTATTTTAATCTCTCATTTACTTGCTATAATTCTCTCAGTTAATCTCAATCATTTATCTCATTTATTTATGTCTCTCATTTCTTTCTTTTTATTTCCATCTCTCATTCTCTCTAATCGATTCTCATTTCTTTCGTCTCATTTCTCTCTTTCTTTCGTCTCTCTTAAATTATCATTTTTCTCATTATCTTGTTCTCATTCATCATTGTTTTTGAGTAATCTCTTAATTCTCTATCACTCTTTCTTCAGTCTCAGTATTTGTTCTCATTCTCCGTCTCTCGGTTTAATCTCTAGCTATTTTGAGTCCCTCAATCTATCAGCCCTTGTATGTCTTATTTATTCATTTATATCAGTCACCTCTGTCCTCGGTCATTATTTTTTATTAATCTCTCATTATCTCAGCTTGGGCCTCTCATTCTCTCTTTCTCTCAGCCGTGTATTTTTCTTAGTTTTAATTCTCTCAATTTCTCATTACCTCAGCTTGGGCCTCTCATTCATTCTTTCTTCATTTTTTGGTTATCTTTCTCGGTCTTTCAGTCTCCGGTCGATCTATATACTTCATTGTTTTTGAGTAATCTTCTCAATTCTCTGTAACTCTTTCTTCAGTTTCAGTATTTGTTCTCAACCGATTCTGCATGCACGTGTACTAGATATAAAAAGTTTGTTAGCGATTATGAGTTGAATGCTAGTGACAGGATTAGGTTTGATTTCAATAACGCGCCTGAACTTTTTGGTGTAATCCCTGAAGCAAGAGATGTAGATGAAAAGCACTGAGTTGAGGGTAGCTGTCTTTTTTTGTGTTTATACATGTTCATTCTTTTCTGCCCATGTATCTGTGCTTGATCTAATTAAGGACCTTTGATAAATGTTCTGTAGATTCTTTTATGCATTTTTAGTAAATTTATAACAAAATTAATACCTGTTCCCTCCTTTATGAGATTATATATATATGAATGTTTCTTTAAGTTTCTCTCCAAGTTGCTCTCCGACTCTATACCCAGAAGTTGCGTTCTGTCCTTTTTTTACCCGCCATTTCCTTTTCAAGCTTATGTTCGGTGAAGAGGTGCAATCAGTTTTTGTTCGACTGCCATGTCCTTCATGTTTTTGCCGTTGGGCAAAGATAATCTAATTCCAGACTTGCAGTACATACTTGATCAAAGAGGGGTTTCAGTCAGATATAAGAGTTGTCAGTTTCAGTAAACTTTTCTATTTATCTCAGGTGTGCTGAAGTCTCTTAGCTTTGTTAGTTGCTTCGTCAGTGGTCAGTTATTCTTAGTTATATCAGTTTTTGCAGTGTAATTATTAGTTCATAGAAAACTATGCTCAGTGTCGCAAGCTCAGTCAAAGGATTTTGGTGCACACGTAAAGCACGTTCTTTTTGGCTTAGCCACTCAAAGAACATTAGTTTCAGTACATGTATCTTGCACTAACAAGTTATTGTGAGTTGGTTGTTACTACATTCACAAGGATAGTAGATATAGTTTGCATTTTTTTGAAGTGTCTTTTCTACTGCATAAGTGATTTGTAGCATGTACTCCACACTATCCAAGCTGATTATGCCATCTACTTTCACGAGGATAGTTTTTTCAGTTTTGAAAGACCATTTTTGTTTGAGATCTCATGTGCTGAAGTCTATAGTTTGTTAGTAATCTTAGGTGCAGTGTAATTTTCAGTTCATGTACCTAGCTCTTTCTTCAATAGTTAGTTTAATTGGAGTTTTCATGCAATAAACAGCTAAAACTATCAATCATTTCTGTGCAGATCAAGACAATCAAGAAAGGCCACACACTTGAGTTTGTTAGTGATTTTAGGTGCAGTGTCATTTTCAGTTCATGTACCTAGCTCTTTCTTCAATAGTTAGTTTAATTGGAGTTTCCATGCAATAAACAGCTAAAACTATCAATCATTTATGTGCAGATCAAGACAATCAAGAAAGGCCACACACTTGATCAACATAGATGAAGAGAAGAGGCAGTGTCAAAGGAGAAGGTGGTGTGGCAGGTACATCTCTATGTTTTGCTTGGGGAAGATCCAGATGATTGCCAATCTGCGAATTCTTTCATATTGTTGCAGGTGTTCTCATTCCCATGAATCATGCATTCCTTTTTCTTCTGGATTTTTCTCCCTCTTTTTTTTTTGATCTGATATCCCGTCCCCCCTGTGTTATTTTTTTATGTTTCTGTGGGGAGGAAGAAGAAAAATGTTGACATGGAAGCAACAGAGGTCGAGAAAGTGTGGGCCCGTTTCATCTTCCTTTTGGCAGGTGGCCTGTAAGGCCCATAATTTCTGCCGGGTTCCTGTGTAAACTACCATGGGTGTGAAAACCTTGGTTTTTTTTAGTCACGGTTAGTTGTAAAAAAACAGGCGAATAAAACCGAATTGATTGGAACTGAGCGGAAATGGTCGATATACTGATCTGCGGAAATGGGGGACTGACCGGGAATGAAAATTACTAGAAGGGAAAAATATGACTTAGCCCAATTACGTTTTCATCTAGTTGATGGTTAGACAGTCTCACTTTAACTCTGTTTTGTGGAACAAATCTTTGCGGAGTGTCTCCGAGACACACCGTAAGAAAGGGTCCAAGAGGGTAAGAGATTGATTTGGGCTTCAGTCAACAAGTCAATTTAAATCAAATATAGTGTCCATTACAAGGTATGATAACCATGTGAGCATATTGCTGATACATTATATTTAATTTAAATTTTGATAGGAACTTTTAATTTTTCCACAACAACCGCACGAGCATTGTGCTAGTTCAGAAAAAAACATAGAAAACAGAATACAGATTCTTGCATAAACTACATCTTGCTGCCTCCCCAGCGACTTGGTCCCATCTCCTTGGCAAGATTCCGAAGCACGTACTTTAGGATCTTACCGGTGGATGTCTTGGGCAGCTCGGCGCGAAACACGACAGTCTTGGGAACCATATAGCCCGGCATGCGTTCCCGGGTCCATGCGATGACATCGGCCGCAGTCACCGCGCCCGCCACATTGTCCTTGAGGCTTACGAACGCGCACGGCGTCTCCCCCCAGAACTCGTCGGGGCGTGCCACCACCGCCGCCTCGTTCACCGCCGGGTGACCATAGAGAACGGACTCCACCTCGACGCTGCTGATGTTCTCCCCGCCGCTGATGATCACGTCCTTGGAGCGGTCGCGGATCTCCATGTACCCGTCCGGGTGCATGACGCCGACATCCCCCGTGTAGAACCAACCATCTTCCCGGATCGCTGCCCTGGTCGCGTCGACGTCGTCTAAGTAGCCAAGCATGACGGACCCGCCGCGGAGCACGACCTCGCCCATCGTGGCGCCGTCTCGCGGCACGCTTCTACCGGTTTCACTGTCGACGATGTCCACCTCTGTCATGCTCGGGGTGCGCACTCCCTGCCTAGCCTTGAGCCGTGCGCGCTCCGTCGCGGGGAGCTTGTCCCACTCCCCCTTCCAGGCGCACGACACCGCATGTCCCGCAGTCTCGGTCATCCCGTACCCGTGGCTGACCTCAAAGCCCATGGCCTCCGCGCGATGGAGCACCACTGCCGGCGGTGGCGCGCCAGCCGTCATGATCTGGACCTTCCCAGGGAGAAGCTTCCGCACGCCCTCAGGCGCGTTCGCCAGCATGTTGAGCACGACGGGCGCGCCGCAGAGGTGCGTGACCCCGCAGCGGGCGATGGTATCGTAGACCTCGGCAGCGTCGACACGGCGCAGGCAGACGTTGGTGCCGCCCACCACGGCCATCCCCCACGGGAAGCTCCACCCATTGGCGTGGAACATTGGCAGCGTCCACAGGATGGTTGGCCGCGGCGGCACCGCCCAGTCCACTAGCGAGCCGACGGTGACCAAGAAGATCCCACGATGGCAGTGCACGACTCCCTTGGGCGCAGCTGTCGTGCCAGATGTGTAGTTCAGTACCATCGGGTCCCACTCGCTCAAGGGCCGGACCCACGCGAACTCGGGGTCGCCCATCTCCAGGAGCCTTTCGTAGGTCATAATCGTGGTGGTAGGCGCTGGAAGAAAGTCTTTCTGGTGAGGGTCCTCGACGAGGACGACGCGTGGGGCTTGGTGCCCAGCTGGGAGGAGGCGGAGCGCGTCGTCGAGAAGCGGAACCATTGCCGGGTCGACGAAGACGAGCTTGGAGCCAGAGTGGCGGAGCAGGATGGCGACCGTGCGCGCGTCAAGGCGCGTGTTGATGCTGTGGAGCACGGCGCCGCTCATCGGCACGCCGAAGTGCGCCTCGTACATGGCCGGCACGTTCGGCAGCAGCACGGACACCTGGTTCAGTTCACGCCAGCGAAGCACACCAGATCAGTTCAATTCCACTCTCCGACGGCGAAGAACATGTACATACATGCCCCAGAGGAGAGGACTGCGTGAATCAATGGAGGTGAGGAACTTACGACGTCGCGGCGGGAGATGCCGAGGGAGACGAGGGCGGAGGCGAGGCGGAGACAGCGGCGGTATGTCTGGGACCAGGTGAAGGCGGCGCCGTGGTAGACGACGGAGGGGCAGTCGCCGAACACGGTGGCCGCGCGCTCCAGGAACCCCAGCGGCGTGAGCGGGCACGAGTTGGCCTTGTTAGCGCCGAGCTTCTCCATGGCCGTGCGTCGCGTGCCGCTCGTGCTCGTCTAAGCCTGGCTCTGCCTTTGTGTGCGCGAGTAGTGATCAGCATGCAGTGAGATATAGCATGTGTACCAACTTTCTGGTAGCATAGGACGATCCAGGGAAAAGTCAGATCGTCGACATATATAAAAAAGTAGACTTAGAGCATGTCTAACAGGGCCCCGTATTTCGCTGCCCCGTATAAGTCTCTTTTTTCGCCCCGTATCGAAAAACTGCAACATTTCGAGCCATTCCGTCTAGCAGACCCCGTATTCCGCCCCGTATTTTCAAAAATAAAAACCCCGGGAAGTTCATCTTCATTGATCATACTAGGGATTATACATACATATTGATCATACTACGGATCATAACTAAGCAAACCTACGTCTAGTCGTCAAGGATGACGTAGGGGATGAAGGCGATCTCGCCGCCTCCTCGCCTCCCGCGCCTCCCGCGCCTCCCGCGCCTCGAACTCCTCGACCTGAGCGATGGCCGCCGCCTCCTCCTCTGCCTCCGCCCGAGCTTTCTCGGCGGCATCCGCCTCGGATAAGGCGAGCGCACGGCGGTAGGCCGCCTCCTCTTCCGGCGCCTCCTCTTCCTCCTCGCCGCCTCCGCTTCCTCCGCCGCTGCTGCTGCCGATGGTCGCCGCCCATGCCGCCTTGGACGCGCGGTCGCGCTGCCACTCGGCGAGCCACTTCTCGAACGCTTCGCCGCTCATCGGCTTGAGCGGCGGGTCCTGCTTGTACCACCGCCCACCGGCGGCGTACTCCCGGAGCGGCTCCGGCACGTACGCGCCGGCGTACTTGCAGCCGCGCGACGGCTCCCGCGGCGGAGTACTTGCACTTCAGCGCCCACGCTTCCTCTACGGTGTCCGGCGAGCGGGATCGCTTCGATCCGCTCGCCGGCGAGGCCCTCTGCGGCGGCGGGAGTCCATCCTAGCTTTGGGGTGGAATGCGGCGCGGGGGAGCGGCTAATTGCTCGCCGGAGCAGGAGGAGGAGGAGGCGGCGGCGCGCGGCGGAGCTAGGGTTGCGAGCTCGCACCTGCGCCCACTATATGTACGGGGCGACGGGGCCGATTTCCTGGGCCCCGTATTCCGCCGAAATGGGGCGGCCCGAATACGGGGCCCGCTAGACGGCCCAAACCGCGCCTGCCCCGTATGTCGCCGGAATTTTACGGGGTGGGCGGGTTATACGGGGCCTGTTAGACCTGCTCTTAGACCGAAGCTCGGGGGTTAAGTACACTTCTTCATCGGCCTGCAAACTGGTGCTTTTTAGTTACAAGTTAGGTGTAACTAATTATTTTAATTACAAATAAGGTTGCAACCACGAAAAATATATCTAAATCGTTAGATTTGTTTAATAATCTATGCTAACTGTGAATTGTAAAATAGATTGCAACTAAGCCTGTGTTTGGTAGCAAAAAAATTAAATAATCTAAAAATACTACATTCAAAATTATTTTGGTTTTTAATACTTTGAGGTGTTTAGCTACAAGCCTACAACACAAAACTGCAGTTTCAATACTGCAGTATTTTCTCAGTATTAAAATATCAAATCCTAACCTCTTTTTAGAAACTGAGATTTGGGAGAAAAAGGAACTTCTTCACCTCGTTGTTGCTCGCTGCTCCTATGCTATTGTTGAACCTTAAGCAACATTGACTGCTGATATGCTAGCTTGGTGAACGACATTTGAATATGCTCTACAACATGGCATAAAGAAAACAAGAAATTGATGAACTATGCGGCAGTTGCACAATGCTAAAGAACAATTAGGATAAATCTAACAACCCCATCCTATTAAAAGAAATGAAAATCATGCTTAGTAATTTTGAGCCTTGGAAAGTGGACCAAGTGAGGTGCTTAAAGATGCTTGGCGGGAGAATCATGCCCATTGCTTTACTAATTAGCAGTAACCAAACAGGTACAAAGTATTCACAATACTTCAGAATATTGCGAACTGTCAAAACTGAAGTATCAAATGCGTACACGATACAATACTTTGATACTTCAGACTTTAAAATACTTTGCTACCAAACTTAGCATGCACTCGAGTAGACTGAGTTTTACGGACACCAAGAAAAAGTCAGACCGTGGCATGCGCCTGGTTGGTGGCCATTTTGTTTAGAAAAAAAACCTAATTGCACTTAACTAATTGGCAAGCAGTGTTACGTCACTTATTAGGTGAGGCAAAATAAAACCTGAGATCGCTATCCCAAACAACAAATTATTTAGACAAATAAACAGACTTTGCTAATTGAGGTGCCACTTCATTTGTAGTGGTTCTCGTTTCCATGAATTGTTGGTGAACTATTTATTCGACAACGTCGATAAACCTTTTTTTTTTTGCACGCACAAGCGACTCGGCCCGGCGAAATATTTAGCCCGTCGCCGTCACCGTCACCGGTGCGAGATGGAGACCCAAAAACCCACCAAACAGAGCCGAAATTTCAACGGCTTGAGTTATTTATGTTGGCACATGAGTACTGGTTTCGCGAATTTCACGCTTAAAAAATGAGCTCTCGCCATGTCGTCGCCTCCAGTCTTCCACCTACCCTTCCCACCGGCGTCGGGAGACTGAACTGGTGTAGGATGATTAGTTTCTGGATAGCTGAGTTCTTGATGTTGTATGAAAACTTCTTTTTTCAACGATTGTATCATTAGTACAACAATATTTCTTCATAGTTGGTGGAACATACTATTGAAATAAGCATTTTATGTCGTTTTGTTCTTTCCTCCATCCTATTAGGTAACGTTCTGATATGCCTCCGGTCAAACTATAAAAGCTTTGACACCATCCAATTAGGGTGACTTTTTCATATATGCCTCGGTCAGAATTTCAAAGTTTTGACAGTGGAGATTTTAAATACTCCCTCCATTCCAAATAGAGGTGCCATCATTTTACGTTTTTGTCTTTGACTAAAAATTAGTACTTTAAATATAGAAATATTATTAGTAAAAAAATTACAATCATCGGAAATTGTTTTTTTAATAAGAATCCAACGATAATAATTATGTTCAATATAATCAAAATTGTGTTGCTTACTTTTTTGTTCTAATTTGTCTTGGAATTTACATACGTCTTAGAGCATCTTCAACAGGCGCTCTATATAGGCCGCGCGCTATATTAACCGCCGATTTGTAGCGCGCGGAGGCAGAATCGCTCCTCCAGCAGGCTTGGCAAACAGCGCGGCGCTGTAAAAATTTTAGGGCGCGCGGTGTTTTGCACAATCCCGAGCACCAAATGTGACGCGTCGGTTACAACGCGCGACATCGCTCGGCGCACGCGTGAATACCCAACGGCTGGAAATCCCCTCGCGCCCTCCATTTCCCACCGCGCCGCCGCCGCGAAATCCCTCTGCCTCCTGTCGATTCCGCCGCCGGCCCTGCTGTTGCTCGCCGCCGCGCCGTAGATCAACCTCGCCCGCGCCTCCTGCCGGCAGTAGCGGCCGCTCCGCCGCGTTGTAGCAACCGAGCGCTGTCGCCACCGACGGGGACAAGCTGGCGCTTCTCCCTGCCTCGCCCGCGCCTTCTCCTCTACATACCCCGCGCCGTCGTCGCCATGTCTTCGTCTTCGAGCTTGCTAGCGACATGGCGCACCCAAGATGCTCGCCGATTTGCTCGCAAGGTATGTGCCTCCACCGGCCGGCCGCCATGATTTTGCTCGCCGATTAGCTACTATAGTTAGTTTTAGTTAAGTAATTTCATATGTATGTTTGTAGAGTTCATCATACATTCATTAGATGACGAGTACGACGAAGAGGAAGAGGAGAACATATCGGTACTATTAGGATACCGCGCCGTTAAGAAGCCAAAAATTGGTGGATCGGTGTTCGGTAGACAGAAGTTGTGGAGAGAAAGGACTGAAGCACATGAGAAGTTGATGCGGTCGTATTTCAATGAGAATCCGATATTTTCCGAAAGCTATTTTCGGCGGTGTTTTCAGATGAGCATCAACTTGTTCAAGTACATCGCAACGGAGGTGACCAAGTATGATCGGTTCTTTGAGCAAAGGAGAAATGCCGCCGGAGAACTTGGTCATAGCACATATCAAAAGGTGACCTCCGTCTTGCGTATGTTGGCATATGGTATACCGGCGGATCTAGTTGATGATCATTTGGCCATGGGAGAGAGCACTTCTATCTTGTGTGTGAAGCGCTTTGTCGTTGCAATTGTGAATCTTTTCGGATCCATATACTTGAGAGCCCCCAATGCTCAAGACACGGAAGGCTTTTGGAGATCAATGCCAACCGGGGGTTTCCCGATATGCTTGTTTCCATTGATTGTATGCATTGGAGTTGGAAGAATTGTCCAACGCCATCCATGTCATGGACAATTCAAAGGGTACAAGAAGGATGCCACCATAGTCGTTGAAGCGGTCGCCGATTAAGAGACTTGGATATGGCATGCATTTTTGGAATGTCCGGGTTTTGCAATGATATCATTGTTCTTCAACGATCACCACTAATGACAAGACTTGCAATGCGGGAAGGTCCATTGGTGGAGTTTGAAGCAAATGGCCACAAGTACAACTATGGCTACTTCCTCGCCGACGGCATATATCCAAGGTGGCAAACATTTGTGAAGCCGGTTATTCAACCACGAGGTAACAAGCAAACCCAATTCCACAATGCACAAGCGGCGGCTAGGAAAGATGTAGAGAGAGCATTTGGGATTTTGCAGGCTCAATTTGCCATTGTGAGAGGGCCGGCTAGATTTTGGGACCAAGAGTGCCTTTGGTATATCATGACCGCTTGTGTCATCATGCATAACATGATTATAGAGGATGACCGTGGGAAAGATGTGGATCATAGCCACTACTAGTTGATGGGGGTTCCCGTGTAAGTGAGAAGGTCCGCACATAGGATTGCCCGGTTTATTGCCTTGTACCATGCCATTCGCTCCAACGACACACATGATGAGCTCACAAAAGATCTCATGGAAGAATGGTGGAATTGGCATGGGCAACAATAGTTTCATACTTGTTGTATTTGTTTGAAAACTATGTGTTGCATTGTCTCAAAACTATGTTGTATTGTTGTACGTTGGTTCTTAAACTTGTTGTATTTGTTGTGAACAATTTCATGTACTTGTTGTATTTGTTGTGAACAATTTGTTGTATTTGTATGGTATATTTTATTTGTGAATTTATATGGTTGTTCGATCTTCTTTGATGCATACTTGTGTGTGTTTGTTGTTTGCGCCATGCTGCGCTGCAAAATGGAGCATCCGGCGGAGGTGCTTTTTTACTGCGCCAACGCGCGCTGCAAAATGGAGCATCCGGCGGGGTAAATTTCAGCGCAGGGTGCGCTATCCGTTTACAGCGCGGCGGAAGCGAGGTTTAGCGCGCCGATTTTTAGTGCGCCTGTCGGAGATGCTCTTACTTATGGAAACGGAGTTAGTATGTAGACTTCGAGCTTGGTACTACACATATAGTACAGTAGAAAAGAGTGACAAAAGTGGGAGTGATGTTTGGCTCTTGGGTGCATATGTTCTCTTTATTTCAAAATGCATCTTTGATACATTTTAAAATGTTAATAATTATGAAAGAAAAAATCAGGTGTATCTTCACATGCTACTTGCGCACAAAGTCTTTCCATGAAAAATCAACTTATCGCTGGGTAGTGTAAAAAAGATAAAATTTGGTGCCAAAGATAAGGCTTTTTGTGAGACATGTTTTACCCTTTTTACATCGACCACAAAAAATCTGCTTTTGCAAAACTGTACGAATATCGTCAAGATGTACATGCAATTTTTTTACTGAAATATTTTGACAATTAGAAATATGTCTTTTGGTGGAGGAAGCATATGTGCCTTGGAGCCTTAAGTGAATTTGCAGATTATAGTTACTTTTGAAGACCATTCTATAAAATTATTTTTTTAAAGCTAGACAAAGAATGAGACTTGCTTACAAATTACTGTACGGCTAATATAATTGGTACACACTTGCAAGTCTGCCGCCTTGAGCAAATATGTGATAGCAGTCTAAAAATTATTGATAAACCTTTTCTTGAAATATGTCAACACAAAATTTAGTTTCGATGATAGACTAGGCCAAGGAGGCAAGGACACAAACAAATTTCAACCTGGGAAACTTTGACAAAGTTTTCTAAGTTTACGAATTTTATCCGCCTAGGAGTGTGGATAAATGGAGCCGGAGTTATAGGCTTTTAATTTTAAATTCAAAATTATATTTAAAATTTTATAAAAATTTGAAATAAAATCATGGATGTAATTGATGATGTATACTACAAACGTGTAGAATCTCAATACAACCTACTTTACATTCTAGGCTACACGAAAATGATAAAATCTGATAAATATATAATTTTGAAATATGCACTATTCATTATACTCAAAACCACACTTTGTCATTTGTGTGTAGCCTAAAATACATATTAGTTTCAATTCTGTCATTTCGTTCATAGTATACATCGTTAGCTACATCTCATATTATTTTTTTGAATTTTCTAAATCTTGTAAATATGATATTTCTGAATTTTTTGAAAATAGAGAGTTACGTGTACCTCGATCTCCATTTGAAGTTTCCCATGAAAAGAGCGTAAATATATGGCACTGCAATGGCACTTATAAAATAATAGAGGTAACTGAGCATAGTGAAGAGGCACATTGCTCCCCAGAAAAAGACTAGAGAGTGGTAGAATGTCCTCTTCCTTTTCGTTGTTCCCTCTGTGGCCTAGATTGATAGCAAGTGCAGATGGCTACTCGTTGCTCTCCACCCAACTCGTCCCCCAGCCCGCCTCGCTCATGCCTTCGCTGTCAACCACCACATGCAGCCGACCCTCGCCTCGCTAGGGCCCTTCGAGCAGCAGCTAGCAGCTGATGGCTGTAAAAAACAACCACCATTATCCATGTTTAATAAATCTGATATTATCCAAGTAATTGATGAAATCTCTCTCTCACCTTGCCATCAATGACTAAATATTGCAACTATCCTTTCTTTTATTTCTTTGTGTGCAGATATGGACATTTTCTAGACAGAATCAAGGGCAATTAATGAAGATTGGTAAGTTATCTATTTTCGTAAGTCAAAGAGACCACAAAGAGATGCATATGAGAGTTTGGCGAGCACTGGTATAGCGGCAGGCCACCCGTACGGCACGCATGTACTAGGTGTCACCACATTCCCTCGTTAAATGGAACAAATTTTGTGAAGGGGCCTATATCTAATTGGAAACACAACCGCCGCAAACAGGAGAGATACGACAGAAAGAAGCCACATGATATCCATTTCACAAAATCACATCTGAGGAGAGGGTAACCGCTGCTCCACCGCCATCTCCATCACCATTTCCATCATCCCCGCCCCCTCTCTGTAGCCATAGATTCTACTTGTATTCTTTGTAGGGTTCGATGCATGGAAAACAAAAAAAATTCTATCGCAAAGATGAATAAATCTAAAATCCAATCTATGGAAAAGCCAAGATCTAATCTATGAGATCGGAGCAACGAGATATATGAGAAACTAACCCTTGTAGATCCAAAGCCTTAACGAGATCAGATCCCGTGGTTGATGTAGACGATCCTTCCAGTGCTGCAATCCGGCAGCACTTCAATACTCGATCACATGTACGGTGTCGATTACGTCCTTCCTCTCCCTGTTCCAGCAGACAGCGGAGGTGGTAGATCCCCTCGGAATCCCAGCAGCACGACGGCGTGGTGGTGGAGGTGGAGGAGAAATTTCAGCAGGGCTTCGCCAAGCCTGCGCAGGAAGAAGGAGGAGGGAGAGAGGGGCAGCTAGGGTTTGGGGAATGATGTTGTGCCCCAACCCTCCCCTCCCTCTTATATAGGCGTGGGGGGCTGTCTTGGCCCCTCCTCCAACCCCTAGGGTCGGCCAAAACAAGGGGGAAAACTTTCTCCCCAAGTTAAGTTCCTATTTTCAAGGGATTTGATCCTATCCACTTGATCCAGCCACATGGGCCTTGGGGGGCTGGTGTGCCTGGCCCATGTGGGCCTATGCGACCCCTCCGGTCCATGTTGGTCGTCCGGGATAGGTGGACCCCACTATGGTATCCTCCGGAACCTTCTAGAACCTCCGGTACAATATCGAAAAATCCTGAACTTTTCCGGCTTCCCATATATGAATCTTATTCTCCGGACTATTCCGGACCTCCTCGTGATGTCCTAGATCCCATCCGAGACTTCCGAAAAACATTCGGTCTCCATGTCATATTCTAAATCTACTATACGACATCGAACCTTAAGTGTGTCACCCTACGGTTCGTGAACTATGCAGACATGATCGAGACTCCTCTCCGATCAATAACCAATAGCGGGACCTGGATATCCATAATGGCTCCCACATATTTAACGATAACTTAGTGATCGAATGAACCATTAACATACGATACTGATACGTCTCCAACGTATCTATAATTTCTTATGTTCCATACTAGTTTTATGACAATACCAACATGTTTTAGTCATACTTTATAATGTTTTTTTGCATTTTTCGAGACTAACCTATTAACAAGATGCCGCAGTGCCAGTTCCTATTTTCTGCTGTTTTTGGTTTCAGAAAAGTTAGTTTACAAATATTCTCGGAATTGGACGAAACAAAAGCCCACAGTCTTATTTTCCATGGAGGGTTCCAACACAAGAGGAGACGGGAGGGCCACGAGGCGGCCACCCCATAGGCGGCGCGGCCCCACCTCTGGCCGCGCCGCCATATGGTGTGGGCCCTCGGGTGCCCCCCTGCGTTGCCCCTTCGCCTACTTAATCTCTCCGTCGCGAAAACCCTAGTACCGAGAGCCACGATACAGAAAAAGTTCCAGAGACGCCGCCGCCGTCAACCCCATCTCGGGGGTTCAGAAGATCGCCTCCGGCACCCTGCCGGAGAGGGGAATCATCACCGGAGGGCTCTACATCACCATGCCCGCCTCCGGACTAATGCGTGAGTAGTTCATCCTTGGACTACGGGTCCATAGCAGTAGCTAGATGGTTGTCTTCTCCTCTTGTGCTATCATGTTTAGATCTTGTGAGCTGCCTATCATGATCAGGATCATCTATTTGTAATGCTACATGTTGTGTTTGTTGGGATCCGATGAATATTGAATACTATGTCAAGTTGATTATTGATCTATCATATATGTGCTATTTATGTTCTTGCATGCTCTCCGTTGCTAGTAGAGGCTCTGGTTGATACTTGTGACTCCAAGAGGAAGTATTTATGCTAGATAGTGGGTTCATGTCTCCATTGAATCTGGGGAGTGAACAACCCTAAGGTTGTGGATGTGCTGTTGCCACTAGGGATAAAACATCGATGCTTTGTCTAAGGATATTTGTGTTGATTACATTACGCACCATACTTAATGCAATTGTCTGTTGTTTGCAACTTAATACTGGAAGGGGTGCGGATGCTAACCTGAAGGTGGACTTTTTAGGCATAGATGCATGCCGGATGGCGGTCTATGTTCTTTGTCGTAATGCCCTAAGTAAATCTCATAGTAGTCATCATGATATGTATATGAATCTCTATTCTGTCAATTGCCCAACTGTAATTTGTTCACCCAACATGCTATTTATCTTATTGGAGAGACACCACTAGTGAACTGTGGACCCCGGTCCTATTCTTTTACATCTAAAATACAATCTACTGCAATCACTGTTCTTTGTTGTTTTCTGCAAGCAAACATAATTCTCCACACCATACGTTTAATCCTTTGTTTTCAGCAAGCCGGTGAGATTGACAACCTCACTGTTAAGTTGGGGCAAAGTAGTTTGATTGCGTTGTGCAGGTTCCACGTTGACGCCGGAATCACTGGTGTTGCGCCGCACTACACTCCTCCACCAACAACCTTCACGTGGCCTTCATCTCCTACTGGTTCGATAAACCTTGGTTTCTTACTGAGGGAAAACTTGCTGCTGTGCTCATCATACCCTCCTCTTGGGGTTCCCAACGGACGTGTGTTGTACCGTTATAAGGAAGCTTCTACATGTTAGCAGCTACGTTTTCTGGCGCCGTTGCCGGGGAGATCAAGACACACTGCAAGGGGAGTCTCTCACATCCAATCTCCTTACTTTGTTTATTGTCTTGCTTTATTTTATTTTCTGTCTTGTTTGCTTTCTTTATATCAAAAACACACAAAAAATAGTTACTTGTTTTGCTTTATTTAATTCGGTTTGTTTAGTTTATTTTTATTATTGCTAAAATGGGTACTCTTGAGAATACTAAGTTGTGTGATTTCACTAGCACAAATAATAATGATTTTATATGCACTCCCATTGCTCCACCTGCTACTACAGCAGAATTTTATGAAATTGAACCTGCTTTACTAAATCTTGTTATGAGAGAGCAATTTTCTGGTGTTAGTACTGATGATGTTGCTGCCCATCTTAATAATTTTGTTGAACTTTGCGAAATGCAAAAGTATAAGGATATAGATGGGGATATTATAAAACTGAAATTGTTTCCTTTCTCCTTAAGAGGAAGAGCTAAAGATTGGTTGCTATCTTTGCCTAAAAATAGTATTGATTCATGGACTAAATGTAAAGATGCTTTTATTGGAAAATATTATCCTCCTGCTAAGATTATATCTTTGAGAAGTAGCATTATGAATTTTAAGCAATTGGATAATGAACATGTTGCCCAAGCATGGGAGAAAATGAAATCTTTGGTAAAAAATTGCCCTACCCATGGACTGACTACTTGGATGATTATCCAAACCTTTTATGCAGGATTGAATTTTTCTTCGAGGAACCTATTGGATTCAGCTGCTGGAGGTACTTTTATGTCCATCACTTTGGGTGCTGCAACAAAGCTTCTTGATGATATGATGATCAACTACTCTGAATGGCATACTGAAAGAACTCATCAAGGTAAGAAGGTAAATTTTGTTGAAGAAACCTCTTCTTTGAGTGATAAGATTGATGTTATTATGTATATGCTTGTTAATGGTAGATCTCATGTTGATCCTAATAATGTTCCTTTAGCTTCATTGGTTGCTCAAGAGCATGTTGATGTGAATTTCATTAAGAATAATAATTTCAACAACAATGCTTATAGGAATAATTTTGGTAACAACAACTATAGGCCATATCCTTCTAATAGTGGTAATGGTTATGGTAATTCTTATGGTAATTCTTACAACAATAGTAGAAGTGTACCCTCTGATCTTGAAGCCATGCTTAAAGAATTTATTAGTACACAAACTGCTTTTAACAAATCTGTTGAGGAAAAGTTTGGTAAAATTGATGTTCTTGCTTCTAAGGTTGATAGTCTTGCTCTTGATATTGATCTTTTGAAACTGAAAGTTATGCCTAATGAAGTTAAAGATACTAAGTCATTTGCTAAAACAAATGCTATCCAAGTTCGAATTAATGACAATATTAGAATGATGGCTGAATTGCATGCTAGGTGGGAAAGAGAAGAAAGAGAAGAAAAACTTGCTAAAGAGAATAATATAGTTAAAGTTTGGACTATTATCACCACTAGTAATGTTGATGCTTCACATGTTGCTAAACCTCCTACTATCAATGGTAAAATAATTGGTGTTGGCAATGTTTCTAATTCTAGTGCAAAGCGTGCAAAATTGCCTGAAACTGCTGAAACTGTTTGTGATAAAAGTGCTGAAATTTTTCAGAATGCTGTAGATTTTGATAGTTGTCATATTTCTGAAGTTATTAAGTTCTTACAAAAACTTGCTAGAAGTCCTAATGCTAGTGCTATAAATTTAGCCTTTACAAAACATATTACAAATGCTCTCATTAAAGCTAGGGAAGAGAAATTAAAACTTGAAGCTTCTATTCCTAGGAAGTTGGAAGATGGTTGAGAGCCCATCATTAAGATGAAAGTCAATGATTTTCATTGTAATGCTTTATGTGATCTTGGTGCAAGTATTTCTGTTATGCCTAAGAAACTTTATTATATGCTTGACTTGCTGATACGTCCAAAACGTATCTACTTTCCCGAACACTTTTGCCATTGTTTTGCCTCTAATTTGTGTATTTTGGATACAACTAACACGGACTAACGCTGTGATGCGCGTAGATGTACACGTACGTTGGGAACCCCAAGAGGAAGGTATGATGCGCACAGCAGTAAGTTTCCCTCAGTATGAAACCAAGGTTATCGAACCAGTAGGAGCCAAGAAGCACGTGAAGGTTGTTGGTGGAGGAATGTAGTGCGGCGCAACACCAGCGAAACCGGCGCCAACGTGGAACCTGCACAACACAATCAAAGTACTTTGCCCCAACGTAACAGTGAAGTTGTCAATCTCACCGGCTTGCTGAAAACAAAGGATTAAACGTATCGAGTGGAAGATGGTGTTTGTTTGCAAAGAACAGTAAAAGCAGTAGAATGTATTCAGATGTAAAAGAATGGACCGGGGTCCACAGTTCACTAGAGGTGTCTCTCCAATAAGATAACTAACATGCTGGGTGAACAAATTACAGGCGGGCAATTGACGAATAAAGATTCAATACATATCAATGATGATTACTATGTGATTTAATCAGGGCATTACGACAAAGTACATAGACCGCTATCCAGCATGCATCTATGCCTAAATAATCCACCTTCAGGTTATCATCCGAACCTCTTCCGGTATTAAGTTGTAAACAACAGATAATTGCATTAAGTATGGTGCGTAATGTAATCAACACAAATATCCTTAGATAAAGCATCAATGTTTTATCCCTAGTAGCAACAACACATCCACAACCTTAGAACTTTCTGTCACTGTCCCAGATTAAATGGAGGCATGAACCCACTATCGAGCATAATTACTCCCTCTTGTAGTTACAAGTATCAACTTGGCCAGAGCCTCTACTAGCAACGGAGAGCATGCAAGAACATAAACAACACATATATGATAGATTGATAATCAACTTAACATAGTATTCTCTATTCATCGGATCCCACCAATACAACATGTAGCATTACAAATAGATGATCTTGATCATGTTAGGCAGCTCACAAGATCTAAACAATGATAGCACAAGCGGAGAAGACAACCAGCTACGCTATGGACCCATAGTCAAGGATGAACTACTCACGCATCAATCCGGAGGCGGGCATGATGATGTAGAGCCCTCCGGTGATGATTCCCCTCCGGCAGGGTGCCGGAGGCGATCTCCTGAATCCCCGAGATGGGATTCGCGCGGCGGCGTCTCCGGAAGGTTTTCCGTATCGTGGCTCTCGGTACGGGGGTTCGCGACGAAGGCTATTTGTAGGCGGAAGGGTAGGTCAGGGCGACGCGAGGGCCCCACATAGGGCCGCGCGGCCGGGCCCGGGCGCGCCGCCTGGTGTCTAGCCACCTCGTGGCCCCACTTCGTCTCCTTTCGGTCTTCTGGAAGCTTCGTGTAAAAATAGGCCCCTGGCGTTGATTTCGTCCAATTCCGAGAATATTTCCTTACTAGGATTTCTGAAACCAAAACAGCAAAAAACAGAATGGCACTTCGGCATCTTGTTAATAGGTTAGTGAAAATGTATAATAATGCTGTAAAGTATGTATAAGACATTCAAGTATTGTAATAAAAGTAGCATGGAACATAACAAATTATAGATACGTTTGCGACGTATCAAGCATCCCCAGCTTAGTTCCTACTCGTCCTCGAGTAGGTAAACGATAACACAAATAATTTCTGAAGTGACATGCTACCAACATAATCTTGATCAACATTATTGTAAAGCATATGAGATGAATGGAGTGATCTGAAGAAAAGATTGCTAACAAATATAATGACTAAACAAATGAATCATATAGAAAAACTTTTCATGAATAGTACTTTCAAGACAAGTATCAATAAAAGTTGCATAAGAGCTAACTCATAAGCAATAAATTCTAAGTAGAATGCATTGAAGCAACACAAAGAATGATTAAGTTTCAGCAATTGCTTTCAACTTGTAACATGTATATCTCATGGATATTTGTCAACATAGAGTAATATAACAAGTGCAATAAGTAAACATGTAAGAATCAATGCACACAGTTAACACAAGTGTTTGCTTCTAAGATAGAAAGAAGTGGGTAAACTGACTCAACAATAAAGTAAAAGAATGGCCCTTCGCAGAGGGAAGCATGGATTACTATTTTTGTGCTAGAGCTTTTGTTTTGAAAACAAAGAAACAATTTTGTCAACGGTAGTAATAATTCATATGTGCTATGCATAATACTTCCTACAAGTTGCATGTCTCATGCATAGAGTACTAATAGTGCTCGCACCTTGTCCTACTTAGCTCGGAAACACGGATTATCATCACATGACATATGCTTCAACCAAGTGTCACAAAGGGGTACCTCTATGCCGCATGTACAAGTGTCTAAGGAGAAAGCACGCATTGGATTTCTCGCTTTTGATTATTCTCAACTTAGACATCCATACCGGGACAACATAGACAACAGATAATGGACTCTTTTTAATGCTTAAGCATTCAACAATAGTTAATATTCTCATAAGAGATTGAGGTTGTATGTCCAAACTGAAACTTCCACCATGATACATGGCTTTAGTTAGCGGCCCAATGTTCTTCTCTAACATATGCATACTCAAACCATTTGATCATGAAGTCCACTTACTTCAGACAAGACGAACATGCATAGCATCTCACATGATATCCAACAAAGATAAAGTTGATGGCGTCCCCAAAACATGGTTACCGCTCAACAAGCAACTTATAAGAACTAAGACACATAACTACATATTCATCACCACAATAGTTTTTAAGCTATTTGTCCCATTAGCTATATATTGTAAAGGTAGAGGAATGAAATTCTAAAGGTAGCACTCAAGTAATTTACTTTGGAATGGCAGAAAAATACCACATAGTAGGTAGATATGGTGGACACCAATGGCATGGGTTTTGGCTCAAGGTGTTTGGATGCACGAGAAGCATTTCCTCTCGTACAAGGTTTGGGCTAGCAAGGTTGTTTGAAGCAAACACAAGTATGAACAGGTACATCAAAACTCACACAAGAACATATTGCAAGCATTATAAGGCTCTACATTGTCTTCCTTGTTGTTCAAACACTTTACCCGAAAATATCTAGACTTAGAGAGACCAATCATGCAAACCAAATTAAACAAGCTCTACAGTAGTTCTTCATTAATAGATTAAACTACATGATGCAAGAGCTTAAACATGATCTATGAGAGCTCAAACAATTGCCAAATTGCCAAACCATATGCAGCATTTTCCAATTCCAACCAAATAGCAATCTAACGAAGCAATTAGCTTTCGCCATGAACATTAAAGCACAATTAAGAACACAAGTGTTCCATATGAAAAAGTGGAGCGTAATATCTCCAATATAAGAATGGCGGGATCCAACTTTGATTCAAAACAAAACAAAAATAAAAACAAACCTACGCTCCAAGTAAAGAACATAAGAATGTGACGGAATAAAAATATAGTTTCACTAAAAGTGACCTGATAATGTTGTCGATGAAGAAGGGGATGCCTTGGGCATCCCCAAGCTTAGATACTTGAGTCTTCTTAAAATATGCAGGGATGAACCACCGGGGCATCCCCAAGCTTAGACTTTTCACTCTTCTTGATCATAGAATATCATCCTCTTCTCTTGACCCTTGAAAACTTCCTTCACACAAACTTCAAGCAAACTCATTAGAGGGTTAGTGCATAACCAAAAATTCACATATTCAGAGGTGACAAAATCATTCTAAACACTTCTGGACATTGCACAAAGCTTCTGAAAGTTAATGGAACAAGGAAACTCATTCAACATAGCAAAAGCGGCAATGCGAAATAAAAGACAGAATCTGTCAAAAACAGAACAGTCCGTAAAGATGCATCTGGAAGGGCACTTAACTTGCTCAAATGGAAAAACTCAAAATTAATGAAAGTTGCGTACATATCTGAGGATCGTGCTCGTAAATTTGCAGATTTTTTCGATTTTTTTACAGAGACTTCTGCGAGAATTCGTGACAGACAGCAATGCTGTTTCTGCGCAGCGATCCCAAATATAGCATCAACTTTAACATAAAAACTTTACTTGGCACAAAAACATGATAAGGAGAGGTTGCTACAGTAGTAAACAACTTCCAAGACTCAAAAATACAGTAAATAAAATAAAACATGGGTTATCTCCCAAGAAGTGCTTTTCTTTAACGCCTTTCAGCGCAGAAAGTGCAAATCAACTATTTTCAAGAGATGGAGCATCAACATCATAGCTTGTTCTAATAATAGAATCAAAAGGCAACTTCATTCTCTTTCTAGGGAAGTGTTCCATACCTTTCTTGAGAGGAAATTGATATTTAATATTACCTTCCTTCATATCAATAACAGCACCAACAGTTCGAAGAAAAGGTCTTCCCAACACAATAGGACAAGATGCATTGCATTCGATATCCAAGACAACAAAATCAACAGGGACCAGGTTATTGTTAACCGTAATGCGCACATTATCAATCCTCCCCAAAGGTTTCTTTTTAACATTATCGGCAAGATTAACATCCAAATAACAATTCTTCAATGGTGGCAAGTCAAGCATATCATAAATTTTCTTAGGCATAACAGAAATACTTGCACCAAGATGACATAAAGCATTACATTCAAAGTCATTAAATTTCACCTTAATGATGGGCTCCCAACCATCTTCTAAATTTCTAGGAATAGAAGCTTCAAGTTTTAGTTTCTCTTCCCTAGCTTTAATGAGAGCATTTGTAACATGTTTTGTAAAGGCTAAATTTATAGCACTAGCGTTGGGACTTCTAGCAAGTTTTTGTAAGAACTTTATAACTTCAGTAATATGACAATCATAAAAATCTAAACCATTATGTTCTATAGCAATGGAATCATTGTCACCAATATTTTGAAAAATTTCAGCAGTTTTATCACAAACTTTCAGCAGTTTCAGGCAATTTTGTACGCTTTGCACTAGGAGTAGAAACATTGCCAACACCAATTATTTTACCATTGATAGTAGGAGGTGCAGCAACATGTGAAGAATCAACATTACTAGTGGTGGTAATAGTCCATACTTTAGCTACATTATTCTCTTTAGCAAGTTTTTCTTTTTCTTCTCTATCCCACCTAGCATGCAATTCAGCCATCAATCTAATATTATCATTAATTCGAACTTGGATGGCATTTGCTGTAGCAGAAAATTTTGTATCATTATCCTCAGGTTTAGCAGCCATTTTATTAATTAAAGAAGATTGTGATTCAGACATATATGAGATTCGCTTTTCAGCGTTTGTAAGTTTAGTTTGCAAACCAGAAATTTTCACATTCAAATTTTCAAGTTGATTTCCTATATTTTTCAACAAGGCAGATTGTTCATTCATAGTTTTATTAAACAATTGATTTTGCTCATATTGTGATTGCATAAAGCTCTTAGTAGTTCTTTCAATTTCCAATATCTTTTCCTCATTAGGCAAAACAGATCTACCATAAGAATTACCATAACCACTACCATTATTAAAAGGATATGGCCTATAGTTGTTGTTGAAATTATTGTTCTTAATGAAATTCACATCAACATTTTCTTCTTGAGCAACCAATGAAGCTAAAGGAACATTATTAGGATCAATATGAGATCTACCATTTGCAAGCATAGACATAATAGCATCAATCTTATCACCCAAAGAAGAGGTTTCTTCAACAATTTACCTTCTTACCTTGAGGAGTTCTTTCAGTGTGCCATTCAGAGTAATTGATCATCATATCATCAAGTAATTTAGTTGCGGCGCCCAAGGTGATGGACATAAAAGTACCTCCAGCAGCTGAATCCAATAGGTTCCTTGAGGAAAAATTCAATCCTGCATAAAAGGTTTGGATGATCATCCAAGTAGTCAGTCCATGGGTTGGGCAATTCTTTACCAAAGATTTCATTCTCTCCCATGCTTGAGCAACATGTTCATTATCAAATTGTTTAAAGTTCATAATGCTACTTCTCAAAGATATAATCTTAGCAGGAGGATAATATTTACTAATAAAAGCATCTTTACATTTAGTCCATGAATCAATACTATTTTTAGGCAAAGATAGCAACCAATCTTTAGCTCTTCCTCTTAATGAGAAAGGAAACAATTTCCGTTTTATAATATCACCATGTATATCCTTATACTTTTGCATTTCACAAAGTTCAACAAAATTATTAAGATGGGCAGCAGTCATCGTACTAACACCAGAAAATTGCTCTCTCATAACAAGATTCAAGAAAGGAGGTTTAATTTCATAGAATTCTGTAGTAGGGTGGAGCAATAGGAGTACATATAAAATCATTATTATTTGTGCTAGTGAAGTCACACAACTTAGTATTTTCGGGAGTACCCATTATAGCAGTAAAGTAAACTAAGCAAATAAAGTAAAGACAAGTAACTAATTTTTTTGTGTTTTTGATATAGAGAACAAGACAGTAAATAAAGTAAAGCTAGCAACTAATTTTTTGTGTGTTTTGTTTAAGTGCAGCAAACAAAGTAGTAAATAAAATAAAGCAAGACAAAAACAAAGTAAAGAGATTGGAAGTGGAGACTCCCCTTGCAGCGTGTCTTGATCTCCCCGGCAACGGCGCCAGAAAAACGGTCTTGATGCGCGTAGATGTACACGTCCGTTGGGAACCCCAAGAGGAAGGTGTGATGCGCACAGCAGCAAGTTTTCCCTCAGTAAGAAACCAAGGTTATCGAACCAGTAGGAGCCAAGAAGAACGTGAAGGTTGTTGGTGGAGGAATGTAGTGCGGCGCAACACCCGTGAAACCGGCGCCAACGTGGAACCCGCACAACACAATCAAAGTACTTTGCCCCAACGTAACAGTGAGGTTGTCAATCTCACCGGCTTGCTGAAAACAAAGGATTAAGCGTATCGAGTGGAAGATGGTGTTAGTTTGCAAAGAACAGTAAAAGCAGTAGAATGTATTCAGATGTAAAAGAATGGACTGGGGTCCACAGTTCACTAGAGGTGTCTCTCCAATAAGATAACTAACATGCTGGGTGAACAAATTAAGGCGGGCAATTGACAAATAAAGATTCAATACATATCAATGATGATTACTATGTGATTTAATCAGGGCATTACGACAAAGTACATAGACCGCTATCCAGCATGCATCTATGCCTAAATAATCCACCTTCGGTTATCATCCGAACCCCTTCCGGTATTAAGTTGTAAACAACAGATAATTGCATTAAGTATGGTGCGTAATGTAATCAACACAAATATCCTTAGATAAAGTATCAATGTTTTATCCCTAGTAGCAACAACACATCCACAGCCTTAGAACTTTCTGTCACTATCCCAGATTAAATGGAGGCATGAACCCACTATCGAGCATAATTACTCCCTCTTGGAGTTACAAGTATCAACTTGGCCGAGCCTCTACTAGCAACGGAGAGCATGCAAGAACATAAACAACACATATATGATAGATTGATAATCAACTTAACATAGTATTCTCTATTCATCGGATCCCACCAAACACAACATGTAGCATTACAAATAGATGATCTTGATCATGTTAGGCAGCTCACAAGATCTACAATGATAGCACAACCGGAGAAGACAACCATCTAGCTACTGCTATGGACCCATAGTCCAAGGATGAACTACTCACGCATCAATCCGGAGGCGGGCATGATGATGTAGAGCCCCTCCGGTGAAGATTCCCCTCTCCGCGAGGTGCCGGAGGCGATCTCCTGAATCCCCGAGATGGGATTCGCGACGGCGGTGTCTGGAAGGTTTTCCGTATCGTGGCTCTCGGTACAGGGGGTTTTGCGACGAAGGCTATTTGTAGGCGGAAGGGTAGGTCGGGGGCGACGCGAGGGCCTGGACAAACAGGCCGCACGGCTGGGCCAGGCCGCGCCGCCTGGTGTCCGGCCACCTCGTGGCCCCACTCGTCTCCTCTTCGGTCTTCTGGAAGCTTCGTGTAAAAATAGGCCCTGGGCGTTGATTTCGTCCAATTCCGAGAATATTTCCTTACTAGGATTTCTGAAACCAAAAACAGCAGAAAACAGAGAATGGCACTTCGGCATCTTGTTAATAGGTTAGTGCCGGAAAATGTATAATAATGCTGTAAAGTATGTATAAAACATTCAAGTATTGTAATAAAAATAGCATGGAACATAAGAAATTATTGATACGTTTGCGACGTATCAGTAGACATCACTCGGCGGCCCCCCGACGCCCCCCTTTCGACTACAAAAACCTCTTCGACCTAAAAACGCTAGGGGGTTCGACCATATTTCCAGAAAACATCCAGTACGCCGCCGCCATCGCGAAACTCCGTCTCGGGACCGAAACTCCGTTCTGGCACTCCGCCGGACGGGGAATTGAAGGGGATCATCACCGCCATCACCACCGACGCCTCTCCATCGACTAGCCATGTTTCCCCCATCCATGTGTGAGTAATTCCCCCGCTGTAGGCTGAAGGGGATGGTAGGGATTGGATGAGATTGATCATGTAATAGTCACAAGATTGTTAGGGCATGGTGCCTAGTATCCGTAGATGTTACTTTTATGATATTGTTGCAACTTTTTATGCTTAATGCTTGTCACTAGGGCCCGAGTGCCATGATCTCAGATCTGAACATGTTATTGTTTCATCATGATATGCATTGTTTTATGATCTTACCTGCAAGTTGTATACACACGTTGTTGTCCAAACCCGAGGCCCCAAAGTGACAAGAATTGGGACAACCAGGGGAAGGCGGTGATGTGAGGATCACATGTGTTCACGGAGTGTTAATGCTTTGCTCCGGTACTCTATTAAAAGGAGTACCTTAATTTCCAGTAGTTTCCCTAGAGGCCCGGCTGCCACCGGCTGGTAGGACAAAAGATGTTGTGCAAGTTTCTCATTGCGAGCACGTACGACTATATACGGAACACATGCCTATGGATTGATTAGTACTTGGATACCGCTTTATTATTATCTGCAAATTCCCTACCATGATTGTTATATGAATTCTCTCATCCATGCAACGCCCGTTCATCCATCCCTGTGCCTACAGTATTTTAATCCTGTTGTTTACTATCATCACTACTGCTGTCTTTATTTCACTGTCACTGTTATTTCCCTATTCCTACTGCTATAAAACTGTTGCTACTGATAAACTCTTGCGAGCAAGTCCGTTTCCAGGTGCAGCTGAATTGACAACTCCGCGTTGTTATCACCCGATTTTGGCCAAATCGGGAGATGGGCCGTAAGTGAAGATGGGCTTTGAAGATTACACGTGGAGCATCTTTGAAGCGGCCTTGCGCTAAGAGTTTGGGCTGATTGCCCGTGTATCTGTAATATAGTAGATCGTATCGTGTTTAGAATTAAGATAGAGTCTGGCCCGTGCACGGTTAGGTGCACGCCTCAATTAGAAAGTCCCTTGGACTATAAATATGTATCTAGGGTTATCGAGAAAGGAGGACAATCACGTTCACAACAAACACAAAGGCGCATCGCCACCCCTTCCTTCGAGGGTTTCTTCCGGGTAAGCATCATGCTGCCTAGATCGCATCTCGCGATCTAGGCAGTACACGTTTATTCGTCTACCTTGTGCTGCTCGTGCTGAAGCGTTGTTGATGGCAGACTTATCATTAGGTGTTTAGGGGCTTGCATTGATGCTTTCTCGTGCATATCTGCGTGGCAATGCCGTCCCTCGACACCTAGCTGCCCTTACACCTAGTAGATCCGATCTGTTATAGTTGCTCCTTGCTCCGCAAGGATTAGTTTAATATCTGCATAGTTAGGCCTTATGTTGGGGTCGGACGATCCGTAGTGCGTTAGGTGTTGTTTACCGTTCCTACAAGGGATGTTCCGGGAATTGACGTTATGTTGGTTTTTAGGCCTCTTGTAGGGGTAGTTTGCATCATCTTCGTATCTGCTAGGCCCGACTACGCGTAGGACGTTCCGGTTATGCGGTGAAAACCCTAAACTGTCGTAGATCGTTTTAGCTTTGTTTTGATCAGCAGGATCCCCATGCCATTGCCGATCCAACGTGAACCATGGGGCGTCGGCTCTTTGAGCCGATCCACAGGGCAACCTGAGAGCCGATAGGGCTCGTATTTAATGTTTACGTGTCTACCATGCAGGAACAATCGAAGCAATCTAACACCTTCCTGATCGGGTCTAGGTCAGGTGGCACGCCCTAGCAACCGCCAGGACGTGGGTGGAAGACTTGCGGGACGACGCGAGGTGCCAGGTCCACTAAGCGGCCTTGGGAGGCTCCCGGCTCTTCGTGTTGCTTAACCATTGCCGGCCGGTGGGTTTTGGCAGGTAACACATTCTGGCACGCCCGGTGGGACAATCTTCTGCAACATCCACGTCAACACCGACATCCGAGATGGCAGAGGAACAGATCACATACGAGGATCTCCCTGCGGAGCACAAGAAGAAATACGATGAGCTGAAGGCCATCAGCGAAGCCGAGCTCATCGGCTCCTTTGCGAAAACCCGTTCGCACGGCATCAAGGTCAAAGGAGGCACACGTTCGTCTCCTCGGCGTCAATATGGTGGATCTCACCACTCTATAAGGGAGCCGGGGTTCTCCTTGGTGTCAACATGGCAGGGCTTGCGAGCCGCCAGCACGGACAAAGCAGAGAGCAGCCACTCTCGTGGCAAAGATAAAGAGGAGGCCGTTCACGCGACCGACCCCAAGATGATGATAGACGGTACTAACCGAGGGAGGAGGTGAGAAGCATACGGTATCAACGCCCACTCTCCGTGCATCTCCTCAACAAATATGAGCAAAGTATGACCGACGTCGGTCGCTACGACGAAGACGATGAAAGATATCGTCTGGTCCCGATGGCACGAGGAGGTATCGTCAGCATGATAGAAACAACGACGGTACGAACGTCACGCTAGAGGGAGGTCAAGGGAGCAAGACAACATGGATAAGCACTGGGTGTCCTTTCTTCAAACATCGCTGGGACTCAGGGATGAGCCGATTGCCAACAATCGAGAACTGCCCAGAATGCAAAACAGCAAAGGAGGGACAAATGAAGTTTCAGTGTTCGAGCGTCTCGGGCCTCTCCCACCTCATAACAAACGAGCTGAGTCATCTCAAGAAGAAGACTTTGAGGAGTCAGATGGAGAAGAAGATAGGTATCACCGACCAAGGTGGTGCCTTGATGGACTCACCATTCTCGAAGTGTAGGTGCAGCCGGCAAACCTGGAAGAAGCCGAGCACGTACTGCACACGTTGAGAAAAGCGCGCGGCCCGATCTCGGCCGCGAAATTCAGCAAACATTGGAGACGAAGGCGCGCCCGCCAAAGAAAGTATGGCGCCCAAACAAGACGAAAGCCGATGCACGCATCGGTGAATTCCGATGCGAAACATCGGTTTGGTACAAACACGGAATCCGTGATCCTGAGAGTAGCACGTCCAAGACATTGGACGTACGGGCAAGGCCGATCCTGTGATCGGCCCTCAAAAAACAAAGGATCTTATCTCCAACATGTCACGTAGCTACAGTGGAAATCCAAGAAGTTGCAAACCATCGTCAAGCATTGCAATGGAAAAGGAGGCCGATTCTGGCAATCGGCCAAAATTATCCTCGACATACGTTTTGTCTGTGTTCAGCATTGATCCAACAGATGCCTGAAGAGCCGATACCATCAATTACTTGACAGAATCGGCTCGGGGGCACATAGATGGATGAGACACGAGGATACGAAGTGAAGGGCTGCCAAATGCCCAACAGCTCAAGATTAAAAATGGAAAATCCAAAATTTGGGCACAGCCGATGCGTAGACATCGACTTAAGAATTAAAAGCCGATGCACGGCCATCGACTCAAGGGGTACAAACGGTTATAAGAAGAAGCCTGATGAAGTAGTCTTCGAGTTACATGGCGAGGCTCTACTCTACGAGGACCTCCAACTGTTTGGTGACTCAGATCTTCTCTGAGAGGACCTCCAACTTCGTTTGCAAGTCTTCAAGTGTAGCGGTGCTAGCAGAAGCGTCAGTTTGGGCGCCCGGAACTGCCCACAACCTTGGCTACTGATATTTGTCTATCGGCTGGGGCCAGCTTGAAGGATCACAACCTTGACCATAGGGCTTGACCAAGGTGACGATTTCAACATTCTCACCAGAAGCTGCATCATTGAACTGAAGGAGCTCGGGGGGCATACACGGAGAAGGTACAAGGCGTACAAGACCACGAAAATGTACCCAGGTGAGCCGATTCAGGAATCAATCGGCTGATAAAAAATCGAAAATACAAAAATTTTCAGCACAGCCGATGCTTGGACATCGACTCTAGTACGATTACACAAGATCTACCAGCTGCGTGTTCAAGACGCGAATTTCGACCAAGTCGGTTTTCAGTTCAGTGTGAGAATTCTGCTCCTTGAAGGAGTGAACAATGAGCCGATTTTGGTGCCCACCTCTCTTCGAGGACTCCCAACCCTTTGCGCTCGGTTCAGCAAGTACTGTCAGAAGCATCAGTTAAGCTGTTGGTGTTTCATCTACAACATCGGCAGCGGAGGGAAGGTAATCAATGGGGGAAAGTGTGGCTGGTTCTGCATAGTGCCTGCCTCAAATTACCTGCAAAGCCCTTTGTTCGATCTGCGCATCCTCACCGCTAGTCTCGCCTTGACTGAGGCTCGGGGGCAGCTGGTCTGGTAAATGTTCTGTTTTAGAAGCCGATTGGGATGTCATCGGCTGATCCTTCGTCGCAACCTTCTTCAAAAAATGGTGAACTCTTGAGGATCACTGGACCTGGTGGGAGGAGTTTAAGGGCTTTCTTGAAGACTTCACATTATCTACCAGGTCTCAAAGTCATCAGTTGAGGAATTGAAGGATGGGTTATGTAGGACCGATGCGTTGCTATCGGCTCATTAAGCATTGGCCAAGTGGATAAATTGGCAAAATCAGTCGGGGGAAAATCGGCTAAATCAATTTGAAGGAAATCAGCAAAGTCAAATTAGAGGGAATTCTTCATTGACAATAAGATTTCTTACATAGAATAGCTGATTGCCCTCAAAAGGAAGAACTAGGGGTACATTGCCCCATCTACTACTACTGATCATATGCTAAGATCCAATCTACGGACCGTCGCTGCCCTCGTCATCGCCGCCGTCGCCACCATCGGCGCTGCTCTCGGTGGGCTCATCGTCGCTGCTGCCACGGTCACCAGAGGGCCCTCGTTGTCCTCGTTTTCCTCGTCGCATCATCGTCGTTGTCGGTCGCTGATTGCCCGGCCAAGGGCGAGGCGCTTGCCGGTGGCTCGTCGGAGAGGTGTCGTCCTCCTCCTTCTTCCTTCCCCTTCTCCTCCTCCTCGATGGAGGTGGAGTCCCAGGAGAAGCGATCGTCATCGCTTTCCCCCTCTGATTCCCCATCGGCGAGGAAGCGGAGGTCACTCTCCCCGTCGGTCGAGGACTTGTCATCCTCAGACCAAACGGAGAAGTCGTGGTCCTCTTTGTCCCACGCCGTTGGGGCAAGGATGTCGTATGCCGCCTGCGTACCTGATACGTCTCCAACGTATCGATAATTTCTTATGTTCCATGCCACTTTATTGATGATACCTACATGTTTTATGCACATTTTATGTCGTATTTACGCATTTTATGGAACTAACCTATTAACAAGATGCCGAAGTGCCAGTTCTGTTTCTGCTGTTTTTGGTTTCAGAAATCCTAGTAATGAAATATTCTTGGAATTGGACGAAATCAACGCCTGTGTTCCTATTTTGCCCGGAAGCATCCGAACACCCGAGAGCCGCAGAGGGGGCCCCGGTGGGCCCAGATGACATGGTGGCGCGGCCCAGGCCCTGGCCGCGCCACCCTATGGTCTCGTCGCCGTTGACCCTCCTGCGCCGCCTTCTTCGCCTATATAAAGCCCCTGCATCGAAACCCCACGGAGAAAGCCACGATACGAGAAAAGTTCCAGAGCCGTCGCCATCGCGAAGCCAAGATCCGGGGGACAGGAGTCTCTGTTCCGGCACCCTGCCGGAGCGGGGAAGTGCCCCGGAAGGCTTCTCCATCGACACCGCTGCCATCTCCACCGCCATCTTCATCACCGCCGGGTCCCATGAGAGGGAGTAGTTCTCCATCGAGGCTCGGGGCTGTACCGGTAGCTATGTGGTTCATCTCTCTCCTATGTAGTTCAATACAATAATCTCATGAGCTGCCTTACATGATTGAGATTCATATGATGATGCTTGTAATCTAGATGTCATTATGCTAGTCAAGTGGGTTTTACTTATGTGATCTCCGGAGACTCCTTGTCCCACGTGTGTAAAGGTGACAGTGTGTGCACCGTGTGGGTCTCTTAGGCTATATTTCACGAAGTACTTATTCACTGTTGAAGAGCGTAGTGAAGTGCTTATTTATATCTCTTGATGATTGCAATGTGTTTGTATCACAATTTATCTATGTGCTACTCTAGTGATGTGTTATTAAAGTAGTTTTATTCCTCCTGCATGTGTGCAAAGGTGACAGTGCGTGCACCGTGTTAGTACTTGGTTTATGCTATGATCATGATCTCTTGTAGATTGCGAAGTTAACTATTGCTATGATAATATTGATGTGATCTATTCCTCCTACATATGCATGAAGGTGACAGTGTGCATGCTATGCTAGTACTTGGTTTAGTCTTTTGATCTATCTTACACTTAAGGTTACTTAAACATGAGCATTATTGTGGAGCTTGTTAACTCCGGCATTGAGGGTTCGTGTAATCCTACGCAATGTGTTCATCATCCAACAAAAGTGTAGAGTATGCATTTATCTATTCTGTTATGTGATCAATGTTGAGAGTGTCCACTAGTGAAAGTGTAATCCCTAGGCCTTGTCCTTAAATACTGCTGAGTTACTACGCTTGTTTACTGTTTTACTACTGCTGCAATACTACCACCATCAACTACACGCCAGCAAGCTATTTTCTGGCACCCTTGCTACTGCTCATATATATTCATACCACCTGTATTTCACTATCTCTTCGCCGAACTAGTGCACCTATTTGGTGTGTTGGGGACAAAAGAGACTTCTTGCTTTGTGGTTGCAGGGTTGCATGAGAGGGATATCTTTGACCTCTTCCTCCCTGAGTTCGATAAACCTTGGGTGATCCACTTAAGGGAAACTTGCTGCTGTTCTACAAACCTCTACTCTTGGAGGCCCAACACCGTCTACAGGAAAGGAGGGGGAACGTAGACATCAAGCTATTTTCTGGCGCCGTTGCCGGGAGGAAAGGTAAAAGGTACTCACACTCCGGATCTCGGCTACTAAGCTATTTTCCCGGCGCCATTGTAAGTACTCGAAGCTATTTCCTTTAGACTCTGCAATTGCGACATTTGGTTTCTTGTTTACACTAGTTAGGCATAATGGAAAACAACAAAAATATGAGAGATCTTTATGAACTTTATCTTGAATTAGGACATGATGTGTTTGAAGAAAGAATTAAGAAACCCATGGAACTTTATATACATGCTAATGGGAATGTTATTACTATGAATGCTTTGAACACCATTGTTGCTAATGCTATGGAAAATTCTAAGCTTGGGGAAGCTGGCTTTGATGAGCATGATATTTTTAGTCCCCCAAGCATTGAGGAGAAAATTTACTTTGATGATACTTTGCCTCCTATTTATGATGATTATAATGATAGTAGTCTTTTGTTACCACCTGTTATGGAGGATAAATTTGATTATGATTACAATATACCTCCTATATTTGATAGCTACTTTGTTGAATTTGCTCCCACTACAACTAATAAAATTGATTATGCTTATGTTGGGAGTAGTAATTATTTTATGCATGAGACTCATGATAAGAATGCTTTATGTGATGGTTATATTGTTGAGTTTGCTCATGATGCTACTGAAAGTTATTATGAGAGAGGAAAATATGGTTGTAAAATTTTCATGTTACTAAAACACCTCTCTATGTGCTGAAATTTTTGAAGTTACACTTGTTTTATCTTCCTATGCTTGTTACTTTGCTCTTCATGAACTTGTTTATTTACAAGATTCTTATGCATAGGAAGCATGTTAGACTTAAATGTGTTTTGAATTTGCCTCTTGATGTTCTCTTTTGCTTCATTGTCTATTTTCATGAGAGTATCATTAAAACTGCTGAGCCCATCTTAATGGCTATAAAGAAAGAACTTCTTGGGAGATAACCCATGTGTTATTTTGCTACAGTACTTTGTTTTATATTTGTGTCTTGGAAGTTGTTTACTACTGTAGCAACCTCTCCTTATCTTAGTTTTGTGTTTTGTTGTGCCAAGTAAAGTTTCTATGTCAAAGTTGATGTTATATTTGGGATCGCTGCGCAGAAACAGCATTGCTGTCTGTCACGAATCTGGGCACAGTTCCCTGTAGAAAATTCGAAAAAATCTGCCAATTTACGAGCGTGATCCTCAGATATGTACGCAACTTTCATTAGTTTTGAGTTTTTCCATTTGAGCAAGTCTGGTGCCATCTTAAAATTCGTCTTTACGGACTGTTCTGTTTTTGACAGATTCTGCCTTTTATTTCGCATTGCCGCTTTTGTTAAGTTGAATGAGTTTCTTTGTTCCATTAACTTTCAGAAGTTTTGTGCAATGTCCAGAAGTGTAAAGAATGTTTGTGTCACCTCTGAACATGTGAATTTTTGATTATGCACTAACCCTCTAATGAGTTTGCTTGAAGTTTGGTGTGAAGGAAGTTTTCAAGGGTCAATAGAAGAGGGTGATATAATGTGATCGAGAAGAGTGAAAGGTCTAAGCTTGGGGATGCCCTGGTTCATCCCTGCATATTTTAAGAAGACTCAAGCATCTAAGCTTGGGGATGCCCAAGGCATCCCCTTCTTCATCGACAACTTATCAGGTTTCTTCTAGTGAAACTATATTTTTATTCCATCACATCCTATGTATTTTACTTGGAGCGTCTGTGTGCTTTTATTTTTGTTTTTGTTTTGTTATCTTAGTTCTCTGAATAAGTTCATCCTTGTGTGAGAGACACGCTCCGCTGGTTCGTATGAACACATGTGTTCTTAGCTCATAATATTCATGGCGAAGTTTCTTCTTCGTTAAATTGCTATATGGTTGGAATTGGAAAATGCTACATGTAGTAATTGGTGAAATGTCTTGGATAATGTGATACTTGGCAATTGTTGTGCTCATGTTTAAGCTCTTGCATCATATACTTTGCACCCATTAATGAAGAAATACATAGAGCTTGCTAAAATTTGGTTTGCATAATTGGTCTCTCTAAGGTCTAGATAATATCTAGTATTGAGTTTTGAACAACAAGGAAGACGGGTAGAGTCTTATAATGTTTACAATATGTCTTTTATGTGAGTTTTGCTGCACCGGTTCATCCTTGAGTTTGCTTCAAATAACCTTGCTAGCCTAAACCTTGTATCGAGAGGGAATACTTCTCATGCATCCAAAATCCTTGAGCCAACTACTATGCCATTTGTGTCCACCATACCTACCTACTACATGGTATTTCTCCGCCATTCCAAAGTAAATTGCTTGAGTGCTACCTTTAAAATTCCATCATTCGCCTTTGCAATATATAGCTCATGGGACAAAATAGCCTTAAAAACTATCGTAGTATTGAATATGTACTTATGCACTTTATATTTTATTAAGTTGCTTGTTGTGCGATAACCATGCTTCTGGGGAACGCCATCAACTATTGTTGAATATCATGTGAGTTGCTATGCATGTCCGTCTTGTCTGAAGGTCTATCATTTTAGTGGTTGGAGCATGCAAAATTGTTAGAGAAGAACATTGGGCCGCTAACTAAAGCCATGAATCATGGTGGAAGTTTCAGTTTTGGACATATATCCTCAATCTCATATGAGAATAATAACTTTGCTACATGCTTATGCATTTAAGAGGAGTCCATTATGTGTTGTCCATGTTGTCCCGGTATGGATGTCTAAGTTGAGAATAATCAAAAGCGAGAAATCCGAAATGCGAGCATTCTCCTTAGACCTTTGTACGGCGGCATGGAGGTACCCCCTTGTGACACTTGGTTGAAACATGGCATGCAAAGATCCGGTAGTCCAAGCTAAGTAGGACGAGGTGCGGGCACTATTAGTATACTATGCATGAGGCTTGCAACTTGTAAGATATAATTTTCATAACTCATATGCTTTATTACTACCGTTGACAAAATTGTTTCATGTTTTCAAAATAAAAGCTCTAGCACACAATACAGCAATCGATGCTTTCCTCTTTGAAGGGACCATTCTTTACTTTTATTGTTGAGTCTTCACTTTACCTATCTCCTTCCACCTTAAGAAGCAAACACTTGTGTGAATCGGGCATTGATTCCTACATACTTGCATATTGCACTTGTTATATTACCTTTATGTTGACAATATCCATGAGATATACATGTTACAAGTTGAAAGCAACCGCTGAAACTTAATCTTCCATTGTGTTGCTTCAATATCTATACTTTAAATTATTGCTTTATGAGTTAACTTTTATGCAAGACTTATTGATGCTTGTCTTGAAGTACTATTCATGAAAAGTCTTTGCCTTATGATTCAGTTGTTTACTCATGTCATTACCATTGTTTTGATCGCTGCATTCATCGCATATGCTTACAATAGTATGATCAAGGTTATGATGGCATGTCACTTAAGAAATTATCTTTGTTATCGTTTTACCTGCTCGGGACGAGCAGAATCTAAGCTTGGGGATGCTGATACGTCTCCAACGTATCGATAATTTCTTATGTTCCATGCCACTTTATTGATGATACCTACATATTTTATGCACATTTTATGTCGTATTTACGCATTTTATGGAACTAACCTATTAACAAGATGCCGAAGTGCCGTTTTTCGCTGTTTTTGGTTTCAGAAATCCTAGTAACGAAATGTTTCTCGAATTGGACGAAATCAACGCCCAGGTTCCTATTTTGCCCGGAAGCATCCGTAACACCCGAGAGCCGCCAGAGGGGGGCCCCGGTGGGCCCAGATGACAGGGTGGCGCGGCCTGTGCCCTGGCCGCGCTACTCCCATGGTCCAAGCCGCCCGCTGACCCTCCCGCCGCCTCTTCGCCTATATAGCCCCTTTCAAAACCCTTACGAGAAAGCCACGATACGAGAAAAGTTCCGAGCGCCGCCATCGCGGGCCAAGATCCTGGGACAGAGTCTCTCGTTCCGCACCCACGTGAGCGGGGAAGTGCCTCCGAAGGCTTCTCCATCGACACCGCTGCCATCTCCACCGCCATCTTCATCACCGCTGTCGCTCCCATGAGGAGGAGTAGTTCTCCATCGAGGCTCGGGGCTGTACCGTAGCTATGTGGTTCATCTCTCCTCTATGTAGTTCAATACAATAATCTCATGAGCTGCCTTACATGAGATTGATTCATATGATGATGCTTGTAATCTAGATGTCATTATGCTAGTCAAGTGGGTTTTACTTTTGTGATCTCCGGAGACTCCTTGTCCCACGTGTGTAAAGGTGACAGTGTGTGCACCGTGTGGGTCTCTTAGGCTATATTTCACGAAGTACTTATTCACTGTTGAAGAGCGTAGTGAAGTGCTTATTTATATCTCTCGATGATTGCAATGTGTTTGTATCACAATTTATCTATGTGCTACTCTAGTGATGTGTTATTAAAGTAGTTTTATTCCCTCCCGCATGTGTGCAAAGGTGACAGCAAGTGCAATCGTGTTAATAGTACTTGGTTTATGCTACATCACATCTCTTGTAGATTGCGGTTAAATTATTGCTATGATAATATTGATGTGATCTATTCCTCCCAGCATATGCATGAAGGTGACAGTGTGGATGGCTATGCCAGTACTTGGTTTAGTCTTTTGATCTATCTTACACTTAAGGTTACTTAAACATGAGCATTATCGTGGAGCTTGTTAACTCTGAGGGTTCGTGTAATCCCACGCAATGTGTTCATCATCCAACAAAAGTGTAGAGTATGCATTTATCTATTCTGTTATGTGACCAATGTTGAGAGTCCACTAGCAGCAACCCTAGGCCTTGTCCTTAAATACCGCTCGAAAGTTACTACCGCTGTTTACCGTTTCATCACTAAGCATTACCGCCGCAATACTACCACCATCAACTACACGCCAGTTAGTTATTTTCTCGTACGCTTGCCACTAAGCCATATATATTCATACCACCGTATTTCCCACTATCTCTTCGCCGAACTAGTGCACCTATTTGGTGTGTTGGGGACACAAGAGACTTCTTGCTTTGTGGTTGCAGTGTTGCATGAGAGGGATATCTTTGACCTCTTCCTCCCTGAGTTCTATAAACCTTGGGTGATCCACTTAAGGGAACTTCTGCTCTACAAACCTCTACTCTTGGAGGCCCAACACCGTCTGCCAAGAAAGGAGGGGGAACGTAGACATCGAGCACTTTTCTGCGCCGTTGCCGGTGAGGAAAGGTAAAAGGTACTCACACTCCGATCTCGGCCTACTAAGCTATTTTCCCGGCGCCATTGTGTGTCTCCAAGCTATTTCCTTTAGACTCTCCAATTGCATCTTTTGGTTTTCTTGTTTACACTAGTTAGGCATAATGGAAAACAACAAAAATATGAGAGATCTTTATGAACTTTATCTTGAATTAGGACATGATGTGTTTGAAGAAAGAATTAAGAAACCCATGGAACTTTATATACATGCTAATGGGAATGTTATTACTATGAATGCTTTGAACACCATTGTTGCTAATGCTATGAGAAAATTCTAAGCTTGGGGAAGCTGGCTTTGATGAGCATGATATTTTTAGTCCCCCAAGCATTGAGGAGAAAATTTACTTGCGGAGCAAGGAGCAACTATAACGGATCGGATCTACTAAGTAACGAACAAGCAAGATGCTGCCCTTACACCAGGATAGGTGTAAGGGAAGCTAGGTGTCGAGGGACGGCATTGCCACACGCAGATATGCACAAGAAAGCATCAATGCAAGCCTCAAACACCTAAAATGATAAGTAGTACCGTCGCCATCAACAACGTCAGCACGAAAGAAGACAAGGTAGACGATCAACAAAAGATATCTGGCTTGTGATCGCGAGATGCGATCTAGGCAGCATGATGCTTACCCTGAAGAAACCCTCAAGGGGTGGCCATGCGCCTGATTTGTGTTTGTTGTGAACGTGATTGTCCTCCTTTTCTGATAACCCTAGATACATATTTATAGTCCAAGGGACTTTCTAAATGAGGCGTGCACCTAACCGTGCACGGGTTAAATTTATCTGTTAATTCTAAACATGATACGATCTACTATATTGATGACAATGGCACTAGGCCTAAACTCTTAGGCACACAAGGCCGCTTCAAAGATGCTCTACACCTGTAATCTTCAAAGCCCATCTTCACTTACGGCCCACCCCCTGTTTGGCCAAAATCGGGTGATAACACATGCCCTCGGTTTTGATAATGATAATTGCAAAAACCATCTGTCTCCTTCGAAAGGTCATGTCGTACAGAAAGCAGAACCGGCTCGCAGATCCTTCATCATGACGTCTTGCCTTCTCAACTTCCCGCACGATTTGACGGTTTTGGTACCACATCCTCGAAAACTGCGCATTAAATCGCTATATCCCTTTTTATTTAGCCACTTCTCGCAGTTCCCTTCTTCATCCCCTCACTAGCACCCGAAAAAGCCCTCTCGCCACCATGTCTTCCTCTTCTTCCTCCTCATTGGATCTTTCCACCCAGTCCTCCCCTTCCGCGAGCCGACTCCCGGAGGGGATCCGCAGGAGGCCCACGCGGCCAACATCCGCCGCACCATAGCGCCGGGGACGAGCCGAGCCACGACTCCTCCGTCTGGTCCAGATGACCAGTCCCTGACGGACGGGGAGAGCGACCTCCGTTTCCTTGCCATTAGGGAATCGGAGGAGGAGACCGACGACGACCGCTTCTCCTGGGACGGAGTCGCCTCCTCCGAGGAGGTGAAGGAGGAGGAGGAGGAGGAGGACAGCTCCTCCGACGAGCCGCCGGCCAAACGCCACGCCCCGGCCCGGGAACCTCAGCCGACTTCGACAGCGATGACGCATTTACGCCGATGAAGAAGATGAAGACAATGAAGGTCCTGCCGGCGGCCGCAGCAGCGACGACGAGCCGGCCGGGAGCAGCGCCCGACAACGCGATGACGATGAGTGTAGCCAGCCGGCCCCTAGATAAGATAGAGCTAGGAGTAGTAAACGGGGCAATGTATCCCCTAGCAATTTCTTTTGAGAGCAATCAGCTCCTTCTATGTAAGAAATCTGGTTATCCATGAAGAAATTTCTCCAATTTGACTTTGTCGATCTCTTCCATATTAGATTAGCCGATTCTCCCCTTTGTTGATGCTCAATGAGCCGATGGTAATGCATCAGCTTTTATAACAAATTTGCAAGACAGGTCAATCTAGTCATCCCCTCAGATGGTAACGTGCAATCCATGAAATTCAGATCCAAACTTCCAATCGAATAGGTCCAGCACACAGCCTTGAGACCCCTAGATCTTTGGACTTCAAAATCATCCGATCGTGATGTTTGTCCTAATGGCAAAACTCCTGAATTAACGCCTCCAGGAAAGCTTCTAAGACCATAGCTGAAATACCTTGACGTTGAAGCTGATACACCTGTATAACAGGTACCATTTGCTCACAACTTCCCTTGTGATGCTCTGTTTCCTTGCAGCAACAAACTGGTCTAGAGCCTAATCAATGATGATGGCTCCTTCTTCAAACTCCTCCCATCAACCCTGGTGGTCTTCTTCTGCAAGAGCCCATCACCCTTCAACATGGTTATGATGCAGAGACAGCCGATTTCAACACCATCGGCTCTTCAGAGCGAAGAATTTTCAAGGCCAGCTGCCCCCAAGCCTCAGTCAAGGCGAGAATAAAAGTGTACCAGCCGCATGGGCCATCATCGGCTTCCTAACTGTAGTGCAGCGTCAGCCGATTCTAACCAAATCGGCTTTCAAAAGCAGAGAACCTTCAAGGTGAGCCGCCTCGAAAGCCACTCCACCCTTCATCAAAAACAAGCAGTGAAAGCTTACGCCCAAGGAGACAATGCACTAGGACGGCTCTAGAAGGATCAGCAGGCTCCCTTGAACTAAGAAGCCTCAAACGTAGTGGCCCTTGAACTCTTCCTAGCTCCATTCTTGCGCCCTTTGCTGCTCAGATCGGCTCATCACCTCGGGCAGACCGATGTAGCTTCTGGTGAAGATGTTTGATGAAGTTGTCACCTTGGTCAAGCCCCCAGAGGAAATGTCACAGCCAATTGAATGGTCATCGGCTGTTCTCATGCTCCTAACCTGATCTGCATGCCACAGGCGCTGCTGATCTTGAAGGTTTGCTAATGGAGCCACCAACCATTCCTCGCACAGAATCGATGACTGCTCCATTAGGCTTTTGCTTGTAACAGTCGTATCCCTTGAGTGATGGCCGTGCATCGGCTTTTAATTCTTAAGTCGATGTCTATGCATCGGTTGGTGCTCAAAATTTTTGGATTTTCCATTTTTTACGGCCGGTTTGTTTACATATCGGCCCCCACATTTGAGCTGCTCTGCTGGGCATTAGACATGCATTCTCAGCTTCGTACCCTCGTGCCTCATCCATCTATGTGCCCCCGAGCCGATTCTGTCAAGCAATTGATGGTATCGGCTCTTTCAGGTAGTCAATGCTGAACAAAGACAAAGGTATGTTGAGGATAGTTTTGGCCGATTGCTGGAATCGCCCCTTTCCATTGCAATTCTGACGATGGTTTGCAACTTCTTGAATTTCCACTGTAGCTACGCGACATGTTGGAGATAAGATCCCTTTGTTTCTTTTTTCATTTTGAGGGCCGATCTGTGATCGTCTTGCCACGACATCCATGGACTTGGACGTTGTTACTCCGTCAAAGCCGGTGGATAAAAACCAGCCTTACCCTATTTTTCAAGCTTCGATGCGCCGCGCCTCTAAACTGGATTCCAGAGCGGCTCTGGTTATCCGTTTCCCACACACTCATGGCAGCTAACGATATCTCGATTGAGTCATCTGCACGAACAACTTCCACTTCATCTCCATCCTATTGTATGATGCATTGGTGCATCGTAGATGGAATGCAACAGTTAGCATGAATCCAATCCCTTCCTAATAGGACGTAATTGCTTTGCCGGCCGACGATGAAGAACGCGGTAGGTATGGTTTTCCGGCCTACAGTAAGTTCTACATTCACACCTTTCGCTTCGATGCCGGCCGTTGAAGTCGCTTAATGTGACGTTGGTCTTGATCAGATCATCACTGGAGTGCCTCAACGTCGAGCATGAATACGGCATTATGTTGATCGCCGTCCGGTAAGTCAACCAACATCTTGCCGACAGTTGCCCATTGATGTAACCTCAAGTATAGGGCTTTCAAATGCCTCTGTAGCTTCTATCTCGTGGCTTCAAAGATAACTCGGTCGTGGACCGCAATGGTCTGAGCCACTGAGCACCTCCCTGCCGCTGGAGCGAAACCCGACGGGGTATGAACACTACAGCCATGTCACCGATGTCTCGTATCGGCATCACCCGATGCCTATGCATCGGCTTTCGTCTCGCTGTGGCGCTCATACTTTCTTTTGGCGGCGCGCCTTCGTTCCAATATTTGTTGAATTCTCACGCCGGGACGTCGGCCTTCCTCAACGTGGGCTGTGTACCGTGCCTCGTTTCTTCCAGGTTTCGCACCGCCGCACCCTACGTTTCCGAGAATGGCCGAGTCCATCAGGGCACCACCTTGGTCGGTGATACCTATCTTCTTCTCCATCTGACTCCTCAAAGTCTTCTTCTTGAGATGACTAAGCTCGTTTATTATGAGGTGGGAGAGGCCCTAGACGCTCAAACACTGAAACTTCATTCGCTCTCTTCCTTTGCTGTTTGCATTCTGGGCAGTTCTCGATTGTTGGCAATCGGCTCATTCCTGAGTCCCAGCAATGTTTGAAGAAGGGACAGTCCCAGTGCTTATCCACGTTGTCTTGCTCCCTTGACCTCCCTCCAGCGTGACGTTCGTACCCGTCGTTGTTTCCATCATACTGACGATACCTTCTGCTTTCCGCATCAGACCGACGATATCTCTCATCGTCTTCGTCGTAGTGCCGACGTCGGTCGTACCGCTGCTCATATGTGTTGAGGAGATGCACGGATAGTGGGCGCTGATACCGTGTGCTTCTCACCTCCTCCTCGGTTAGGTACCGTCTGTCATCATCTTGGGGCCGGTCGCATGGAACGGCCTCTTTATCTTTGCCACGAGTGTGGCTCTCTGCTTTGTCCGCGCCATGGCGGTTCACCAGCCCCGCCATGTTGACACTAAAGGAGAACCCCTGGCTCCCTTATGGAGTGGCTGGAGATCTACCGTATTGACGCCATGCGACGGACGCGTGTTTCCTTTGAGCTTGATATCGTGAGAACGGGTCTTCTTAAAGGAGCCGATGAGTTCGCTTCAACGATGGCCTTCAGGCCATCGTACTTCTTCTTGTGTTCAGCAGGGAGATCCTCGTATGTGATATGTTCCTCCGCCATCTCGATGTCGGTGTTGACGTGGATGTTGCAGAAGACGTCCCACCGGGCGTGCCATAATGTGTTGCCTGCCAAAACCCACCGGCGGGCAATGGTTAAGCAACACGAAGAGCCGGGAGGCTCCAAGGCCGCTTAGTGGACCCTGGCACCTCGCGTCGTCCCGCAAATCTTCCAGCCACGTCCTGGCGGTTGCTAGGGCGTGCCACCTGACCTAGACCCGATCAGAAGGTGTTAGATTGTTTCATTGTTCCCGCATGGTAGACACGTGAACATTAAATACGAGCCCTATCGTCTCTCAGGTTGCCCTGTGGATCCGCTCAAAGAGCCGATCGCCCCATGGTTCACGTTGGATTTGCAATGACATGGGGATCCCGCTTGATCAAAACAAAGCTGAAACGATCTACGATAGGTTTATGGTTTTCACCGCATAACCGAAACGTCCTACCGTAGTCGGGCCTAGAAGATACGGAAGATGATATGGAAACTACCCCTACAAGAGGCCTAAAACCAACATTACGGCCAATTCCCCGAACATCCCTCGTAGGAACTAGAACAACACCTAACGCACTCAATGGACGTCCGACCAAAGATAAGGCCTAACTATGCAGAGATTTATAAAACTAATCCTTGCGGAGCAAGCAACTATAACGGATCGGATCTACTAAGTAACGAACAGAAGATGCTGCCCTTACACTAGGATAGGTGTAAGTGCTAGGTGTCTAGGGACGGCATTGCCACACAGATATGCACAAGAAAGCATCAATGAGCCCCTAAACACCTAATGATAAGTGGTACTGCTCGCCATCAACAAACGCTTCAGCACGAGCAGGACAAGGTAGACGAATAAACGTATACCGCCTAGATCGCGAGATGCGATCTTAGGCAGCATGATGCTTACCCGAAGAAACCTCGAAGGAAGGGCGATGCGCCCGATTTGTGTTTGTTGTGAACGTGATTGTCCTCCTTTCGCAACTAGATAGATATTTATAGTCCAAGGGACTTTAAATGAGGCGTGCACCTAACCGTAGGCCAGACTCTATCCGTTAATTCTAAACATGATACGATCTACTATATTACGGATACACGGGCAATTTAGCCCAAACTCTTAGGCACAAGGCCGCTTCAAAGATGTCTACGTGTAATCTTCAAAGCCCATCTTCACTTACGGCCCACCTCCCGATTTGGCCAAAATCGGGTGATAATAGTTCTATAAACATTAAGGATAAAGATTATGACTTTTCTCGATTTATCTCATATATCTATTGTTGAGAAAACACCTTTCGGTGGTACTGAAAGAGTGTCGTAGAGCACATGAATGAGCTTTCTACTTTAAGTAGCTTGTTT
Organism: Lolium multiflorum; assembly: GCA_030979885.1. NCBI lineage: Eukaryota > Viridiplantae > Streptophyta > Magnoliopsida > Poales > Poaceae > Lolium > Lolium multiflorum. The sequence goes on along the minus strand of CM061748.1, from coordinate 269,793,135 downwards.
TCTCGATGATGTTAAGATGCACACTTATTTTGTTGCTAAGATTTTCCTTTCTCATTAAAGGATGATGCTAAGATTTGGTATAATAATTTGCCTCCCCGATTCTATTGATAGTCCAAGTTGTTTGCTTGATGTTTTCTTTCAAAATACTTTCCGCTAGTGCTCAACATATTGCTCTACAGAGAATTTATAGTTTTGATCAAGAAGATGGAGAGAAATTGCCCTCGAAGCTTGGCAAGATTTGCTCCCTTATTAGAGTCTTACTGACATGATTTGGAAAACATGATTTACTTGATATATTTTAAAAGAGGACTAACCATTGAGTCTAGGTCACTGGATAGTTGTGCCGATTGTGTTTTCAGGAAAAGAACCGGACGAAGCTCAAGAATTATTGGCTAAGATAAGCAAAAATCATGATGATTAGTCTACACCTAAACCAACCCCGACACCAATATCGAAAAGAAGAGGGTATGATTGAATTAAATGATGAAGATATGAGGGAAGCTAAGAAATCTCTATGGAGAAAATTAAAACTGAAGATGTGAAGAATTTAGCTCCTGTAGAAGACCTATGTAAGATAATTCCCCCTTTCATCCACAATTGAGGTACATTCTCTTCAATGCTTTGATAGAGGAGATGTCCCTTATTCAAAACCTCCCGATCAATGTTTAGATGAATTTGATAATTATATTGTTAAGCAAAATAATTTTAATATGAGAGTAGAGAATCATCTAATAGAAAATTCTCAAGCTATTAGTAAATTGCATGATATTGTGGAGAGAACCTCCAATGATGTTAAGATGCTTGTTAAACATTTTAATATGATTCAAACTCAAATTGATCAACTTACTAAAGTGCAAATGATTTGTTAAAAAATACTCATAAGAAAAACATGTTTATGAAGTAACAACTAGAGGAGGCGTTTCTACCCAGGATCCTCTATATCCTGAAGGGCACCCCAAAAGAATTGAACAAGATTCTCAACGAACTAAAAATGAAATTAGTAGAGCCTCTTTCTATTTCTGATATATTTTATAGTGGACTAACCATTGAGTCTAGGGCATACGGATAAGTTGTGCTGAATTGTGTTTGGAAGAGAACTCGGGATAGTAGAGAAATTATTGGCTAAAGATAGCGAAAACCATGATGATTAGTCTACACCTAAAACCAACCCGACACCAATATTGAAGAAAAGGGGTATGATTGTTAAATGATGAAGAGATGAGGGAAGCCAAGAAATCTTATGGAGAAAGGTATTAAATCACGAAGATGTAGAAGAATTTGCCTCAATGAAGAAGACCTATATGAATAATTCCCCCTTCATCACGGATGAGGTACATTCTCTTTAATGCTTTGATAGAGATGTCGTGTTAAAACTATCGATCAATGTTTAGATGAATTTGATAATTATATTGTTAAGCAAATAAAATTTAATAGAGTAGAAAATCATCTAATAGAAAATTCTCAAGCTATTAGTAAGTTGCATGATAATTAGTGAAGAACCTCCAATGATGTTAAGATGCTTGTTAAACATTTTAATAGGTTCAAACTCAAATTGATCAACTTACTAAATTGCAAAATGACTTGTTAAAAATAGTTCTAAAGAAAAACACACTTATGAAGTAACAACTAGGTGGTGTTTCTACCAGGATCCTCTATATCCTGAAGGCACCCAAAGAATTAAACAAGATTCTCAGCGAACTAAAGAAATTAGTGGTCCTTCAAAAAGAAGAAGAAACATAAAGCATTTGTAGAATCTCCCGGACACCCATTGTCGGTCTAATAGTCACGATCATACATTTGAAAGTGGTAATGAACATGATGAAGATAATGATAATAATGATATTCCTGATAAAGAAGTTGAAAAAGAACCCGAAAAGCATGCTAAAAATAAAAAAGTACACAAAAGAAGATTTTATTACAAAGAAACATGGTAATGAAAAGACCTTGGGTTCAAAAGCAAATGCCTTTTCCTGCTAAGAAAGCCGAAATCAAAGGAGGAGGAACATTATAATAAATTTTGTGATTGGATGAAACCTTTATTTTTGCAAATCCCTTTGTCTGATGCTATTAAATTGCATCCTTATTCAAAGTATATGAAAGATATTGTCTCTAACAAAAGGAAAATTCCAAATGAGGAGATTTCCGCTATGCTCGCTAATTACTCTTTCAATGGTAAGGTTCCAAAGAAGCTGGGAGACCCAGGTATACCGACTATTCCTTGTTCTATTAAGAATAATTATGTTAGAACTGCTCTATGTGATTTAGGGGCAGTTAGTGTGATGCCTTTTTCTCTTTACAAGAGACTTGATTTAGATAAGTTGATACCAACCGATATATCTTTGCAAATGGCTGATAAATCTACTGCATTCCTGTTGGTGTATGTGAAAATGTTCTTGTTCAAGTTACTCAAAATTGCTTAATATTAACTGATTTCGTTGTGTTGGAAATGCCGAAGATGATAATATGTCCATTATTCTTGGAAGACCCTTTCTTAATACTGCTGTTATTGATTGCAATAAAGGAAAATTTACTTTCAATGTTGATGACAAGGAACATATTGTCTATTTTCCCAAGAAGATCGATAAAGTATATGGAGTCAATACAATTTTTAATTTGAAAACTATCAAGGTGGGATCATTTGATTGTCCTATATATGAGCCTAAAGAAGAATATCAAACTCTTGTGATTGGATCCATATCAATTCAATATAAGGTAACATGATTGATTTGAGGTTTATTTCTTCTTATGTCATATAAAATTTATTTGGTAGCAAGACTGGTCAACCTTGTTAACAAGTATATTTTAATGCATAAGAGAGATAACAACATTTCTTTCTCCACTTGTTTTACTTGCTGTAGCACTTTTTGTTTTGCAAGATGCCTTAGTTGTTTAAGATTTTGGAAATCATTTTCCTGCGCAGTAATAATTACTTTAAACCCGTAAATGTGCATTTTGAAGTTCTCAAAAATTTACAAAATTATCCGGTAATCTTATTTTCGAAGAGGCACCAGGAGCACCGAGGATGACCAAGCACCCCCGGTGGCACCCACAGGCCGGCGCGGCCGCAAGGCGCCACCCTGGGGTGGGCCCCTCCTTGCCCCTTTCACTTCTTCCTCCCATCCTGCTCTCTTCGCACCACTTTCTCTCACTCGTGTTTCTGCTCAAGAGCTCAAGATTTCTCGATCTCTTTGCTCCCCTGTCCGAAATTTGGCACATTTGCTCTCCTGTATGTGACTCCTTTGATTATACAATTAGAATTTTGTTTGGTTGAGTATATCTTGAATATTTTCCTCTGTAGGTAACATGTTTAGTGAGCTTGCATGCTTGTTCTAAGTGGTAAAACTAGTTTTGATGCATGTTTAGTACTCTATAAGTTCCTATAGTAGTTTCCTCAATTATATACCTTGAAATCAAATTTTATAATGATTATTTGAAAAATTTCAGAAAAGGAAAATGGACAACTACAACTTTGAAGAGGTGTTCGAAAGAGAAACGACAAGCACGGGAAGGCCCTCGAGGGAATCCACTCGGATTAGACAATCTTATAATGAGGACGTCATTGCACCGAGCTTCGAACCCGAAGAATACAATGGAGTCCCTAACGCTTCATCCTTCCCATGTTATAACTTTTTGAGTAATGCAGGATTGCTGGATGCTTTCTTGACTCTCGTCGGTAAGGCGGGTTTAACCACCTATATGGAGGATGAGAGGAAGCAATACTACATGCTCACTAAAATCTTTGTGGAGAGCTTCAAGTTCAACAACAAGCACTTCACCCGACGGTTGCATTCAGGATCTATGGTAATCATATTACTATGAAGTTGAAGGATTTTGTGCTGGATATTGCCCCGTAGGTACAACAAAGAAGATCGAGGACAACCAGGGCTTTGCTGGAGCTATCGAGAAATCACCAATGACGATTGCCGCACCATTCAGCGTGGCAAGATAAGAAACATCCAACTCCCCGCCATTAAGTATTTTGCTTATTACCTTGCTACTAGCATTCTTGGAAGGGAGAATACTAGTAATATTTCTAGTTATCATCTTACTTTCTTAATTGCTGCACTCACTGGAGAGACACCTTATCATCTTGGTGCTCTTGTTGCTCGCCGTTTGTCTAACAAGGGCCTATTTTTGGAGGAATAATTGTATCGCGTATTTTGGCACATCTAGATCTTCCTCTTGACCCTACGATGTGGAACTAACCCCTGCTAGGTTAGATATTGCTGCTATGAAGAGTCACCAATTTGTTACAACTGACTCTAGTATAGATAATATTGTCTATAGAATGTTATTTTGACGGGGATGAGAGGGAAGTCCTCTTGCCCCAAACCGATTTGTTCAGTGTTGACAGGAAACCATGGTCGCGCTCTAAGGAGGAGGTGGATGAGCAACTGAGGCTGGCTACGGCCAGCATGACTCCAGGACGCGAGCCCTCCTACGACTACACCGTCACGTATCCTGGTGCTTCTTCCAGCACATACCCAGAACATGATCCTTCTTCGTCATACTACGGAGACACCACTTCATGGGGACCGTGGGAATGATCTCCACTTAGGCCAAAAGCCTAAGCTTGGGGGGAGGTGGCATCACTCATTCTTTGCATATTATGGTTGCTGGATACTTGTACATACTTGTTTAGCTTCTTAAAGTGGTTTCCTAATGAGGGAGATGATATTTGGGGAAGTGCTGTCCAAAAACAGATTCTGAGCTGTTACCAAAAAAATGCGCACAGCCAGAACGTTATTTGGAGTTGAAAATTTTTGTGCATGTTCCCCAGGTTGTTATCTAACTTTCATTAGTTGAACACTTTTCGAATTGAGCAATGGAAGATTTTTGTTAAAATCGATTTTTGTACTGCTGTCAGGTTTTGCAGATTTCTGCCACATTTGATGTTTTCTAGTTTGCATTCTCTTGTTTTTGCTTGTTTCTTTCCTAAAACACAAAAAGACCAAAAATATTTCTGTTGTTTCTCTTCACCCTTTGTTTATTTGGTTCTTGCTCTTATTTTACTTTATTTGCTATCGTTGGCTTGCTATGAGAACAGATTTTGCTTTGTTTGCTTGTTTCCTTTTTGTTCTTGTTTCTAATCCGAAAACACCAAAAATATTTGTTGTTCTTCTTGGGTTTTGTGAAGTATTAGGGAGTTCAGCGGTCTCCGGTGGTTGGAGCTTGGTTTCATTCCCATATTATTATTCAAGCTGCACAAGTGAAAGGCAATAATGACGATCTACGACAATCTGGTGGTGAGAGGCTGGTATGAACTCTATTTGTTTCATTTTTGTACATATATTCATCCATGTGAGCATGCTTAGTTGGTTCATGTGAGGTATATGTCATTTAATGAAATTCTAGTAGTTCATGATCTCATGATTAGTTCCAATCTATTAATAATGAGTAGCATGTCATGAATATTTGCTTGCATTGTTTTATTCATAGATAGGTATGACATTGTGGTATCCTCCTCTGAATAATTCACTTGAATCGACTTGGCACATGCTCACGCATGCATATGACTAAACAAAGTCAATTAAGCCTCGATGATTCATTTGCTTCAGAGTTCTTGTATCACTTTTATGCCTCCGTTAATTTTATTTTGTCGCAAACATGATTATGATAGTTATTGCTCTCTTGATTGTCGCTTCCCAGTCTATTGCTAGCCTTCACTTGTACTGAGCGGGAACGCTGCTCGTGCTTCCAAACACATGAAAACCAAGTTGTTCCAAAGTGTCCACCATAAATACCTATGCATGGAATTTCAAACCATTCCAAGTAAATTCTCATGTGCTACCTTTAAACCTTCAAACTACTTCTCAACTTGTGTTAATGTTTTATAGCTCATGAGGAAATATGTGGTGTTTTATCTTTCAACCTTGTCATTTACTTAAGACTTTCACCAATGGACTAGTGGCATCCGCTTATCCAATAATTTTACAAAAAGAGCAACGGGGTTTCCAGCCCCAATTAATTAACCTTCATTAATAATTCTCTTCACATGTTTTGCTCCGATTCATCGTAAGCAACTTGACCTGCAAATAGATACTCCCACATGGTATGTGAATGTTGGAAGGCACCCGAGGATTCGGTTAGCCATGGCTTGTGTAAGCAAAGGTTGGAGGATGTCATCCATAATGAAACTAAAATGCATGTAAACAAAAGAGGATGATGATCTACCTTGCTGGTAGAGATACGTCCTTCATGGGAGCGCTCTTGAGTCTCGGTTGGAGGGGTTAGAGTACCCACTATCATTCGTTGACAACAACAAACACCTCTCAAAATAATTTTATTCGTCTTTGAAAAATGAAAAGCATGTTAATCCCTGCTTCCCTCTGCGAAAGGTCAATCTTTTACTTTTATGTTGAGTCACCATCCTTTCTTTGAGTACCTTCTTGAGAGCATAACTGTCATTCTTAGTATAATATGCTTGTCCCAAAATATGATAACTGTGGTATAACTTTGATGCTTTTATCTCTGAATACTTCTAGTCTTTCTATGAACTTGGTGCCGGGCATTTATATTTTGTCGTACAAATACAGGCAAGCGAGATACCACTTTATCATATCTTTCTATGAACATTGCAATCCTGCTTATAGAAGTGTTTCATGATGCTTGTTATTAGTTTGTTGGTATATTTTTCATGATTGACACAGCTACTAGATGACTTTATTTGCATGTACCTATTATGAATTGCTTAAGCACTTGCCATATCATGAGAATATTTACATCATATGAACAAATGTGTTCGTGAAAGTTCTTTTATCGCACTCGATTGTTAACTGAATTGCTTTGAGGACAAGCAATAAGCTAAGCTTGGGGAGTTGATACGTCCAAAATGTATCTACTTTCCCGAACACTTTTGCTATTGTTTTGCCTCTAATTTGTGTATTTTGGATACAACTAACACGGACTAACGTTGTTTTCAGCAGAATTGCTTCGTGTCTCGTTTTTGTGCAGAAATTCAACTTTCAGGAAAAACCCCGGAAATAATCGCAATGGGCCTATTTTCACCGTGAAGATGAGAGGCCAAAGGGCGAGCCGGGGGGCCCATGCTTCAGTGGTCGGCGCCTCGGCGGCCCCCCGACGCCCCCTTTCGACTACAAAAACCTCTTCGACCTAAACGCGAGGGGTTCGACCTTCCCGGAAGACATCCAGTACGCCGCCGCCATCGCGAAACTCCGTCTCGGGACAGAAACTCCGTTCTGGCACTCTAGGACGGGAATGGGGATCATCACGCCATCACCACCGCCCTCTCCATCGACAGCCATGTTTCCCCCATCCATGTGTGAGTAATTCCCCGCTGTAGGCGGGGATGGTAGGGATTGGATGAGATTGATCATGTAATAGCCACAAGATTGTTAGGGCATGGTGCCTAGTATCCGTAGATGTTACTTTTATGATATTGTTGCAACTTGTTATGCTTAATGCTAGGGCCCGAGTGCCATGATCTCAGATCTGAACATGTTATTGTTTCATCATGATATGCATTGTTTTATGATCTTACATGCAAGTTGTATACACACGTTGCTGTCCGGAACCCGAGGCCCCAAAGTGACAGAATTGGGACAACCGGAGGGGAAGCGGTGATGTGAGGATCACATGTGTTACGGAGTGTTAATGCTTTGCTCCGGTACTCTATTAAAAGGAGTACCTTAATTTCCGGTAGTTTACCTAGGGCCCGGCTGCCACCGGATAAAAGATGTTGTGCAAGTTTCTCATTGCGAGCACGTACGACTATATACGGAACACATGCCTATGGATTGATTAGTACTTGGATACCGCTTTATTATTATCTGCAAATGCCCTACCATGATTGTTATATGAATTCTCTCATCCATGCAACACCCGTTCATCCATCCCGTGCCTCAGTATTTTAATCCTGCTGTTTACTATAATCACTATCGTGTCTTTATTTCACCGCACTGTTATTTCACTACTCCTATTGCTATAAAACGTTGCTGCGATAAACTCTTGCGAGCAAGTCTGTTTCTAGGTGCAGCTGAATTGACAACTCCGTTAAGGCTTACAAGTATTCTTTGTCTCCCTTGTGTCGAATCAATAAATTGGGTAATACTTCCCTTGAAGACTGTTGCGATCCCCTATACTTGTGGGTCATCACTTGCCACCTTTGGAAAATTATTATTTGGATGTTAATCTTGCTGATAATTCTATAGAGAGACCTTTGGGAGAATTGATAATGTTCACATTACGGTTAACAATAACCATGTCCCCGTTGATTTTGTTGTCTTGGATATTGAATGCAATGCATCTTGTCCTATTGTTTTGGGAAGACCCTTTCTTAACTGTTGGTGCTATTATTGATATGAAAGAAGGAAATATTAAGTATCAATTCCTCTTAAGAAATGTATGGAACACTTCCCTAGAAAGAGAATGAAGATGCCTTTTGATTCTATTATTAGAACTAATTACAATGTTGATGCTTTATCTCTTGATGTTACTTGATTTGCACTTTCTGCGCTGCTAAAGAAAAACGCTTATGGGAGACAACCCATATTTTATTTCTGCAATTTTTGTTTTATCTTTGAGTCAAGGTGCTTGTTACTACTGTAGAATTATCTTTGTATCTTTATTTTCATGCATTGTTGTGCCAAGTAAAGTCTCTAATAGAAGGTTGATACTAGATTTGGATTTCTGCGCAGGAACAGATTTGTTAGCTGTCACGAATTCGTGTTTTTCTCTTTGTATAAGAATCAAAAAAATCAGCGAAAATTCATGCATGATCCTCAGATATGTACGCAACTTTCATTAGTTTTGAGTTTTTCCATCTGAACAAGTTAAGTGCCTCAAAAAAATTCGTCTTTACGGACTGTTCTGTTTTGATAGATTCTGCCTTTTATTTCGCATTGCCTCTTTTACTGTGTTTGATTGGATTTCTTTGCTCCATTAAATTTCAGTAGCCTTGAGTAATATCCAGAAGTGTTGGTAATAATTGTGTCCTTGCTGAACATGTGAATTTTTGATTATGCACTAACCCTCTAATGAGATTGCTTTGAGTTTGGTGTGGAGGAAGTTTTCAAGGATCAAGAGAGGAGGATGATATGGTGTGATCAAGAAGAGTGAAAAGTCTAAGCTTGGGGATGCCCTTCATCCCTGCATATTTTAAGAAGACTCAAGCGTCTAAGCTTGGGATGCCCAAGGCATCCTTCTTCATCAACAAACTTATCAGGTCACCTCTAGTGAAACTATATTTTTATCCGTCACATCTTATGTGCTTTACTTGGAGCGTCTCTTGCTTTTATTTTTGTTTTTGTTTGAATAAATTCGGATCCCAGCAATCCTTGTATTGGAGAGAGACACACTCTTTTTCATTTGAACACTTGTGTTCTTCGTTTTACTTTAATATTCATGGCGAAAGCTGAAAGCCGCATCACTTGTACTTGTTGTTATTTGGTTGGAAACAGAAAATGCCTCATATTGTCTTGAATAATTTGATACTTGGCAATTGTTTTGAGCTCTCAAGTAGATCATGTTTAAGCTCATGCATCATGTAGTTTAAATCTAGTAGTGGAGAACTACCATAGAGCTTGTTGAAATTTGGTTTGCATGATTGGTCTCTAAGGTCTAGATATTTTTCTGGTAAAGGTGTTTGAACAACAAGGAAGGAAGTAGAGTCTTATAATGCTTGCAATATGTTCTTGTAAAGTTTTGCTGTACCAGTTCATACTTGTGTTTGCTTCAAAACAACGTTGCTAGCCAAAGCCTTGTAAAGAGGAAATGCTTCTCCGCGCATCCAAAAACCTTGAGCCAAAACCTATGCCATTTGTGTCACCATAACTACCTATATGTGGTATTTTTCTGCCATTCCAAAGTAAATTGATTTAGTGCTTTAAAATTTCATTCCTTGTCTTTGCAATACATAGCTCATGGGAAAGTAGCCTAAAAAACTATTGTGGTAATAAATATGTTGCTATGTATCTTAGTTCTTATAAGTTGCTTGTTGAGTGGTAACCATGTTTCTTGGGACGCCATCAACTTATACCTTTGTTGAATATCATGTGAGTTGCTATGCATGTTCGTCTTGTCTGAAGTAAGGGAGATTTGCATGAGTTGAATGGTTTGAGTATGCATGTTGTTAGAGAAGAACATTGGGCCGCCAACCAAAGCCATGTATCATGGTGGAAGTTTCAGTTGGACATTAATCCTCAGAATCTCTTATGAGAATATTATTTGTTGTTGAATGCTTAAAGCATTAAAAGAGAAGTCCATTATCTATTTTCTATGTTGTCCCAGTATGGATGTCCTTGATACGCGTAGATGCACACGTCCGTTGGGAACCCCAAGTGGAAGGTATGATGCGTATAGAAGCAAGTTTCCCTCAGTATGAAACCAAGGTTTAATCGAACCGGTGGCCAAGAAAGCACGTTGAAGGTTGATGGTCGCGAAATGTGATGCGGCGCAACACCAGGGATTCAGCGTACGCGGAACGCACAACACAACCCAAGTACTTTGCCCCAACGAAACAGTGAGGTTGTCAATCTCACGGCTTCTGTAACAAAGGATTAAACGTATCGAGTGGAAGATGTTTGCAAAGAAAACAGTAAACACAATCAGATGATTGTATGCTATGTAAAGAATAGGACCGGGGTCCACAGTTCACTAGAGGTGTCTCTCCCATAAGATAAGCATGTTGGGTGAACAAATTACAGTCGGGCAATTGATAAATAGAAAGGCATAACAATGCATATACATGATATGATAAATATAGTGAGATTTAATTGGGCATTACGACAAAGTACATAGACCGCCATCCAACCGCATCTATGCCTAAAAAGTCCACCTTCAGGTTATCATCCGAACCCCCTCCAGTATTAAGTTGCTAAGCAACAATTGCATTAAGTATGGTGCGTAATGTAATCGACAACTACATCCTTAGACATAGAATCAATGTTTTATCCCTAGTGGCAACATCCACAACCTTAGAACTTTGTCACTGTCCCAGATTCAATGGAGGCATGAACCCACTATCGAGCATAAATACTCCCTCTTGGAGTTAAGAGTAAAAACTTGGCAGAGCCTCTACTAGTAACGGAGAGCATGCAAGATCATAAACAACACATAAACAATAGATTGATAATCACCATAATCATAGTACTCTCTATCCATCGGATCCCAACAAACACAACATATAGTATTACAGATAGATGATCTTGATCATGTTAGGCAGCTCACAAGATCCAACAATGAAGCACAACAAGGAGAAGACGACCATCTAGCTACTGCTTGGACCCATGGTCCAGGGTGAACTACTCACTCATCACTCCGGAGGCGACCATGGCGGCGAGAGTCCTCGGGAGATGAATCCCCTCTCCGGCGGGTGCCGGAGGACGATCTCCGAATCCCGAGATGGGATTCGCGGCGGCGTCTCGGGAAGGTTTTCCGTATCGTGGCTCTCGTACTGGGGTTTCGCGACGAGGCTTTAAGTAGGCGGAAGGTCAACGCGGGGGCCACACGAGGGGGGGGCAGGCCTGCGCGGCAGGCTTGGGCCGCGCCGGCCTCCCTCTGCCTCGTGGCCCCACTTCGTTATCTCTTCGGTCTTCCGGAGCTTCGTGCAAAAATAGGACCCTGGGCGAAAGTTTCGTCCAATTCCGAGAATATTTCTTTACTAGGATTTGAAACCAAAAGCAGTAAAACAGACAGCTGGCTCTTCGGCATCTTGTTAATAGGTTAGTTCCGTAAAATGCATAAATACGGCATATAATGTGCATAAAACATGTAGGTATCATCAATAAAGTGGCATGGAACATAAGAAATTATCGAACATGGTGTATCAGCATCAAGTTTAGTTGCTCGCGACATAAAACGATAAAGATAAGATAAAAGTGACATGCCATCATAATCTTGATCATACTATTTGTAAACATATGTAATGAATGCAGCGATCAAAGCAAAGGTAATGACATGAGTAAACAACTGAATCATATAGCAAAGACTTTTCATGAATAGTACTTCAAGACAAGCATCAATAAGTCTTGCATAAGAGTTAACTCATAAAAAAAATCAAAGTAAAGGTGTTGAAGCAACACATAGGAAGATTAAGTTTCAGCGGTTGCTTTCAACTTATAACATGTATATCTCATGGATATTGTCAACATAAAGTAATATAACAAGTGCAATATGCAAATATGTAGGAATCAATGCACAGTTCACACAAGTGTTTGCTTCTTAGGTGGAAGGAGATAGGTAAACCGACTCAACAATAAAAGTAAAAGAATGGTCCTTCAAAGAGGAAAGCATCGATTGCTGTATTTGTGCTAGAGCTTTTATTTTGAAAACATGAAACAATTTTGTCAACGGTAGTAATAAAGCATATGAGTTATGTAAATTATATCTTACAAGTTGCAAGCCTCATGCATAGTATACTAATAGTGTCCGCACCTCGTCCTACTTAGCTTGGACTACCGGATCTTCGCATGCCATGTTTCAACCAAGTGTCACAAAGGGGTACCTCCATGCCGCCCTGTACAAAGGTCTAAGGAGAAAGCTCGCATTTTGGATTTCTCGCTTTTGATTATTCTCAACTTAGACATCCATACCGGACAACATGGACAACAGATAATGGACTCCTCTTAAATGCATAAGCATGTAGCAATGATTATTATTCTCATATGAGATTGAGGATATATGTCCAAAACTGAAACTTCAACCATGATTCATGGCTTTAGTTAGCGGCCAATGTTCTTCTCTAACAATTTTGCATGCTCCAACCACTAAAATGATAGATCCTTCAGACAAGACGGACATGCATAGCAACTCACATGATATTCAACAATAGTTGATGGCGTTCCCAGAAACATGGTTATCGCACAACAAGCAACTTAATAAAATATAAAGTGCATAAGTACATATTCAATACTACGATAGTTTTTAAGGCTACTTTGTCCCATGAGCTATATATTGCAAAGGTGAATGATGGAATTTTAAAGGTAGCACTCAAGCAATTTACTTTAGAATGGCGGAGAAATACCATGTAGTAGGTAGGTATGGTGGACACAAATGGCATAGTAGTTGGCTCAAGGGTTTTGGATGCATGAGAAGTATTCCTCTCGATACAAGGTTTAGGCTAGCAAAGGTTATTTGAAGCAAACTCAAGGATGAACAAGTGCAGCAAAACTCACATAAAGAACACTGTAAACATTATAAGACTCTACACCGTCTTCCTTGTTGTTCAAAACTCAATACTAGATATTATCTAGACCTTAGAGAAACCAAATATGCAAATCAAATTTTAGCAAGCTCTATGTATTTCTTCATTAATGGGTGCAAAGCATATGATGCAAGAGCTTAAACATGAGCACAACAATTGCCAAGTATCACATTATCCAAGACATTTTAGAATTACTACATGTAGCATTTTCCAATTCCAACCATATAACAATTTAACGAAGAAGAAACTTCGCCTTGAACATTATGAGTAAAGCCTAAGGACACATGTGTCCATATGCAACAGCGGAGCGTGTCTCTCTCCCACAAAGTGAATGCTAGGATCCATTTTATTCAAACAAAACAAAAACAAAAACAAACCGACGCTCCAAGTAAAGAACACAAGATGTGACCGAATAAAAATATAGTTTGGGGGGAACCCGATGATGTTGTCGATGAAGGGGATGCCTTGGGCATCCCAAGCTTAGACGCTTGAGTCTTCTTAAAATATGCAGGGGTGAACCAGGGGCATCCCCAAGCTTAGAGCTTTCACTCCTCTTGATCATAGTATATCATTCTCTCTGACCCTTGAAAACTTCCTTCACACCAAACTTCAAGCAAACTCATTAGAGGGTTAGTGCACAATTAACAATTCACATATTCAGAGGTGACACAATCATTCTTTACACTTCTGGACATTGCATAATGCTGGACATTAGTGGATCAAAGAAATAAATCCAACATAGCAAAAGAGGCAATGCGAAATAAAAGGCAGAATCTGTCAAACAGAACAGTCCGTAAAGACGAATTTAAAGCTGGCACTAGACTTGCTCAAATGGAAAAACTCAAAACTAATGAAAGTTGCGTACATATCTGAGGATCACGCTCGTAAATTGGCAGATTTTTTGAATTTTCTACAGAGAACTGTGCCCAGATTCGTGACAGACAGCAATGCTGTTTCTGCTAGCGATCCCAAATATAACATCAACTTTGACATAGAAACTTTACTTGGCACAAAAACATGATAAGGAGAGGTTGCTACAGTAGTAAACAACTTCCAAGACTCAATAAAACAAAAAATTGCTGTAGGTAAAAACATGGGTTGTCTCCCATAAGCGCTTTTCTTTAACGCCTTTCAGCAAAAATCAAGTAACATCGATCGAGTAGAAGCATCAACATCATAACTTGTTCTAATAGAATCAAAAGGCAACTTCATTCTCTTTCTAGGAAGTGTTCCATACCTTTCTTGAGAGGAAATTGGTATTTAATATTACCTTCCCTCATATCAATAACAGCACCAACAGTTCGAAGAAAAGGTCTTCCCAACACAATAGGACAAGATGCATTGCATTCGATATCCAAGACAACAAAATCAACGGGGACAAGGTTATTGTTAACGTAATATGCACATTATCAATCCTCCCCAAAGGTTTCTTTTTAACATTATCGGCAAGATTAACATCCAAATAACAATTCTTCAATGGTGGCAAGTCAAGCATATCATAAATCTTTTAGGCATAACAGAAATACTTGCACCAAGATCACATAAAGCATTACATTCAAAGTCATTGAATTTCATTTTAATGATGGCTCCCAACCATCTTCTAACTTTCTAGGAATAGAAGTTTCAAGTTTTAGTTTCTCTTCTCTAGCTTTTATGAGAGCATTTGTAATATGTTTTGTAAAGGCTAAATTTATAGCACTAGCATTAGGACTTTTAGCAAGTTTTTGCAAGAACTTTATAACTTCAGAGATGTGGCAATCATCAAAATCTAAATCATTATGAGCTACAGCAATGGGATCATTGTTCCCAAGGTTGGAAAAAATTTCAGCATTTTATCACAAGCAGTTTCAGCAGTTTAGCAATTTCAGGCGTTTTGTACGCTTTGCACTAGGAGTAGAAACATTGCCAACACCAATTATTTTACCATTGATAGTAGGAGGTGCAGCAACATGTGGAGAATTAGCATTACTAGTGGTGGTAATAGTCCAAACTTTAGCTACATTATTCTCTTTAGCTAGTTTTTCATTTTCTTCTCTATCCCACCTAGCACGCAATTCAGCCATTAATCTTATATTCTCATTAATTCTAACTTGATGGCATTTGCTGTAGTAGTAATCTTATTATCAATATCATTATTAGGCATAACTTTCAATTTTAAAAGATTAACATCAGAGGCAAGCCTATCAACTCTAGAAGCAATAGTATCAATTTTATCAAGCTTTTCCTCAATTTGTTAAAAGCAGTTTGTGTACTAATAAATTCTTTAAGGATGGCTTCAAGACCAGAGGGTACACTCCTATTATTATTGTAAGAATAAGAATTACCATAACCATTACCATTAACAGAAGGATATGGCCTATAGTTATTACCAGAGTTGTTCCTATAAGCATTGTTGTTGAAATTATTATTTTTAATGAAATTCACATCAACATTTTCTTCTTGAGCAACCAATGAAGCTAAAGGAACATTATTTGGATCTACATTAGATCTACCATTCACAAGCATAGACATAATCACATCAATCTTATCACTCAAGGAAGAGGTTTCTTCAAAGAATTTACCTTCTTACCTTGTGGAGCTCTTCGTGTGCCATTCAGTAATTTATCATCATATCATCAAGTTTTTGTCGCCCCCAATGTGATGGACATAAAGGTACCTCCAGCTGAATCCAATAAATTCGAAGAAAAATTTAGTCCTGCATAGAAGGTTTGGATGATCATCCAAGTAGTCAGTCCATGGGTTGGGCAATTCTTTACCAAAGTTTTCATTCTCTCCCATGCTTGAGCAATATGTTCAGTATCTAATTGCTTAAAATTCATTATGCTACTTCTCAAAGATATAATTTTAGGGAGGATAATATCTACCAATAAAAGCATCCTTGCATTTAGTCCATGAATCAATACTATTCTTAGGCAAAGATAGCAACCAATCTTTAGCTCTTCCTCTTAAAGAAAGGAAACACTTTCAATTTAATAATATCACCATCTACATCTTTATACTTTTGCATTTCACAAAGTTCAACAAAATTATTGAGATGGGCAGCATCATCAGAACTAGCAGAAAATTGATCTCTCATAACCAAGTTCAGTAAAGCAGGTTTAATTTCAAAGAATTCTGCTGTAGTAGCAGGTGGAGCAATAGGTGTGCATAGAAATCATTATTATTTGCATTTGTGAAGTCACACAACTTAGTATTTTCAGGGGTATTCATTTTAGCAACGGTAAATAAAACAAACTAGATAAAGTAAATGCAAGTAACTAATTTTTGTGTGTTTTCGATATAGAGAGCAAGACAGTAAATGAAGTAAAACTAGCAACTAATTTTTTTGTGTTTTGTTTAGGTGCAGCAAACAAAGTAGTAAATAAAATAAAGCAAGACAAAAACAAAGTAAAGAGATTGAGAAGTGGAGACTCCCCTTACGCGTGTCTTGATCTCAAACAACGGCGCGAAATTTAGCTTGATACGCGTAGATGCACACGCGTTGGGAACCCCAAGTGGAAGGTATGATGCGTATAGAAGCAAGTTTCCCTCGATGAAACCAAGGTTTAATCGAACAGTAGGATCCAGAAGCACGTTGAAGGTTGATGGTCGCGAAATGTGATGCGGCGCAACACCGGGGATTCGGGCGCCAACGCGAACTGCACAACACCCAAGTACTTTGCCCCAACGAAATGATGAGGTTGTCAATCTCACCGGCTTGTAACAAAGGATTAAACGTATCGAGTGGAAGATGTTTGCAAAGAAAACAGTTAAACACAATTGCAGTAGATTGTATGCTATGTAAAGAATAGGACCGGGGTCCACAGTTCACTAGAGGTGTCTCTCCCATAAGATAAAAGCATGTTGGGTGAACAAATTACAGTGGGCAATTGACAAATAGAAAAGGCATAACAATGCATATACATGATATGATAAATATAGTGAGATTTAATTGGGCATTACGACAAAGTACATAGACCGCCATCCAAGCGCATCTATGCCTAAAAAGTCCACCTTCAGGTTATCATCCGAACCCCTCCAGTATTAAGTTGCTAAGCAACAGACAATTGCATTAAGTATGGTGCGTAATGTAATCGACAACTACATCCTAGACATAGAATCAATGTTTTATCCCTAGTGGCAACAACACATCCACAACCTAAGAACTTTCTGTCACTGTCCCAGATTCAATGGAGGCATGAACCCACTATCGAGCATAAATACTCCCTCTTGGAGTTAAGAGTAAAAGCCAGAGCCTCTACTAGTAACGGAGAGCATGCAAGATCATAAACAACACATAAACAATAGATTGATAATCACCATAATCATAGTACTCTCTATCCATCGGATCCCGACAAACACAACATATAGTATTACGATATATGATCTTGATCATGTTAGGCAGCTCACAAGATCCAACAATGAAGCACAACAAGGAGAAGACATCCATCTAGCTACCGCTATGGACCCATGGTGGGGTGAACTACTCACTCATCCTCGGAGGCGACCATGGCGGCGTAGAGTCCTCGGGAGATGAATCACCCTCCCGTGGTGCTTGATCTCCCATCGTCCGGAGGCGCGCGCCGAAGGTTTTCCGAGGCCTCTCGGGCTCTCGCGGGGGCGCGGAGGCTTTAGGTCAACGCTGGGGGCGGCCACACCCCCAGGCGGTCGGCGCGGCCAGGGCTTGGGCGCCGCCTCCTGGCTGCCTCGTGGCCCACTTCGTTATCTCTTCGGTCTTCTGAAGCTTCGTGCAAAAATAGGACCTGGCGAAAGTTTCGTCAATTCCGAGAATATTTCTTTACTAGGATTTCTGAAACCAAAAACAGCAGAAACTGGCTCTTCGCATCTTGTTAATAGGTTAGTTCCAGAAAATGCATAAATACGACATATAATGTGCATAAAACATGTAGGTATCATCAATAAAGTGGCATGGAACATAAGAAATTATCGATACGTTGGAGACGTATCAGTCCTCAAGTTGAGATCTATCAAAATCGAGAAATCAAATGCGATTTATCTCCTTGGACCTTTGTACAGTGGCATAGAGGTACCCCTTTGTGACACTTGGTTGAAACATATGTAATGCAATGATAATCCATGGAAATCCGAGCTAATTAGGACATGGTGCGAGCACTAGTAGTATTCGATACATGAGGCTTGCAACTTATAGGAAGTTTTATGCATAACTCATATGAATTATTACTACCGTTGACACATTGTTTCCATGTTTTCAAAATAAAAAGCTCTAGCACATGAGTAATCCCTGCTTCCCTCTGCGAAGGGCCTTTCTTTTACTTTATGTTGAGTCAGTTTACCTACTTCTTTCTATCTTAGAAGCAAACACTTGTGTGTGCGTTGATTCTTACACGTTTACTTATTGCACTTATTATATTACTTTGTGTTGACAATTATCCATGAGATATACATGTTACAAGTTGAAAGCAATTGTTGAAACTTAATCTTCCTTTGTGTTGCTTCGAAACCTCTTACTTTGAATCTATTGCTTTATGAGTTTGCTCTTATGCAAGTCTTTTTGATGCTTGTCTTGAAAGTACTATTCATGAAAAGTTTTTGCTATATGATTCAGTTGTTTAGTCATTATCTTTTTTTAGCAATCTATATACCATTGCTTTGAATCACTTCATTCATCTTATATGCTTTACAATATTGTTGATCAAGATTATGTTGGTAGCATGTTGACGAGGGATCACCTCGCCAATGCCTATGTATTGTAGACTTGGATTTCGGGAGAGCGAGGATGGAGATTAGGAACGAGATTAGGCACACGACGTTGCTTCGGGTCCCCTCGGTGGAGGATCCCTACGTGCTGCTAGCAATCCACTATATGATGATATGTATGTTTACAGGGTGCCGCCATAGGCGGGGCTATGTTGTCTATATTCTGTCAATCTATTGGCCTCCTTTCTATCGGGTGCCCTGGCTGGCTTTATATATGCAACCAGCCTAGGGTTTTACAAGAGTCCTAGTCGACTACTTCTTCGGGTTGCCTTGTTGGGCCTTCTCCATATTGGGCCGAGCCGATCCAGGTATACCAATAATGGGTACCCGAAGGGTATACCCATGTCACATATCACTTCAGAAATTATTGTTTTTATCGTTTACCTACTCGAGGGCGAGTAGAAACTAAGCTTGGGGATGCTTGATACGTCTCCAACGTATCTATAATTTCTTATGTTCCATGCTAGTTTTATGACAATACCAACATGTTTTAGTCATACTTTATAATGTTTTTATGCATTTTCCGAGACTAACCTATTAACAAGATGCCGCAGTGCCAGTTCCTGTTTTCGATGTTTTTGATTTCAGAAAAGTTAGTTTACAAATATTCTCGGAATTGGACGAAACAAAAGCCCACGGTCTTATTTTCCACGGAGGTTCCAGAACACCGAAGAGGAGACGGAGAAGGGCCACGAGGCGGCCACCCCATAGGCGGCGCGGCCCCACCTCCGCCGCCGCCAAATGGTGTGGGCCCTCGGGTGCCCCCTGCTGCCCCTTCGCCTACTTAATCCCTCCGTCGAAACCCTAGTACCGAGAGCCACGATACGGAAAAGTTCCGAGACGCCGCTGCCGTCAACCCCATCTCGGGGTTCGAAGATCGCCTCACCGCCGGAGGGGAATCATCACCGGAGGGCTCTACATCGCCATGCCCGCCTCCGGACTGATGCGTGAGTAGTTCATCCTTGGACCACGGGTCCATAGCAGTAGCTAGATGGTTGTCTTCTCTTGTGCTATCATGTTTAGATCTTGTGAGCTGCCTATCATGATCAGGATCATCTATTTGTAATGCTACATGTTGTGTTTGTTGGGATCCGATGAATATTGAATACTATGTCAAGTTGATTATTGATCTATCATATATGTGCTATTTATGTTCTTGCATGCTCTCGTTGCTAGTAGAGGCTCTGGCCAAGTTGATACTTGTGACTCCAAGAGGGAGTATTTATGCTAGATAGTGGGTTCATGTCTCCATTGAATCTGGGGGTGACAGCAACCCCTAAGGTTGTGGATGTGCTGTTGCCACTAGGGATAAAACATCGATGCTTTGTCTAAGGATATTTGTGTTGATTACATTACGCACCATGATGTGTGGCCAAAGCCTCCACGACGTGTTCCCATAGTCCCTTTGGAGGTGAGGTACCCCCCTCCACGGCGAAGATGGTTGCGGCAACGTCGGCGGAGGGGGTTGACGGTGGGTGTCCATGGCGGCGACGGATTAGGTTTCCCCCGAGTCGCCCTGTACGGAGCGACGCGAGGGACGAGTCTTGAAAATAATGAGATCTGATCACTAGATCCTGAAGGAGCTGTTGTCGATCTAGGGCTTTGGGTTCACTCCTGCCGGTGCCAATCAAGGACGACGCGGTTGACGAATTTTTCGGCCAGTTTTGGGTAAGCAGGTATAATCAGCTGCTTATCCCTGCAAGGTAGAATCCACCTGCGGATGCAAGCCTGCCATGCTCGATTCTTAAGAATTGGTGGCCATGAAGCAATTTTCGCCTGCAGATTGGTGGCCACAAAGAGGTCTTGATCCGTCATGCCTACAAGGTGTCACAATGCCCCAAGGCCATAATGGCGGAACAAACTAGCGGCATCCTAGGCGAGGTGGGCGAAACCCTAGATTGTCTTTTTTTGCGAAACACACTACAGACGCATACCCTATCCTTATGAGCAACTTCGAGAGACTAAGTGTAAGAAATAGATTCGACGGATTTCGAGATTGACGAAGTCACCACAAATACCACGATGTCGATGGTAACATTGTCTCCCAATTGAAAAATATTCCACCTTTTAATGAAACACCAAAGTCTCAACAAATCCAAAATTTAAACTCTGGTGGGCTGAGGGGGACATTGCCCTCCTAACCATCCAACCACACTTAGATTCTCTAAACCCTGGGTTGCCTGCCTGATGGCCTCTCCGCCTCGACGTACTGGTTCTGTTATGTTTGATCCACGACGAGTCGACGAAACGAGTTTCTTATACAGTCCACGCGACGACGTGAACCAGACGAACATACCCGCCAAGCGGCGCCGTCCGATCGATCACACGGCGCGGGGCGTGCGCTCGTGAGAGCAACCAAAGCAGGAGTATTCCACAGAGCCCGCAAACCCATATTCCCTATAAATAGCGGCCGCCCCGATTGGCCGCAGTTCTGCTGCCTCCCGTTCGCTTCGCATGCCCCCAAACCCGACGCGCCGCCGCGCCTCGCGCAGCAGCAGCAGCACGAGACCGTGTCATCAGCAACAGCAGGAGCAGCCGGGAGGCCATGGCCGGGGCGCCCGACGAGGAGGCGTTCGAGGAGGTTGACCCGACGGGGCGGTTCGGGCGCTACGCGGCCGTGCTAGGTCTCGGCTCGGTCAAGAAGGTATACCGCGGGTTCGACCTAGAGGAAGGGATCGAGGTGGCGTGGAACCGGGTGCGCGTGCGCGCCCTGGCGGACAAGGACCCCGCCATGGTCGACCGCCTCCACGCCGAGGTGCGCCTCCTCCGCTCCCTCCACCACGACCACATCATCGGCTTCCACAAGGTCTGGCTCGACCGCGACCACGGCGTCCTCAACTTCATCACCGAGGTCTGCAACTCCGGCAGCCTCCGCGACTACCGCGAACGCCACAGGCACGTCTCCGTCAAGGCGCTCAAGAAGTGGGCGCGCCAGATCCTCGAGGGCCTCGACCACCTCCACACCCACGACCCCTGCATCATCCACCGCGACCTCAATTGCAGCAATGTCTTCATCAACGGCAACACCGGCCAGGTATCAATCTCTTCGATTGAACCCTCGCGCTCCATCAATTCTTTGACTGGAGAAATTTCCCAAAAATTATCCCCGGCATTCAATATTATTGTGCCGCTAATTTAGCCCTAGATGCATGTATTCCGCTCTAATTAGATACTGATTTGGGGATAATCAAAAATCGACTCTCTTTATGCAGCAAAATTTACGGTACCTACCTTTTTTCCCTAAAAGCAGGGTAGTAATTGGGAGTGGAACAGTACAAGATGCAATTTAGCGGCTGTTGATTTGTACACCGACCCGTGCAGCGTGCATTAGGCCGGGGATTAGCGAATCGGCGGGTGATTTCCCACCTTTTCATCTTCTTTTCTGTGACGACGACCTAGCTGAGCTCTCCGTGTCTGTGTGTGAGAGTGAGACAGATATCTGAAAGCTTCGCGAGAGAACTCGAACCCAAGATTTTTGCTTGTGTGAGATCACCTAGCTTTCGAATAAAGGAGAAACACAAGTGATGCACGCTGAGACGCACTTTAATTTGTTAGGCTGATTTTCTTCAGTTCGCGTGTCTTCGATCTGCAACATTTCGCACGCGTTGCTTGCTGTTGCCTGCTGCATTCTCTAGCTGTCAGCCATTGGTTTCGTCGTGCTTTGCATGTTGATTCTTTTTGCGGGAGGCTGACGGCTTGGCGGGTGCAGGTCAAGATCGGAGACCTCGGGCTGGCGGCGATCGTGGACAACACCCACTTGGCGCACACCATCGTGGGCACGCCGGAGTTCATGGCGCCGGAGATGTACTCGGAGACGTACACGGAGTTGGTGGACATCTACTCGTACGGGATGTGCTTGCTGGAGATGGTGACGCGGGAGATGCCCTACGCCGAGTGCGGGAGCGTCATGCAGATCTACAACAGCGTCACCGGCGGTGTGCCCCCCGCCTCGCTCAGGCGACTCAAGGACCCGGAGCTGCGGGGATTCATCGAGCGTTGCATCGGCCAGCCCCGGGACCGCCCCTCGGCGGCCGAGCTCCTGCAGGACCCTTTCTTCCATAACATCGACGACGACACCACCGGCACGATAAGCTAACGCCAAGCAATCTGCGTTTGTCAACCTGGCAGCTAGTTTTAGAGCACGGTGCTGTCTCCAGAGTTGTTTATTTTAAGCTCTGTCAAGCAAGCGAGCAGATGCGTATACGCCATGTAAAAGCGAAATATCAGAAGGATAAGTCGAAATAAACATTTTCTAAAAATGTTGGCGACTCCTAAGAGAGACTACCGATTGACACC
This sequence comes from Lolium multiflorum, assembly GCA_030979885.1. Taxonomy (NCBI): domain Eukaryota; kingdom Viridiplantae; phylum Streptophyta; class Magnoliopsida; order Poales; family Poaceae; genus Lolium; species Lolium multiflorum. Next base: position 269,769,959 of record CM061748.1, on the reverse strand, counting down.
ACACATCCACACCATCGTCGTCAAATCAGAGACTCTGATTGAGAATGCACATCTAAGGAGACGACAAAGAGCGCACGGGCCAGAAAACTTACCAAATCCCGAACAGGCCGCAATGGACAACCGACAACGGCTAATGTTCTGGGCCGCTAGTAACGAACTAGTATTGATGGATCAAATAAAAGCCCTAACGGCAGTTCCGGCCTGGTGTTTACAGCAGCCCAATCAGCAATAAAAGATTTTTTTTAGATGAAAAGGAGTCTCTCCCCAGCTCCATTTCATAGAAAAGAAGCTTTCACGAGTTCAGTTGCTCACAACAACAAAAAGAAAAACTACAACTAGAGAAAAGTGAGCGTCTAAAAACGTCCAAAGCTCAACAAGAATATCCCTGCTAAAAAATAAAAATGATTATCCTGAAAAAAGGACTAAAATCGAGAGCAACAAAAAAGATTATCCTGAAAAAAAGACTAAAATCGGGAGCAACAAAAAAGATGTTCAGAGCCATTATTAGAAAAAAAAGATGCTTAGGGCATTTGGGCTGGAAATGGGTCGGCGCACATAGCGCCTGCGTCCGCGTGTGTCCCCTCTTCTCCACCTCGATCTCAACCCACAGTGACACACAAGCCACTCACGCCCAAAATCGCGTCCCTCCCTACGCACAAAACCCTACCGCAATGCCTCTTCCCGCATGTCCCCTCGCCATTGGCAGGATCCTCAGATTCGGCCACTTCTCACTGGAGGCTAGTCCTGCTGTTAGCGTCCTTGCACGTTTGCCGCCGCCTAGAGAGGACCACTTCGTCATCTGTTGCCTCACACCTGCCCAGGGACGCTCAGGACCTGTTCAGCCATTTGTGCGAATGATTTCGAATGTAAAACATGACGTGTTAAGCCAGTGCTGGCATAGAAAATGGCTACTACCCATTGTCTCTTTTTGTACGTAGATGGTAAGATGGACCTCAGTAGCTCGATCTAGTTTTTCTACAAAAAGCATCGTTGAGACATTGTGAGACAATGGCTCGGATGGTGGTTCTGAATTGATGATGTCCACGGCCGCACTCATCCGTGAAGACAGCAAGAGGCGGATGCCGCAGTACTGGGGCTCGACGAGGCCACGCTGGGGAAACATCAAGCGCAGTCGAGAAGCTATCCACTACCAACTCTTCAAAGACTACTTCTACCGTACCATATTTCGGTGCCGCTTTTGGATGTGAAGGAAGTTGTTCTTGACTATCTTCGAAGGCGTGAGGAACCACGACTCATACTTTAGATGCAGGCCTGATGCCGCAGGTAACCTTGGCTTCACCCTTTACCAAAAAGTGTTCAGTACTTGCGAATGAGCGAGACCACATGCCTCAAATCGATTTACAAGTTCTGCAAAGTTTTCATTGCGGTGTTCGACGATTTTTACCTAAGAGCGCCAAATGTTGTCGACATTGCATGGCTGTTGTCGATCAATGAGGCACGAGGGTTTCCGTAGATGATTAGAGGCCTATTATCTAGTTGATGGCATCTATCCTGACTGGTCGACATTTGTGAAGACAAATGCGTGCTCCTAAATAAGTGAAAAAAGAGGTTTGCCAAACAAAAAGAGGCTTGTAGGAAGGATGTGGAGCTGATATTTTGGTGTTTCCAATCTCGGTTGGATATTGTTCGACACCCTCCTATAACATGGAGAGTTGAGACCCTGAGGGAGGTGATGACTGGTTATGTCATCATGTACAACATAATCGTTGAGGATGAGCGTGTTGAAGGGGGGTGGCTATTTCAAGGTGAATTGGTTGAGCCACATCCTGAGTAGTGTTTGAGGAGTTCCTCCACGTGCATCATGAGATCCGTGACTTGTCACACTCACGATCGACATCAAGCAAATTTGATTAAGGGGGGCATTGGTAAGAAAATAGTAGCCATCTCATATCATTTTATTTGTTTTCTTGTGAACTATGTTATTTATTTGCTAGACTACATGAATTGTGAACTATGCTTTTAATTTGGTTGTACACTATTCAAATTAATTTGGTTGCAACATTTTTAGTTTCCAACTATACGTGCCAATTGTGTACAAAGGGGAAGACAAAAAGACAAAAGGGCAAAAGGGCAGCGCAGACCAAAGTGGGATCCGTCACCCTGATAAGTGGGGCCCGTTCGCATCAGCTTATGGCCACCTCTTCGCTCCATCTAAGCTTCGCCACATTGGCCTGAAAGGTGGAGTTTGTTGTCAATTGTCAAAGTTGTTGATAATTTGCGATCAAATATTTGCACTAATTAAAAAAATAGTGATAGATGTTATGTAAGGCCATCTCCAATGGGAGACCGCATATCGATATTTCATGTATGTTGCTGTCCGCATGACCTCAATGCGAGCTACAACGGTGACCTCCAAACGGATAACTTTTCTTTTTGTTTTTGATTTGCACAACCGCATTCTAGGAGAAAATTTGGGGCCAGTTTACGAGTGTGAGGACATCGTCTGATTGGTTCCTACTATGGAACATGGGTCATCTAATTTATTATGAAATTATGCAATTTCATCACTTTTGCTACGTCTAAAATATAAGTATTTTTGCATTGTAATTTTCATGGTACCAGTGTACAAGTGCACTTTTTGAAAAAAAAAATATTTGACTAGCTTTTAAAAATTGGATTACCGTTGGTGGCGGAGACCATCCAAACACACATCGGGTAGTTTTTATGTCTACACGCCACCTACAAAACAACAAAAGCGGTCACATTTTTTAAAGGATTTGCTAGTTCTTATCTAGTTGGGTTGCAATTACTATACCTGGGCATTGTTCGGGCCGGGCCGGGCCGGGCTTCGGCCGATACAAAAAAACCCGGCCCAGGCCCGGCCGTCGGGCCTAATATTTTGGCCCAAGCCCGGCCCATAGCAGCAAATACCCATCGGGCCTCAGGCCGGGCCTCTTCCCTATTTGCCATATTTCCCAAGCCCAGGCCCAGCTCGGCCCGACCATCGGGCCTAAATTTTCGGCCAGGCCCGGCCCATAGACATGATCGGGCTGGCCCAAGCCCGGAAATTTTGGGCCGGGCCGGGCTTCCCATGGCAAGGTATGGTTGCAACTAAGATTTTTTCAGTTACAACTAAAAACTAAGAATGCTATTGGTAAAAATTATCCAAACCATTAGATTTGCCTCGTTGTTCAGGCTAGTTATTAGTTCACAGTCGACCGAAAAATAGTCACCCTATTTTTTTTTCAAAAATACAACCCTCCTTTAGAGATGATCTAAGGGCATCTCCCCTGGGGCGACCCATCCTATCATGGGCCGTCCAAAATGGTCCGCGTAGACTTGCGGACTGGCAGCGTACGCTCCAGCGGCATGACTCAAACGGACCGACTCGCGCGGACCAACCCATTCGTTCACCAAATTTGGGATGCCGATGCGCTGGGCCGGACAGTGCGCACGTCCTCCTTTTGGCCACCCAGCGCCCTCTCGCTAGTGGCACACAAGACATACATAATCAACTCCCCTACCCCAAATAGCACCATGATGACGGGAAAATGGCGGCGACAAAAAATAGCTAATATGCGTCCACATCATAGAGACAGATAGTAATTTTGAATGCGCAGTGCATAAGATAAATAAAAGATATCAAACATTGCAAGTACTTTATTTCCAGAACTCTTACATATGCATAAAAATTCTGTTAATTACATCTCCGAAGAGAAAACCCCTGATTAAGAATTCCAACATATCTATTACAAAGCATTACATCATATGACTATTACATAAAATGTGAAATAAACTAAGAAGTCCTCCTTGCGGTCGTCGATGAAATCTGCTCGCCGAACTTGAAGTTTGTCTTCGTAGATACTTAGCATCCTTTTTAATATATGTTTTCCTAGCATGCTTCATTTATTTTACTACTTAAATATACGTAGCATATAATGAAGTTGATATAGCTAGGCATAGTATTTGCTTTGATCCTACATTTGCTGGGTAGGATATATGCACATGCATCGTCATTTATTCTTGCACTAGTATTATCAGTACAAGAAGCGCATGCAACTTTAGCTATGGAACATGCACAGAACTTTTCTACATGCATGAAGCAACTTGGTCTGTTATATTTCTTTTAGCACTAGTCGATGTAATACTAATTTGACTTTGAAGATTTTGAATTATTTGCACACCCCTGGGGCATGTATCATTTTCTATCTCACTACATACAGTGGGACTACATGCATAAAATTTGGATATGACACACGACATTATTTATGCCTAGTGCAATCTATTTGAAGATTGATTGATTTCTTTAACATAGGTGGAGGGTTCAAAGTTTCAGAACCGCCATATGCATGAAAGTTTGCATGGATAGATATGCCTTGTATTTATAGAGCCCACTCAAACCAAATGGTAATTTGAAACCAATCATGAGCAGACTATTTTATTTGCCTTCAGCTTACACGCAGGTTTCTCTACTAGTACGTGGCTACTAGTTAATTAACGTAGGCATGTAACTATTTCAGGCATGGCCGTACAGTATTATAGCCAACGAATTTGGGTAGTTTTTTAATATTAGAATATTGGAGTTTAGAACTCTTTGGCTTATGTCAATATGAACAAACCAAAGGCGTAATTTAGTAGCATTTTAATTTAGAGCACCTTGGCTTGTGTCAATGTGACCAAACCAAGGGCATGGTTTTTATTGTATATATGTAGATTTATAGCACCTTGGTTTGTGTCAATGTGACCAAACCAAGAGCCAATATATATTTCTTTTAGAGGGTATTGATTTAAAGCTACTTGGTTCATGTCAATGTGATCAAACCAAGCGCTTGATTTTTACCAATATTTGACTTTATAGCAACTTGTTTTGTGTCAATGTGACCAAAACAAAAGCATGATTTTAGTAATATTTGTATTTTGGGCGAATTGGTTTGTGTCAATGTAACCAAACCAAGAGCCGTTTGTTTTAGTGATATGTGTATTTTATAGCAACTTGGTTTGTGTCGATATGACCAAAACAAGAGACGAATTTTATTATCATGTGGGTATGGATGGTTATATTGATTTAAAGCAACTTGGTTTGTGTCAATGTGACCAAACCAAGAGCATTGATTTAGTAGTATGTATTTTTAAAGCAACTTGTTTTGTGTCAATGTGACCAAAACAAGAGCCAATTATTTCATGATTATATGGATTTAATGCAACTTGAATTGTGTCAATGTGACCAAAACAAGAGCATGATTTTTAGTAGTATGTGTTTTTAGAGCAACTTGTTTTGTGTCAATGTGACCAAAACAAGAGCCAATTGTTTCATGATTATATGGATTTAAAGCAACTTGAATTGTGTCAATGTGACCAAAACAAGAGCATGATTTTTTAGTAGTATGTGTTTTTAGAGCAACTTGTTTTGTGTCAATGTGACCAAACTAGAGATTAGGAGGAAAAACTCCATGGCGTGTGTCAATGTGACCAGCCAAGGAGCAAGGGAAGAATCACATTCTCACCTTCCTGTAGATGTCCTCCTGGTGCTCTTCGTCAAGTATGCAAGTGCTGTAGCTCAGCAGCGCGTATGACAAGCGGCCGGCCGGCTGGACGGCGTACAGCGATGGCGAAGCGTGGATTGGTGGTTTTCTTAGCAATCTGTGTATGGAGAACGGGCGGGGCGATTTGCGGACGGGGCTAGCGATTGGAGTCTGTGCGGGGCTATGAATATGGAGTTTTGATTAGCGATTGAGCGGGGGTGTGAATATGGAGTCTGCCGATTGGATTATGTGGAGCGATTGAGCGGGGGTGTGAATATGGAGTCTGCCGATTGGATTATGTGGAGCGATTGAGCGGGGGCCGAGCGATGGATGCGTATCTGATATTTATAGAGGTTGGGGCTTCGTCGCTCGCCGCGAGGAGTTGCGTCGCTGCGTGCGATCGTGCAGATCGTGGGGGCGATCGTCGGAGGACGTGGCCGCTCCGTCTCTGCCTACGAACTTGCTGGTTTGCACGGGACTCACTTTGGATTTGAAGCAACCGTCCTCATGGGCCTCTAGTATTACTAGCTTAATTACTTGCATGCATGGGCCATGGGCTGGTTCCTTATTATATTGTTAATCATGCACTGGTGCCGTCTAATCCATGTACCGATTGTGGAGATACACGTATAGTTCGTTTATGGCTCCATAATTAGCTAGCTTGTTACATGTTAGCTTACATGGCTATTTGTAAATTGATTTCTACATATGTTCTCAAAATTTCCTTTTTGGTGAAATACTTTGCATACATGATTCACTATTTATTTAATTCAACGCAACTGTCATGACAAAGCCAATTTTATCACTCGTATGGTCGGACAGTTTAGAAATTCAGTGTCGCTCGCGGAATTTTGAATTTAGGTCAATATTAAATTACCGCCGTCAATGGTGACATAACTTATATTGTATTTTATTTATAAGAAAGTCTTATTTTGAGGATTTAATTATTTAACCATATTTTTTTTTATCTGAGACAAAATCGGTGTCAACAGATGCCCCTCGAGGTCTGGATGCGAACATTATGATGATTCGGATCTAGAGCTCGAAACTATATGTGTATTCTTTTTATATATAATATTCAAAAAGCAAATTTTTTAAAAAACAACCAGATTATTATCCAATCGCCACTTTTTTTAAAAAAAAAGCGTTTTTTTTTTGCAGCCAGATTATTATCCATTTGTCGCTTTGGAAATTAGTTGAGACTCCAAAAGATAAGGAGTCTGCGTTTGAAAATTAGCCGCCCACAACTACTTGCCGATAATCTAGCAGCGTGTTGGCCGGCTGAGTTTGTTTCCGGATGTTCAGTCCCAAGCCGTATATATATCCCTTCTTCTCATTTAATATTCTGCGGGCTCCACTTTTTCTATTGCTGCGCTTTGGCAATCCTATGCTAGATCCGATCGCTATCAGATTTCATTATCTCCTGAGTATGTACAGCTATCATAGATATTGATGCAAGCTCATTTCGTGGTTCCATCGTTTAAATGATCCGTTCTTCTCGTCCTTTTCTTACTAGGCACATAAGCTAGAGATTTCTGGAAAAGTGCAGATCAATGGGTTCTTGGTTTAGATACTGGTGAGTGCATGAATATTTTTTACACACTTCCATCCGAGTACGTAATCCATGTACTCAGTCTGATTTAACTTCTGATCTCTACCTTTCTTATAAGGCAGACTGATTCCGGCCAGGAGTAACAGATCGCTCTTTGGTTGGCTGTCATACGTCCGCCTTTCCTCATCGGTAAGACACAACTCCTTTTTCCTATCCTTTTCGTTATGTGCATAGGAGAATGGCATGCACGCATCATTTTAAATTGATTGCATCCCATTGGAAGTTTAGGCGGTTTATACAATCTGGTATAGCAGATTGCTCTCTGTTTCACTATCCAACATCTGCTTTCTTCGTAGGTACAGCACGATTATATTTATTCTGTCCCTTTTTGTTTATATAGAAGATTATAGGTTGATTTAGTTTTCTAAATACGGCGTGCATTTATGTGTTGAATTTCTTGTAGTCTATTCTGAATTTAGGAAGGTTTGATCTTATGGTCGGCGTTCCGGCAAGTTTGTAAACTTGGTCCGTCGTACGTCCATGAGAATACATATGTTTGTGTGATTTTCTTTTCATATCTTAGTTTCAGATATATGGATTTTCTCATAGTTGGCGTGCCGGCAAGTTTATAAGCTTGGTCCGTCGTACATCCATGAGAATATATATGCTTGTGTGATTTTCTTTTCATTCTTTTTTTTAGGTGGGCTAGTTACAATCCGCATATCAGATCGCTTTTTCACTGACGTACGTATACGCTCCGTGTAGGTACACGTTTTATCCTTTGTATTTTTCCGGCGGGAAGAAAACCCCGTTTTTTTTTTAGATTACAGATCATGGCATGCATCGATTAATTTAATCACTGACTGCACCTTATAAATTAATTTGATCTATGGTTGGCGTGCCGGCAAGTTTCCTTAAACTTGGTCCGTCGTACAACCATAGGTACAAATACGCATATGGCACAGTTTTGTCATTCTTTTTTTTTATCACATGAAGGAATAGGTTTTTTTTATATGATATCGCAATCACGGAGAAAATCTTATTGTTGTGAAAATTTAAAATTTGCTCATGGTTGGCGTTCCAGCAAGCTTCCACCCGGGCTTCTGTCCGTCGCACAATTATGGAGGAACGACCTGAAGACTTCAGCATAATAAGAATCGTTATGTAGATCCTTTTTCAAGACTTTAAGCATTTCTTAACTTTGCTTTATTTTGCAGAACTTTAGGTTGGAAGTAATTGCTCGCAAAGCTTCATTAGGTAATATACTTGAAGTTTTTTTTTTCGTATATCGTTCCGATTTAATTTTGCCCTTTTTATGTATATGTATAGATGGTGCTTGGTCAACCTACTCGCTCCTCATATCAACTGAAATTATCTGAGCTGGCCAAGAAGCAATTGTATGAACCCGAGACAACTGCTTTAGCCAACCCCACACTCGCCAAGTCGGCGGAAATAGGGGCACGAGTGGTTCCTGGAGATCGTGGATGGCACTCGGAACATTCGTTTGATGCTCTAAGTTACCACCCAACCGCACCAAGGCCTCACGCTGAGTTACTTTGTACCTTAGGGAAAAGAATGGTGTCGAGACAATTAGGTTGGGAGAATCATAACATCTCATACGTCCAACGCCCCATTGGTTATGCTGAATGGGGTGCTGAAGTCCTTACCAATCATTTTTTTAACTTGAAAGGGGGTGAAGATCACACAGATTATATATGTGGAGCTATATATTGCTCTCTCTGACACAGTTTAGACTCATAAGTTATTGGAGTATTTATTATGAACTTATATATAATTTGCGCCCCAGTTTATACTCGTGATGGTATGGAGTAATTTTTTTATATATCTGCGCTCTAGTTTATACTCATGAAGCGACGGTGTATCTTCTATTTATGAGCGCTCTAGTTTACACTCGTGAAGCGACGGTGTATCTTCTATTTATGAGCGCTCTAGTTTACACTCGTGAGGGTATGGAGTATGAACTTATATTTTATTTTGTGCCCCAGTTTATACTCGTGATGGTATGGAGTATTTTATATATATATATATATGACACAGTTTAGACTCGTAAGCTATTGGAGTATATGTTATGAATTTGTATATAGTTTGTGCCCCAGTTTATACTCATGCGGGTTGGAGTTTTTTTTACGACACAGTTTATACTCATAAGTTATTTGGAGTATTTATTATGAACTTATATATAATTTGCGCCCCAGTTTATACTCGTGATGGTTGGAGTTTTTTTTTTACGACACAGTTTATACTCATAAGTTATTGGAGTATTTATTATGAACTTATATTTTATTTTATGCCCCAGTTTATACTCGTGATGGTTGGAGTACTCTTTTTATTTTTTTATTTTTTCAAGCGTAGTAACGCTTAAGGAATTTCCCATTTACCGGCGAAGGTGAATATTTGCCGTCCGGCGATATGATTTTGTATGCGCCGCTAGAATAAACTTCTTTTACGACGAAAGGACCTTCCCATTTAGGTTCAAATTTCCCTTTCATTCGCCGCGTGATGTTCATTGGACGAATGACTGCGAGCACTAAGTCTCCTTGTTTAAATGACCTTCTTTTAACGCGTTTGTCGAAGGCCCGAGACATTCTTGCTTGATATGCTTCTAAATTTTGCAAAGCTTGAAGTCGTTTCCCTTCAAGTCTTTCTAATTTATCAAGACGTAGCTTTATCGATTCGTCTTCCGATAATTTTTCATGAGTAGCGACCCTTAGTGAAGTGATTTGTACTTCTAACGGTAGAACCGCTTCTCCTCCAAACACTAGGGAGTATGGTGTCATTCCCGTAGGTGTGCGTGTTGTGGTCCTGTATGCCCACAAAGCTTCGAGCAATTTTTTATGCCACTCGCGTTTATTTTTTGATACAACTTTCTTTAGCAATTTATATAGCGTTTTATTAAAAGCTTCCGCTTGCCCATTGGCGGCTGGGTTATACGCCGTAGAATAGTAATGATTTATCTTAAACTTTGAGCATAATTTATCTACTTGTTTGTTTTTGAAAGGGGTTCCATTATCAGACATGATCCGAGAAGGAACGCCGAAGCGATATATGAGTTGTGTTCTTATAAAATGTTCCACGTTCTCCGCTTTGTCTTCTTTTAGTGGTGTAAGTTCCGCCCACTTAGAGAAATAATCGGTCGCGGCTAAAATCAATTTATGACCTTTGGACGATGGTGGGGTAATTGGCCCTACTATATCCACCCCCCACATTTCGAAAGGCCAAGATATATTTGTCGCGTGGAGAGGTTCATGCGGCTGATGTATAAAGTCGCCATGCACTTGACATTCATGGCATCTCTTTGCGAATTTAGTTGCGTCTTCAAACATTGTGGACCAATAATAACCCAAACGCCTTAGTTGATAGTGTAACTTCGGACCTGATTGATGTAAGCCACATATCCCGGCATGTACTTCATTCAAGGCCTCTATAATTTCATTTTTAGCGAGGCAACGCAATAATATGCCATCATGCGAACGCCTATAGAGTGTGTCATTGATGCATGTATAATAAATTGACCTCTTGCGTATTCGAGATCTTTCACTGGCATCCATAGGTAAGTATCCGTGAAGGAAATATTCTAGGAATGGTTCTCGCCAATCCCCTACCTCAATTTCACATACGTCGGCTGTCATTGCCGACGCTATTGTGGTTTCGTCACCTTCTTCTTCGGAAAGTATAGGTATAATTCTTCTTTCTTCAACATGGATGTCCATTGATTGATGCGATGTTAATGCCATGCTAGCAGCCAGGCTTGCTAATGCATCAGCCTTGTCATTTTGACTTCTAACGATGTGTTGAATATTTAGATCAACAAATGTAGACATGAGTGTCTTGGCTCTCCTAAAGTATGGCATTAATTCTTCTTTCTTAACCATGTAGATTCCCAACAATTGATTAATTACCAACTGGGAATCGCCATAAACGGTGAGTGAATCTAACCCCATGTTTAGAGCCAATTCAAACCCAATCATCAAAGCTTCATACTCAGCCGAATTATTTGAGACCGCTGAGGTTAAGGTGAACGAATATGGAATTATGTCTTCGTTTGGTGTAACAAAGATGACTCCCGCACCTGCCCCTGATCGTCGACATGCGCCGTCGAAATACATTTTCCATGTTGAGTTGACAACCGATGTGGTGAATACCTCTTGATCAGGTAAATCATCATCGATCGGGAAATCATCTGGGATGGGGTGTGCAGCTAGAAAATTAGCCAAGGCCTGACCCTTTACGGCTTTTTGTGGAACATATTTAATATCAAATTGTGACAACAACATTGCCCATTTTGCTAATCTTCCTGAAAGGACCATCTTATTAAGAATGTACCGAAGAGGGTCTGCTCTTGATACAAGGTGTATTGTATGTTCTAACATATAGTGGCGTAATTTTTGTGCCGCAAATACTAATGCTAAGCATATTTTTTCCATGTCCGGATAATTACACTCGGCCCCTACGAGGGTGCGACTAAGATAGTACAGGGACACTTCTTTTCCGGTATCGTTATTTTGTGCTAAGAGTGCGCCTAGTGAAGTAGGCTTGGCCGCGGTATAAAGAATCAACGGCCGGTCTTTAACTGGCGCACCTAAGACAGGAGGATTTATCAAATATTTTTTAATTTCCAAGAATGCATTTTGGCATGCTTGATCCCATTCAAAAGGGACACCTTTCTTCATAAGGCGTGAGAACGGTTTGCATCTCCCCGATAAATTAGAGATGAACCTCCTAATATATGCTAAGTGGCCCTGGAAGCTTTTTAATTTGTGTAGGTTTATAGGCGGTGGCATTTTAACGATCGCTTGTATTTTATTTGGATCGACCTCAATGCCATGTTTTGTAACCACGAAGCCAAGAAATTTTCCGGAAGAAAATCCAAATGCACATTTCATCGGATTCATTTTCAATTTATGTTGCCTAAGACGCTCAAATACCGCTTCAAGATGTATTAAGTGGTCTTGTTCGCGCTTTGATTTTACAACTATGTCATCTATATAACATTCAACGATATCGTATAGCAGTCCGTCTAAGATAATTGCCATGGCTCGCTGATATGTCGCCCCGGCGTTTTTTAATCCAAAAGGCATAACTTTGTAACAAAATATACCTTTAGGTGTGCGGAATGCTGTTAGCTCTTCATCTTCCGGCGCCATTTTTATTTGGTTGTAACCGGAGTAACCGTCCATGAAAGAAAATATTTCATGCCCCATGGTGGCATCGACTAGTATTTCAGAAATAGGTATTGGGAAGTCATCTTTGGGACATGCTTTATTCAAATCCCTGAAGTCTACACATACACGTGTTTGACCATTTTTCTTTTTGACAGGTACAATACTAGAGATCCATTTGGGATATTTGACTTCTCTAATGAACCCTGCAGCAATGAGTTTATCTACCTCAGCTTCTATTTTCGGAAGTACTTCTGGACGATATTTTCTTTGTCCCTGTTTCACCGGCGCGACGCCTTCTTGTACAACGAGGTGGTGTACAGCTACTTCCGGGTCTAGCCCTGGCATTTCTTCATATGTCCAAGCAAACACGTCTCTGTTTGCAGAAAGAAATTCAGTATATTTTCCTTTATTTTGTTTAGACAAATGTTTACTGATAAAAATTGGACGAGGATTATCGGTCGTACCAATATTTATTTCTTCCAAGACATCGACTGTGGGCTGGTTGCCATCTTCCATTTGCGGAGATGCTTCAGCCATATCAATATATTCAGTCGACGTCATACAGACTTCATATCCTAACCCATATCTCTTTTCTTTTAAGACTTGATCTTCATGTAGAGCTTCCATCTGTTCTTGAGACAACGCCTTTTCAAATGGCGCAAGTTGCCCCCGGCCGTCGCATAAAGATGGGCCTGTGAAGATATCATATCCCATTTTCTGCATCATATATAGAACTCTATTATCATATAAAGAAATAGGTAATGACTTGTTATCTTTATTTAACAAGGTAATTAGCGCCACATGACTGCTTTTATTTTTCTTATGCTGACGTGATTCCTTAGCTTGTTCAATTTTGTGTTGAACCAAAGGAGGTAGAGGTGTAGGAAATTTTGTACCTCTTTTAGCTGACGACTTATTCACGATGCGGAATATTGGGTCGCCGCTCTTTCTTTGACTACTTGGTATATACTGATAGACTTTTTGGTTTGCTGAAGATTCTGCAGCATCTTCCTCTGGCATATTTGATTCTGGTACTGTAATCGCCTTTGGTTTGTATACTTTCTCAACATGCTCAAAGTAAAACTTTGCATCAGCGTAGAAGGATTCAGCTACTGTAAATGGTCTTTTATCAGCAAATATTCTTACTGTTTCTCCAGACTGCTCTCTGTACTTGATGCACTGATGAAGTGTCGATGGTACAACTTGATTTTCATGCAACCATGGTCGACCCAGCAATGCATTGTACGAGGTAGCTGCATCAATTACATGGAACATCACGTGTGTGCATAATGTCTCCAATTTTAAAACCAAGGAGATAGTACCCATGGCTTCTTGACCGGATTGATTAAATCCATGTATCACCACATTGGACCGACTCAAGTTTCTAGTACTATGTCCAATTCTTTTCAGAGTACGTAGAGGTAGCAAGTTTATAGCAGAACCTCCATCTATCATTATGCGATTTGTTGGCGATTCATCGATCTCACCAAACATGAGAAGTGGCCTGTTGTGCTTCTTTGAGCCTAGCAGCCTGTCTTCATCTGTGAATGTAATATTCAGTACATCAGATTCTTCCACCTCTGTTTGAGACACTTCTACTCTGTAATTTTCAGGGAATGTAAGTGCAGTGATGAGAGCTTTCCGCATATCAGATGAAAGACACAAAGCGTCATACACAGACAACATAGCTGGTATTTTCTTCAAATGTGCGATTACATCATACTTGACTGGCACCCTACAGGCAGGGTCAGTCGAATCATTCGGAACAACATCTTTGTTTTTTGGTTCCTTCCTAGGTGGAGGATGAGGGTCTGCTAGTTGGCGACCTGATCTAAGATGAACCTGATGAACTTCTAATGGTTCTTCTTCAGGGAAACATAGAGACTCATCGTCATCCTCAAACACACCGATAGTGAGAACGTTGAATTCTTCACTAGGGACCTTCATGCGCTTCGTGGTGTGTTGATATATCTCTGGTGCGAAGCGCAGAGGAGGGGCTTCTTCCTTCACTGGGGGTGGTACACGGCGCTTTGACCGCCGTTGCCCCCAGACTTGGGATCCTCGAGAAGCGGAGAAGCTGGGCCATACGCCATAGTTGCAGGGAATGTGAGCCTCTCCTTTATGCTGACCTTGCATTTTGGCGCGGCCTGGAATGATCATGGGAGGAAATCCACATTCTTGTATTAGTATTGTATCATTGTGAGTTGCTTTCAGATTTGAAGATGAACAACTCACCGAATCATCTTGAAGGGTAGCCACGTTTGCTGCAGCAACCTTCTTTCCTTTCTTTAAACTCTTAAGAAGGTCTGTATCAATTGTACCTTCATCTATCATTTTCTGAATTATATTCTTGACCACAAAGCAATCCTTGAGGGTATGACCCAAGATGCGATGGTAGTGGCAAAAATTTGGATCATTGGTTCTGTTAGCTTCCTCCGGTCTCTTTGAATTTGGAAGTTCAATCAGTTTTAATTGAAGCAAGCCAACAAACAAATCACCAATCTCATCTACAGGGAAAGAGTACTCCCTGTTTTGACGCTCACTGAGGGTTGGCCTCCTATGAGCTGGTACACCTGTACGCTCCATGTTTCTGGCAGAAGGTGCCCCGGACTGAAATTGCGGTTTCATTGTTGTTGTCTCCATCACTTGAGCTGGCTTCGTCTTGGCGGGTATCTTATCGCGCTGAAGACTTTTCTCTACTGGCTTGAATACCGCCTTTGTACGGCGTGCTATAAGCTGATTATAATTTTCAATATATGTGGCTTTTGAGGCCAACTCTTCAAAAGTGACAGGCCTTACACCCTGCAGATATACAGCCATGTCAGGTCGCAGATTGTTCATGCACATACGTACTGCTTCAGTTTCCGTGATTGGTTGCGGGCAGTGGAGACTTAAGTTTCTCCATCTGTTGATGAAATCCGCAGCCTTTTCATTCATTCCTTGCTCTGTTTGAGTGAGCTCGGTGATGCCCACGGTTCTTTGAGTGCTGTAGAAGCGCTCGAGAAAAGCATCTTGCATTTGCTCCCAAGTCTTGACTGAACTCGGCGGCAATTTGCTATACCAAGTAAATGCAGGACCTGATAGTGTTTGCACAAATTGGCGAAGGAGAAGTGCTCCATTTTGGGCTGTGTCTTGGCATGCTGCAAGGAAATGAGCTATATGCTCATGTGGAGATCCACCTCCGCTGAATTTGCTGAACTGAGGTTGACGGTAATTTGCCGGGAATGGAACGAGGTCGACATCCGGTGGGTACGGCTTAACATACCCTGGCCTCATGGAGTAATGAGTCTGCATATTTTGAGCTTTGACTCCCTCAGCTATCATCTTCTGGATGGCTTCAAGATTAATTCCCGTACCTCCTTGATCATTACCATGGCTACTCGAAGCATTTCTCTCAACTTCAGCATTTGTATTATTTTCTGTACGGCTGCGTAATTCAACCAATTCATCTTCTTTCTGTTGGAGAGCAGCTGTAAGTTGTGCTATCTGTTCTTCAACTGACCGACTTGCATTCGCCGTGAGGACTTGTTCCACACTAGCTGTATTACCATCAGGTTGTTCCTCATGAGATTTTAGCTCATTCTCGGAATTATGTACAGAGTTATCACACAGAGGTTTATGAGACTCTGCATGATTTGACTCATTCTCATCGTTGCTCGAATTCATTTGACTGCGAGTTATAGGACGATGACCTGGTACAATATTCTTCCTGGCCTTCTTTCTCTTAAAGTGTACAGAAGTTGATGATGTTTCACTATTGCTGTCAGTTGGCTCTATGACACCAATCGGCAGTGAGTTGAACACTTCAAATGAATTGCTTGAAATTCTCTTCCGAGCTGGCCATGGAGTGAGCATTGTGGCTCCTTTTCTTGGCGTATCTTCCGATTTCTTGCTCACTTTTCCTTTACTGACTTGACTTGAAGATGGAGAACTTTTGCCTTCTACTCTGCTATGTCCAGAGTCTGCACGTAGTGCCATCTCTCTTCTCTTCAAGGCTGCACGTCTTGCACTTGCACGGCCAGCTTGAGTGACATACTCTCTTCTCTTAGGTACCTCTTTTACAAACTCATCATACTCCGGCCATTTGGCGAGAGCATCTGCGCGCCGCATGATTGCGCCACCAATATCATCTGCTGACATGGAGTGGCCTGGCAACATATCTTTCAATGTTTGACATATGCTTTGTGTTATGACTCTATGGAAATCAGTGTGACGCCTTCCGCGGATTCTTGCGTTGGCATTCTCTGTTCCGAATGGGTTGGGCAACTTGTTGTCGCTGACGTGTTGCTGTATTGGAGTCAATTGCCGCCGGAAGATCGACCCACGCCTGATGCGCCCTCTGCCGCCGGCGACGGTGACGAGCCGGGTCAAAGGAAGCCTCACATGATGGACGTGGCATTGCTCCAACTGATGATAAGGGGTCCGAAATTGCAGCGGTCGGGTCCACATGACCCGTCCGAATATCTTCCGGAGTAAGGTATACGCCACGCCACATGAGCGAACGTTTGGTGTCCGGCTCTGTGTATGTGGGGATGAACTCCGGTGCATCGACACGAAGCTGACCGCGTGGTCGAGGAATTTCAGCCTCTTCCACCATCACGGCCTTGCCTTTCTCCGCCGCGGAAGGCTTATGAGCCGCCCCCGAGGCCTTTGGCGCATGCTTGTATGAGCTTGCCCCTGATGCTTCATGTACAACGTTGTTTGCCGATGTGCCCACCTTCAATTTAGAAGGAGTGAGCGGCACCGCAACCTTGGTCGATGTAGCAGATTGTGTTGGTGAATCTATCTTCAATGGAGCAGCTCTCTTTGCAAGAATGGGCCACTCCTGAAGTGATGTGCCACTAATCTTGAGTGGAGGCTGCTGATTTGCTGGCTTGGCACATGGTGCCTTTGCAAAGCCAGGAGGAACCGAACTAGAGGATGCAGTTTTGTGCACACTCATGTGATGATCATATTCAACAGCTTTTGAAGCCCTTGCTGCGGCTCTCATCCTCCTCTTAGCTGACTTGGAGATCACAGGAACAAACCCATCTGTGGGTACTGAACTGACTTCTTCTTCTTCCTTCTTAGGTTCACTTGGTGACGCAGCTGTACTCTTCCAACTCTCGCTGACAGCAGTCACAAGCGGGCCGATTGGCACATCCAGCCAGAGGTCCCCAAAACGGAGGGTAACAAACTGCTGAACCTGCCTCTCCATACCTTCATATAAATCAAGAAAACCATATATTAGCTTTCTTATATTTTTTATATGATATATTTATTTCTCTTTTTGTATATGATATATTTATTTCATAGAGTCATATGATCCTATGTTGGAATTTCAAAGATGAGGGGAGAAATAGGTCCCACCGGGCGTGCCAGAATCTGATGACGGGAAAATGGCGGCGACAAAAAATAGCTAATGTGCGTCCACATCATAGAGACAGATAGTAATTTTGAATGCGCAGTGCATAAGATAAATAAAAGATATCAAACATTGCAAGTACTTTATTTCCAGAACTCTTACATATGCATAAAAATTCTGTTAATTACATCTCCGAAGAGAAAACCCCTGATTAAGAATTCCAACATATCTATTACAAAGCATTACATCATATGACTATTACATAAAATGTGAAATAAACTAAGAAGTCCTCCTTGCGGTCGTCGATGAAATCTGCTCGCCGAACTTGAAGTTTGTCTTCGTAGATACTTAGCATCCTTTTTAATATATGTTTTCCTAGCATGCTTCATTTATTTTACTACTTAAATATACGTAGCATATAATGAAGTTGATATAGCTAGGCATAGTATTTGCTTTGATCCTACATTTGCTGGGTAGGATATATGCACATGCATCGTCATTTATTCTTGCACTAGTATTATCAGTACAAGAAGCGCATGCAACTTTAGCTATGGAACATGCACAGAACTTTTCTACATGCATGAAGCAACTTGGTCTGTTATATTTCTTTTAGCACTAGTCGATGTAATACTAATTTGACTTCGAAGATTTTGAATTATTTGCACACCCCTGGGGCATGTATCATTTTCTATCTCACTACATACAGTGGGACTACATGCATAAAATTTAGATATGACACACGACATTATTTATGCCTAGTGCAATCTATTTGAAGATTGATTGATTTCTTTAACATAGGTGGAGGGTTCAAAGTTTCAGAACCGCCATATGCATGAAAGTTTGCATGGATAGATATGCCTTGTATTTATAGAGCCCACTCAAACCAAATGGTAATTTGAAACCAATCATGAGCAGACTATTTTATTTGCCTTCAGCTTACACGCAGGTTTCTCTACTAGTACGTGGCTACTAGTTAATTAACATAGGCATGTAACTATTTCAGGCATGGCCGTACAGTATTATAGCCAACGAATTTGGGTAGTTTTTTAATATTAGAATATTGGAGTTTAGAACTCTTTGGCTTATGTCAATATGAACAAACCAAAGGCGTAATTTAGTAGCATTTTAATTTAGAGCACCTTGGCTTGTGTCAATGTGACCAAACCAAGGGCATGGTTTTTATTGTATATATGTAGATTTATAGCACCTTGGTTTGTGTCAATGTGACCAAACAAAGAGCCAATATATATTTCTTTTAGAGGGTATTGATTTAAAGCTACTTGGTTCATGTCAATGTGATCAAACCAAGCGCTTGATTTTTACCAATATTTGACTTTATAGCAACTTGTTTTGTGTCAATGTGACCAAAACAAAAGCATGATTTTAGTAATATTTGTATTTTGGGCGAATTGGTTTGTGTCAATGTAACCAAACCAAGAGCCGTTTGTTTTAGTGATATGTGTATTTTATAGCAACTTGGTTTGTGTCGATATGACCAAAACAAGAGACGAATTTTATTATCATGTGGGTATGGATGGTTATATTGATTTAGAGCAACTTGGTTTGTGTCAATGTGACCAAACCAAGAGCATTGATTTAGTAGTATGTATTTTTAAAGCAACTTGTTTTGTGTCAATGTGACCAAAACAAGAGCCAATTATTTCATGATTATATGGATTTAATGCAACTTGAATTGTGTCAATGTGACCAAAACAAGAGCATGATTTTTAGTAGTATGTGTTTTTAGAGCAACTTGTTTTGTGTCAATGTGACCAAAACAAGAGCCAATTGTTTCATGATTATATGGATTTAAAGCAACTTGAATTGTGTCAATGTGACCAAAACAAGAGCATGATTTTTTAGTAGTATGTGTTTTTAGAGCAACTTGTTTTGTGTCAATGTGACCAAACTAGAGATTAGGAGGAAAAACTCCATGGCGTGTGTCAATGTGACCAGCCAAGGAGCAAGGGAAGAATCACATTCTCACCTTCCTGTAGATGTCCTCCTGGTGCTCTTCGTCAAGTATGCAAGTGCTGCAGCTCAGCAGCGCGTATGACAAGCGGCCGGCCGGCTGGACGGCGTACAGCGATGGCGAAGCGTGGATTGGTGGTTTTCTTAGCAATCTGTGTATGGAGAACGGGCGGGGCGATTTGCGGATGGGGCTAGCGATTGGAGTCTGTGCGGGGCTATGAATATGGAGTTTTGATTAGCGATTGAGCGGGGGTGTGAATATGGAGTCTGCCGATTGGATTATGTGGAGCGATTGAGCGGGGGTGTGAATATGGAGTCTGCCGATTGGATTATGTGGAGCGATTGAGCAGGGGCCGAGCGATGGATGCGTATCTGATATTTATAGAGGTTGGGGCTTCGTCGCTCGCCGCGAGGAGTTGCGTCGCTGCGTGCGATCGTGCAGATCGTGGGGGCGATCGTCGGAGGACGTGGCCGCTCCGTCTCTGCCTACGAACTTGCTGGTTTGCACGGGACTCACTTTGGATTCGAAGCAACCGTCCTCATGGGCCTCTAGTATTACTAGCTTAATTACTTGCATGCATGGGCCATGGGCTGGTTCCTTATTATATTGTTAATCATGCACTGGTGCCGTCTAATCCATGTACCGATTGTGGAGATACACGTATAGTTCGTTTATGGCTCCATAATTAGCTAGCTTGTTACATGTTAGCTTACATGGCTATTTGTAAATTGATTTCTACATATGTTCTCAAAATTTCCTTTTTGGTGAAATACTTTGCATACATGATTCACTATTTATTTAATTCAACGCAACTGTCATGACAAAGCCAATTTTATCACTCGTATGGTCGGACAGTTTAGAAATTCAGTGTCGCTCGCGGAATTTTGAATTTAGGTCAATATTAAATTACCGCCGTCAATGGTGACATAACTTATATTGTATTTTATTTATAAGAAAGTCTTATTTTGAGGATTTAATTATTTAACCATATATTTTTTTTATCTGAGACAAAATCGGTGTCAACAGATGCCCCTCGAGGTCTGGATGCGAACATTATGATGATTCGGATCTAGAGCTCGAAACTATATGTGTATTCTTTTTATATATAATATTCAAAAAGCAAATTTTTTAAAAAACAACCAGATTATTATCCAATCGCCACTTTTTTTAAAAAAAAAGCGTTTTTTTTTTGCAGCCAGATTATTATCCATTTGTCGCTTTGGAAATTAGTTGAGACTCCAAAAGATAAGGAGTCTGCGTTTGAAAATTAGCCGCCCACAACTACTTGCCGATAATCTAGCAGCGTGTTGGCCGGCTGAGTTTGTTTCCGGATGTTCAGTCCCAAGCCGTATACATATCCCTTCTTCTCATTTAATATTCTGCGGGCTCCACTTTTTCTATTGCTGCGCTTTGGCAATCCTATGCTAGATCCGATCGCTATCAGATTTCATTATCTCCCGAGTATGTACAGCTATCATAGATATTGATGCAAGCTCATTTCGTGGTTCCATCGTTTAAATGATCCGTTCTTCTCGTCCTTTTCTTACTAGGCACATAAGCTAGAGATTTCTGGAAAAGCGCAGATCAATCGGTTCTTGGTTTAGATGCTGGTGAGTGCATGAATATTTTTTACACACTTCCATCCGAGTACGTAATCCATGTACTCAGTCTGATTTAACTTCTGATCTCTACCTTTCTTATAAGGCAGACTGATTCCGGCCAGGAGTAACAGATCGCTCTTTGGTTGGCTGTCATACGTCCGCCTTTCCTCATCGGTAAGACACAACTCCTTTTTCCTATCCTTTTCGTTATGTGCATAGGAGAATGGCATGCACGCATCATTTTAAATTGATTGCATCCCATTGGAAGTTTAGGCGGTTTATACAATCTGGTATAGCAGATTGCTCTCTGTTTCACTATCCAACATCTGCTTTCTTCGTAGGTACAGCACGATTATATTTATTCTGTCCCTTTTTGTTTATATAGAAGATTATAGGTTGATTTAGTTTTCTAAATACGGCGTGCATTTATGTGTTGAATTTTTTGTAGTCTATTTTGAATTTAGGAAGGTTTGATCTTATGGTCGGCGTTCCGGCAAGTTTGTAAACTTGGTCCGTCGTACGTCCATGAGAATACATATGTTTGTGTGATTTTCTTTTCATATCTTAGTTTCAGATATATGGATTTTCTCATAGTTGGCGTGCCGGCAAGTTTATAAGCTTGGTCCGTCGTACATCCATGAGAATATATATGCTTGTGTGATTTTCTTTTCATTTTTTTTAGGTGGGCTAGTTACAATCCGCATATCAGATCGCTTTTTCACTGACGTACGTATACGCTCCGTATAGGTACACGTTTTATCCTTTGTATTTTTCCGGCGGGAAGAAAACCCCGTTTTTTTTTTAGATTACAGATCATGGCATGCATCGATTAATTTAATCACTGACTGCACCTTATAAATTAATTTGATCTATGGTTGGCGTGCCGGCAAGTTTCCTTAAACTTGGTCCGTCGTACAACCATAGGTACAAATACGCATATGGCACAGTTTTGTCATTCTTTTTTTTTATCACATGAAGGAATAGGTTTTTTTTATATGATATCGCAATCACGGAGAAAATCTTATTGTTGTGAAAATTTAAAATTTGCTCATGGTTGGCGTTCCAGCAAGCTTCCACCCGGGCTTGGTCTGTCGCACAATTATGGAGGAACGACCTGAAGACTTCAGCATAATAAGAATCGTTATGTAGATCCTTTTTCAAGACTTTAAGCATTTCTTAACTTTGCTTTATTTTGCAGAACTTTAGGTTGGAAGTAATTGCTCGCAAAGCTTCATTAGGTAATATACTTGAAGTTTTTTTTTTCGTATATCGTTCCGATTTAATTTTGCCCTTTTTATGTATATGTATAGATGGTGCTTGGTCAACCTACTTGTCGCTGCCTATTCGACGGTACCTCGGAGGAGGGATCTTCACGAGGGGGAGAAGAAGTAGGGGCCATTGGGCGGAGTGCACACGGGACAACGAGTTACCCAACCGGAACACTGAGACGACTGCTGCTATCTTCATGTAAGGGCTTTCGCGTTGTTACAATGAGTTGTGGTTGTGCCTCTGGGCTCCCGGGATCCGGCTTATAAAGGCGCCGGATCTAGGGTTTACATGGAGAGTCCTAGCCGGATTACAGATAGCCTAACTACGGTACAACATCTTGTCGTGCACGTCACGGATCCGCCTTCCCATGTCGTACTGGATCCGGATTCCTCATGGGCCTCCATGGATCCGGGTTACTCCTAAGGTCGGTACGGATCCGGCCTGCTGATCCTGGGCTGGACTTCTTCCTTCATGATCAACGGCAACTGGGCCGCCCGATGGGCCACATGCCTCATCACCATCTGTGGGCCACCGGGCTGCCGGATCTAGGCATTGTCGATGGTACACCCATGAAGTATACCTGTAGGCAGTTCTCCGAGTTTCGCCTGCGGTTTCCGCCATGCTTCTACCGTAAATTTCCGGCATCGTTGGTAACGCGGAGAAACTTGAAGAGCTCCAACTTTGCATTTTCTTCTTTTCTCAACTTTCGATGGAAAATGCCCCATCTGCAGGACTTCATCCATCGACATTCCGAAGAACATTTCCGTTACTCCTTTCGCGAATGGAAGCTAACTTTTCACGCGATTACCAGGAATCTTAAAAGACTCAAACGGTTCCGCAAATCTGGCGCCATTTTTGCGATTTCGCGTAACTTATCTCTAGCCATTTTTACCGTTAGGGTTCGGGACACGTGTCACGCATCCAACGGCGCGACGCTTGCGCTCCGACCACAGGATGCGGAACACGAATCTTATCCCTTCGGCCTATAAATATCAGCCGTCGACCCTTTACCCCTCATTCACCCCCTTCTCACCTCTCTGCCGAGCGCCGAGAGCTCCTCCTCCGCCGTGCCGGAATCCCGTCGGAAAGTCACCGGAGCATCACCGGAGAGAACCACCGTGGTGTTCTTCGTGTTCATAACTCCGGCGAGCCACCGCAACTCCGCACGCCATTACGGTAACCTTCGAGCTCCACTTTGCGCCGTAGTTTGTAGGGATGAACTTGGAGAGGACGATGTGGGATCCGACTAAAGAAAGTTTCCGCCAAACCATTTTGCTTCAGATGTCGTCAGCAACTCCGCCTCCTCGGAACCCATTGGCGACCCCATCTCCTCCGCCCCTCCTCATTCCAATCAACTGGATCCTTCAAAGGATTCCGGCAAGGAGGTGGCGGGGACCTCTGCTCACCGGAGAAAACCTCGGGGTCGAACGGAACACCAAGCGGACGAGGCCACAAAGAAAACGAAAGCTCGGAAGCGAGACTCCGAAGCAAAGGAAAATGGTGGCCATGCACCACCACGAGATGGAGTTAAAGAACCTCGAATCGGAAGGCTTTGCGGCCGGAAGGTGGAGGTCAGTTCGGATGAACCTGCTCGACTCAGGGACGATGAGATGGTCTTGACAAAAGCCAGTGGAGCGCGGATTTCGTTTCCGCCTTGAAATTTTCTTGGAGATTGAAGACGTATGGACTCCAACCTCACAATATATCTCCAAACTCCGTGCTCGCCATCGCAACCACGTCGCCTCTGCGAGGCCATCTCGGGTAACCCCTGAGATTTCTCTGTTCCAATATTTTTTCTCTGTCAGAAGATCGTAGCTGGCGACTCGCCACATGGATCATTACATTATGCTCGCAGCCGCGTCTACCCTCAACCGACCGCCCACGAATCCAGCGCAGTCTTGGTCATGAGCTTCTTCTATCGAAGGACGTCTCCGACCCGCGAGCGAAAAGAAACTTCTGCTTTTAAGAGCGCGCCGCGTCGAGCCCGTCATGGACCTTCCCTTCTCCGACTCGCCTCGGTGACCCCGCTGTTAGGCGGATCTGCAGCTCACGGAGGAGGGGCTAGCGGAGGACTTAACCCTTTCCTGGTTCCGGATCCGGCTGCCCAGCCGGGGACACTTTGATGTTTGAGTACAGCGCGACGATCAATGCGCGCCACCAAAGACAACCTTTCGGTGACGCCCTCGACAAAAGGATCCGGGTCCTCATCAAGATCTCACGTGAACTCCATGTTCACGTGTGTAACAAAGACATCCATACAAATGGATCCGGAACGCGGTACGTCGCCTTGACTTTGGTCTACTGTTTTTCTCACTTTCTTCATCTAAGTGTTTAACTTGCAGCTCCGCGCTTAAAGAAATAGAACTGAACTCTCCCTGGAGCGCAACATGGACCGGAGAAGCCGCATCGGAGGCGGAAGCTCCAGAGGCTTCCCGCCCCGCTAAGAGGAAGAAGCGGCACCTTCCAGCCCTCGTGCAAGCGTGCCGCGAAGTGCCCAGCACTGCGGCTACCCGGAAGTGGAGGCGGAAAAACGCCTCTCGCTAATTAACACCAGCAACAGAGGACAACCTGCTTCCCAGCACTTCTTCAAACCCTCGGGTAAACGTTCACCAGAGACCCAAGTTTTGATTCAACGCTCGCTCTTATACTTGTATGTTTCTTACTGAAGCTCCGAAAGCCAGCCTCCCAAGGCCCCGAAGACCTTAGGAAAACCAAACCATCTCCGGCCCCCGTTCCTGTACTCCGATGCGGAGTTCCGCCTAAAGCTTCATCCACCTCTAAGCCGGATCCGAAGGACATCATAAACGTTGATGATCTTCCTGAAGACCCCGCTCATCATGGCGACTCATGGGGACCTCTCACCGATTCCTCGCCAGATCAACCAAGCCTCCGTTCGCGACCCACGAAGAGGAGCAGAGAGGTTAAGCTCCTCCAAGTGACCAACGCGACCGAGTCCACCTCCAACCAACTCCGTCCTTTGAAGCTCACCCTTTCACAACGTCACGCGGAGTTTCCGCCATGTTGAATAAAGTGTGGGGTAAGCCGGACGAGGAGGTGCGTGAACTCGCCGACCTGGAAGTCAGCCTGAAGGATTTTTTAAGCACAGAAGTGCGGCGGGTAATACTACTAGCCCCAAGCATTGGGTGATATATTCCGTGTAACATGTATTAGCCGATGCTTTCAAAATGTACCTGAGACGGAAATTTAAAATTTTGTGCAAGACTTTGAATTCCTCACCAGCCCCCAAGATTTTAAATATCCGACTAACTCCTTTGCCTGGACCAGGCGCACGAGGACTGCGCGTACATGTCTTGGAGCAGATCACGGAGATCGAAGGGCTGCGCCAGAACGCGGAAAATGGCGAGAAGGCTATCCGGTACTTGAGACCCGCCTTCAAGGTACTAGATCCGAGTTTTACTGTTGTTTTTGATATAGCTTTTCCGGATGCATAATATGTGCCATTCTGTCTTCGTACAGAAGAAACTGCCAAGCACTCCAAATGGGACGAGCTGTCCGCTAGGGTCCAGTCTTGGAGACGGAAAATGAATCCCTCAAAGACTTTGTGAAGACCTCCGCCTCTCAGGAACATCAAGCGAGGAAGGAGCTGCGCGAAAAACATGCCCGCGACTTGGCGGAGCTGAATGACAAGCGAGAAAAGCCGGGACGCGTGATTTCCGTGATATCCAAGAACAAAGCTCTGGAAGCGGAGGCGGAGGCCATTGACAAACTTATCTTCCGTAAGTGTTTTCCGTGTTTTTGCTCCGACCATCTCGCAAGCTTTATCTCGGAACTGCTTCTCCCGCAGCAAGCCTTGGCTTCGAATGGACAAAAGAGTCAAACCTTACGAGGGAGGCATACGATGAAGCGCGTATATCAATCGACAAGCTAATTGAAGCCTCGCGGAATCGCCACAGCTCTGTCTCTGAAGAAGGCCAAAACCACAGTCATTGATACGATGACCAAACTTATGGGATTGGTGCCGGATTTCATCAAGGCCGGAAGTCTTCACTCGCGGAGTCGCCTCCCTTGTCTTGGCCACCTGCAAAGCTCACTTCCCCTCGCTCAACCTTCTGCAGATTGTGGGCCCCGGGGTTCCGACATGGGCGCCTCGCGACCGAAGGATACGAACATTTGTTTGTCGGCGAGTGGATCACTCGTGCAGTATAACAAGCACGATCTAGGGATTTTCCGATCTTGAGGAAGAATCAGTGAGCCGGGTATTACGGAGAAGGATCCGGGTCAAGCGGCGAGCATTCCGGAGAGGGTGACGGCTCGCGCCGGATCTGGTGACAGTGATGATGGCTCCAACTGCAGTTTGGGGGAGGACTAAGTAGAGCTCTGTTTAAAACAATGAAACAAGTTGCATCATTTGGAGAGTGGGTTTGTAATAAGACTTAAATTTTTAAGTAGCTAGGGACGAAACAACTATGCATGGGCGGAAACAACTTATCCTGCTATCCGTTAATATTATTTGCATGTTTCGTTTTATGTCGGAAAGCAATGCCGATATCGTTGTTCCGGCTTGCTCGCTTGACCTTCCGCGAGCCGGAAGATATGTGGAGCGCCGGCGGCGCGAAACCCAATGTAATCCGTCAATAACGCGGAAACAAGCCCCCAAGCATAGGTGCTGAAATCGCTACTAGGAATCCACGAGTTCGCAACGAATAACAATTTAATGAAAACTTAAACTTACGTCTGACGGACGATTTTCGAAAATCACAACTTTCATACACCTAGGCGGAAATATCCAGCTCTGCGGTTTTAGTCGGAAAATATACATGATCGAAAAATGAACAAGTAAGGAGGTAAATGACTCAAAGAGTGAACCATAAGCTTTATTTCATTGATCATATATAACTATTACAGAGTTTGCAACTCGGGAAAAATATGCTAAGTGTGGAAAGGACGTAGCTGTGCAATGTTCCAGGGACGATCTGTCTCGTCGTAGATGTCGTCCGGATCCTCACGCTTGCGTTTCCGGCCAATTGGCAGGTCTGTCTCTTAGCTCGCGGAAATCAACAAGGTAGTATGACCCGTTGTGAAGCACTTTGCTAACGACAAGGGTCCTTCCCATGGAGATTGCAGCTTATGGTCTTTCACTGTCGAAGGCGGAGGACCGGTCTCTGCCATGAAAGGAGCGATTCGTACTCGACGGCGTGATAACGTGGAGTTTATTAGATATTGGAGCGCTAATCGGCTAAGTTCCGAGCTTCTTCGATCAGGTCCACGGATAGCTGTGCTGGCCTCGTCAGTTGTTTCTTCATTAGTGGGAAACTCGCGGTAATCGTGGATGATGTCGGAGGAATCACGGCTTCGGATCCGTATACCGGAAAAATGGTGTAAACCTTGACCTGTTAGGGTAGTTCGCAAACTCCACAAGACAGGCGTCGGGTTCGGCCCAAGCTCAGCTGCTCGTCGCAGCCGGTTCTTCAAGCGTGGCTTGATTCTGATAATATTAACCGTTAGCCCTTTCAACTTGACCATTGGATTGTGGATGAGCCACGGATGCAAGGTCCAATCGAATCCCCATGGTCTCACAATAATCCTTTAATTCTCCATGAGCGAAGTTTGTGCCATTATCTGTGATTATGCTGTTTGTGTGGGATCCGAATCTCATTACGAGGCTGCAGACAAATTTTAGTGCCGTAGCATAGTCGGCTTTTCTCAACGGCTTTGCCTCTATCCATTGCCGAATTTGTGCCCGACCAGAGAGTATTGCAACCACCAGGAGATGATCTTTTTAACTTACCAACCATATCAAGCCCCCGGACCGCAAATGGCCGGGTGATAGGTATGGTCCTCGGCTCTTGAGTGGGAGGCGTTTGGTTGAGTAGCGTAGTCTTGACAACCTCGGCAGGTCCCGACTATTTTGTCGGCGTCTTCTTTTAGGCGTGAGCCGGTAAAAACCTAGCAAAAGCTTTGAGTGACACAGGGCGGCATGATGCCCGCAATCCCTAACGTGGATCTACGAGGATTTCAATGCCATCTTGATTAGAGACGCACTTGAGAAATACTCCGTTCGTTTGTAGAGGCTGTCCATCAACTATTGTGTAGGATCTTGCTCGTACTGATGATGTCTGCGAGGACCTCGTCCTCGGCAACTTCGATCGATGAGGTAGTCCGGAAAGGCTGTGTCCAAGTCGGAATGATAGCCATCACCTCTTTGGCTGGAGATACTGCCACCTCTGGGTTTTCCGGGTTAGCGCCCTTCCAGGGTAGAGATGCTCCAGGAAAATTCCAGGCGGAATTGGCTTCCTCCGGATCCGAGCTTGGATAGCATGTCTGCCGCTGTGTTGTCGTCTCTCCGGACATACTTGACTTCATATCCTAGAAGCGCTTGGCGATCTGCGTCAGCCGTCTCTGTAAGCCGCCATGACGGAATTTACAGCGTTCAGGTTCGGCTACTGCTGTGCCACCAGAGTCGGAATCTCCGCAACGAGATGATATGCTTGATCCCTATTTCCTTAGCGATGCGCGGTCCGTGTAGTAGAGCCTCGTACTCTGCCATGTTGTTTGGCAAGTGAATCTGCGGAACATACGCGGTTCTTCTCCGTTGGGGACTTGGGTGACTCCGGCTCCGAGCCTTGATGCTGCTTGGATCGTCGAAGTGCATAACCCATGTCTCGGGTTCGCTCCCAGGACTCGCATCGGAGCCTCTGTCCAATCTACGAATGATCTGCAAAACAGGATTTGACCGCGGTCTGGCTTTATACGTGTCGAAGGCGGATAATTCAATGCCTATTCGACGGTACCTCGGAGGAGGGATCTTCACGAGGGGGAGAAGAAGTAGGGGCCATTGGGCGGAGTGCACAGGACGGTGGTACGCGAGTTACCCGACTTCGGAACACACTGGCAGCGGAAGCCGCTGCATGCAATTATCTGGGCGCTTTCGCGTTGTTACAATGAGTTGTGGTTGTGCCTCTAGGGCTCCGGGATCCGGCTTATAAGGCGCACGGATCTAGGGTTTACATGGAGAGTCCTGCCGGATTACGAGATAGCCTAACTACGGTACAACATCTTGTCGTGCACGTCACGGATCCGCCTTCACATGTACATCGCTGGATCCGGATTCCTCATGGGCCTCCATGGATCGGGTTACTCCTAAGGTCGGTACGGATCCGGCCTGCTGATCCTGGCTGGACTTCTTCCTTCATGATCAACGACAATTGGGCCCGATGGGCCACATGCCTCGTCACCATCTGGGCCACCAGGAGCTTGCCGGATCACAACCAGCTGTCGATGGTACACCCATGAAGTATACCCACAACACTACTCGCTCCTCATATCAACTGAAATTATCTGAGCTGGCCAAGAAGAAATTGTATGAACCCGAGACAACTGCTTTAGCCAACCCCACACTCGCCAAGTCGGCGGAAATAGGGGCACGAGTGGTTCCTGGAGATCGTGGATGGCACTCGGAACATTCGTTTGATGCTCTAAGTTACCACCCAACCGCACCAAGGCCGCACGCTGAGTTACTTTGTACCTTAGGGAAAAGAATGGTGTCGAGACAATTAGGTTGGGAGAATCATAACATCTCATACGTCCAACGCCCCATTGGTTATGCTGAATGGGGTGCTGAAGTCCTTACCAATCATTTTTTTAACTTGAAAGGGGGTGAAGATCACACAGATTATATATGTGGAGCTATATATTGCTCTCTCTGACACAGTTTAGACTCATAAGTTATTGGAGTATTTATTATGAACTTATATATAATTTGCGCCCCAGATTATACTCGTGATGGTATGGAGTAATTTTTTTATATATCTGCGCTCTAGTTTATACTCATGAAGCGACGGTGTATCTTCTATTTATGAGCGCTCTAGTTTACACTCCTGAAGCGATGGTGTATCTTCTATTTATGAGCGCTCTAGTTTACACTCGTGAGGGTATGGAGTATGAACTTATATTTTATTTTGTGCCCCAGTTTATACTCGTGATGGTATGGAGTATTTTATATATATATATATATATGACACAGTTTAGACTCGTAAGCTATTGGAGTATATGTTATGAATTTGTATATAGTTTGTGCCCCAGTTTATACTCATGCGGGTTGGAGTTTTTTTTACGACACAGTTTATACTCATAAGTTATTTGGAGTATTTATTATGAACTTATATATAATTTGCGCCCCAGTTTATACTCGTGATGGTTGGAGTTTTTTTTTTACGACACAGTTTATACTCATAAGTTATTGGAGTATTTATTATGAACTTATATTTTATTTTATGCCCCAGTTTATACTCGTGATGGTTGGAGTACTCTTTTTATTTTTTTATTTTTTCAAGCGTAGTAACGCTTAAGGAATTTCCCATTTACCGGCGAAGGTGAATATTTGCCGTCCGGCGATATGATTTTGTATGCGCCGCTAGAATAAACTTCTTTTACGACGAAAGGACCTTCCCATTTAGGTTCAAATTTCCCTTTCATTCGCCGCGTGATGTTCATTGGACGAATGACTGCGAGCACTAAGTCTCCTTGTTTAAATGACCTTCTTTTAACGCGTTTGTCGAAGGCCCGAGACATTCTTGCTTGATATGCTTCTAAATTTTGCAAAGCTTGAAGTCGTTTCCCTTCAAGTCTTTCTAATTTATCAAGACGTAGCTTTATCGATTCGTCTTCCGATAATTTTTCATGAGTAGCGACCCTTAGTGAAGTGATTTGTACTTCTAACGGTAGAACCGCTTCTCCTCCAAACACTAGGGAGTATGGTGTCATTCCCGTAGGTGTGCGTGTTGTGGTCCTGTATGCCCACAAAGCTTCGAGCAATTTTTTATGCCACTCGCGTTTATTTTTTGATACAACTTTCTTTAGCAATTTATATAGCGTTTTATTAAAAGCTTCCGCTTGCCCATTGGCGGCTGGGTTATACGCCGTAGAATAGTAATGATTTATCTTAAACTTTGAGCATAATTTATCTACTTGTTTGTTTTTGAAAGGGGTTCCATTATCAGACATGATCCGAGAAGGAACGCCGAAGCGATATATGAGTTGTGTTCTTATAAAATGTTCCACGTTCTCCGCTTTGTCTTCTTTTAGTGGTGTAAGTTCCGCCCACTTAGAGAAATAATCGGTCGCGGCTAAAATCAATTTATGACCTTTGGACGATGGTGGGGTAATTGGCCCTACTATATCCATCCCCCACATTTCGAAAGGCCAAGATATATTTGTCGCGTGGAGAGGTTCATGCGGCTGATGTATAAAGTCGCCATGCACTTGACATTCATGGCATCTCTTTGCGAATTTAGTTGCGTCTTCAAACATTGTGGACCAATAATAACCCAAACGCCTTAGTTGATAGTGTAACTTCGGACCTGATTGATGTAAGCCACATATCCCGGCATGTACTTCATTCAAGGCCTCTATAATTTCATTTTTAGCGAGGCAACGCAATAATATGCCATCATGCGAACGCCTATAGAGTGTGTCATTGATGCATGTATAATAAATTGACCTCTTGCGTATTCGAGATCTTTCACTGGCATCCATAGGTAAGTATCCGTGAAGGAAATATTCTAGGAATGGTTCTCGCCAATCCCCTACCTCAATTTCACATACATCGGCTGTCATTGCCGACGCTATTGTGGTTTCGTCACCTTCTTCTTCGGAAAGTATAGGTATAATTCTTCTTTCTTCAACATGGATGTCCATTGATTGATGCGATGTTAATGCCATGCTAGCAGCCAGGCTTGCTAATGCATCAGCCTTGTCATTTTGACTTCTAACGATGTGTTGAATATTTAGATCAACAAATGTAGACATGAGTGTCTTGGCTCTCCTAAAGTATGGCATTAATTCTTCTTTCTTAACCATGTAGATTCCCAACAATTGATTAATTACCAACTGGGAATCGCCATAAACGGTGAGTGAATCTAACCCCATGTTTAGAGCCAATTCAAACCCAATCATCAAAGCTTCATACTCAGCCGAATTATTTGAGACCGCTGAGGTTAAGGTGAACGAATATGGAATTATGTCTTCGTTTGGTGTAACAAAGACGACTCCCGCACCTGCCCCTGATCGTCGACATGCGCCGTCGAAATACATTTTCCATGTTGAGTTGACAACCGATGTGGTGAATACCTCTTGATCAGGTAAATCATCATCGATCGGGAAATCATCTGGGATGGGGTGTGCAGCTAGAAAATTAGCCAAGGCCTGACCCTTTACGGCTTTTTGTGGAACATATTTAATATCAAATTGTGACAACAACATTGCCCATTTTGCTAATCTTCCTGAAAGGACCATCTTATTAAGAATGTACCGAAGAGGGTCTGCTCTTGATACAAGGTGTACTGTATGTTCTAACATATAGTGGCGTAATTTTTGTGCCGCAAATACTAATGCTAAGCATATTTTTTCCATGTCCGGATAATTACACTCGGCCCCTACGAGGGTGCGACTAAGATAGCACAGGGACACTTCTTTTCCGGTATCGTTATTTTGTGCTAAGAGTGCGCCTAGTGAAGTAGGCTTGGCCGCGGTATAAAGAATCAACGGCCGGTCTTTAACTGGCGCACCTAAGACAGGAGGATTTATCAAATATTTTTTAATTTCCAAGAATGCATTTTGGCATGCTTGATCCCATTCAAAAGGGACACCTTTCTTCATAAGGCGTGAGAACGGTTTGCATCTCCCCGATAAATTAGAGATGAACCTCCTAATATATGCTAAGTGGCCCTGGAAGCTTTTTAATTTGTGTAGGTTTATAGGCGGTGGCATTTTAACGATCGCTTGTATTTTATTTGGATCGACCTCAATGCCATGTTTTGTAACCACGAAGCCAAGAAATTTTCCGGAAGAAAATCCAAATGCACATTTCATCGGATTCATTTTCAATTTATGTTGCCTAAGACGCTCAAATACCGCTTCAAGATGTATTAAGTGGTCTTGTTCGCGCTTTGATTTTACAACTATGTCATCTATATAACATTCAACGATATCGTATAGCAGTCCGTCTAAGATAATTGCCATGGCTCGCTGATATGTCGCCCCGGTGTTTTTTAATCCAAAAGGCATAACTTTGTAACAAAATATACCTTTAGGTGTGCGGAATGCTGTTAGCTCTTCATCTTCCGGCGCCATTTTTATTTGGTTGTAACCGGAGTAACCGTCCATGAAAGAAAATATTTCATGCCCCATGGTGGCATCGACTAGTATTTCAGAAATAGGTATTGGGAAGTCATCTTTGGGACATGATTTATTCAAATCCCTGAAGTCTACACATACACGTGTTTGACCATTTTTCTTTTTGACGGGTACAATACTAGAGATCCATTTGGGATATTTGACTTCTCTAATGAACCCTGCAGCAATGAGTTTATCTACCTCAGCTTCTATTTTCGGAAGTACTTCTGGACGATATTTTCTTTGTCCCTGTTTCACCGGCGCGACGCCTTCTTGTACAACGAGGTGGTGTACAGCTACTTCCGGGTCTAGCCCTGGCATTTCTTCATATGTCCAAGCAAACACGTCTCTGTTTGCAGAAAGAAATTCAGTATATTTTCCTTTATTTTGTTTAGACAAATGTTTACTGATAAAAATTGGACGAGGATTATCGGTCGTACCAATATTTATTTCTTCCAAGTCATCGACTGTGGGCTGGTTGCCATCTTCCATTTGCGGAGATGCTTCAGCCATATCAATATATTCAGTCGACGCCATACAGACTTCATATCCTAACCCATATCTCTTTTCTTTTAAGACTTGATCTTCATGTAGAGCTTCCATCTGTTCTTGAGACAACGCCTTTTCAAATGGCGCAAGTTGCCCCCGGCCGTCGCATAAAGATGGGCCTGTGAAGATATCATATCCCATTTTCTGCATCATATATAGAACTCTATTATCATATAAAGAAATAGGTAATGACTTGTTATCTTTATTTAACAAGGTAATTAGCGCCACATGACTGCTTTTATTTTTCTTATGCTGACGTGATTCCTTAGCTTGTTCAATTTTGTGTTGAACCAAAGGAGGTAGAGGTGTAGGAAATTTTGTACCTCTTTTAGCTGACGACTTATTCACGATGCGGAATATTGGGTCGCCGCTCTTTCTTTGACTACTTGGTATATACTGATAGACTTTTTGGTTTGCTGAAGATTCTGCAGCATCTTCCTCTGGCATATTTGATTCTGGTACTGTAATCGCCTTTGGTTTGTATACTTTCTCAACAGGCTCAAAGTAAAACTTTGCATCAGCGTAGAAGGATTCAGCTACTGTAAATGGTCTTTTATCAGCAAATATTCTTACTGTTTCTCCAGACTGCTCTCTGTACTTGATGCACTGATGAAGTGTCGATGGTACAACTTGATTTTCATGCAACCATGGTCGACCCAGCAATGCATTGTACGAGGTAGCTGCATCAATTACATGGAACATCACGTGTGTGCATAATGTCTCCAATTTTAAAACCAAGGAGATAGTACCCATGGCTTCTTGACCGGATTGATTAAATCCATGTATCACCACATTGGACCGACTCAAGTTTCTAGTACTATGTCCAATTCTTTTCAGAGTACGTAGAGGTAGCAAGTTTATAGTAGAACCTCCATCTATCATTATGCGATTTGTTGGCGATTCATCGATCTCACCAAACATGAGAAGTGGCCTGTTGTGCTTCTTTGAGCCTAGCAGCCTGTCTTCATCTGTGAATGTAATATTCAGTACATCAGATTCTTCCACCTCTGTTTGAGACACTTCTACTCTGTAATTTTCAGGGAATGTAAGTGCAGTGATGAGAGCTTTCCGCATATCAGATGAAAGACACAAAGCGTCATACACAGACAACATAGCTGGTATTTTCTTCAAATGTGCGATTACATCATACTTGACTGGCACCCTACAGGCAGGGTCAGTCGAATCATTCGGAACAACATCTTTGTTTTTTGGTTCCTTCCTAGGTGGAGGATGAGGGTCTGCTAGTTGGCGACCTGATCTAAGATGAACCCGATGAACTTCTAATGGTTCTTCTTCAGGGAAACATAGAGACTCATCGTCATCCTCAAACACGCCGATAGTGAGAACGTTGAATTCTTCACTAGGGACCTTCATGCGCTTCGTGGTGTGTTGATATATCTCTGGTGCGAAGCGCAGAGGAGGGGCTTCTTCCTTCACTGGGGGTGGTACACGGCGCTTTGACCGCCGTTGCCCCCAGACTTGGGATCCTCGAGAAGCGGAGAAGCTGGGCCATACGCCATAGTTGCAGGGAATGTGAGCCTCTCCTTTATGCTGACCTTGCATTTTGGCGCGGCCTGGAATGATCATGGGAGGAAATCCACATTCTTGTATTAGTATTGTATCATTGTGAGTTGCTTTCAGATTTGAAGATGAACAACTCACCGAATCATCTTGAAGGGTAGCCACGTTTGCTGCAGCAACCTTCTTTCCTTTCTTTAAACTCTTAAGAAGGTCTGTATCAATTGTACCTTCATCTATCATTTTCTGAATTATATTCTTGACCACAAAGCAATCCTTGAGGGTATGACCCAAGATGCGATGGTAGTGGCAAAAATTTGGATCATTGGTTCTGTTAGCTTCCTCCGGTCTCTTTGAATTTGGAAGTTCAATCAGTTTTAATTGAAGCAAGCCAACAAACAAAACACCAATCTCATCTACAGGGAAAGAGTACTCCCTGTTTTGACGTTCACTGAGGGTTGGCCTCCTATGAGCTGGTACACCTGTACGCTCCATGTTTCTGGCAGAAGGTGCCCCGGACTGAAATTGCGATTTCATTGTTGTTGTCTCCATCACTTGAGCTGGCTTCGTCTTGGCGGGTATCTTATCGCGCTGAAGACTTTTCTCTACTGGCTTGAATACCGCCTTTGTACGGCGTGCTATAAGCTGATTATAATTTTCAATATCTGTGGCTTTTGAGGCCAACTCTTCAAAAGTGACAGGCCTTACACCCTGCAGATATACAGCCATGTCAGGTCGCAGATTGTTCATGCACATACGTACTGCTTCAGTTTCCGTGATTGGTTGCGGGCAGTGGAGACTTAAGTTTCTCCATCTGTTGATGAAATCCGCAGCCTTTTCATTCATTCCTTGCTCTGTTTGAGTGAGCTCGGTGATGCCCACGGTTCTTTGAGTGCTGTAGAAGCGCTCGAGAAAAGCATCTTGCATTTGCTCCCAAGTCTTGACTGAACTCGGCGGCAATTTGCTATACCAAGTAAATGCAGGACCTGATAGTGTTTGCACAAATTGGCGAAGGAGAAGTGCTCCATTTTGGGCTGTGTCTTGGCATGCTGCAAGGAAATGAGCTATATGCTCATGTGGAGATCCACCTCCGCTGAATTTGCTGAACTGAGGTTGACGGTAATTTGCCGGGAATGGAACGAGGTCGACATCCGGTGGGTACGGCTTAACATACCCTGGCCTCATGGAGTAATGAGTCTGCATATTTTGAGCTTTGACTCCCTCAGCTATCATCTTCTGGATGGCTTCAAGATTAATTCCCGTACCTCCTTGATCATTACCATGGCTACTCGAAGCATTTCTCTCAACTTCAGCATTTGTATTATTTTCTGTACGGCTGCGTAATGCAACCAATTCATCTTCTTTCTGTTGGAGAGCAGCTGTAAGTTGTGCTATCTGTTCTTCAACTGACCGACTTGCATTCGCCGTGAGGACTTGTTCCACACTGGCTGTATTACCATCAGGTTGTTCCTCATGAGATTTTAGCTCATTCTCGGAATTATGTACAGAGTTATCACACAGAGGTTTATGAGACTCTGCATGATTTGACTCATTCTCATCGTTGCTCGAATTCATTTGACTGCGAGTTATAGGACGATGACCTGGTACAATATTCTTCCTGGCCTTCTTTCTCTTAAAGTGTACAGAAGTTGATGATGTTTCACTATTGCTGTCAGTTGGCTCTATGACACCAATCGGCAGTGAGTTGAACACTTCAAATGAATTGCTTGAAATTCTCTTCCGAGCTGGCCATGGAGTGAGCATTGTGGCTCCTTTTCTTGGCGTATCTTCCGATTTCTTGCTCACTTTTTCTTTACTGACTTGACTTGAAGATGGAGAACTTTTGCCTTCTACTCTGCTATGTCCAGAGTCTGCACGTAGTGCCATCTCTCTTCTCTTCAAGGCTGCACGTCTTGCACTTGCACGGCCAGCTTGAGTGACATACTCTCTTCTCTTAGGTACCTCTTTTACAAACTCATCATACTCCGGCCATTTGGCGAGAGCATCTGCGCGCCGCATGATTGCGCCACCAATATCATCTGCTGACATGGAGTGGCCTGGCAACATATCTTTCAATGTTTGACATATGCTTTGTGTTATGACTCTATGGAAATCAGTGTGACGCCTTCCGCGGATTCTTGCGTTGGCATTCCCATCTCTGTTCCGAATGGGTTGGGCAACTTGTTGTCGCTGACGTGTTGCTGTATTGGAGTCAATTGCCGCCGG
Organism: Lolium multiflorum; assembly: GCA_030979885.1. NCBI lineage: Eukaryota > Viridiplantae > Streptophyta > Magnoliopsida > Poales > Poaceae > Lolium > Lolium multiflorum. The sequence goes on along the minus strand of CM061748.1, from coordinate 269,732,129 downwards.
AAGATCGACCCACGCCTGATGCGCCCTCTGCCGCCGGCGACGGTGACGAGCCAGGTCAAAGGAAGCCTCACATGATGGACGTGGCATTGCTCCAACTGATGATAAGGGGTCCGAAATTGCAGCGGTCGGGTCCACATGACCCGTCCGAATATCTTCCGGAGTAAGGTATACGCCACGCCACATGAGCAAACGTTTGGTGTCCGGCTCTGTGTATGTGGGGATGAACTCCGGTGCATCGACACGAAGCTGACCGCGTGGTCGAGGAATTTCAGCCTCTTCCACCATCACGGCCTTGCCTTTCTCCGCCGCGGAAGGCTTATGAGCCGCCCCCGAGGCCTTTGGCGCATGCTTGTATGAGCTTGCCCCTGATGCTTCATGTACAACGTTGTTTGCCGATGTGCCCACCTTCAATTTAGAAGGAGTGAGCGGCACCGCAACCTTGGTCGATGTAGCAGATTGTGTTGGTGAATCTATCTTCAATGGAGCAGCTCTCTTTGCAAGAATGGGCCACTCCTGAAGTGATGTGCCACTAATCTTGAGTGGAGGCTGCTGATTTGCTGGCTTGGCACATGGTGCCTTTGCAAAGCCAGGAGGAACCGAACTAGAGGATGCAGTTTTGTGCACACTCACGTGATGATCATATTCAACAGCTTTTGAAGCCCTTGCTGCGGCTCTCATCCTCCTCTTAGCTGACTTGGAGATCACAGGAACAAACCCATCTGTGGGTACTGAACTGACTTCTTCTTCTTCCTTCTTAGGTTCACTTGGTGACGCAGCTGTACTCTTCCAACTCTCGCTGACAGCAGTCACAAGCGGGCCGATTGGCACATCCAGCCAGAGGTCCCCAAAACGGAGGGTAACAAACTGCTGAACCTGCCTCTCCATACCTTCATATAAATCAAGAAAACCATATATTAGCTTTCTTATATTTTTTTATATGATATATTTATTTCTCTTTTTGTATATGATATATTTATTTCATAGAGTCATATGATCCTATGTTGGAATTTCAAAGATGAGGGGAGAAATAGGTCCCACCGGGCGTGCCAGAATCTGATGACGGGAAAATGGCGGCGACAAAAAATAGCTAATGTGCGTCCACGTCATAGAGACAGATAGCGCAGTGCATAAGATAAATAAAAGATATCAAACATTGCAAGTACTTTATTTCCAGAACTCTTACATATGCATAAAAATTCTGTTAATTACATCTCCGAAGAGAAAACCCCTGATTAAGAATTCCAACATATCTATTACAAAGCATTACATCATATGACTATTACATAAAATGTGAAATAAACTAAGAAGTCCTCCTTGCGGTCGTCGATGAAATCTGCTCGCCGAACTTGAAGTTTGTCTTCGTAGATACTTAGCATCCTTTTTAATATATGTTTTCCTAGCATGCTTCATTTATTTTACTACTTAAATATACGTAGCATATAATGAAGTTGATATAGCTAGGCATAGTATTTGCTTTGATCCTACATTTGCTGGGTAGGATATATGCACATGCATCGTCATTTATTCTTGCACTAGTATTATCAGTACAAGAAGCGCATGCAACTTTAGCTATGGAACATGCACAGAACTTTTCTACATGCATGAAGCAACTTGGTCTGTTATATTTCTTTTAGCACTAGTCGATGTAATACTAATTTGACTTTGAAGATTTTGAATTATTTGCACACCCCTGGGGCATGTATCATTTTCTATCTCACTACATACAGTGGGACTACATGCATAAAATTTGGATATGACACACGACATTATTTATGCCTAGTGCAATCTATTTGAAGATTGATTGATTTCTTTAACATAGGTGGAGGGTTCAAAGTTTCAGAACCGCCATATGCATGAAAGTTTGCATGGATAGATATGCCTTGTATTTATAGAGCCCACTCAAACCAAATGGTAATTTGAAACCAATCATGAGCAGACTATTTTATTTGCCTTCAGCTTACACGCAGGTTTCTCTACTAGTACGTGGCTACTAGTTAATTAACATAGGCATGTAACTATTTCAGGCATGGCCGTACAGTATTATAGCCAACGAATTTGGGTAGTTTTTTAATATTAGAATATTGGAGTTTAGAACTCTTTGGCTTATGTCAATATGAACAAACCAAAGGCGTAATTTAGTAGCATTTTAATTTAGAGCACCTTGGCTTGTGTCAATGTGACCAAACCAAGGGCATGGTTTTTATTGTATATATGTAGATTTATAGCACCTTGGTTTGTGTCAATGTGACCAAACCAAGAGCCAATATATATTTCTTTTAGAGGGTATTGATTTAAAGCTACTTGGTTCATGTCAATGTGATTTATACGTCTCCGACGTATCGATAATTTCTTATGTTCCATGCTACTTTATTGATGATACCTACATGTTTTATGCATACTTTATGTCATATTTGTGCATTTTCTGGAACTAACCTATTAACAAGATGCGAAGTGCAGTTCTGTTTTCTGCTGTTTTGGTTTCAAATCCTATAACGAAATATTCTCGGAATTGGACGAAATCAACGCCCAGGTTCCTATTTTGCCGGAAGCATCCAGAACACAGAGCCGCGGAGGAGGGCCTGTGGCCCGGATGATAGGGTGGCGTGGCTGGGCCCCGGCCGCGCCTATGGTGTGGGCACCCCTTCGACCCTCGCGCTGCCCTTTCGCCTATATAAAGCCCCTGCGTCGAAACCCTTACGGAGGAAGCCACGGTGCGCGAAACCTTCCCGAGCCGCCGCCATCGCGAAGCCAAGATGCGGGGGACAGGAGTCTCCGTTCGGCACCCTGCCGGACGGGGAAGTGCCCGGAAGGCTTCTCCATCGACACCGCTGCCATCTCCACCGCCATCTTCATCACCCTGCTGCTCCCATGAAGAGGGAGTAGTTCTCCATCGAGGCTCGGGGCTGTACCGGTAGCTATGTGGTTCATCTCTCTCCTATGTACTTCAATACAATAATCTCATGAGCTACCTTACATGATTGAGATTCATATGATGATGCTTGTAATCTAGATGTCATTATGCTAGTCAAGTGAGTTTTACTTATGTGATCTCCGGAGACTCCTTGTCCCACGTGTGTAAAGGTGACAGTGTGTGCCGTGTGGGTCTCTTAGGCTATATTTCACAGAATACTTATTCACTGTTATGAATGGCATAATGAAGTGCTTATTTATATCTCTTAATGATTGCAATGTATTTTGTATCACAATTTATCTATGTGCTACTCTAGCAATGTTATTAAAGTAGTTTTATTCCTCCCTGCGATGTAATGGTGACAGTGTGTGCATCCGTGTTAGTACTTGGTTTATGCTATGATCATGATCTCTTGTAGATTGCGAAGTTAACTATTGCTATGATAGTATTGATGTGTATTATTCCTCCTACATAAGCATGAAGGTGACAGTGTGCATGCTACGTTAGTACTTGGTTTAGTCGTATTGATCTATCTTACACTCTAAGGTTACTTAAATATGAACATTGAATTGTGGAGCTTGTTAACTCGGATTGGGTTCGTGTAATCCTACGCAATGTGTTCATCATCCAACAAGAGAGTGTAGAGTATGCATTTATCTATTCTGTTATGTGATCAATGTTGAGAGTGTCCACTAGTGAAAGTCTATTCCCTAGGCCTTGTTCCTAAATACGCTATCGCTGCTTGTTTCTGTTTTTTCTGCGTTACTGTGTGTTACTATTTGCATGTTTACTTCTGCAATATTATTACCATCAGCGCACGCGCGGCTATTCTGCGGCGTACTACTGCTCATATTCATTCATACCACTTGTATTTCACTATCTCTTCGCAACTAGTGCACCTATTAGGTGTGTTGGGGACACAAGAGACTTCTTGCTTTGTGGTTGCAGGCATGAGAGGGATATCTTTGACCTCTTCCTCCCTGAGTTCGATAAACCTTGGGTAATCCACTTAGGGAAACTTTCTGCTGTTCTACAAACCTCTGCTCTTGGAGGCCAACAACTGTCTACAAGAATAGAAGCACCGTAGACATCAAGCACTTTTAAGGCGCCGTTCAGGAGATCAAGACACGCTGCAAGGGAGTCTCCACTTCTCAATCTCTTTACTTTGTTTTGTCTTGCTTTATTTTATTTACTACTTTGTTTGCTGCACCTAAACAAAACACAAAAAAATTAGTTGCTAGTTTTACTTTATTCTTGTCTTGCTCTCTATATCAAAAACACAAAAAATTAGTTACTTGCATTTACTTTATCTAGTTTGTTTTATTTACTGTTGCTAAAATGAATACCCCTGAAAATACTAAGTTGTGTGACTTCACAAATGCAAATAATAATGATTTCCTATGCACACCTATTGCTCCACCGCTACTACAGAATTCTTTGAAATTAAACACGCTTTACTAAATCGGTTATGAGAGATCAATTTTCTGGTGGTAGTTCTGATGATGTTGTTGCCCATCTTAATAATTTTGTTGAACTTTGTGAAATGCAAAAGTATAAGGATGTAGATGTGATATTATTAAATTGAAATTGTTTCCTTTCTCATTAAGAGGAAGAGCTAAAGATTGGTTGCTATCTTTGCCTAAGAATAGTATTGATTCATGGACTAAATGCAAGGATGCTTTTATTGGTAGATATTATCCTCCGCTAAATTATATCTTTGAGAAGTAGCATAATGAATTTTAAACAATTAGATACTGAACATGTTGCTCAAGCATGGGAGAGAATGAAAACTTTGGTAAAAATTGCCCAACCCTTGGATGATGATCCAAACCTTCTATGCAGACTAAATTTTCTTCGAATTTATTGGATTCAACTGGAGTACCTTTATGTCCATCACTTTGGGGCGGCTACAAAACTTCTTGATGATATGATGATAAATTACTCTGAATGGCACACGGAAGAGCTCCACAAGGTAAGAAGGTAAATTCTGTTGAAGAAACCTCTTCCTTGAGTGATAAGATTGATGTGATTATGTCTATGCTTGTGAATGGTAGATCTAATGTTGATCTAAATAATATTCCTTTAGCTTCATTGGTTGCTCAAGAAGAAAATGTTGATGTGAATTTCATTAAAAATAATAATTTCAACAACAATGCTTATAGGAACAACTCGTAATAACTATAGGCCATATCCTTCTGCTAATGGTAATGGTTATGGTAATTCTTATGGGAATTCTTACAACAATAATAGGAGTGTACCCCCTGGTCTTGAAGCCATGCTTAAAGAATTTATTAGTACACAAACTGCTTTTAACAAATCTGTTGAGGAAAAGCTTGATAAAATTGATACTATTGCTTCTAGAGTTGATAGACTTGCCTCTGATGTTAATCTTTTAAAATTGAAAGTTATGCCTAATAATGATATTGATAATAAGATTACTACTACAGCAAATGCCATCCAAGTTAGAATTAATGAGAATATAAGATTAATGGCTGAATTGCGTGCTAGGTGGGATAGAGAAGAAAATGAAAAACTAGCTAAAGAGAATAATGTAGCTAAAGTTTGGACTATTACCACCACTAGTAATGCTAATTCTTCACATGTTGCTGCACCTCCTACTATCAATGGTAAAATAATTGGTGTTGGAAATGTTTCTACTCCTAGTGCAAAGCGAACAAAACTGCCTGAAATTGCTAAAACTGCTGAAACTGCTTGTGATAAAACTGCTGAAATTTTTCCAACCTTGGGAACAATGATCCCATTGCTGTAGCTCATAATGATTTAGATTTTGATGATTGCCACATCTCTGAAGTTATAAAGTTCTTACAAAAACTTGCTAAAAGTCCCAATGCTAGTGCTATAAATTTAGCCTTGACAAAACATATTACAAATGCTCTCATAAAAGCTAGAGAAGAGAAACTAAAACTTGAAACTTCTATTCCTAGAAAGTTAGAAGATGGTTGGGAGCCCATCATTAAAATGAAATTCAATGACTTTGAATGTAATGCTTTATGTGATCTTGGTGCAAGTATTTCTGTTATGCCTAAAAAGATTTATGATATGCTTGACTTGCCACCATTGAAGAATTGTTATTTGGATGTTAATCTTGCGATAATGTTAAAAAGAAACCTTTGGGGAGGATTGATAATGTGCACATTACGGTTAACAATAACCTTGTCCCCGTTGATTTTGTTATCTTGGATATCGAATGCAATACATCTTGTCCTATTGTATTGGGAAGACCTTTTCTTCGAACCGTTGGTGCTGTTATTGATATGAGGGAAGGTAATATTAAATATCAATTTCCTCTCAAGAAAGGTATGGAACACTTAGAAAGAGAATGAAGTTGCCTTTTGATTCTATTATTAGAACAAGTTATGATGTTGATGCTTCTACTCTCGATGTTACTTGATTTGCACTTTCTGCGCCTAGCTGAAAGGCGTTAAAGAAAACGCTTATGGGAGACAACCCATGTTTTTACTACAACAATTTTTTGTTTTGTTGAGTCTTGGAAGTTGTTTACTACTGTAGCAACCTCTCCTTATCATGTTTTTGTGCCAAGTAAAGTTTCTATGTCAAAGTTGATGTTATATTTGGGATCGCTCTGTCACGAATCTGGGCACAGTTCTCTGTAGAAAATTCGAAAAAATCTGCCAATTTACGAGCGTGATCCTCAGATATGTACGCAACTTTCATTAGTTTTGAGTTTTTCCATTTGAGCAAGTCTGGTGCCAGCTTTAAATTCGTCTTTACGGAATTGTTTTGACAGATTCTGCCTTTTATTTCGCATTGCCTCTGTTGCTATGTTGGATTCATTTCTTTGATCCATTAATGTCCAGTAGCTTTATGCAATGTCCGAAGTGTTAAGAATGATTGTGTTACCTCGAACATGTGAATTTTTGATTATGCACTAACCCTCTAATGAGTTTGCTTGAAGTTTGGTGTGAAGGAAGTTTTCAAGGGTCAGGAGAGGAGTATGATATACTATGATCAAGAGGTGAAAGCTCTAAGCTTGGGGATGCCCCGTGGTTCATCCCTGCATATTTCAAGAAGACTCAGCGTCTAAGCTTGGGGATGCCAAGGCATCCCTTCTTCATCGACAAAGTATCAGGTTCCTTCTCTTGAAACTATATTTTTATTCGGTCACATCTTGTGTTCTTTACTTGGAGCGGTTTGTTTTTTTTTGTTTGAATAAAATGGATCCTAGCATTCACTTTGTGGAGAGAGACACGCTCCGCTGTTGCATATGGACAAATATGTCATTAGGCTTTACTCATAATGTTCAAGGCGAAGTTTCTTCTTCGTTAAATTGATTATATGGTTGGAATTGGAAAATGCTACATGTAGTAATTCTAAAATGTCTTGGATAATGTGATACTTGGCAATTGTTGTGCTCATGTTTAAGCTCTTGCATCATATACTTTGCACCTATAGTGAAGAAATACATAGAGCATGCTAAAATTTGGTTTGCATATTTGGTCTCTCTAAGGTCTAGATAATTCTAGTATTGAGTTTTGAACAACAAGGAAGACGGTGTAGAGTCTTATAATGTTTACAATATGTCTTTTATGTGAGTTTTCTTGTACATGGTTCATCCTTGAGTTTGCTTCAAATAACCTTGCTAGCCTAAACCTTGTATCGAGAGGAATACTTCTCATGCATCCAAAATCCTTGAGCCAACCCATGCCATTTGTGTCACCATACCTACCTACTACATGGTATTTCTCGCCATTCCAAAGTAAATTGCTTGAGTGCTACCTTTAAACAATTCAAAAGTTATTACCTCTTATTTGTGTCAATGTTTTATAGCTCATGAGGAAGTATGTGGTGTTTATCTTTCAATCTTGTTGGGCAACTTTCACCAATGGACTAGTGGCTTCATCCGCTTATCCAATAATTTTGCAAAAAGAGTCAATGGGATTCCCAGTCCCAAATTAATTAACAAAAATAGACACTCCTCCATGGTATGTGATTGTTGGACGGCACCCGAAGGATTCGGTAGCCATGGCTTGAGAAAGCAAAGGTGGGAGGAGTGTCATCATAATAAAACTAAAATAAAAGGCACTCCTTCATGGTATGAGATTGTTGGCGGCAGAGGATTCGGTTAGCCATGGTTTGTGAAAGAAAGGTTGGAAGGAGTGCCACCCAAAAATAAAATAAAATGGGAGCCGCTCTTTGAAGGTTTGTCTGGCAAGGGGGTTAGAGTACCCGCTACCATTCGTTGACAACAACAAACACCTCTCAAAACTTTACTTTTATACTCTCTTGATGTTTTGAAATCAAAGCTCTAGCACAAATATAGCAATCGATGCTTCCTCTGCGAAGGGCCATTCTTTTACTTTTATGTTGAGTCAGTTCACCTATTTCTCTCCACCTCAAGAAGCAAACACTTGTGTGAACTGTGCATTGATTCATACATACTTGCATATTGCATTTGTTATATTACTCTATGTTGACACTATCCATGAGATATACATGTTATAAGTTGAAAGCAACCGCTGAAACTTAATCTTCCTTTGTGTTGCTTCAATACCTTTACTTTGAATTTATTGCTTTATGAGTTAACTCTTATGCAAGACTTATTGATGCTTGTCTTGAAGTACTATTCATGAAAAGTCTTTGCTTCATGATTCACTTGTTTACTCATGTCATTACCATTGTTTTGATCGCTGCATTCATTACATATGTTTACAATATGATCAAGGTTATGATGGCATGTCACTTCAGAAATTATCTTTGTTATCGTTTTACCTGCTCGGGACGAGCAGAACTAAGCTTGGGGATGCTGATACGTCTCCGACGTATCGATAATTTCTTATGTTCCATGCTACTTTATTGATGATACCTACATGTTTTATGCATACTTTATGTCATATTTGTGCATTTGGAACTAACCTATTAACAAGATGCCGAAGTGCCAGCTTTTTTCTGCTGTTTTTGGTTTCGAAATCCTAGTAACGAAATATTCTCGGAATTGGACGAAATCAACGCCGGGTTTTTTTGCCGGAAGCATCCGGAACACCGAGAGCCGAGGACCTGTGGGCCCCAGATGATAGGGTGGCGCGGCACAGGCCCGGCGCGCCGGCCTATGGTGTGGGCACCCCTTCGACCCTCCGACGCGCCCTATATAAAGCCTGCGTCGAAAACCCTTACGGAGGAAGCCACGGTGCGAAACCTTCCAGAGCCGCCGCCATCGCGAAGCCAAGATGGGGGACGGAGTCTCTGTTCGCACACTGCCGGACGGGGAAGTGCCCCGGAAGGCTTCTCCATCGACACCGCTGCCATCTCCACCGCCATCTTCATCACTGCTGCTCCATGAAGAGGAGTAGTTCTCCATCGAGGCTCGGGGCCCGTAGCTATGTGGTTCATCTCTCTATATGTACTTCAATACAATAATCTCATGAGCTGCCTTACATGATTGAGATTCATATGATGATGCTTGTAATCTAGATGTCATTATGCTAGTCAAGTGAGTTTTACTTATGTGATCTCCGGAGACTCCTTGTCCCACGTGTGTAAAGGTGACAGTGTGTGTGTGGGTCTCTTAGGCTATATTTCAGAATACTTATTCACTGTTATGAATGGCATAATGAAGTGCTTATTTATATCTCTTAATGATTGCAATGTATTTTGTATCACAATTTATCTATGTGCTACTCTAGCAATGTTATTAAAGTAGTTTTATTCCTCCGCACGATGTAAAGGTGGTGTGTGTGTCCGTGTTAGTACTTGGTTTATGCTATGATCATGATCTCTTGTAGATTGCGAAGTTAACTATTGCTATGATAGTATTGATGTGTATTATTCCTCCTACATAAGCATGAAGGTGACAGTGTGCATGCTACGTTAGTACTTGGTTTAGTCGTATTGATCTATCTTACACTCTAAGGTTACTTAAATATGAACATTGAATTGTGGAGCTTGTTAACTCCGGCATTGAGGGTTCGTGTAATCCTACGCAATGTGTTCATCATCCAACAAGAGAGTGTAGAGTATGCATTTATATTCATTATGTGATCAATGTTGAGAGTGTCCACTAGTGAAAGTCTATTCCCTAGGCCTTGTTCCTAAATACTTATCGCTGTTGCTTGTTTTCCTGTTACTACTGCGTTACCTATGTTTACTTCCTGCAATATTATTGATCAATGCTACGTGGCTATTTTTCTATTCATTCATATCACTTGTATTTATATCTCTTTGCGAACTAGTGCACCTATTAGGTGTGTTGGGGACAAGAGACTTGCTTGTTGCATTTGAGAGATGTATCTGACTCTATGCCTCTCCTGAGTTCGATAAACCTTGGGTAATCCACTTAAGGAAACTTGCTGCTGTTCTACAAACCTCTGCTCTTGGAGGCCCAACACTGTCTACAAGAATAGAAGCACCCGTAGACATCAGTGATCAAACCAAGCGCTTGATTTTTACCAATATTTGACTTTATAGCAACTTGTTTTGTGTCAATGTGACCAAAACAAAAGCATGATTTTAGTAATATTTGTATTTTGGGCGAATTGGTTTGTGTCAATGTAACCAAACCAAGAGCCGTTTGTTTTAGTGATATGTGTATTTTATAGCAACTTGGTTTGTGTCGATATGACCAAAACAAGAGGCGAATTTTATTATCATGTGGGTATGGATGGTTATATTGATTTAAAGCAACTTGGTTTGTGTCAATGTGACCAAACCAAGAGCATTGATTTAGTAGTATGTATTTTTAAAGCAACTTGTTTTGTGTCAATGTGACCAAAACAAGAGCCAATTATTTCATGATTATATGGATTTAATGCAACTTGAATTGTGTCAATGTGACCAAAACAAGAGCATGATTTTTAGTAGTATGTGTTTTTAGAGCAACTTGTTTTGTGTCAATGTGACCAAAACAAGAGCCAATTGTTTCATGATTATATGGATTTAAAGCAACTTGAATTGTGTCAATGTGACCAAAACAAGAGCATGATTTTTTAGTAGTATGTGTTTTTAGAGCAACTTGTTTTGTGTCAATGTGACCAAACTAGAGATTAGGAGGAAAAAATCCATGGCGTGTGTCAATGTGACCAGCCAAGGAGCAAGGGAAGAATCACATTCTCACCTTCCTGTAGATGTCCTCCTGGTGCTCTTCGTCAAGTATGCAAGTGCTGCAGCTCAGCAGCGCGTATGACAAGCGGCCGGCCGGCTGGACGGCGTACAACGATGGCGAAGCGTGGATTGGTGGTTTTCTTAGCAATCTATGTATGGAGAACGGGCGGGGCGATTTGCGGACGGGGCTAGCGATTGGAGTCTGTGCGGGGCTATGAATATGGAGTTTTGATTAGCGATTGAGCGGGGGTGTGAATATGGAGTCTGCCGATTGGATTATGTGGAGCGATTGAGCGGGGGTGTGAATATGGAGTCTGCCGATTGGATTATATGGAGCGATTGAGCGGGGGCCGAGCGATGGATGCGTATCTGATATTTATAGAGGTTGGGGCTTCGTCGCTCGCCGCGAGGAGTTGCGTCGCTGCGTGCGATCGTGCAGATCGTGGGGGCGATCGTCGGAGGACGTGGCCGCTCCGTCTCTGCCTACGAACTTGCTGGTTTGCACGGGACTCACTTTGGATTTGAAGCAACCGTCCTCATGGGCCTCTAGTATTACTAGCTTAATTACTTGCATGCATGGGCCATGGGCTGGTTCCTTATTATATTGTTAATCATGCACTGGTGCCGTCTAATCCATGCACCGATTGTGGAGATACACGTATAGTTCGTTTATGGCTCCATAATTAGCTAGCTTGTTACATGTTAGCTTACATGGCTATTTGTAAATTGATTTCTACATATGTTCTCAAAATTTCCTTTTTGGTGAAATACTTTGCATACATGATTCACTATTTATTTAATTCAACGCAACTGTCATGACAAAGCCAATTTTATCACTCGTATGGTCGGACAGTTTAGAAATTCAGTGTCGCTCGCGGAATTTTGAATTTAGGTCAATATTAAATTACCGCCGTCAATGGTGACATAACTTATATTGTATTTTATTTATAAGAAAGTCTTATTTTGAGGATTTAATTATTTAACCATATATTTTTTTTATCTGAGACAAAATCGGTGTCAACACACCATCTCCACCGCCACCCTAGGAGGTGCCACCGTCTGTTCTTGGGTCGCCTTTGTGGCCGCTAATTCCCAGCGGATCCAACTGCCCATGAACCACGTTCTCTAGCAGGCGTCTACGCCATCAACAAATTATATTGCCGGTTGTTGTTGTCCCTGACCATCGTCGCGACTTCCCCCATTTCCAGCAACGATGCATACCGTGACGTTGCAGGAGTTGGCTGCCTATTGGCATCCATCCCGCCACCGGCCACGCCACCAAATCTTCAACAACAACACGCTTGGCCGTGTCGCTCGCCTGCGTGCCACAACTTGCTCGCCCAGTTGCCGGACCGACTTTGAGGTATGAGCGAGTCCAAAATTCTTTCTCTTCCATTGCACTACGTGGCCATAGACATTGAAGATGCATTCATGAGCTGACTAGCTGCATATGCTTGTCCAGATAAGTACTAAGGAAATTGAGTTTTTCTACAAAAATATCATCGAATCATCGTCGAACGAGAAGTCCGACGGTGAGATCGAACTCTTGTATGCCGCTGCAAGCATGGCACGCGACCATTATGTGCTACCAAACCGTAAGGGTAGCTCGTCGGTAAAGCGCAAGGCCAACACCGACCAAGATCAAGTTGGTTGACACACACACCTTATGCAAAACTATTTCCACCCAACCGATTCGGTGAACGACACGAAGACATTCCATCGCCGCTATCGAATGTCTAGAAAGTTGTTTCTGGATTTTCTTGATGGTGTGAGGGCATATGATGACTACTTTGAGACCAACATTGATGCTACATGTAATGTTGGCTTTTCCTCGTACCAAAAATGTTTGGCGTCCATTCGGCAACTTGCTTATGGAGTACCAGGTGATCTCGTCGATGAGTACTTGCGCATAAGCGAGCCTACATGCATTGATGCCATGTAAAAGGATTATTATCTAGTTGGATGCATCTACCCTTCCTGGTCCACCTTTGTGAAGAAAATCCACAACCTTGAAGATGAAAAATGCAAAAGGTTTGTGGAAGATCAAGCGGTTGCAGGTAAGGATGTAGAGCGGGCATTTGGCATGCTACAATCACGTTGGGCAATTGTCCGACACCCTGCTAGAACCTCGAGCGCCAAGAGGATGTGGGAGGTGATGAAAACATGTGTCATCATGCACGACATGATAATTCAGAAAGAGCAAAATGACAACATCTATGACCAAGACTGGAAATTTGAAGGTGACTTGGTTGAGCCATAGTCTATGTCAGCATCTTGGGAACACTTCTTGCATGCATAATACGTTGCGGGAACGGACCACTCATGACCGTCTTCAAGCCAATTTGATTGAGCATGTGTGGATTTATGTGGGAAACCAACCTAACTAGTCTCATTTGATATTTGATTTGAATTCTTTTGTTTGTGAAACTATATGGTTATGTGATTGTGAAGTATTCATCTTTAAGAACAATATTTATTTTAGTTATCACTATCACTTTATGATAAACTTTGTGACGACCAAATTTGAATGTCAAAGACCAACTAGTCATGCTTGGTTAAAATGGTCAGCGGGGACACAATAGATTGCGCCGTTGGACGCATTGGTCTAGCAGGCTTGACAACCAACCAAAATGTGTCTACATGCTATTCTAAACTCACACAATCCAAATATTCAGCCTAGCATGTGGACTTGGTTAAGCTCAATCTCCCTTAAACTACTTCACACACTCTCTTTTTAAATCAACACAACCATATCCCGAATCAAAATAAGTTGTACATAAAATAGATGTGTGTCGATGATATAAATCAATTACGACAATTGATTTCATTGATTTCTAGTTTCATCAGTTGTAAATTGTCAAATTTGTGTATAAATTTTTAAGTGAATTTTGTCAAATTCGTCGCACACGCTCATCCGTTTGAAATTTCCTTTAAGGAGTAGGTTCACCTCATCATTCTGCATTACTTTCGTGTTGCAAGGTTTTTGTTTCGGTGGACATAGAAACATAGATAAATGATTCGCTAGTATACGTATGTGTGAGTATATTTTGGAATACTTTCGCTCGATTTCTCAAGTGCCATCTTCATGGACGGCGACGTGGTGATGATAGGTGAGAAATGAGAGGTGATATGGTGAAGGTGGCATGGTGATGTTCGTCTTCATTATCGACGACATGGTGATGCTTGTGACCGACGTGAACGGTGGTGTCATTGTGGTATTTAACTTCGTGGTCGGCGACATGAGGATGCTTGTGACGGCCGTGAACGGTGATGTCATGGTGGTGTTCGTCTTCGTGGTCGGTGACGTGGTGATGCTTGTGAACGGCGTGACGGGCGTGGCCGGCGGTGTCATGCTGGTGTTCGTCTTCGTGGTCGACAACAAACCGATGCTTGTGATGAGTGAGATGATGAGTGAGATAAGATCACCATATTGCCATATAGGTGAGGCTATGGAAGCAACCAAACAATAAGGTTGTCTTGTCTCATGTGCAGAAAATAGTTTCACGAGCTACTAAACAAATGTAATCCACATTTTTTCTGCGTGACGTAGTGGTGTAAAAATTTGATCCAGGCTACAAACGGGCCGCGAAATCCAATGAGCCTGGAGTTGAGCTTGCCGGACATCCGTTCGGCGAAAGCAGCATCAGTCCTTTTCCACTACTAGCATTCCAGTTCCAGTACTACTTCTTCCCCAGCACACCGCGATCTCCGGCCATCTCCACCCATCCACATCTCCAATCCCCCATTCCTCTCCCGGTACTGCACCCCACGTTCTCTCCCCGTGGGAGTGGTCCTCCGCCTGCTCGGGCGCCTCACATCATCCACACACCGACACCGCGACCCACAGCAAGCTCAGAGCTCCTCCACCCCCCACCACCATGGCCGCAATGCACCGCCCCGAGCCGCTGAACCCCGCCGCGCGCCGCCAGCGCCTCGTTGTGTTCCTCCTCGGCGCCTTCTTCCTCTTCCAGCTCGTCCTCCTCGTCGCCTACCGCTCCGCTCCCCCCTCCGTGCACGTCCCGACCGCCACCGCTTCTTCCGTTTCCGTGCAGGCGCCGCCGCGCCCCGCTTCCGCTTCTTCCGTGTCCGTGAAGCAGCCGCCGCGCCCCGCCGCGGCAGACGACTCCGGCTGCGACGGAGGTCTCGTGTACGTCTACGACCTGCCCGCCGTCTTCAACGAGGATCTGCTCTCCATGTGCGAAACGCTCATGCCGATGTACTCGATCTGCCCCTACCTCGCCAACGACGGGCGCGGGCTCCCGGCGGAAGGGACAAGCCTGTCCTCCATCCTGCCGGCCGAGCTGCTCGGCTCCTGGTACTCCTCCGACCAGTTCGCGCTCGAGCTCATCGTCCACCGCCGCCTGCTCTCGCACCGGTGCCGCACCGCCGACCCGGCGCGCGCCGCCGCGTTCTTCGTGCCCTTCTACGCGGGGCTGGCCGTCGGGCGCCACCTGTGGTCCGCGAACGCCACCGACGCCGACCGGGACAGCGACTGCGTCGCGCTTCTCTCCTGGCTCCACGCCCAGCCGTACTACAAGCGCTCCAATGGCTGGGACCACTTCCTCGCGCTGGGCCGCATTACCTGGGACTTCCGGCGCGGGCCGAGCGGCGGGTGGGGCGGCAGCTTCCTCGCCATGCCCGGCGTCGCCAACGTCACCCGCCTCGTCATCGAGCGCGAGCCCTGGGACGACATGGACGTCGGCATACCGTACCCGACCGGCTTCCACCCGCGCACCGCCGCCGACGCGCGCGCGTGGCAGCGCCACGTCGCGTCCGTCGCGCGCCCGAGGCTCTTCGCCTTCGCCGGCGCGCCGCGGTCGGCCATCAAAGGGGACTTCCGGGGCTTGCTGCTCGAGGAGTGCCAGGCCGCGGGGCCCGCGTGCGCCGCGCTCGACTGCGCCGACGGCAAGTGCATCAAGAACAACGCGCTCGTCCTCGAGCTGTTCATGGGCGCGCGGTTCTGCCTGCAGCCGCGCGGGGACAGCTTCACGCGCCGCTCGCTCTTCGACTGCATGGTGGCCGGGGCCGTGCCGGTGCTCTTCTGGCAGCGCAGCGCCTACATCCAGTACAAGTGGTACCTGCCGGTAGACCACGGCCAAGTCGGGGAGTGGTCCGTCTTCATTGATCGCGACGACCTGCGCGCCGGCAATGTCACCTTACGCGGCGTGCTGGCGGCCATTCCCGAGGCGCGGGTGCGGCGGATGAGGGAGCGCGTCGTGAAGATGATACCGAGGTTGGTCTACTCCGCCGCCGACAAGGATGGGCTCGGCGGTGGCATGAAGGACGCCCTGGACGTCATGGTCGACGGCATGCTGCGGCGGGTCGCCGAGCGGCAACGGAGTAGGAGGACGTAATTTGGTCACCGGCGGAGAGGATCAAACTGTCATATTGATCATTCTTTTTTGTTTCCTTTTTTTTCTGATGATTCGTTGTGTGAAGAGCTAAAATTAAACAAAAGCTACTTGTAATCTTACTTTTAACCGTGGTTGTAGATGTCAATTACATCACCACATAGGGAATGAACAGAATCTAAGCAAGTGTATGAAACTGTGTATTCTGAATACTAGTTCCTCTATGGGAGACGGTGCACATTGGAGTTTGTAGTACATTTTGACAGGCTGCATCCATTAGATTCTTAGCAAAGTTGACTCTTAATATGTGTCAAATTTGTTAACTCCTCGATCTGGTGTAACCATGTTACCATGAAGCACGGCAGTTTCTGGTCTGTCCTACTTCATTTGACTCTTAATCTCTATCAAATGGTTAGCTCCTCAATTTGGTGTATCACATGTCAAGCATGTTAGCTTCTACCTCTACTCCTTCCGTCCAAATTTGTAACTCGCTTCTTTTTGCATGATATTTGTCTTTCATTTCAAATATATTTATACAAAATTTGGGTACACCCACGAAATGTTTGTATATGTTTGATTGCGTACAACTATTTTATTTTTTTCCAAAATATGTATTTCCGATTCATTAATTAAACATTGCAGTTTTAGTTTATAAGTTGTGAGGTAAGTTTGATATAGTGTTATTGTATTTTTCTTACGGGGATAGATTTTCTAATGTGCTTATCTATGTACATATACTTGTTGGGATAGCTTTACATGCTATAAGTCTTTAAAGTTTTAAAAACATTTTCCAATTTTTTAAAACCCAAATGGTTCAAATGTATTAAATCATTTAGGTCCTAAGAATGATTCAACTTCCACCGGAAAAAATCATTTGGTATAACATCCTCTAAAAACCATATGAAGTTCCATTGATTAGCTCCTCTCGATGATGATGTGCAATGAGAAGGCATGAACTAATGCGACATTTATGACGTGGAATTGTAAAAATTTATATATTTTTATATGAAAGTTACTTTTAGACCCGGTTCAAGCCGTTAGAAAACCTAATTGTCTATTGGGCTCTCAAACTAGGCATATGTTCCACATTTGCTCACCTATCAAACATTTCCTGCAAGATGATACTATGCCAGTTTTCAACAACAATTTTATGCTAAATTAATCAACTCCATTCATAAAAAATCATAATTTATATATGAACAATTCATTGATTGCAACTGGGGAGTTGGTATGAGGCGGAATTTTGTGCTAACTTGTAGAGGTATTTTGGGAATAATTTCAACCCCTTCTATCGTCCACAAATGTGAATATTTTATACCGAGAGATTGGACCAAGAATAGTTTGGATTCCAATGTTAAGCCATATAAAATTTAAGAAGAAGACAAAAAAAAATAAACGCTTGAAAATATAAATTGTGACAGCTCTATAAGCATGTGCATATTACAATGGGTATACTTTTTTCTTCATCCATACAATATTGATGTTCTCACTATGGCCATGTGTGTCGGTTTTCGCTTCTCGCGACAATATTCATACTAGATTGGTTGCAGCTCTAGAGTTGATATGAGGCGGAGTTTTGTGCTAACTTGTAAAGGTGTTTTGGGATAAGTGCAGCCCCTTGCATCGTCCACAACTATTAATATTTTATACTGAAAGGTTGGACCAGAAATAGTTTGGATTCTAATGTTACGCCATTTAAATAAAGGACGGAGAGCACGAAATTAACACATTGAATAAATTAAATCCACCCACAGGTCCAAAGATCGACCTAATTTAGTTGTTTTCTTACTAGTAATCTGTTGCTCTAATCATTCAATGTTGAAAAGATAAACTGTGATAACTGGCACTCTATAAGCATGCACATTTACATGTGCATATTACAATAGGTATAATCATTTTTCATCATTCATACAGGTCATGTATGTCAGTTTTTGCTTCTCACGACAGTATTCATACTAGCTTCTCCATTTCGGTCACCAATGACATATGTACATGTTATGCTTGTATTTGGAAAACCATGTAATCCAAGCACTTAATCCACATGCTTTTCATTGGTATATGTTCTTTGTAAACTATTGCAACTAAGTAATTTTATTTTAGTTACCGGCATCAACTAGAGAACCTCAAATCGTCTTTGTTATGGATTACTATGTAACAACGGAAAAATACACCTACGAATGCAATTAATCCACTCAAAATAGTTCTACGCAACCAAATATATACAAACAATGCAACTTCCTTCATATATTAACTCATACCCTTATTATATAGGCATTGTATGTTCGACACGTATACATATATCTCGTATATCTACTGGATGGGTTGTTGATTGCACGACTATGGAATGAATATCTCTGTAGAGATTTCTAGCATGTAGATATAACGAGAATGAATATCTCTGTGGAGGTTTCTAGCATGTAGATATAACCACCTTACGTGCAACTCATTAGAGTTTTTTATTGATTAGGATATGGGCATCTTTTGCTTGAGCAGGTTCTTTTACAAAGTCTATTTTTTTCTTCTTATAGCTCTCCCTCGGGCTTTGTTTGATACTAGAGTTTTCATGAGGATAATGGGGATAGTCCCTACCAAATTTCAAATCCCCACTTATTCTTAAAAACATGTTTGATACTAGAGTATCGAGCAAGTTTAATCCTTGCTTATCCTCACTTTTCCTCAAATTTTAATGTATTTTTTTTCAATTTCCAATACTTTACCCTTACCTAGTGGATTGGGGATGGGATTTTGTGAGGATTGGGTGACGGTAGGGCATCACCCAATACTCTAGACTATTATCCACACTAATCTCCACAAAAACTTTAGTAC
Organism: Lolium multiflorum; assembly: GCA_030979885.1. Taxonomy (NCBI): domain Eukaryota; kingdom Viridiplantae; phylum Streptophyta; class Magnoliopsida; order Poales; family Poaceae; genus Lolium; species Lolium multiflorum. Next base: position 269,712,965 of record CM061748.1, on the reverse strand, counting down.
CAAACAAAGCCTCAATCTTGTTGTATCACAGCATCTCTAACGATTTTGATAACCTTATTATGAGGGTGATCGGCTAAAAAGGGATAGCACCAGAATCCCCCAAAAGTCGTTGGCGCATTTTGGAACCCAATTGAATAGCCGGCAACCTCATGCTAGCCTCTACCCGCAAGGGCCGGGTTGGGAGCGTCGACATAGCAGTCCACATAGGATTTCTCCTACGGTTCCCTCCTGGCATCGACATGTGGTGATTCCCCACCCATCCGCCCCTCCCAATCTTCCATCCACCCCGCTGGTTAGCCATCGACGTCTTCACTGTCGCCTTCCCGTGATTGTCTCCCGCATGCCCAACCACGCCGACCCCACCACCACGTCTAGCCATCTTGTGGCGTGGCTCAGTTGAAACAGCCGACAGTGCCGCCAGTTCCGCCGTCGTCCGAAGGGAGCAGCTGGACAATGTTGCATCTCCTGCCGCCGCTACCACACAACGTTGATAAGTCCTTCTACAATGCTCCTCATCGATCGCCCTGACTCAACACACAACACGGAAGACAACATCGTCATTTTTTTCGCCCCTCCCACAAGGTATTCGAGGTTTGCTGTAATGGACATCGACGGCGAGGTGATGATGTAGATGTAGTTTATAGAGGAAACTGCAGCCACCGCTGACAAACAACATTAGTTGATGATCTTGACCAGTCTCCTCTTCCTTCGACAACATATAGTTGTTGGTCCACGACATGGTGGATTGATGGTAGGGAAGGCAAAGAACAAGGACCGATATCGGCTTGCCGGTGCAATGCTGCTTGACTCCGACTACTTCAAAGATGATGCAACACATATTGTCAAGGATTTCCAACGGTGATTCAGGATGAACAAGGATATGTTCGTGCGGATTGTGTTCGACGTCAAGGAGTGTGACACCTACTTCATGTGCAAGAAATACTTCACCAAATTGTGGGGCTTCTCATCGGTTCAGAAGTGCACGGCTGCTCTGTGGTGTCTCGCTTATGGAGATCCTCCAGATGCACAAGATGACTATATGTGCATGTCGGAGGTGTATTGATGGTAGGGAAGTCTACATGCTTCGAGATTGTCAACATGTTATGTCGGGCAGTCGTGGAAGTGTTTGGGCCATATCAGTATTTAAGAGTACCAAATGCAGAAGATACAACTTGGATCCTGGAACAAAATGTTGCGAGAGGATTTCTCGGGATGCTCGGGAGCATCGACTTCATGTAGTAGGGTTGTGAGAATTGCCCATTTTCTCGACAAGGGTTGTACAAGGGTCATACCAAAGAGTGCAGTGTGATACTTGAAGTTGTGGCAGATTCCGACATTTGTATTTGGCACATTTTCTTTGGCATGATAGGGTCTCACAATGATATCAACATGTTGCAACACTCTCCGGGTTTTGCAATACTAGTTGATGGACATGATCGGTTGTCAACTATGAGATCAATGTACTTGCATACAGTAAGGGGTAATATATAGCTGATGGTATCTATCCACCGTACGCTATATTTGTGAAGACAATCCCAGACCCTGCTTCTGAGAAAAGAGCTTATTCTTTTCAATCTCAGGAGGCATGTTGAAAGGATATTGATCGAGCTTTTGGTGTGCTCCATCAACGTTTTGCCATTGTTTGGTACCTTGCTCTCACCTAGTCGAAGTCTCAGATATGGGAGGTAATAAACTATTTTGTGATTGTGCACAAGATGATCATCGAGAGTGAGCGGGAAAAACCAGTAGATGTTTGACCATCCATTTGATCATCACGGACCTCTTGCCGAACTTGATGAGGTATTGGGCGAGTTTGCTTTTCTCGCCATGCATCAAAAAATTAGAGATGCATAACACTAGTAGAAAAGGGGCTTTAGTCCCGGTTCGCAAGGGCCATTAATCCCGGTTGCGCAACCGGGACTAATTATGCGCGACTAAAGGTCCCCCTTTAGTCCTGGTTGCTTACGAACCGGGACTAAAGGCCCTGCCACGTGGGCATCTGGGGAAGGACCTTTAGTCGGTTTGTAACACGAACCGGGACTAAAGGCTATTTCGAGTTAATTTTTTAATTCATTTGGGTTTCTAATTATTTTTCACTCCCTCTTTTTTCTTTTTTCAAATTTCTACTATTTCATTATTTGCATAGTTTAGTCTCTATCTCTAACTACACTTATCTCTAGTCAAATTACATACTCGTGGTCAAACTTCCGCTCGGTCACCCATCCTCCCACTACTCTAGCACTAGCACGCTTAACCGAGTTCCATCCGTTCCGCATCCAAGTGCTTCGCGCATGTATGTGATAGTAGTATCATATCAATCCTATTAACATGTTGATCGATGTCACATTTCTTTATTGTTTGAATTTCAAATAATTCTTTTAATAAACAAAAGTAATGGTGTAATAATACTCTTGCATAAATAAATAAACATTATCTTTTTAATTTGTATTATTTTTAATTTTATTAATTAATTAAATATTTTTTTTGCCAAACCTAAAACCTAAAAATTTGAAAATCTAAAAATTGGGTAAAAATGATAGTAATCTTTATGCAGGATGCAATTATTAATTTTAGGTTTAAAAAAATCCATAATTTATAGCAAAAACTAAAATCTTCCTGCTTTTGTATTTTCATTTAGAATTTTGAGAATCTAAAAATTGGCTAACCGGGTAGTGGGGAGCCAAAAATCAGGAAAAAAACCTTTAATCCCGGTTGGGGATACCAACCGGGACTAAAGGCCCTGGCCGCAGCCCACCGTAGCCTTTAGTTCCGGTTGCCCCGAGCATTAGTCTCGGTTCACCAGCAGAACCGGGACTAAAGACACATTAGTCCCGGATCAAAATATTTGGGGACTAATGGGTTGGGATGGAAGGCCTTTTTTCTACTAGTGTAAGTTCATAGTTAAATGAGAATGATCTAGTTAAGCATTTGTGTAAGAGAAGAGAAAACATCACATGATTCTTGAACAAGTTGAATTGAAATTTATTTGAATTCTTGTATGAATAATTTAATTTATATATTTGGATTGTTATATGAAACTATTTATGTGCTTGAATATTTAATATTGTTTAAATTGTTATTTAAAATAATGTAAAATATTGTAACTTGATAAATAGATAAACATCCCAAAAAAAAGAGGGCCAGCCATGTCGGGTTTGCTGGCATGGGACAGTCTTCCTATATCAACTGAGCTAGTGCCGGCGCCTCCGATTGCACTGTGTCGACGCTGCTATCGGCGTCTATTTAGAACACACCGGTGGAGATACTCTCAAGCTTTACAGGGCGGGTAACATCATTTCTACGATCTATGCTTAAAGACTGATTCTTCCTGCTCGAAATCCGGTTCATCATTCTAGGGACGAAGAACATGGAACTCATCATCGTCAAACAATTTGGTTCGAAAGAAAAGGCGACACCAACAGATCCGCAGTGCACGGGCCGCTACCAGGCCGCGCGCTCGACATTGCCTTTGGCATGTTTGTTCCTCCGAGAATCTTGAGCTTGAGTGACTCCACCCACGGAAATGAGTGGATTGGCTGCTGCTAAAAGGCAAAGGCGCATCCGCCGCGGCGGGAGCCGCACGCCTCCTCTCTGGACCGGCAATGATTCACCCCACCGTCGCTCACGCTCTACATTAGCTGGTGCCCCGTACTCCGTACCAAGTTCGCCGGAGACAGCTCGCCGTCGATCGTTCAATCCATGGTTACTCAGTACAACTGATGGGTAATGAGTGGCGTAGATACGTAGATCATGGCCAAGTTGTTATTGCGCCGCTGGTTTTCCCTCGAGTGCTTCTCCTGCTCCACCATTTCTACCTCCACATCATTTTGGCAACGATACCAAGCTGCTATGCCGCGCTTGCAGTTGCAGCTGCAGGGGGCGGCGAATGAATCGGAAGGAAGATAATCTGATTATTCCAGGTTTTGCAGAAGGAGGAAAACATTTAGATTATGACAGTTTTTTTAGGTGAGTACCCGAGTAGGTACTGACAGTTTCATCAGGATATACTTGGCACTCAGCAATCAGCATGTTTCATTACTGATACTGTACAATCGAGGTTGTGCTGTGCCGGGTCCTTGTTGCGGAGCATTTTCGCCCACCTCGCAAGTTGCCTGTGATCGACCCCATACCCTTCCCACATGGCCGACAGCACTTGTTTTCTTTACTCTAGTCATAGGTTAGTGCACCCGACAAATAAGAACAAACCCAGTTGCAAGTATATTCTATTACAAATGTGGGTGCAAGGGCATCTCCAACCGGGCGACCCAAACGGACGCGCTGGGTCGTTCGTTTTGGGCCATTTGGGGGCCGAGCGGACAGTGGCCCGCGTTCACGTGTTCGTTTGGGTCGCACGCTGCACCCAACACGGTGACCCAAAAAGACGTCACGTGGTTCGTTTTCATTGCGCTGCGCCATGGCAGGCCTCGACGGGACAACAATGGTGGGCGGTGGAACGAGCGGGAAAGTTCCCGCGCGCGAAAAGGCCATAGACGCGCGCTCGCGATTTCCCGAGCCGCCGGCTATAAAAACAGGCGGTCTCTGACCGCATCACACCCGCTCCGCCGTCTCTCTCCCTCCACATTCTCGGCGCCCTCTCCATCGCCATGTTGCGCCTGGGCCACGTGGGCCAAGCTCTCCCTCGCCGCCGGGCCAGGTTCCCGCGGACGGAGGAGGAGGAGCGCGCGGACTCGCGGTGGGGCCGATGGCGCTCACGTCGCTGCGGCGGCGAAGAAGGAAGGGGACACGGAGATGGTGGAGGCGGCCGGGACGGCGAGTACGACCGCGGAGGAAGGGCGCGCGGAGGAGCCGTCGACGGAGGACCTCGCGCGGCGAACATCAACGCCGCCATCGAGGAGCGTCTCGCCGACCTCACGCGCGTGACGAAGGAGCACGAGGCCACTGCCGGGCCGGCCGCCGCCGATTGGGCGACCTCCTCGGCAGAAGAACGAGTGCTCGCTATGCGAGCGCCCGCCACCTCATCCGAGATGCCTCGCCGCGGCGCGCGGGAGGGCGCTGCGTCGCGAGCGCGGCCGACAAACGCATGCGCCGGCGGAACAAGAACCACGACGGAGCCGCCGGCCGCGTCCGCTGGGCGCGCGCGACGTGGAACGCGCCGCCTGCGAGGCGGAGCTATGCGGGAAGCGGATGGTGCCGCCCGAGAGGCGGAGCGCGGCGCACCCGAGGCGCGCGGGCGGAAGGAGGAGGATGAAGGCCTCCCTCGCCCATCTCGTGCGGAGTGGAATCCTCACGCGTACATGCCAACCGCGTCGAGTGAAATCCACGACCCCGACGGCGAGCCGGCGAGGAGTCGCCGGCGAGGCCGTCGGCCCCGTACGTATTAGGATAGAAGTAGTAGACTAAACAAAATGTAATGGGTACTTTTTAATGAATTTTTTTATTTATTTCTATGACACGCGGCCAGGGGCGGACAAGGGGCGGACGCGAGCGGCCAGCCATCGGCGTCCGCGGCCAAGCAAACTCGCCCCAGATTTGGGCCGGGTTTGGGTCGTCCCGGACTCCGCGGCCATCCGTTTTAGAGATGGGTCCGCGCGCTGGGCCGCGTTTTTGTCCGGTTGGACCCATCCGGACGCGCGGGCGCGATTTGGGTCGCCCCGTTGGAGATGCCCTAAAAGCATCTCTAGTTGCATTCTCATGACTATTTTCTATAACCGACGCTCATTCCACCCCCCCTCTCTCTCTTACAGCATCTCCAGCCATTGGGGCTCCCAGGCCGAAATCCGGCGCTATTTAGCGCTGGATTGGACGAAAGTTTGGCATGGGGAGGCCTATTTCCCAGCGGCGAGCCCAGGGTGGATGAAAACTTTTGAAAAAAATATGGCGAATTCAGACATAACAGGCGAAACTCGTGCAACCATAAGCGAAATTTAAAGATATTTAAATTATATAGGCGAGTTCGTACATATATAGGCCTAGATGGAAACATGAACTTAAACTAATAGCAGCCTTCTACATGCCTGGCGGTAGAAGGCCGTGTAGTCCGCACCGTCGTCGTCGTCGCTCGAGCTGGAGGCGTCCTGGGGCGGCTCCGCCTCGTACCAGCGGCTCGAACCCTGGCCAGGGTCACCGGCACGTGGCGGCGTCGGCCGGTAGATGTCGTCGTCGCTGCTCTCCTCGTGCTTGATCAGCTCGACGGTCCTGGGCGCGGTGTTCGTTGCCGCGGACGGTGCGTTGCCGCGCGGCAGCCATGTCCAGTATCCGGTGCTGCTGCTCGGCCTCCTGCCGCTCCCAGTCCCGCGGACCATTCGGCGCGGCGTCCATGGGGAGCGTGTTGTCGGCGGGGACCAGGTCGGGCGACCTGGCGATCGCCTCGCCACCGCGGCGTCCTCGGCGCGCTTGGCCTCCTCCTCGACAAGCTGGTTGGCGGCGGCGGCCTCCTTCTTCGACGTCTTCCTCTTCCGCCTGCGCGATGGATAGGAGGGTTGGTCGCGGATGATGAGGGCACCGCTGCTGCGCCCTCTGGTCGGCGGTGGAGACGCCAGCTCCTTCTTGACGAAGACCGGTGTTGCCAGAGACGTCGGCTCCTTCTTGACGCTGACCAGCGGAGGCGCCGATCCGCCAGACCTGGACGCGAACCACGACCCAGACGAGGAGGAGGACGGCGCCATCCTCCTTGGCGTCCAGGAACTACCGTGTCAGCGCGTCACGGTAGCCGCCTCCAGCGGCGGCATCCCAGAGGGGGTAGTTCCCACCCTCGATGTGCGAGCACATTCGCGAGGGTGCGGTTAGGAGCGCTCCACCACCGGCGTCGGCCGGTGGCTTTGTTCCTAGCGGGAGGAGGAGGGGACCATCGTAAGCGGCGAGTTCGCGCTCGTACTGCGCCAAAAAAAAGTCGGACCACGCCTCGTGGTTGTCGAGGAAGAAGCGCGGCTCCGCACGCTACTCGTCACTGAAAGTGACGAGCAACGCTTCGATCTCGCCTCGGGCGGCGCAACCCATCGGTGGGATCGGGACGCCGCCCGTGAGATCGCCATCCTCCCGGAGGAAGACGGCGTCGGGTAGCCCGCCATGTGGAGGAGCCGCCCCTCCCATTGGTGGAGAGAGCGGCGGCCGAAGCCATTGTTGGCTGCGCCATCATTCGCCATTGTTTGATCGCCGCTAGCTTGCTCGATATTGGGGAAGATTGGGGAAGGTGAGAACAGGGAGCGAGGTGAATGCGGCCAGACGCGGTAGTTCGGTGATAAATAGAGGTCGACGCGCGTGAAACTGAGGCGACGACATTAACTCGCCGCGTGGAAGCGACGTGTTTGGCGAAGACTGACCGGCAGCAGGCTTTTTCAGCGCGCGGAAGACGATGCGATGAGGACGACGATCGATCTCTCCGACAAGTTGGGGCCACGATCGCGCGGGAAGTTTTCTCGGTGTTTCGCTTCCGTTTCGTTGAGTCCGAGCGCTCCACGGGGACGGGGATGGCACAGGCTCCCCGGACGGATGAAAGGCCTAATCGGACGAAACGAGGGGCGCGACTGGGCCGTTTTTGTCCATCGGAATGACAAAAAGGCATCCTGGGGGCCTCGTCGGGGAGACGGCTGCAGATGCTCTTATCCACAGTAGCTGAGAGCTCTCTCGAGGGCACTGGGCCGACCCGAGGCCGATCTCGCCGGGGACGCCGGTAGAGATGGGCGGAGGGGATGCACCGGAGTAAATAGTTTAGGTAGGTTTAGTGGCAGTTTGTCCGTAGGGGGTTGATGCCCGGTAGTGGGAGCGGAAGAGGAGATCTGGCCGCCTGGATCTCAGCTGCTGTAGGGTCTTACTTGTTTCCTCTTCTTCTCCGGTGGTCGAAGGGGAGAGGGAAGCGGAGGACTGGCGCTCCCTTCAATAAAAGAGCGGCGGTGTACCACCTGGTGCAGCATGGAAGCGGCGGGCGGCGTCTTTTCCTGGCCGGCCTTGGAGGCGAGGGGGAAAGCGCGTGCACGCCGGCGAACAACGTCGTGGAGGAGCTCCTGGACGGCCGTGGAGGCGAGGAGGAGATCAGTCGTGTCCTCACCAATGCGTCTGCTTCTTGGAGGTTTTATCCCTACTGCTTCTGGTGTGGAAGTAGCACACCAAAGTTGTTCCTCTCGGTCGGCCGTGGCGGCGAGGGTGAGGACGGCGATGGTGTTGCTGCTTCCCTGCACTGGGGGCGGTGTCACAAGTTCTTCGGAGCTGCGCCTGCTTCATCGACACCGCCGTTGAGGTGGTGTTCTTCCTGGGAAGCTCACCAATAAGGGACTTATGTCGGCGTCATCGCCCTGTCCCTGCATCATACGGCCGAAGGGCGGCCCTTCTCCAGGAGATCTTCCTCCACATGGAGGCTTCTCTATGGCTCGTCGTCGACAGTACTGGCCGTCCGCGCCCCAAGTGGCTTGTTCCCCGGCGGCGTGGAAGGCAGTCGATGGCGGAGTCCGTTCGGCGACGACCAGGGACCTGATCGCGTTTTCAGTTTCCACGTTAGGGTCCTGAATGCAAAATCTAAGGGCTGGTATGTTATTTCTTGTTCTTTCGAGGCCCTTCCTATAATTTGGTCTGTAACCGTGTTGACTTAATGCAGCTCCAGGTCCTTCGGGACCTTTCCTATTTAAAAAAAAAGAAACGTACGGGATATTTGACTGTCCCCAGCCGCGCGAACCAATGCATTGTCTCGTTGCGGGGGCACCATACGTAACTAAAAGCGATGCGGGTACCCACCTGCTAGCTACCAAAATCGACATTGCTGCCTCCCACCTTTCTTCGTGATGCGCCTTCCCTTTCGCCCCTCCTACCCCTCCCACCGCCGGTTAAATTGTCGGCCATTAAGACGGAATATTTTGCATGTGGCGGAATCCAGAGCAACGCCTCACTACCTAGCCATTCATTACCACGGCTGCTTATTCACTGACTCGGACCTGAACGCCGGGGCTTCTCCGCCCGTCCACCGCATACAGAAGGTGTTCGGACATTTTTCTTGTAGGTACCCGCCGATCGTGGTTCTTTCCTGCCTTGCTAGAGCTGATTGCTAACGATTTTTTTTGCTCTTATACATGGATAGAGATGACAAGATGGCCCGCCAAATCATAGAGGACAAGGAAGACTTCGACGCCGATGTTTAGGAGCACCTGTCAATCATTAGGTGCCTTCAAAAAATGCCTGATGACGCCGAGCAGAGAAAGAAGGAGCCGCATTGTGGAGGTTCAAAGCCTGGAAGAAGGAACTACATACCGCGGTAGAGGTTGGAGGGACATACATGCTCTACAACGGCTAATTCGCCGATGATGGCGTCAGAGAGTACAATATCTACTTCAAGCTGAAGCAAGACGTCGTTGGCACGGCTTGTTTCTCGTTGCTCAAGAAGTGCACCGTTGTTGTCATGAGGATGCTTGCATATCGAGCCCATGTCGACTCACGGGACAAATATATTTGCATGAGTGAGTACACTTCCATCGAATGCATGTACAAATTCTTCAGAGCAGTGGTGGGAAAGTTAGGCAAAGAATATTTGAGAGGGCCAAGTGAACCAGAGATTGTTACGAAATGTAGCGAGAGTGTTTCCTGGGATGCTTGGAAACATCGATTGCATGCACTGGTCATGGAAGAACTATTTGTTTTCTTGGCAAGATTTGTACAAAGGACATCACAGATACTGCAGTGTGGTACTAGAACTTGTGGCAGGTCATAACCCATGGATTTGACATTCTTTTTTTGGCATGGCTGGATCACAAATTGACATCAATGTGCTGCAGCGCTCTCCGGTGTGAAAGGTCATGCTCCACCATGCAACTGTGAGATCAATGGCAACTCGTATACCAAGTGGTACTATCTAGTTGATGGCATCTAACCAAAATAAGCGACATTTATCAAAACAATCTCGTCGCCTCAGAAGAGTTGTCACTTTGCTGAGCGTGTCGAGCGAACATTTGGTATGCTCCAATCTCGACTTGCTATTGTTCGGTACACTGCTCTTGCCTAGTCTCAAGACCAAATGTGGGAGTTTATGCATACATGTGTAATCATGCACAACATGATCATCGAGGGTGACCGAAAGACTCGAGACAGGCATGTTGTACCCTATGAGTGTGACGGCCCTCTTGCGGACGTTGATCACCAGGTGCCCGCAACTTTTGCTGATTTCATCGATGTGCATGCAGAAATCCGTGACTCAAACATTTAAACTCAAGTGCAACATGATCTCGAAGAGCATCTTTGGAGGCTCAAATGAGAGTCATCAATTGTGTCCGACCGTTGATCTAGTTGAATTTCTATTTCTAGGGTTTGTTGTTTTTTCTATTTCCATTCATAGCAATATTGTAAAACATATGTATTGGCATATGTTTAAATTGGTTATGTGTTCAACTAGAATTTGTAAAAAGAAAAATTTGGGGGCGGAGGGGGGAGGGGTTGGGAATAGACGCGCTCCAAGCGTGGCACCATGCGGCGGCATCCCCAAGCGCTCAAGCCGACGTTTTTGCGTTGTTCCTAGAAGGAGACCTGGAGTGAAATATTTTATGGTATAATAACGGTTGTGAAGATATTTGGTTTCATCTTTAATGAAATCAGGAGCCAGAGCTCTTCAATACAGAAAAAGGAACCTATCTAAAATTTTATACTCCCCTTTGCACTAAATATTTGTTAGCGGTTTATTAAACCTAAAAATATTTTAGCATATATTTTATCTAAATCTAAAGTTAATATTTAGACCCTAAGGGAGTACAAAAAATACTCCCTCCGATTCATATTACTTGACACTAATATCGATGTATCTAAACATATTTTAATTGTAGATACATCCAATTTAATGGCCAGTAATATGAATCGAGGGAATAGTGTTTTTTTAGCAAACACCACCCTTTATTAAGCAACAACTAGAGTTTTACAAACACCTTCAGGTAGATTCAGAAACCAAATATGTCGCCTTCAACATCCTTTATTTCCTGTACTGGCCATAGGGTTTAAGAAACTCCCTCGTTGGATCACATGTATCACATTTGCACAATCGCTTGCCAGGTGAACTCGGCGGAGGTAAAGATTGCGAGCTAGTGATATGCCCGCCGTGCGAACCTAAGGGAGTATAAAAGATAGTGGGACCGGGATTTACTCCCCGCTCATGAAACTAGCCCTATGTATCGCTCTTAGCGAGCGCTAGTGCACCTAGCCCGCAGCAGCAGATGGCTGCTGGGCCGGTTCCTTCTAGCTTGTTAACAGGTATAGCTTGTACCATTTTCTTTCTGTTTTTCTCTTACTTTACTTTGTATGATTTAAACATATTCGGATTTTGAAATTAGTTTAGGGTTCCTGAAAAGTTTTGGATTTTTGAAATGTTCATGCTTTTCAAAAGCGTTCAGATTTAAAAATGAAAATTGTTTATGATTTTTGAAAGGTTCAGATTTTATAAATTTTTCATAATCTTAAAAAGTTCATACTTTCAGAATTGTTCGATGGATAAAAAAGTTTCAGATTTTATAAATTTTCCTGATCTAAAAATGTTCAGTTTAAAAAATTGTTCATGTTAAGGAAAGTTCAAATTATAAAAAAATGAACCGGTAAAAAAGATTCAATTTAAAAAACACTGAATAAAAATACTTCCGTGATTTAGAAAAAAATCATGAAAAAATGCAGGAAAAAATAAAACGAAAATCAACAGGAAAGAAAAGCAAAACAAACAAAATGAAAAAAAAAACGTGTCCACGACAGGCGAACTGGGCTTCAGCCCACCGCGAATCGCACGTGGGCGGGCGGTAATACAATGTATAGTGCCCGGCCTTGGTTGTTGCGAGGCCCTGCGTGCCGAGCATTTCCTGCCCAGCGACGAATTGACTGGTCTGGACTCCATTCCCATCTACAGTACACTAGCCGATACCAGCTTTGCCCTTTTTTTCCCAGTAATCCTACATCTACGGATGGTAACAACAAGTTTTTTTCCTCCCACTGGCCCTTTGTTAAGCATGTGCATCCGACAAGTAACAACAAGCCCAGATGCAATTTGTTCTTTCGAGGATCAGGAGTCTTCTTCGGCGTCCTACAGGCTTTATTTTACGGACGAAATCGAGATTAGGAATTGTAGAACTGCAGTGGTTCGAGGCACGTACAGCTACAGTACACAGGAGAATCCCACTGTCGTGAACGAGAGCGATGAACCCACACCGCGCACGAACACACAACAGTCGCTTCAGCCATGGACGGATCACCAATGGGGGCCACGCAGCCATTGACCGTTTGTCTCGTCTCCTCCCAAGTTTCAGTCCCAACGGGCACCAGCAATCGTCACGCCGAGAGGAGCAGCAGCCAGGATTCCTTGCAAGCGTTTCGACTTTTTCCCTGTGACGCACTCATCGGATACTCGGTGGTAGAGCGGCATCCTAGGGGCTGATGTTTTGTACAGTCTTGGCAAAAGCAGCGAACTGCCATCGCAAATCCAGCCAAGATTCGTACATATACGGTACTATACACCGTACACGGCACGCATCTACCCAAAAGTGTCCACGAAACGAGACGAGGCATTTGCTCGAATTGCTACGCGAGTACAGCTCCAAGCTCTGATTTTACAGGGACCATAGCCTGAATGATGATCTGCACCAGCGTGGAGCCACGCCGTATCGGCAGGCATACGGATTGCAAAAAAACGTAAACGAGTTAAAGCGAGGCATGGGGCCAACGGCGTCGGGCTCGCCGCAGACGGCAGAGTCACATGATACGCCATGCGACCCCGGAAATGAGGCACGAGTAGTGCTGTCGTTTGTGCAGGTGGTCGGTGAAAAGTTTTTTTTTTTTGAAGAGCCAACGGTGGAGGGAAAACCTCCACCTGAAGTGAAAATTTATTAACGGGGGCCGAGTCTAGCTCGGGAGGTACATGTGGGTTTCGCCGGAGCAAAACGAAAGAGGCCAATACAGTGTAACCAAGATCACAGGAGGCTAGCTCTACGATCCGACAGCCACAAGTCTATCGGCTGGCGGCTAAGACGGCGAGGCAGCCTGTGCAACCAAAGCTCGCAGTGTTCTACAAGGAGCAAGAACATTTGCGGAGGTCGCAGGAGTTGGGCGTCAAAAACCATACGGTTCCTGCTCTTCCAGGTGATCCACAGTACGAGGAGCACCAGTGTGTGCCGCACAGGAGGCGCAAGGGCGACGAGTGGCGCAGCGAGGGCAAGGCAGCCATCTTCCAGGTTGGTCACAGAGGCGGCAGCTGGGGCCCCAACGTGAGCAAACCATGGCGCCAGGCGGCGGCACCTGAAGAAGAGATGAAGGAGATCCTCGTCTTCGTTGCAGAAGGGGCAGCGGGCGGACGGCAGCACACCATGTCGATGGAGGAGAGCACGCGTCCTGGTATTCCCATGCCGCGCAATCCAGAAGAAGACCCGGACCTTGAGCGGCGCGAAGTTTGCCCAGTTGCAGTCGGCGAGCGGGAGGACGACCCCGGACGAGACCATCGTGCGGTAGGCTTGGGCCGTGGTGAAGGAGGCTCCCCCAGGCAGCAGGCAGGTGTCAGGTTCATCGGCGAGGGCAGCGTGCTGAAGCGAGGCCGCCAACGCGTCGAGCTGGGCCTGTGCGATCACTGAAACGCGCGAGTGCAACGGAAGCGCAAGCCGGTGATTCGCGAGGGCCGCGGCCACCGTGATGGATGTGTCGGTACAGTGAGACAACAGCTCGGGGACGCGGGCGAACAGCGGGCCGGCGGCGTGCCAATTGTCGAGTCGGTGAAAAGTTCAGGCGATGAACATGAATTTTTCGAAATTTTGAATGATTTATTCGAAATTCACATGATACGCAATACTCTTTCAAAACTACGTTGCGCTACCAAGATCAGAACTCCGGCAAGCTGCACTGTTCTACTCTGGTCTAGCTTGTGAGCGGCCCAGTACGTTTTGGCCATATCAACTCCATGGATGATTTTAGAGTGCGGCCAGGCCAGCAAAGAAGATGAACTGACGAACATTCTACAATGTGCAAGCAAAGATAAACTGATGTAAAATCTAGCCTAGAATGTGCAAGCGAAACTTGCAATGTAGTACTAGAATTTAAGTAGCCTCAGTTGTCGAGTTTAATAAGACCAGATCGCCCTCTGCAACCGACTAAACAAAGAATGCTGTATGCGAATTCGAGTCATGGTAAGATGGAATGCAGCACCTGGAACGAGGACAGCACAATCAAACTCGATAAAACTGTTCTGAGATGCTAAAATTACCAATGCAGGCACCACAATCACCGAAATCCGCCCAATGATTCAACCCTAACTACTAAATCAGCAAACCAGGAATAAGAAACATCTTCAGATGACCATTTCAGTGGCCCGCGACGAACTGGCGAGCAAGACCGGAGTGCATCACATCATGGGTGTCCAGAGGAAGAGAACAAACGAGGGCCGCCGAACACCTGTGCAGATCACAGCAACGACGCGCCGACCATGGCGGCGACAGAGGCCACCATGGCCGCGAAGCCCGTGCCCACCGCGACGGCGGCGCTCTTGTCGTCGGCCTTGTCCGCCTCGTCTCCATCAGGCGCGTCGGCGGGGGCCATGTCAGGGGAATCAGCCGGGGGCGCGGGCGGGGAATGCGGCTTGCCCTTCGGCTTCTTCTTCTCGTGGTGCTTGGTGGGAGCGGGCGCCGGCGCGGAGGCGGTTTCTGGCGCAGGGGCGGACGCCGGCGTGTCGGCCGACGCTCCAGCGGGTGCGGGCGACGGGGCGCCGCCGAAGAGCTCGGGAGGCAGCAGGACGCTGTCCACCGTGTGCACGGCCACGGGGGTGTCGTCGAGCACGGTGGAGGCGACGCGGGACTTGTCCATGCCGGTGTCCATGGATACGTCGTCGCCCCTGGCCACGACGGAGAGGTCGTACTTGCCCTTGCCGGTGGAGGCGAGGGTCGGGATGCCGCCTCTGATGGTCTTGAGCGAGGCCTTGGGCGCGTACTGCGGCAGGGCGTGGTACTCGAGCAGCGTGACGAGGTCGGCGGCCGTGAGCTTGGCCAGATCCGGGAGGCCCTTGGCGTGGAACGCGTCGTCGGTGGGCGCGAAGAGGGTGAGCGCCTTGTCCATGGCCGCCTGGTACGTCTTGATGACCCCGGACGACACGACGAGCGCGGCGAACCGCTTGCAGCCGGCCTTCTCGAGAAGCGCGGTGAGGTTGGTGGAGGCTGCGGACGCGGCGGTGAAGAGGCCGGGGAAGGTGATGGGGTCGGAGACCTCGAGGACGGAGAGGTTGTAGGGCTCCTCCTTGACGGACTTGGTGTAGGTGGCCTGGAACTTGGCGCCGGGCTGGGCGGAGGCGAAGCCGACCTTGCCGCCGCGGAGGTTGGTGATGTTGACGTGGCCCATGTCCCCGGAGGCGTCGCCGGTGGTCTGGTAGAGCGTGGTGGTGAGCTCGGAGCCGCCGTGGAGGGAGTGCAGCTTCTTGGGGTCGTAGTAGTCGAGGAGGGTGAGGAGGCGGAGCGCGTTCTTGACGTCGGCGAGGGAGAGGTTGGAGACGAGCGAGGACATGGCGCCGTTGGTGAGGACCAGGGAGGTCACCGTGCTGCGGCCGTTGATCTCGTCGCAGACCTTGGTCTGGGAGAGGTAGCTGTTGTAGAGCGAGTACTCGGAGTAGCCCTCGAGGATGGCCGTGATGTTGTGGGCGCGGGCGGCGGAGACGGCGGCGAGGGATACGGCCAGCAGGAAGAGGAGGCGGTACGCGGCGGCCATGGCGGTGCGGTTGTGGTGTTGGGGAATGGGGAAAGATTTGTTGTGCTGTTCTGCTGTGCGCCTGCGTGGCGTGGGGGTTTTAGCTTTCTGCGTGTGGGTTTTTGGCCGTTTGGGGAACTGGGTTGAGGTGTGGTTGAGTTACTTTGACCATGGTTAGGTTGGATTAGGTGTGGGGCACTAATGTCTGGGCGTGTTCCAGCCCGTTGAGAGCTGTGATGATCTTCGGCGGTGGGAGAAAGACCTTTGCTTCCGTGTTAAGATTGGCCTGTTCTGTTCCTATCTCAAAAATAGTTTGGCCTATTCAGTTTCTCAAGTCCGAATGAAATATTCGGAACTTGTGTCGAATTCATGTAGCATCGTGTCGGTTAAACTCCTTTTCTCTCTTTTTTTTTACAACCTGAGAGCATCTCCACCGGCCTAATAACTATGTCCAGCAACAACACCAATATGATTTGAAATTAATTAAACAAACAGGTTGATTTTTTACATTTATATTTTTTTACAAAGTTCAAATGAAAATTTTAAAATCTAGAACTAAACCCTAATGGACAAGGGGCTCGGAGCAAGATGAAGTCGAGAGCGCCGTTCAGAGCGTCGATTTCGCCGTTGTAACACTGTCCCATAAGGAGGATGATAGGCCGCTACACGGGCCTTCATCGCCCTTCTTGTAAGGGTATTTCACCCTTATCCATTATTTTGGTAACAATGACACCGTGCTAAAGTATTTGGCCTAATGTGTTTATAAGGATAATCTCAGGTATTAGGCAATGAGGCGTAAATGGTGTATCAAAGGAACAAGAAGGCTAAAGGAGACCCCCCATTTCAACAACAAAAAAGGGGGCTACAGGAGAAATCCGGTCACCACCCGGTCCAACCGGGCCAACAACCGGCGATCCGTGCTGGCGGTCCGGGCGGCAACCGGGTTCCAATGGAGGAGCCAGCAGATCCGGTTTGCGACCGGTCAACGGGCCTGACCGGCGGGTCGGCGCTCCGTCGGTCGACCGGGCGGCAACCGGGCAGCAACCGGACACCAACGGAGAAGCACCGGGACGACGCAAGGAGCTCGGTCCGCGTCTGATCGGCCTATGGACCGGGCTGTCAGGTCGTTGGTCAACCGGTTTGTCGAGGAAAATGCTTGAGGTGGCAAGTGGCAACGGCCATATTTCGAAGAACACTATAAATAGCCCTTCTCCTACCTCTAGACAGTTAGGCACTACACTACAAGCTGTTCTTGATCTCCTTCTTCCATGCTCCATTGTTAGAAACACCAAAAGCCTCAGATCTCCCTCCTCCTCCACCCAAACTCAAATCCCTCCGGGAAACGATAGAGGAGGACCCGATCTACCGTTCTACCAAGCCAAATCTTATTCCCTTGTATTCATCAAGAAGCTTGCTTCCTAGGGTTCCTTGAAACCCTAGGTGGGCAAGAGGAGTCGGAAGCATCGGGGTGTGGATCGCTCCGGGCAAGATTGTGAAGGTTTGGAGGCTACCTCAAAGTCTACCACAAGTGAGAGAGCTATTCCTTCGTGGGATAGGCTCCGGAGAATAGGGTGAGCCTTCGTGGCGCGGGGAATCCTTCGTGGGACCTCCACTCCTCCAAACGTGATGTACCTTGTTGCAAAGCAAGGGAACACGGGAATACATCCTCGTCTCCGCGTGCTATCGGTTATCTCTAACCGAACTCCTTACTTGTGATTTAACTGCCTGTGAGAGCCTTCGTGCTCGAGTTAGTTGTATCTTCATATAGGTTGCTTCACCTAGTTTGCATTAGGCTCACCTTTATATTCCGCAAAGCCTAATATTGCAAAGAAAGAATTAAAATCTGTAGAAACCTATTCACCCCCCTCTAGGTTTACCATCTCTATACTTTCAATTGGTATCAGAGCCTGGACTCTTTTAAGGGCTTCACCGCCTTAAGAGTGAGATGGAAAAACTATTCGAGGGTCTAGATGATGACTCTAACCTTTCGGTTAAAGAAATGAAATCTAGACTCTTGGCATATGATGCCGAGAGGAAGAAAAAGGAGGATGAACTACAAAGCCAAATGGCAGAAATGTCTGTCATGCTTAAGAACCTAACTACTGGAGGAGCTCCTAGTGGGGCTTCGGCCTCTAAAGAATCCTACCATGATGTTAACCATGACTATCCCAGAAACACTTCACCCATGCCTCATATAAACCATAGTGGGACCGTTCCCCATTACGATGGAACTCACTTTCCACATTGGAAATCTGCTATGGAATCTCATATTCGCAGCTGCAGTGTGGAGCTATGGGAACTCATTGTTCATGGACATCGGGAGCCACAAGATCCTACTCGGTTGACCTCCACCGAGTTCTACAACCGTCAACTCAATGCATCCGCACGTGACAAGATTAGAAGTGGCATCAACCGCAAGCTTCTAGATCAAGTTGATGACATTGTCTCCGCTAAAGAGTTGTGGGATCGAATCGTAGTACTCCAAGAGGGAACCGATTTGATCCAATCATCTCTCTATGAGACCGCAAAGCAAGAGGCCTACCAATTCATGATTCGAGATGGAGAATCCGTATTCGATGCCTATGCTAGGCTTGGTGCTCTAAAAGTAAGGATCAAGGGACTTGGTGATGAGAAGTACAATGACGGATTCGAGATGAATGAAGCCTTCATAAAATCCAAGGTCATTGCTATGATTGCCGTCAAACAAGAAGACACCAACCTTGGACTCAACTTGCAAATCATGACCAAGAGTGCCGATCTCAACTCCGATGATCTTGTCTCCTATGTGGCTGCCAATGAAAACATGGCCAAAGCCGGAAAGAGGCTCAAGGCAATGAACCGTGTTGATGAAGCCTCACACAACCATGAAGCGTCACACAACCTTGCTCTCAAGGCTAGAGCTGACCATGGAGGAGAAGAAGCATATGAAATTGAGGAAGATGAGGAGATGACCTCAACTAGTGACATCGCTACCGACTTTGCCTTCTTTGCTAAGAAGTACAAGGGAAAGTTGCCAATGCTCCTCAATGACAAGAAGAAGAAGAGAACTTGCTACAATTGTGATGAAGAGAGCCACTTTGCAAATGAGTGCCCTTATGAGAAAAGGGTAGACAAGCCAAAGTTCATCAAAGGGGTCAAGCCAAGATTGAAGCCAAACCCAATCAATGACCGATACAAGAGGAACAAGGGAAGAGCATTTGTTGGGGCCGAGTACTTGTCCGATGAAGAAGAGGAAGATGAGGAGAAGGAGGCCGGAGTGGCCGGCTTGGCTTTCTCTAAGCCCGGGTCACTCTTCACATATGACTACTCCAAGGATTACTCCACGGAGAATGATGTTGGCTCTTCCTTTATGGCAAGAGTAACTCAAGATGATGACTCCGACGACTCTTCCTCATCTACAACCATTGGCTCTTGTCTTATGGCAAGAGAAACCAAGGTAATGGAACCCCCACCTTCTTTGTCTAGTGTCCTTGACAATGAAGCTGAAAATCAAGATGAATTAACTGTGCTTAAGGAACTTTACAATGTTAGATGCACCCTTCGTGGTGAAGCTCTTGTCAAATTTGATTTCTTGATGGACTCTCTCAAAGAAAAGGATGAGTCCATTGAGGAATTAGAATATCATTTGAATGATAAGGAAAGGAGATTCAATCTCCTAAGACAAGAGCTAAAAACCGAAAGGTGCATATCTCAAGGTCTTAAGCAACAAATTGAAACTTATGAACTAGATAAAGTTAAGGATCTTGAAACTATTGAAAGGGCTCAATTATTGACCCAAGAGCTTAATGCATCAAAGGAGGAACTTGAAGTTGCTCATGCTTCTCTCACTAGGGATCTTGACCACCTTGAAAGAGCTAACAAGCTTGTCAAGGATGAGCTCAAGAAACTTGGAAAGAACCATGACCTACTCCAAGAATCCTACTCTAAAGCTCTTGAATCAATGAATGATTCTATTGTTGATAAAAATGTTGCTAGTTCCTCCACCACCTTTACTAGTGAGCATGCTAAGCTTGTTGCGGAACATGTTCGTTTACAAGAGGAACTATCTTTGCATGTTGAGACCAATACATATCTTGAATCTTTGGTAACCAAATATGGTCTCAACTATTATCCTAATGAATCGGCTTGTGAGCAAGCAACTACTCTTGAGGAGAATGTTAGGTTGAAGAAAGAACTTGCCAAGTTCACCACAACCAAGAGTAAGATGGGATTGGATGACCTCTTGAGTAAGCAAAGGTCAAACAATCAAAAGTATGGACTTGGGTATGTTCCCAAGCCCTACAAGAAGAACAACTACAAGAAAGAGAAGCCCGCTCAAGAAAAGAACAAGAAGGTCACTAATGATGGCAAAGCCCCAAAGGGCAAAGCCGCTAGTGGTGACCGCACGGGGCCAAACAATCACTATGCTTTATTTGTTGATTATTATGGTGATGTTTATGCTAACTATGTTGGCCCTCTGATACGTCTCCAACGTATCGATAATTTCTTATGTTCCATGCTACTTTATTGATGATACCTACATGTTTTATGCACATTATATGTCATATTTATGCATTTTCTGGAACTAACCTATTAACAAGATGCCGAAGAGCCAGTTGCTTGTTTTCTGCTGTTTTGGTTTCAGAAATCCTAGTAAAGAAATATTCTCGGAATTGGACGAAACTTTCGCCCGGGGTCCTATTTTGCACGAAGCTTCCGAAGACCGAAGACCTAACGAAGTGGGGCCACGAGGAGGCCGGGGGTGGCCGACGCGGCCGGGCCCTTGGCCGCGCGGCCTATCCCTGGGCCCTCGTGGCCCCTCGCGTTGACCCTCCGCCTACTTAAAGCTTCCGTCGCGAAACCCCGTCGAGAGCCACGATACGCAAAACCTTACGGAGACGCGCGCCGCGAATCCCATCTCGGGGATTCGGAGATCGCCTCCGGCACCCTGGAGGGATTCATCTCCCGGAGGACTCTACACCGCCATGCCTCCGGAGTGATGAGTGAGTAGTTCACCCCTGGACCATGGGTCCATAGCGTAGCTAGATGGTCGTCTTCTCCTTGTTGTGCTTCATTGTTGGATCTTGTGAGCTGCCTAACATGATCAAGATCATCTATCGTAATACTATATGTTGTGTTTGTCGGGATCCGATGGATAGAGAGTACTATGATTATGGTGATTATCAATCTATTGTTCATGTGTTGTTTATGATCTTGCATGCTCTCCGTTATTAGTAGAGGCTCTGGCCAAGTTTTTGCTCTTAACTCCAAGAGGGGGTATTTATGCTCGATAGTGGGTTCATGCCTTCATTGAATCTGGGATCGTGACAGTAGGTTCTAAGGTTGTGATGTGCTGTTGCCACTAGGGATAAAACATTGATGCTATGTCTAAGGATGTAGTTGTTGATTACATTACGCACCATACTTAATGCAATTGTCTGTTGCTTTGCAACTTAATACTGGAGGGGGTTCGGATGATAACCTGAAGGTGGACTTTTTAGGCATAGATGCAGTTGGATGGCGGTCTATGTTCTTTGTCGTAATGCCCAATTAAATCTCACTATATTTATCATGTCATGTATATGCATTGTTATGCCTTTCTCTATTTGTCAATTGCCCGACTGTAATTTGTTCACCCAACATGCTTTATCTTATGGGAGAGACACCTCTAGTGAACTGTGGACCCCGGTCCTATTCTTTACATAGCATACAATCTACTGCAATTGTGTTTACTGTTTTCTTTGCAAACATCTTCCACTCGATACGTTTAATCCTTTGTTACAGCAAGCGGGTGAGATTGACAACCTCACTGTTTCGTTGGGACAAAGTACTTGGGTTGTGTTGTGCAGGTTCCGCGTTGGCGCGGAATCCAGTGTTGCGCCGCATCACATTTCGCGACCATCAACCTTCAACGTGCTTCTTGGCTCCTCCTGGTTCGATTAAACCTTGGTTTCTTTTCGAGGGAAAACTTGCTCTGTGCGCATCATACCTTCCTCTTGGGGTTCCCAACGAACGTGTGAGTTACACGCCATCAAGCTCTTTTTGGCGCCGTCCTGATCAAGACACGCTGCAAGGGGAGTCTCCACTTCTCAATCTCTTTACTTTGTTTTTGTCTTGCTTTATTTTATTTACTACTTTGTTTGCTGCACCTAAACAAAACACAAAAAAATTAGTTGCTAGTTTTACTTTATTTACTTGTCTTGCTCTCTATATCAAAAACACAAAAAAATTAGTTACTTGCATTTATTTTATCTAGTTTGTTTTATTTACCGTTGCTAAAATGGCCAACCATGAGAATACTAAGTTATGTGACTTCACAAATGCAAATAATAATGATTTCCTATGCACACCTATTGCTCCACCTGCTACTACAGCAGAATTCTTTGAAATTAAACCTGCTTTACTGAATTTGGTTATGAGAGAACAATTTTCTGGTGCTAGTTCTGATGATGCTGCTGCCCATCTCAATAATTTTGTTGAACTTTGTGAAATGCAAAAGTATAAAGATGTAGATGGTGATATTATTAAATTGAAAGTGTTTCCTTTCTCATTAAGAGGAAGAGCTAAAGATTGGTTGCTATCTTTGCCTAAGAATAGTATTGATTCATGGACTAAATGCAAGGATGCTTTTATTGGTAGATATTATCCTCCGCTAAAATTATATCTTTGAGAAGTAGCATAATGAATTTTAAACAATTAGATACTGAACATGTTGCTCAAGCTTGGGAGAGAATGAAAACTTTGGTAAAGAATTGCCCAACCCATGGACTGACTACTTGGATGATCATCCAAACCTTCTATGCAGGACTAAATTTTTCTTCGCGGAATTTATTGGATTCAGCTGCTGGAGGTACCTTTATGTCCATCACATTGGGGCGGCTACAAAACTTCTTGATGATATGATGATAAATTACTCTGAATGGCACACGGAAAGAGCTCCACAAGGTAAGAAGGTAAATTCTGTTGAAGAAACCTCTTCCTTGAGTGATAAGATTGATGTGATTATGTCTATGCTTGTGAATGGTAGATCTAATGTTGATCCAAATAATGTTCCTTTAGCTTCATTGGTTGCTCAAGAAGAAAATGTTGATGTGAATTTCATTAAAAATAATAATTTCAACAACAATGCTTATAGGAACAACTCTGGTAATAACTATAGGCCATATCCTTCTGCTAATGGTAATGGTTATGGTAATTCTTATGGGAATTCTTACAATAATAATAGGAGTGTACCCTCTTGAAGCCATGCTTAAAGAATTTATTAGTACACAAACTGCTTTTAACAAATCTGTTGAGGAAAAGCTTGATAAAATTGATACTATTGCTTCTAGAGTTGATAGACTTGCCTCTGATGTAAATCTTTTAAAGTTGAAAGTTATGCCTAATAATGATATTGATAATAAGATTACTACTACAGCAAATGCCATCCAAGTTAGAATTAATGAGAATATAAGATTAATGGCTGAACTGCGTGCTAGGTGGGATAGAGAAGAAAATGAAAAACTAGCTAAAGAGAATAATGTAGTTAAAGTTTGGACTATTACCACCACTAGTAATGCTAATTCTTCACATGTTGCTGCACCTCCTACTATCAATGGTAAAATAATTGGTGTTGGCAATGTTTCTACTCCTAGTGCAAAGCGAACAAAACTGCCTGAAATTGCTAAAACTGCTGAAACTGCTTGTGATAAAACTGCTGAAATTTTTTCCAACCTTGGGAACAATGATCCCATTGCTGTAGCTCATAATGATTTAGATTTTGATGATTTCCACATCTCTGAAGTTATAAAGTTCTTGCAAAAACTTGCTAAAAGTCCTAATGCTAGTGCTATAAATTTAGCCTTTACAAAACATATTACAAATGCTCTCATAAAAGCTAGAGAAGAGAAATTAAAACTTGAAACTTCTATTCCTAGAAAGTTAGAAGATGGTTGGGAGCCCATCATTAAAATGAAATTCAATGACTTTGAATGTAATGCTTTATGTGATCTTGGTGCAAGTATTTCTGTTATGCCTAAAAAGATTTATGATATGCTTGACTTGCCACCATTGAAGAATTGTTATTTGGATGTTAATCTTGCCGATAATGTTAAAAAGAAACCTTTGGGGAGGATTGACAATGTGCATATTACGGTTAACAATAACCTTGTCCCGTTGATTTTGTTGTTTTGGATATCGAATGCAATGCATCTTGTCCTATTGTGTTGGGAAGACCTTTTCTTCGAACTGTTGGTGCTGTTATTGATATGAGGGAAGGTAATATTAAATATCAATTTCCCCTCAAGAAAGGTATGGAACACTTCCCTAGAAAGAGAATGAAGTTGCCTTTTGATTCTATTATTAGAACAAGCTATGATGTTGATGCTTCTACTCTCGATGTTACTTGATTTGCACTTTCTGCGCCTAGCTGAAAGGCGTTAAAGCGCTTATGGGAGACAACCCATGTTTTTACCTACAGCAATTTTTTGTTTTGTTGAGTCTTGGAAGTTGTTTACTACTGTAGCAACCTCTCCTTATCATGTTTTTGTGCCAAGTAAAGTTTCTATGCCAAAGTTGATGTTATATTTGGGATCGCTGCGCAGAAACAGCATTGCTGTCTGTCACGAATCTGGGCACAATTCTCTGTATAAAATTCTAAAAAATCTGCCAATTTACGAGCGTGATCCTCAGATATGTACGCAACTTTCATTAGTTTTGATTTTTTCCATTTGAGCAAGTCTGGTGCCATTTCTAAATTCGTCTTTACGGACTGTTCTGTTTTTGACAGATTCTGCCTTTTATTTCGCATTGCCTCTTTTGCTATGTTGGATTTATTTCTTTGATCCATTAATGTCCAGTAGCATTATGCAATGTCCAGAAGTGAAAATAATGATTGTGTTACCTCTGAATGTGTGAATTATTAATTGTGCACTAACCCTCTAATGAGTTTGCTTGAAGTTTGGTGTGAAGGAAGTTTTCAAGGGTCAAGAGAGGAGAATGATATACTATGATCAAGAGGAGTGAAAGCTCTAAGCTTGGGGATGCCCCCGTGGTTCACCCCTGCATATTTTAAGAAGACTCAAGCGTCTAAGCTTGGGGATGCCCAAGGCATCCCCTTCTTCATCGACAAAATCATCAGGTTCCTCCCCTGAAACTATATTTTTATTCAATCACATCTTGTATTCTTTGCTTGGAGCGTCGGTTTGTTTTCGTTTTTGTTTTTGTTTGAATAAGATGGATCCTAGCATTCACTTTGTGGGAGAGACACGCTCCGCTGTTGCATATGGACACATGTGTCCTTAGGCTTTACTCATAATGTTCAAGGCGAAGTTTCTTCTTCGTTAAATTGTTATATGGTTGGAATTGGAAAATGCTACATGTAGTAATTCTAAAATGTCTTGGATAATGTGATACTTTGCAATTGTTGTGCTCATGTTTAAGCTCTTGCATCATATGCTTTGCACCCATTAATGAAGAAATACATAGAGCTTGCTAAAATCTGATTTGCATATTTGGTTTCTCTAAGGTCTAGATAATATCTAGTATTGAGTTTTGAACAACAAGGAAGACGGTGTAGAGTCTTATAATGTTTACAATATGTCTTTTATGTGAGTTTTGCTGCACTTGTTCATCCTTGAGTTTGCTTCAAATAACCTTGCTAGCCTAAACCTTGTATCGAGAGGAATACTTCTCATGCATCCAAAATCCTTGAGCCAACTACTATGCCATTTGTGTCCACCATACCTACCTACTACATGGTATTTCTCCGCCATTCCAAAGTAAATTGCTTGAGTGCTACCTTTAAAATTCCATCATCCACCTTTGCAATATATAGCTCATGGGACAAAATAGCCTTAAAAACTATCGTAGTATTGAATATGTACTTATGCACTCTATGTTTTATTAAGTTGCTTGTTGTGCGATAACCATGCCTGGGGAACGCCATCATCTTGTTGAATATCATGTGAGTTGCTATGCATGTCCGTCTTGTCTGAAGGTCTATCATTTTAGTGGTTGGAGCATGCAAAATTGTTAGAGAAGAACATTGGGCCGCTAACTAAAGCCATGAACCATGGTGGAAGTTTCAGTTTTGGACATATATCCTCAATCTCATATGAGAATAATAACTTTGCTACATGCTTATGCATTTAAGAGGAGTCCATTATCTGTTGTCCATGTTGTCCGGTATGGATGTCTAAGTTGAGAATAATCAAAAGCGAGAAATCCGAAATGCGAGCATTCTCCTTGGACCTTTGTACAGGCGGCATGGAGGTACCCCTTTGTGACACTTGGTTGAAACATGGCATGCTAAGACCCGGTAGTCCAAGTTAAGTAGGAGGTGAGTGGCACTATTAGTATATGCGTGAGGCTTGCAACTTGTAAGATATAATTTTCATAACCCATATGCTTTATTACTACCGTTGACAAAATTGTTTCATGTTTTCAAAATAAAAGCTCTAGCACAAATACAGCAATCGATGCTTTCCTCATTGAAGGACCATTCTTTTACTTTTATTGTTGAGTCAGTTTACCTATCTCCTTCCACTTTAAGAAGCAAACACTTGTGTTGTGCATTGATTCCTACATACTTGCATATTGCACTTGTTATATTACTTTATGTTGACAATATCCATGAGATATACATGTTATAAGTTGAAAGCAACCGCTGAAACTTAATCGTCCTATGTGTTGCTTCAACACCTTTACTTTGATTTATTGCTTTATGAGTTAACTCTTATGCAAGACTTATTGATGCTTGTCTTGAAGTACTATTCATGAAAAGTCTTTGCTTTATGATTCATTGTTTACTCATGTCATTACCTTTGTTTTGATCGCTGCATTCATTACATATGTTTACAAATAGTATGATCAAGATTATGATGGCATGTCACTTCAGAAATTATCTTTGTTATCGTTTTACCTGCTCGGGACGAGCAGAACTAAGCTTGGGGATGCTGATACGTCTCCAACGTATCGATAATTTCTTATGTTCCATGCTACTTTATTGATGATACCTACATGTTTTATGCACATTATATGTCATATTTATGCATTTTCCGAACTAACCTATTAACAAGATGCCGAAGAGCCATTCTTGTTTTCTGCTGTTTTTGGTTTCAGAAATCCTAGTAAAGAAATATTCTCGGAATTGGACGAAACTTTCGCCCGGGGTCCTATTTTTGCACGAAGCTTCCAAGACCGAAGACCTAACAGTGGGGCCACGAGGAGGCCGGGGGGTGGCGGCGCGGCCAGGCCCTTGGCCGCGCGGCCTATCCCCTGGGCCCCGTGTGGCCCCTCGCGTTGACCCTCCGCCTACTTAAAGCTTCCGTCGCGAAACCCCCTGAGAGCCACGATACGCAAAACCTTGGAGACGCCGCGCCGCGAATCCCATCTCGGGGGATTACGGAGATCGCCTCCGGCACCCTGCCGAGGGGATTCATCTCCCGGAGGACTCTACACCGCCATGGTCGCCTCCGGAGTGATGAGTGAGTAGTTCACCCCCTGGACCATGGGTCCATAGCAGTAGCTAGATGGTCGTCTTCTCCTTGTTGTGCTTCATTGTTGGATCTTGTGAGCTGCCTAACATGATCAAGATCATCTGTAATACTATATGTTGTGTTTGTCGGGATCCGATGGATAGAGAGTACTATGATTATGGTGATTATCAATCTATTGTTCATGTGTTGTTTTTGATCTTGCATGCTCTCCGTTATTAGTAGAGGCTCTGGCCAAGTTTTTGCTCTTAACTCCAAGAGGGTATTTATGCTCGATAGTGGGTTCATGCCTTCATTGAATGGGATTGACAGTAGGTTCTAAGGTTTTGATGTGCTGTTGCCACTAGGGATAAAACATTGATGCTATGTCTAAGGATGTAGTTGTTGATTACATTACGCACCATACTTAATGCAATTGTCTGTTGCTTTGCAACTTAATACTGGAGGGGGTTCGGACGATAACCTGAAGGTGGACTTTTTAGGCATAGATGCGGTTGGATGGCGGTCTATGTTCTTTGTCGTAATGCCCAATTAAATCTCACTATATTTATCATGTCATGTATATGCATTGTTATGCCTTTCTCTATTTGTCAATTGCCCGACTGTAATTTGTTCACCCAACATGCTTTATCTTATGGGAGAGACACCTCTAGTGAACTGTGGACCCCGGTCCTATTCTTTACATAGCATACAATCTACTGCAATTGTGTTTACTGTTTTCTTTGCAAACATCTTCCACTCGTACGTTTAATCCTTTGTTACAGCAAGCCGGTGAGATTGACAACCTCACTGTTTCGTTGGGACAAAGTGGGTTGTGTTGTGAGGTTCCGCGTTGGCGCCGGAATCCCTGGTGTTGCGCCGCATCACATTTCGCGACCATCAACCTTCAACGTGCTTCTTGGCTCCTCTGGTTCGATTAAACCTTGGTTTCTTTCGAGGGAAAACTTGCTATGCGCATCATACCTTCCTCTTGGGGTTCCCAACGAACGTGTGAGTTACACGCCATCACCCTCGTAATGGCTATGCTTATAGAGGGTACTCGATTTGGGTACCAAAAGATCTTGTTGCCATGACTAGGGAACCCATTAATCAATGGGTTCCTAAATCCTCTACTTGATTTTGTAGGGGTATTCCTCCGGTGGTCCAAAATGGGTGTTTGATAGTGGATGCACCAATCATATGACCGGAGGAAGAGGTGTGCTTGACCAATTCATTGAAGATATTAACAAGAAGTCAAGCATTACCTTTGGTGACAACTCAAAGGGAAAGGTACTTGGGTATGGCAAGGTGGCAATCTCTAAGGACTTGTGCCTTGAGACGGTCATGCTTGTTGAACACCTTGGTTATAACTTGCTTTCTATATATCATCTTGCCGATGCCGGTTACAATTCATATTTTACTAAGTATTATGTGCAAGTCTTTAGGAGTGACAATCTCAAATTGGTCCTTGTTGGATATGTGGAGAACAACCTTTACGTGGTTGACCTCTCGAAAGAGAGCCCATCTCCCTCCACATGTCTAATGGCGGCCAAGCATGACGAAGGTTGGTTGTGGCATCGCCGCCTTGGTCATGTTAACATGAGGAATCTTAAACAACTCCTAAAGGGTGAGCACATTGTTGGACTAACCGGCATTTCTTTTGAGAAAGATCGTGTATGCAGTGCATGTGTAGCGGGAAAACAACTCAAGAAGAAACATCCTATCAAGAGTATCGTCACCACATCTAGGCCTTTGGAGCTCCTTCATTTGGATCTCTTTGGGCCATCACATTATGATACTCTTGGTGGGAGCAAGTATGGACTTGTCATTGTTGATGATTACTCAAGATACTCTTGGGTCTTTCTCCTTAAGTCTAAGGATGAGACCCATAGGGAGTTCATCACCTTCGCCAAGAAAGCTCAACGTACATATGAATCCGAGATCAAGGCGATTAGGACCGACAATGGCACCGAGTTCAAGAACTACACTATGCAAGAGTTTGTTGATGATGAGGGCATCAAGCATGAGTTTTCAGCTCCATATACCCCTCAACAAAATGGTGTTGTTGAAAGGAAGAACCGGACTATCATTGAGATGGCAAGAACCATGTTGAGTGAATTCAACTCACCCCACAACTTTTGGGGAGAAGCCATCTCTACAGCTGTCCACTACTCGGCTCTTCCTCCGCCCCCTCCACAACAAAACTCCATATGAGCTTCTCACAGGTAACAAGCCTAATGTCATGTACATTCGTGTCTTTGGATGCAAATGTCTTGTTAAGAACAATAAAGGGAAGCTTGGTAAATTTGAAACTAGAACTATAGAGGGCATTTTTGTTGGATATGCGGAGAACTCTCACGCCTATAGATACTACAACCGGTCCACTGGGACTATTGAAGTATCTTGTGACGTGGTGTTCTTGGAGGATAATGGCTCCCAAGTGGAGCAAGTTGTTCCATGTGTTGCAGGTAATGATGATGATCCATCTAGTGCCATCAAGCATATGGGCATTGGACACATCCGGCCCATGGAAGTGCATAGTGATGATCAAGGTGATGGAATAGAAGTATCAAGCTCACCTCAAGTTGAGCCTAGCTCAACTCAAGTTGAACCATCAAGTGCAACCCAAGATGTATCCTCCACTCAAGATGAGCCACATCCCGAAGAACAAGAAGAAAGTCCTCAACCCACTGAGCAAGATCATGATGATGATCAAGAAACATCTTCAACTCATGTTCAAGCTCAAGTTGTACCTCATGATCAAGTATTAGCAAGAGATGAATTCATTGATCATGAAGGAACCATTCGGAAGATCAAGGCGGCTACAAGGGCAAGTGACATGAAAGTGGATCTTGTCCTTGGTAGCATCTCCAAAGGAGTGGTAACTCGTAGACACCATGCACTACTTATGACTTATTGTCAACACCATGCTTTTGTGTCTAGTTTTGAGCCACTTAAGGTACATGAAGCCTTGGTTGATCCGGATTGGGTCATTGCCATGCAAGAAGAATTGGAGTGTTTCACCCGCAATGAAGTATGGTCTCTAGTTGAGAGACCCAAGGATCATCGCATCAATGTCATTGGGACCAAATGGGTGTTCAAGAACAAGCAAGATGAGGATGGCATTGTCATTAGAAATAAAGCAAGGTTAGTGGCGCAAGGGTTTGCCCAAATAGAAGGTATGGACTTTGAGGATACCTTTGCGCCGGTAGCCCGTCTTGAAGCTATTCGTCTTTTGCTTGCATTTGCATCTTTCCACAATTTCAAACTATATCAAATGGATGTGAAAAGTGCATTTTTGAATGGTCCTCTAAAAGAAACCGCATATGTAGCTCAACCCCCGGGTTTCGAAGATCCATGCCGACCCAACCATGTGTATTTACTCCATAAGGCACTCTACGGTCTCAAGCAAGCTCCACGTGCTTGGTATGAGTTCCTTAGGGATTTTCTACTACAAGATGGGTTTTGCATGGGTACGGTCGATTCCACCCTTTTCACCAAGCGGGTTAAAGGGGGTGGCTTGTTTATATGTCAAATATATGTTGATGATATTATATTTGGTGGAACTAACCCCAATCATAACAAAGCTTTTGAGCAATTGATGACTAGGAAATTTGAGATGTCCATGATGGGGGAGTTGAAGTTCTTCCTAGGCTTCCAAGTGAGGCAACTTGCAAAAGGCACCTTCATCTCTCAAGAAAAGTATGTGAAGGACATGCTCAAGAAGTTCAACATGACCAATGCAAGCCCAATGAAGACACCCATGCCCGTAAAGGGGCAACTTGGCTCATGTGACGGTGAGAAGGATGTGGACATAAAGGTATACCGTTCCATGATAGGATCCTTGCTCTACCTTTGTGCCTCTAGGCCGGATATCATGCTAAGTGTAGGGATGTGTGCTCGTTTTCAATCCGCTCCTAAGGAGAGCCATTTGATGGCGGTCAAACGGATTCTAAGATACCTTGTTCTCACTCCTACTCTCGGGCTATGGTATCCAAAGGGGTCAACCTTTGAACTCATTGGCTACTCGGACTCCGATTGGGCCGGTGATAAGGTTGACCGGAAGTCTACCTCCGGGGCTTGCCAATTTATTGGCCGGTCATTGGTGAGTTGGTCATCCAAGAAACAAAACTCCACCGCTTTATCCACCGCCGAAGCCGAATATATATCCGCGGCATCTTGTTGCACTCAATTGTTATGGATGAAGCAAACCTTGAAAGACTATGGTGTGTCTCTTGGTACGGTGCCTCTTCTATGTGACAATGAAAGTGCAATAAAGATCGCCAATAACCCGGTTCAACATTGTCGCACCAAACATATTGACATTCGCCATCACTTCCTACGTGACCATGTTGCCAATAAGGATATTGATCTCACTCATGTGGGAACAACCTACCAATTGGCGGATATTTTCACTAAGCCTTTGGATGAAGCCCGGTTTGTGAACTTGAGAGGAGAACTTGGTATTCTTGATCCTAAAAACTTGGATTGAATCAACTTCTTGCACTATATTCTTGCATTTATCTAACTATCTAGCTTAGAGGCACAGCACATATGGGGATAGTCATCTTACCATGTCTTGGTATGATGCATACCCATGTGTGCAACATAAATAGACCCAATGTCATTATATGGACCCAAGCACGTCTCTTCGAGGTCACATGACATTTGCGCTTTCACATAGGGGGAGTAATCCCCCGCCCCTCATTTAGTCTAAATTGCAACTTGATTTGGATATACAAGGCTAAATGATCTTATTGCAAAAACCACTCCAAAATGACTTATGATTCTTGATATACACTTCGAATCATGCCCATTGTTGCTATTCACATCTTATTTGGATTTTCTCTCCAATGGGTATGCCTAGAGAACTTTGTGTTTCCTACCCCATGTCTATGCTCATCTCATCATCATCTATCTATCTATATGTACATGTCATCATTTGAGCACTCACACACATTTACACAAAGCATAGGGGCAAAAACGAGGCAAAATTAGAAAATTCTGGGCTGGCCGGTCCCTGGCCCGGTTGGACCGGGTCCCTGACCGGATGGTCCGGTCGACCGGACGGCCACCGGGGTCTGGGCCGGGTCGCCGGTCACCATCCCGGTCGACGGGACTCCCGGCCGCGCGGCCTGATATGTGTTTGAGGGGGTTACCCTTTGGGGTCATCTTCCTCATTCTTCCCCAACTCCCACACCACCATGGCCGGCGCCCTCAGCACCCCCACCAAGATCTAGGCACTTCCCACCACAAGAACTTCCCCAAACTCCACCACACCATAGATCGGGGCCCTTGGAACATCTCCACCGAAGGATTTGGTCCCTCTCCACCTAGTTTGGGAATTTTTGGAGTTCTTGGTTCTCAAGCCCTACCTTGTGTTCTTCTTGCTCCCTTGATCAAGGAGAACAATGTCTTCGGGTAATGTACTCTCCTTTTCTCCCTAACCTCTAGTCCTCCTCACACATTGCAAGTTCTTGCCAAAATTTGAGGAAATCTTAGGGTTAGGGTTAGGGTTTGTAAAGTCCTCATGCCTTTAGAGTGTCTCACACCACAATGCACTTCTTCACTATATTGCTATAGTCTATATTCAAGTTTATGAGCTTTTGCATGGTTTTGTGGTAGAAAATCTGGGCACAACATCACAACTCGACAGATCTGGTCACTCGCCCGGTCAACCGGCCGCTCAACCGGCCGGCCCGGTGCATGGCCCGGTCAACCGGCCGCTCCACCGGCCGACCCGGTGCATGGCCCGGTCAACCGGTCGCAAACCGGCCAGTCCGGTCTGCTGCCCGGTTTGACCGGCCTGTGCGCCGAGCTGCCCAGTTTTTCGCACAATTTCATCACTACACTTGAATATATGCTATGCTCTTTTGGCTTCTCTCTTATTGATGACATGTACGCTTACCCCACTGCTATCCCGGCTCTCTTTTTCTCATTCACAGGTAGTTGGAGTGGTGAGAGTGAGACACTGTCAACACCCGGGTTTTTAAGTCCGGATGCCCTATTATATCATACATCGCAATCCCAGGAAGATTGTTTTTGCGAGACATAATAGTAAGTCGTTCAGAGTCATCATTTATTACAACACATAAGGTCTTACATCAATGGATCACATGATCCAATATTACACAAATAGATTGTTCAACATCACACATAAGTAGCGGAAGCGTAGTAGTAGTAGTGGACTCATAATTCCACAGGCAACGCTTGACGTTAGAAGACGATCCTAGTTATCGTAGACGTCCTGCTGTCCGTCATCCTGATACTGTTGCTCCTCTTCATAGTCTGGCATTTGAATAGCCAGGGCAAAGCCATGAGTACTTTTAAAGTACTCGCAAACTAATACTAAGGTAAAGCATAATGTATTGTAGTAAAGGGGTACTAAGCTCTAAGTTTATTTGCATAAGCCAAGTTTTCTTTGAATAAACATTTGATAAAAATCCTCATTATTTAGTAGACTAACTCAAGTGGGAACATTAGTGTCATTCCCACCATTCATTTGGGATTCAAGACAATTCATCAATCACCATTATTATTTCAACATAAATCCTGATAATGGAAGTAGTATGGCCCTTCCAACCGTCCGTAACCGCGGACACGGCTATTCGAATAGGTTTAACACTCTGCAGAGGTTGTACTCTTGTGCCACAACTATTGATTTCATCCGTCGAGGATAACCCCGAATCATCGTAACTCAGTACGCGGATCATCAATCATAACCTTTCACTTATATGTCCTAGTATAGGCACCTCTCCCCATGAGCTTGGCCTCCCGGTGAGAACCAACTGTTAACCCGGGAACTGCACAGGGCTTGGGTCGTACATTCACCTCATATTCACATCATTTCTCATATACGGAGGCAGCCTCGGCGTAACCCCTATGATGCTTGTTTAGAGGGAACCCATACTAAAATACACAAGTTTCTAGTTAAGCCCTACCCATAATCAGGTATTGTGGGGGTACTTGTATAATTGGAAAGGTATCGCATTCAAACCCATCTCAGTTTTATATCAAAAATCACCATCTTCTCTTGGTCATATTCACCTTCAAAGTCCTTCCTTGGAATGAACCATCATTCCCAAGGTTTCAATTTCATATCAACATCACTTGTTCCCATCTAGAGTAGTCAAATTTTAATTGATTAGCAATAGCCACTAAATGAGGGGTGCTAATCTAACTTTGATTTGTGTTCATCTAACCCAAGTATTGTTCTAGACCAAGTGAATCATAAATCAAAAGGTACTTTGAAGTAAATAAGCCAAAGTAAAATTAAGTAAAACATGGGATAGGTAATACATAAAAGTAAAGTGTGATGATGCCTTTGCTCTTGTAGAGCTAAGCATTTGTATTTAGCAAGGGTTAGCTTGCCTTGAGCTGAGTAGTGATCAAAGTGCTCTTCCTCTTCTTGGGAGTAGGCCTCCTCCTCTTGGTAATCCTCGTTACTAGCGTCTATATACGAATACGAGGTATAAATACTAAACCAAACTCATATGCTAAACTAGGAACACTCAAAGAGTTCACACTCTAGTCCTATTATCAATCAAACATGGCATGGTGAGTTTATTGGATGAATTCTTATTTAATAGAAAATAATTTCCTCTCATTATTCCTATTTCTTAATTTTTAATATGTAGATCCTTAGAGAAACTTCATTTCTTCTCTTTACTTCATAATAAGATTTAATCTCATCATATAATAATCAGGTATGAAATATAGGTTGACCTAAGTCAACATTTCATATCTATTATATGTGAGTATAATTTAATTAAGGTTTTACACTACACATGTTATTATACTATTATTTTAAATGCATTAAAATCTCTAAGTAATATTTATCAAGGGTTCTTTAGCCTAGGTTATTCCCCCTGGTTATATTACTTAGGATCAAGATTTAAATGAGAGAGTAGCTCTCATACTATTCATTAAATTTGAATTTCAAGTTAAATGGTGCTAGAATTAACTACATAGCTATTTTATTTGATCTAGTCCATGATCATGCAAATAACCTGACTATATTATTGCATAATCAATTAGAGGACATCATTTGTGATTTATTAGAATTTGAATCAACTTAAAATCATTTATAGATTATTTTTAATAATTATTTGAAGTCAGAAAAGGCTCTGTCTTGTTATTTTTATCATTTAAAAATTAATACGAATTTGGATATGAGGCCAGTGGCATTAGTTAGATAATTTTATGGGCTTTCCAAAGATATAAAGTTTGCTAGATTTGGTTTGGCAGATTTCAAATTATTCAATTTTTACTAAACCATCTGCAGCACAATTCATATTAAGTTTAAACCTCTATTTGAATTTTGGGCCTGGGCGGGAAAAGCTAACGGGCCGAAACGAGTTTTAAACCCACTTCACAGCCCAGCAAGCAACTGGTGCGGCGGGCTGCGCTGACAGGGTGGGGTCCACCTGTCGGCGCCTCATAACACGCCGAAGCGGTACGAGCGATAGGGGGCGTTGGATCAAGACGCAGATCAACGGCTGGCGTGTGTCGTCGTCCCCGGCGAGACTCCGGCGAACCCAGAGCGCCAGTAGGGGGTCGGAGAGCTTACCAGGCCGTTGCAGGTCTCTGGCAAGATGCTCGGGGAAGTGGTGGTCGACGAGGAACAGCCTGGTGAAGTGGCGGCGCTCGGGGAGGCTCCAATCGACGCAGAGCTTCCGCGGGCTCCGGCGGACTCGAGCTCGCGATTCGAGCAGCTCCGGCGAGCTCTAGTGAAATTGGCTGTGTAGAAGTGCTCAGTGAGGAGAGGGGAAGAGATGGTGTGAAGAATGCGAGTGCCGATCATCAGTATTTATAGAGGGAGAGAGGTGGCCGAGGGTGCTGCAAGGGCGCGGCCATGGCGCGGCTTCTGTGGTGCGCCAAAGGGCAAGGCGAGGACGGCTACGGCTAGGCAGGGTCCTGGCGATGCTCAACGGGTATTGGTGCGGACGAAAAAGCTACGGACGCGCTCGAGTTCTTCCAGTCATCATCGCGGTACCCGCGGTACGTCGACGACGAGGACGACGGTGACGAGGCTCTGGGCGGTGCTCGAGCATGTCTAGGACGTAGAGTGAGTGGAGTGGAGGCTAGACGCAGTGGTAGGGATGCAGGGCAAGGACTGGCGCGTTCGAGTGCACGGCGCTCTGGCGCGCTCCAGAGCGCGCTCACCGCGGCATGGGCGTGTACTGGCATGGTTTTGGCCACGGCCGTTCTGGCCAATGCCAAGGCTTGGCTTCACGCGTGCTTGTACCATTCGAATCCTTATGCAGTGTAGATGCTCCAGGACAAGAAGAAAGTGTGAGAGGAGGGCTAGAGGTGGAGATGCCAAAGTGGCCGGCATGGTGAGTTTGTGCATAGTTTAGGGTTTTTCCATGGCTTTAATCGACCATGCAAGTACTGGGCTAGAGGCAGGGGGTGTAGAGGTAGCTCATGATCACATTTGCAAAGGGGTTTAGTGAAGAAACTGCTGGACACAAGCATGTAACACTCTTCTGAATTTATGCCTGCCAAGTGTTCGACACAATGGCCGCATGAAGAAAATTTTCAAATTTTGAAATTCTTTTTGGTGAATCTCATTTATATAATTATAGTGATGTATTGGTGGTGGTGGCACTCAATTTGGAATAGAATTGCAAAGTTTCAAATTTGAGATGATCTTCATTTTATTCTCTGGTCCTGTTTTGGCAATTAATTTCTGGTCAACCTAGTCAACTCTGGACATGGTGGTCAACATGAAAAGTGTTCACCTTGACATGGTCTTGGATGACATGGCTTTGGTTGACAAAGTTTAGTTTAGGTTTTAAGAAATACAGGGGTGCAAAGTGGTGAAGAAAATATTTTTAACCAAAGTGACCATTATCATATGTATGATGAGTTCTTGATTTCTCTTGCTTTGATTCATGATCCAATGATACAATTGTGTTAGTTTATCATATTAAAGCTTTTTAGAAGCAAGGAAGCAAGCAATTTTGGCCTTGGTGATGATTTTGCATTTTGGCATATGATGTATGTGAGTGATGAATGGGTTTTTCCCATTTTCTCTATATCTCCTTATTTTAGGGTTTGGTGATCTTGATTAGGGTTCATATAGTAATTGATTAACATGCTAACACTCATCATGGCAATAGCACAAAAGAAATATCACTATATGCATGTATCTTATATGTGGCACTATATGCATAGAAAAGTTTTTGTTAATTGTAAAATTTTGAGTAATTGAAATCTCTCTTGCTTTATTATTTGTTGAAAACTTGGGATGTTACAAACCCTTCCCCCTTACAAAAGATCTCGTCCCGAGATCTGGAAGAAAAACTAGGTACTAAAGAGATTGGGGTACTCAGTCTTCATAAAGTCTTCTCTTTCCCAAGTGGCTTCTTCTTCTGTGTGGTTACTCCATTGTATCTTCAGAAACTTGATACTCCGGGTACGAGTGGTTCTGAATGCTTCCTCCAGAATGCGAATAGGTACTTCGCGGTAGGTTAGATCTGAGTTGATATCCACAGTACGATGGTCAATGTTCTTGAACACCTCAGTCTTCTCAGGTACCTCCAAGCACTTCCGGAGTAACGAGATATGAAACACATTGTGCACCGTTGACATTTCTTCTGGTAACTCCAGCTGATAGGATACTTCTCCTCGGCGACTTAGGACTTTGAAAGGTCCAACATAACGGGGTGCGAGCTTTCCTTTAAGCTGGAATCTCTGCATTCCTTTAAGAGGGGACACTTTGAGATATACGAAATCTCCGATCTCAAAAGTCATCTCTCGGCGTCTCTTGTCGGCGTAGCTCTTTTGTCTTGATTGAGCGGTCTTGAGGTACTCACGGATCTTGTGAACCTTCTCTTCAGCTTCTCGGAGAATATCTGGTCCAAAAACTTGACTCTCTCCAACTTCCGACCAATTCAGGGGGTACGGCACTTCCTTCCGTACGAGCTTCAAAGGGGGCCATCTGCAAACTGGCTTGGTAGCTGTTGTTGTACGAGAATTCTGCGTACGGCAAACAGTCTTCCCACTTGGATCCATATTCCAACACACATGCTCTCAGCATATCTTCTAGTATCTGATTGACTCGTTGTCTGTCCATCCGTCCGAGGGTGATAGGCTGTACTGAAGTTCAGCCTAGTTCCGAGTCCTTCATGTACCTTGCCAAAATCTGGAGGTGAATTGAGATCCTCTATCGGATACTATTGACTTCGGGGTTCCGTGCAGGCTGACTATCCGTGAGATATATAACTCTGCAAGTCTTGGTCCTTGGTAGGTGGTTTTGACGGGGATGAAATGGGCGACTTTGGTCAATCTATCGACCACTACCCAGATAGAATCATTCCCTTTACTAGATTTGGGCAATCCGGTGATGAAGTCCATTCCTACGGAATCCCACTTCCATTCGGGAATCTGCAGGGGCTGTAGTAGTCCTGCGGGTCGTTGGTGTTCTGCCTTGACTCTCTGACAGATGTCACACTTGGCGATGTAACTCCCGATTTCTCGCTTCATCCCATGCCACCAGAACTGTTCCTTCAAGTCCTGGTACATCTTGGTACCTCCGGGGTGAATAGAATATAAGGTGTCATGGGCTTCCTTTAGAATCACTTGTTTCAACTCTGAATCTGACGGCACGCACAAGCGTCCGTTGTACCAAAGTACTCCTTCTTCATCAACAGTGAATCCCGGTGCCTTTCCTGCTGCTAGCTGGCTCTTAATCCCGTCAATGCTTGCATTGCTTTTCTGGGCTTCCTTGATTTGACTAATCAGGGTGGGTTGAAGTTCAATGCTGGCGAGAAATCCTTCACTCACTAGCTCCATTCTAAACTGTTCAAACTCTTGGTGAAGGCTAGGTTGTTCTTCGGCAATCATGGAGTTCAACTGACACGGCAGTCTACTCAAAGCATCTGCTACCACATTGGCCTTGCCTGGGTGATAGTGGATATCCATATCATAATCCTTGATTAACTCTAACCACCTCCGTTGCCTCATGTTCAGTTCCTTCTGAGTGAAGATATACTTCAAACTCTTGTGATCCGAATAGATCTCGCATCGATT
The DNA here is from genome assembly GCA_030979885.1 of Lolium multiflorum. NCBI lineage: Eukaryota > Viridiplantae > Streptophyta > Magnoliopsida > Poales > Poaceae > Lolium > Lolium multiflorum. The sequence goes on along the minus strand of CM061748.1, from coordinate 269,673,879 downwards.
ACCCATGAGGTAATGACGCCATACTTTCAAGGCTAAAACGACTGCTGCTAGCTCTAAGTCATGGGTCGGATAATTCTGTTCATGCTGCTTCAGTTGCCTGGACAGGTACGAGATCACTTTGCCTTCTTGCATCAACACACATCCAAGACCAATCTTGGAGGCATCACAATACACATCAAAGGGTTTGGTGATGTCTGGCATGATCAGTATTGGGGCTGAAGTCAGTCTGCTCTTGAGCTGTTGAAAGCTCTCTTCACACTTGTTCGTCCATTCGAACTTCTTGTCCTTTTTCAACAATTGGGTCATTGGTCTGGCTATGCTTGAGAATCCTTCAACGAATCGGCGGTAATATCCCGCCAATCCGAGAAATGCACGGACCTCAGTCTGGGTGGTTGGGGCTTTCCATTCTGCAACGGTCTTTATCTTTGAGGGGTCAACGGCAATTCCTCCTGCGGACAAGATGTGTCCCAGGAATCCTACTTCCCTCAACCAGAACTCACACTTGCTGAACTTGGCATACAGCTGGTGTTCCCGAAGAGTCTCTAAGACCATTTCCAAGTGTTGCTCATGTTCTTCTTCAGTTTTGGAGTAGATAAGGATGTCGTCGATGAAAACAACGACGAACTTATCCAGGAAGTTCATGAAGATCTTATTCATGAGATTCATGAAGTAAGCGGGGGCATTGGTCAATCCAAATGACATGACATTGTACTCATACAATCCATATCTGGTGGTGAAGGCAGTTTTGGGGATGTCTGATGCACGGATCTTCAGCTGATGGTAACCTGTCCTAAGATCAATCTTAGAAAACACGGTGGCACCGGTCAACTGGTCAAACAGGTCTTCTATTTTGGGCAAAGGATACTTATTCTTGATGGTGACATCATTGAGCTTGCGGTAATCCGTACATAAACGAATCGTACCATCCTTCTTGTCCACAAACAAAACTGGTGATCTCCAGGGTGATGCACTTGGTCTAATCAAACCTTTGGCTAACATATCATCCAATTGTTTCTTCAGTTCCACTAATTCTGCCGGGTTCATGCTGTAGCTCTCTGGGCTATAGGTCCTGTTCCAGGGATTAACTCAATGATAAACTCGATATCCCGATCCGGGGGCATACCGGGTAGGTCATCCGGAAACACATCAGAGTATCACAGACGACTCTGATTTGATCCAGGTGGGTTTGGTTAAACTCTGGTTGCAGGTAAATTTTCTGGGCAGTTTTCTGAGATGTGCTCAACTAACACTCCGGTGCTACTAGTCATGGTGATGGCCTTCTTGGCACAATCAATCAATCCATGATGTTTGGACATCCAGTCCATACCCAGTACTACCTCTAAACCTTTTGTTCCCAGAACAATTAGATTGGCATAGAAATCTATTTCATGAATTCTGATAGGAACATCTTTGCAAATTTTTCTAGCTTTAGTTGTTGATCCAGGTATTTGCACTACCATGACATGCTTCAAACTGATGGGTTGAATCTTACTAGTGCATGCAAATTCTTCCGTAACAAATGAATGCGATGCCCCAGAATCAAACAGCACTCTTGCGGGTATTGAGTTAACAGAGAACATACCCAGCACGACATCTGGGGCTTCCTGTGCTTCTTCCGCATTCATGTGAAAGAGGCGACCGCCGCGGTTGTTCGGGTTGTTGGGGGCGAACTTCTTGTTGTTGGCGACACGGCGTTGCTGCTGAGCAGGGCCAGTGGTGTTGGCGGCCATCTTGGCGAGTCTCTGGGGACACTCTTTGGAGAAGTGCCCCAACACGCCGCACTCATAGCAGTTGATGGTGGATTTGTCCTTGGGGGCGACAGGGACAGCATTGCTCCCAGTCCTTGGAGCAGTGTTGGTGTTGGGATTGGCAGGGGCTCTTGTCGGGGCGCGGTTGAAGTTGTTGTTGTGGTGGACGAAGTTGTTGCTGTTGTGGGGGTGTCCTCCCGTCCTGGGGTTTCCTCCGCTCCGGTTCTGGTAACCAGGGCGCGACATCTGTGCCGGTGGCCTGTTGTTTCTGGGGGTGAAGCTTCCGCTTGAGCCAGGGCGAAACTTGGAGTTGTTGCTGGGCCCACTCTGGTGCATCATGCGACGCTTGCGGTTTTCGTTGGCTGGTTCAGCTTGCCCTCCATCTGGATGGCGGAGTCAACAAGGGCTTCGAGGTCAGCAAAAGGGATGTTGACCAACACAGTCTGCATCTCATCGTGCAGTCCGTTCAGGAACCTCTCCTTCCTCTTCTCGGTGGTATCAGTCTCATCCGGGGCGTACCTTGACAAGGTGAGGAACTTGTCGCGGTATTCTACCACGGTCAGACGGCCTTGCTTTAACTCGCGGAACTCATCCCGCATCTTCTTGATGAGACCTGGTGGCACATGGTACTTGCTAAACTTGAGCTTGAAGTCTGCCCAAGTCATGAGCTGCCCGGCATTCAATGCGCGAGCACTCGTCCACCAGGCACGTGCAGGTCCTGCCAGATAGTGAGTGGCAAACAGCACCTTGTCGTTTGCCTCCACTCCGGCAACCTCAAGATTGTTCTCCATTGTCTGGAGCCAATCATCAGCATCAAGGGGTTCCTCCGTCTTGCTAAACACCGGTGGGTTGGTGTTCTGAAAGTTCTTCAACTTGGAGCCCGGGTGATCATGGTTCCCGTGGCCTTGGTTGTTCTGTGCTAACTGTTGAAGTACAGCTAAGTTAGCCTGCCTTTCAGTTCTATCAACTTCTCGTTCAGCCAACATCTGTTGCAGTATCTGCGTCAGCGCATCCGGATTGGCGTTGCGATTGGAATGTGCCATCTGAACAGAGGTATGGATCATGAGATAAGAGGGACAATTTCTATGGCTTAATTTTGGGGAAATAAACTCACATTTATTAAAAACATGGTTCATAATATACAAATATTACACATACGAAACATAGTCATGAAGGTAGCAATTATTACAAGCCAACATTCCGGAGGGTTTGAAGAACCCTTTCAACAAGCTACGATACAAGGGGCGAATACAAAGGACCGATACATCTCAGGCTACGCGGTGCTCAAGGAGAGGATGGAAGCTATCCATCGATGCGGAGCGGGAAGGTGGTGTCCATCCCGGCAGGCAGGGTCTGGTGGAAGTCGTCGTCTCCCTCCTCCTCCGGCTCGTAGTCGTTGTCGTTGCTGACGTAGGAGTAGCCATCCCCTTGGATGTCTTCCCCCTCGCCTTCTCCCTCCAGGATCTGGAGCTGCTCCACCTGAGTGGAGATGGTCTCCTTCAGGACGGCGATCTTGGTCTTGAGGCGGTGGATGGTGGCATCCCTCTTCGCGACCAGCTGGCGCAGAGTCCTGCGCTCCTTCGCGATGACCTTGATGGTCTCCGCGTACTGGTTCAGCTGCTGCTGAGTGTGGTTGGCGGCGGAGCGGGAGTCGCTCAGCGCCGACCGAGTCTCGTACAGCATGTAGTCGAGGTGGTCCACATGGTGCCTCAGCACGGGGTGGTACGGCAGGCTGAGGGGCAGACCAACAGAGGAGTGCCTTGCGAAGTGCGCAAAGCGTTCCCCTTCGATGGCCAGCGAGTTCTGCCCGCACAGACGAGCGAGAGACTCCTGCAGAGCATGGGCGAGTCCATCCACCCAAGTGTTCTCGCGGAGCGAGAACTGGATCTGGCGGAACATGGGTGACTCCGGCTTTCCCGGAAGGTTTGCCATGATCAGCCATTGGAGCTGACCGTTGTCCGAGATCTGGCCCCCGTAGAACACGGGAGGCGTGCGTCCGAGGAAGTCGGTGAGCGCGAACAGATCGCGTTCGAAGATCAGGTCTCCCCCGTTCGCCAAGTCATAGACTTGGGTCTGGAGAAAGGGCTCCGTCGGGATGATGGGATCCATCTGTAGAGGGAGTGACAAATAAGTTAATAATTGTCAGTGTTCAAAATTTTAAGTAATAATCAATGAAATGGATTATTTTGAAAAGGAATTCCAAGGTAAGGGTATGAGTATATTTTCATAACTATTTTATTTTAAACTAAGTTTGTTGGACGTCCATTCTAACTAAGGTCTTCTAAGGTCAAACAATGGCTCTGATACCAACTTGTCAACACCCGGGTTTTTAAGTCCGGATGCCCTATTATATCATACATCGCAATCCCAGGAAGATTGTTTTTGCGAGACATAATAGTAAGTCGTTCAGAGTCATCATTTATTACAACACATAAGGTCTTACATCAATGGATCACATGATCCAATATTACACAAATAGATTGTTCAACATCACACATAAGTAGCGGAAGCGTAGTAGTAGTAGTGGACTCATAATTCCACAGGCAACGCTTGACGTTAGAAGACGATCCTAGTTATCGTAGACGTCCTGCTGTCCGTCATCCTGATACTGTTGCTCCTCTTCATAGTCTGGCATTTGAATAGCCAGGGCAAAGCCATGAGTACTTTTAAAGTACTCGCAAACTAATACTAAGGTAAAGCATAATGTATTGTAGTAAAGGGGTACTAAGCTCTAAGTTTATTTGCATAAGCCAAGTTTTCTTTGAATAAACATTTGATAAAAATCCTCATTATTTAGTAGACTAACTCAAGTGGGAACATTAGTGTCATTCCCACCATTCATTTGGGATTCAAGACAATTCATCAATCACCATTATTATTTCAACATAAATCCTGATAATGGAAGTAGTATGGCCCTTCCAACCGTCCGTAACCGCGGACACGGCTATTCGAATAGGTTTAACACTCTGCAGAGGTTGTACTCTTGTGCCACAACTATTGATTTCATCCGTCGAGGATAACCCCGAATCATCGTAACTCAGTACGCGGATCATCAATCATAACCTTTCACTTATATGTCCTAGTATAGGCACCTCTCCCCATGAGCTTGGCCTCCCGGTGAGAACCAACTGTTAACCCGGGAACTGCACAGGGCTTGGGTCGTACATTCACCTCATATTCACATCATTTCTCATATACGGAGGCAGCCTCGGCGTAACCCCTATGATGCTTGTTTAGAGGGAACCCATACTAAAATACACAAGTTTCTAGTTAAGCCCTACCCATAATCAGGTATTGTGGGGGTACTTGTATAATTGGAAAGGTATCGCATTCAAACTCATCTCAGTTTTATATCAAAAATCACCATCTTCTCTTGGTCATATTCACCTTCAAAGTCCTTCCTTGGAATGAACCATCATTCCCAAGGTTTCAATTTCATATCAACATCACTTGTTCCCATCTAGAGTAGTCAAATTTTAATTGATTAGCAATAGCCACTAAATGAGGGGTGCTAATCTAACTTTGATTTGTGTTCATCTAACCCAAGTATTGTTCTAGACCAAGTGAATCATAAATCAAAAGGTACTTTGAAGTAAATAAGCCAAAGTAAAATTAAGTAAAACATGGGATAGGTAATACATAAAAGTAAAGTGTGATGATGCCTTTGCTCTTGTAGAGCTAAGCATTTGTATTTAGCAAGGGTTAGCTTGCCTTGAGCTGAGTAGTGATCAAAGTGCTCTTCCTCTTCTTGGGAGTAGGCCTCCTCCTCTTGGTAATCCTCGTTACTAGCGTCTATATACGAATACGAGGTATAAATACTAAACCAAACTCATATGCTAAACTAGGAACACTCAAAGAGTTCACACTCTAGTCCTATTATCAATCAAACATGGCATGGTGAGTTTATTGGATGAATTCTTATTTAATAGAAAATAATTTCCTCTCATTATTCCTATTTCTTAATTTTTAATATGTAGATCCTTAGAGAAACTTCATTTCTTCTCTTTACTTCATAATAAGATTTAATCTCATCATATAATAATCAGGTATGAAATATAGGTTGACCTAAGTCAACATTTCATATCTATTATATGTGAGTATAATTTAATTAAGGTTTTACACTACACATGTTATTATACTATTATTTTAAATGCATTAAAATCTCTAAGTAATATTTATCAAGGGTTCTTTAGCCTAGGTTATTCCCCCTGGTTATATTACTTAGGATCAAGATTTAAATGAGAGAGTAGCTCTCATACTATTCATTAAATTTGAATTTCAAGTTAAATGGTGCTAGAATTAACTACATAGCTATTTTATTTGATCTAGTCCATGATCATGCAAATAACCTGACTATATTATTGCATAATCAATTAGAGGACATCATTTGTGATTTATTAGAATTTGAATCAACTTAAAATCATTTATAGATTATTTTTAATAATTATTTGAAGTCAGAAAAGGCTCTGTCTTGTTATTTTTATCATTTAAAAATTAATACGAATTTGGATATGAGGCCAGTGGCATTAGTTAGATAATTTTATGGGCTTTCCAAAGATATAAAGTTTGCTAGATTTGGTTTGGCAGATTTCAAATTATTCAATTTTTACTAAACCATCTGCAGCACAATTCATATTAAGTTTAAACCTCTATTTGAATTTTGGGCCTGGGCGGGAAAAGCTAACGGGCCGAAACGAGTTTTAAACCCACTTCACAGCCCAGCAAGCAACTGGTGCGGCGGGCTGCGCTGACAGGGTGGGGTCCACCTGTCGGCGCCTCATAACACGCCGAAGCGGTACGAGCGATAGGGGGCGTTGGATCAAGACGCAGATCAACGGCTGGCGTGTGTCGTCGTCCCCGGCGAGACTCCGGCGAACCCAGAGCGCCAGTAGGGGGTCGGAGAGCTTACCAGGCCGTTGCAGGTCTCTGGCAAGATGCTCGGGGAAGTGGTGGTCGACGAGGAACAGCCTGGTGAAGTGGCGGCGCTCGGGGAGGCTCCAATCGACGCAGAGCTTCCGCGGGCTCCGGCGGACTCGAGCTCGCGATTCGAGCAGCTCCGGCGAGCTCTAGTGAAATTGGCTGTGTAGAAGTGCTCAGTGAGGAGAGGGGAAGAGATGGTGTGAAGAATGCGAGTGCCGATCATCAGTATTTATAGAGGGAGAGAGGTGGCCGAGGGTGCTGCAAGGGCGCGGCCATGGCGCGGCTTCTGTGGTGCGCCAAAGGGCAAGGCGAGGACGGCTACGGCTAGGCAGGGTCCTGGCGATGCTCAACGGGTATTGGTGCGGACGAAAAAGCTACGGACGCGCTCGAGTTCTTCCAGTCATCATCGCGGTACCCGCGGTACGTCGACGACGAGGACGACGGTGACGAGGCTCTGGGCGGTGCTCGAGCATGTCTAGGACGTAGAGTGAGTGGAGTGGAGGCTAGACGCAGTGGTAGGGATGCAGGGCAAGGACTGGCGCGTTCGAGTGCACGGCGCTCTGGCGCGCTCCAGAGCGCGCTCACCGCGGCATGGGCGTGTACTGGCATGGTTTTGGCCACGGCCGTTCTGGCCAATGCCAAGGCTTGGCTTCACGCGTGCTTGTACCATTCGAATCCTTATGCAGTGTAGATGCTCCAGGACAAGAAGAAAGTGTGAGAGGAGGGCTAGAGGTGGAGATGCCAAAGTGGCCGGCATGGTGAGTTTGTGCATAGTTTAGGGTTTTTCCATGGCTTTAATCGACCATGCAAGTACTGGGCTAGAGGCAGGGGGTGTAGAGGTAGCTCATGATCACATTTGCAAAGGGGTTTAGTGAAGAAACTGCTGGACACAAGCATGTAACACTCTTCTGAATTTATGCCTGCCAAGTGTTCGACACAATGGCCGCATGAAGAAAATTTTCAAATTTTGAAATTCTTTTTGGTGAATCTCATTTATATAATTATAGTGATGTATTGGTGGTGGTGGCACTCAATTTGGAATAGAATTGCAAAGTTTCAAATTTGAGATGATCTTCATTTTATTCTCTGGTCCTGTTTTGGCAATTAATTTCTGGTCAACCTAGTCAACTCTGGACATGGTGGTCAACATGAAAAGTGTTCACCTTGACATGGTCTTGGATGACATGGCTTTGGTTGACAAAGTTTAGTTTAGGTTTTAAGAAATACAGGGGTGCAAAGTGGTGAAGAAAATATTTTTAACCAAAGTGACCATTATCATATGTATGATGAGTTCTTGATTTCTCTTGCTTTGATTCATGATCCAATGATACAATTGTGTTAGTTTATCATATTAAAGCTTTTTAGAAGCAAGGAAGCAAGCAATTTTGGCCTTGGTGATGATTTTGCATTTTGGCATATGATGTATGTGAGTGATGAATGGGTTTTTCCCATTTTCTCTATATCTCCTTATTTTAGGGTTTGGTGATCTTGATTAGGGTTCATATAGTAATTGATTAACATGCTAACACTCATCATGGCAATAGCACACAAAAAAATATCACTATATGCATGTATCTTATATGTGGCACTATATGCATAGAAAAGTTTTTGTTAATTGTAAAATTTTGAGTAATTGAAATCTCTCTTGCTTTATTATTTGTTGAAAACTTGGGATGTTACAGACACATGGCAATGTCTCCAAGCGAGGAAGGGCTAATCCTCCTCGCCGTTCTAGTAACCGCGTTCCCCCTCCAGCTCAGCAGGGTCTTGACGGTGGCAGCTCAGTTGGGGGTAGAACCAAGTCTGTTGCTACCAAGCACAAGGATAAGCATGTTGCCCAAGAGGATGATGAGGTAGTGCCAACCGTCAATGTTGGGGCTGCAAACCGCCTTGAGTGGAAGGCATGGAGGACAGTCAATCCGTATCGCTTTGCAAAGCCAACTTACACTCGTTCGGACAAGGCCTTCTGGACCAACACACAAGCAGTCCTCTGGGAGGGTTACTATGATTCTCATGAGTATATGAAGCATGGTAATATTGTATCACCCAAGGCCATCAATCCTGCCGAGCTTGCCTTGCATGAAGCCACAAAGTACCGTTTTGTGGTTCAAACCTTGAAGAATCTGGGAGTGTATGACCTTGTGTGCCTCAAGCCTGATGATACCCAAGATGATCCTACCTATTGTCCACTCCTTGTCCGTCAATTTCACTGCACCGTCTTCTTCCATGATGATGAGGACCGCACCCTCACCTGGATGACCGGCAAGACAAAGTACTCATGCACCTACTCTCAGTTCCGTGCAGCCATGGGTTGTGGTGATGACAGTAATCCAGGGTACATGATTCATTCACGGTCCAGGCTTACTAGGGGTGACATCTCTTTCTGCTATGCGAACCCTACAGCTGGACCTCCCACTATCTCTGGGATGTACTACTCATACCTTGTCCTTGCCAAGCTGTTCCGAGAGAACCTCATCAGCAAGTCTGGCGACTCCAGTGAAGTCCGGAACTATCACCTCAACTTGATGTACTATTGTCATCCTGACAGGGTAAGGAAGATTGATGGCTGTGATCTTATCTACTGTGAAGAGAGCAGTTATGGACCGTATGACTCCCAACTACGCCCAGTATGTTCAGCGGCTCATCAACTACATTGTTCCCGCTCCTCGGAACGTTATTGGTGAAAAAGTCATCATGGACGTCTTCAAGATACCCGCTCAGGAGGCCACTCGTCCGGATGTTCCCTCCATGATGCCCACTGTTGAGCGCCGTTCTAAGGAACGCCATGATCATGATGCTAGCTCCAGCTACTCTCGGCGCCCCAAGCATGGTGCCGCTCGCTTCTTCTCTAGCATGTGGCAAATGTGCAAGAACACTAATGATGTTGCACATCAGAGTCTTGCTTTGAACCAGGAGACCAGGAGGCGACAGAACGAGTTTATGGCTACTAGGAATGTCACTGTTCCTCCTCCTGGACCCGAGTTGGCACCTGTGGTTGCACCTCGTGGGAGATGCCTCCCATCACCGATGAGATGATCCAGAACTTTGACTTCTCCATATATGCTCATGGTGGTCTTCCTCCTAGGACTGCTCGTACTCCTACTCCTCCTCCTGCTGATGATGATGGTGATGAGGATGAAGTTGATTCGGCTGCCGGTGATGATGACGAGGGCTCCTACTCCACCGGGCATGAGTTCTATTGATGGGTGCGATAGCATCTCTACTTTTTCCTTCGCCTTTTTGGTGTTCCGATGCCAAAGGGGGAGAAGAGAGTAGAGTCTAGGGAACCACGGGGTTCTTTGATTATCACAAGCCATGGGAGTTGCTTTATTTGGATTTTATATGGCTTGTGCTTATTTGCCTTGATTTCAAGAACCATTTGCTATTCCCAATAATTCATGTATGGATGATTATGTGTGCTACTCTATGTTAGGATGATTATGTGTGCTACTCTATGTTAGGATGATTATGTGTGCTATGCTTATATATCTTGATATGCACATCTCCATACCATGCTTGTTTCCTAAAGATATTGGGGGAGCTTCTCATGTTTCACAAATGGTGCACTTTGCATTCAAACGCAAATTCTCCAAGTGCACACATTATGGGGGAGCTTTCGTAATATCTTATATGGAATCAAGGTTTAGAGCTTATCATAATATCTATTTGTGACTCTAGCTCGGTTTGTCATCGTATACCAAAAAGGGGGAGATTGTAAGGGTATTTCACCCTTATCCATTATTTTGGTAACAATGACACCGTGCTAAAGTATTTGGCCTAATGTGTTTATAAGGATAATCTCAGGTATTAGGCAATGAGGCGTAAATGGTGCATCAAAGGAACAAGAAGGCTAAAGGAGACCCCCATTTCAACAACAATCAAAAGGGCTACGGGAGAAATCCGGTCTGCCGGTCCAACGGGCCGACAACCGGCAGTCCGGCGTGCTGGCCGGTCAATCGGCGGCAACCGGGTTCCAATGGAGGAGCCAGCAGATCCGGTTTGCGACGGTCAACGGGCCCCCCGGCGGGTCCGGCGCTCCGTCCGGTCGACCGGGCGGCAGCGGGCAGCAACAGGACACCAACCGGAAGCACCGGACGACGCAAAGGAGCTCCGGTCACGATCCGGTCTGACCGGCCTATGGACCGGGTTGTCCGGTCGTGGCCGGTCAACCGGGTTTGTCGAGGAAAAATGCTGAGGTGGCAAGTGGCAACGGCCATATTTCGAAGAACACTATAAATAGCCCTTCTCCTACCTCTAGACAGTTAGGCACTACACTACAAGCCGTTCTTGAGCTCCTTCTTCCATGCTCCATTGTTAGAAACACCAAAAGCCTCAGATCTCCCTCCTCCTCCACCCAAACTCAAATCCCTCCGGGGAAACGATAGAGGAGGACCCGATCTACCGTTCTACCAAGCCAAATCTTATTCCCCCTTGTATTCATCAAGAAGCTTGCTTCCTAGGGTTCCTTGAAACCCTAGGTGGGCAAGAGAGTCCGGAAGCATCCGGGCTGTGGATCTGCTCGGGCAAGATTGTGAAGGTTTGGAGGCTACCTCAAAGTCTACCACAAGTGAGAGAGCTATTCCTTCGTGGGATAGGCTCCGGAGAATAGGGTGAGCCTTCGTGGCGCGGGAATCCTTCGTGTGACCTCCACTCCTCCAAACGTGACGTACCTTGTTGCAAAGCAAGGGAACACGGAATACATCCTCGTCTCCGCGTGCTATCGGTTATCTCTAACCGAACTCCTTACTTGTGATTTAACTGCCTGTGAGAGCCTTCGTGCTCGAGTTAGTTGTATCCTCATATAGGTTGCTTCACCTAGTTTGCATTAGGCTCACCTTTATATTCCGCAAAGCCTAATATTGCAAAGAAAGAATTAAAATCTGTAGAAACCTATTCACCCCCCCTCTAGGTTTACCATCTCTATACTTTCACTTCTTCTTATTGTTGGTGTCGATGTCGACGAGGTCGACGATGGCACTGAAATCGTATGTCGGTCACCACCTCCTGAACTCTTCGTCCACGTGAGAAAGGTGTTCACTGACTGGCGAGGGCCTTGCGGAGCCTCGGGTAGTGCTCGGGGTCGTCCTGCGCACCGGCTGCATCTCTTATGCTGCGTGGGACGATGTGGCACGTATCTGTAATGGTCGGGCACATTGCCCAATTAGGGTTTGCATGCCGCTCTGGTGTGAGCATGTTGTAGAGTCGCTGGATGTAGTCCAACAACTCCGCAACACAGGACTGCGGTGGGATGGCGAGCCCACCCTAGCTGATATTCCCGCCAATGGGCAGGCGCAAATCTGGCAACACGGGCGATCGTGCTCTATATACACCTTCGCATCCTCCATTGCGAGGATGCGCATGCAGTTATTGCCGCCGATGTGGTCAGCCTCTTCGTCGTTGCGGGCCTTTGGAGTTTGATGGGGCAAGGGGCCAAGGTTTCTGCGCACCGGGACTACGTGAGCAGGCAAGATGCATCGGCGAGGAATGGATGCGGGGTGCAGTGAGCCTTGGCAAAGGCTATTTAAGATGCGAGATAGGCAAAGCTGTCGGTGCCACCATTACTCTGACGTCAAAATACGAGGCACCGCGTGCGAGTACCCACTGTTAGCACATATAAAACCATTAGTCGGTGGAAAACAACGATAGTCATTAATAAAGTTGACTAGTTGGCGTTGCGATGTTGATGAGGTGGGGGGGGGGGCAAGTCTAATCCAACGTAGTCGCGTGTGTCGGCGCCCTCAAGCCGACACCCATGGGTCGGCTCCTATCATGCTGGACAGAGTTTGGCCGCCCGGCGCGAGCGATTTCTAGGCCTCCGTCCCAAATAGCTCTATTACTCGGCCATCCACATAAGATCTTATGAACCGATTGGCTTATGTGACTCCCAGGGCATCTTCGCGCAGATCCGGCAACAGTATGAACGGCGATAGATCTGACGGCAATATGAACCGGCGGCGTCGAACCTCGTCACGCCGCTCTTGTCCTGCACGAGGCACCGGGAGTGACGGGCATGCGACGGGAGTTGAGGTACCAGCCTCTACCCGGTAGTCTGGCATCCAACCATGGTACCGGCCAGTTCGCCTCCCATAGCTGACGCGCAAACTCCACCTAGACGTAGCGGTGCTGCCACGGCTTCTTGCCGCCACGCGAGGAGCCGACCTTGTTGTCAGCCGACCTTGCTGTCGTACTTTGTCTTGCGAAAGGGCCAACTTTTGCGCGTGGTCTAGGTCGAAAGAAGGGCTGGCAAGGACTAGGACGATAGCAATGGTGTGAACGAGGAAATGGTCGCCCCCCTTAAAAAGACCGGCTTGCTGCCTCCCTTTTGATGCTCTAGCGTTGAAGCCGCAGCGACGGCACCAACGTAGGCACGGACAGCGCGCGGCGTGCCATTAAAGATGTTGAGCGTCGCCCGTCAGTACTTGCGCACGGAAGACGCAACACACATGGTCGCTAACATGCGGGCCCAAGTGCTAAGGGTGTGGATGCGTGCATTGATGGCGCCGTATCTTTGCAGACACATTCACGACGCATATTTGAACCAAGTTTCCATTACTGCGGATAGCGCGGTTAGTATGTGTCGGGCCCTAGGTTGAGGTGTAGATCTAAATAAACGCAAACATAGCCGCTGGAGGTGGCCGTGAGGCTGCGAACGTGGAAAAAATGTGATCGCGAGGAGGTTGATGGCGCGCCTCGTCACACCGAAAAGAACACGAGGAGAGGAAGATTGTTCATGTGTTGCGACGTCGTGTCGTATACCGAGTACAGTGTATCGGTGTGTGCATTGGTCTGTTTTGTAGGTGAGGCAGTTAAGACATCAACTGTTTTTGCCCTAATATGCAGATATAATCAGAAGCAAATTAATGGGCACACAGACTCAAAAATCGAGCTGCTAGTAGAATTCTTCGAACAGTGTATTGTGTTATGTAAGACTGTCCTCCTGATGACCATTCCTCTCATTATCCGTGTGTTCAAATGCAGGCTCAAGTGGGCAAATGCAGCCTACAGATTTGTGACCATTTCTCTCATAATTCGTGATGAGCATCAAAAAGCAAAAGCGAGGAACCATTCAAAATCGCCCATGATTGATATGCAGGCAGCAGGCGTGCTCCAAGCTCGATCATCTGCCGCCCGGCCATAAAACTGCTCAGCACCTGTTTGATTCAAAAGATTTTAGGGCGGCTTTGATTTACAGAACTTTTATAGCAATTGCGTGAGATTTGAATTCTATATTAAAAAATTCTTGCACAAGTTATTTGATTCATAGGACCATATCTTATAGAAACTAATCATACAGAAATCCAATATTGCAAATCTTATAGGAAAGAAATATTAGGTCATGCCTCATAAAAATTTCTTTGCAACAATCAAATACATTTCATCTTTCTATAAGATTAAACTAGACATGTCATGGGGAGCGGTGTTTTGGAACATGGGTGCATATGCTCCCTATATTTCGAAATGCATCTTACATACATTTTAAATTTTTAAAAAAATTGAAACTAAAAGTTTGCATGTATATCTTCATGTGCTACGTGCTCACAAAAATTGAAACTGGATTTTGTCATGTATATCTTCATGTATATTTTGTGTGGTCTATATAAAAAAGAGAAAGGTCTCTGTAATTTTTTTCCAATAGATAAGATCCTATAAAAAAATTAAAAATCATTTGAATCAAATAAGCTCTGAAAGTGAATTCGTTCTTGTTGATGTCGTTCTTCTTCTTTTTTACGTAACAACGAGTGGTTTTGCACTCACATCTATAATTGACAGACAATATTTGTGTACCTGAGTAATGCTAGATGTACGGACATATTTTACAGAAATCGTTTACGGACTCACAACGTGGCATAGGTACATGGGTGGAAGTGCAAACCGTTCCCCGATTTTTAAGCCAGGGATAAAATTTCAACCAACCGAATCAGGCCGCGTTCATCCGTAAAGTTTCCGTAAGCCAGGCAGTCCGTAAGTCTAGGATTATTGTTGTGTACCTCTTCACAAAACTGTTTTTTTCAGCAGATCAAAAAACTGTTTTGTTGGTTGGAGCTTTCGTCGTCGGTGCCTTGGTGGACCGTGCAACGATTTGGACCGTAGAGGGCCACACATTCCCAGACCTACCCACGAGGACATACCCGTGGAATTTGTGATCTGGACCGTGCTGCTGGATAGCACCTTGCTCGGGCCGACAGGCCCAGAAAATCTCCCACATGGAAATGGGCCTACCTCTCCCTTGCGCATGGATACTGAGCTCTGGACTCTGGGCTGGAATTAGCAATGACTGTTTATCCAAAAAGCAAAATCAATGACTTTTTTTTTCTTCCAAAAGTACAAAAACTGTTGTACGAGGAACTAGTTTTGTTCCTGAAAAGGGTTTAAATAGTTTGAGAAAGTTGTACGAGGACGCACTACTATTTGGTAAATCGATTCGCTAAACTAGTTATATCACGAGTTTTGCAAATTGAATCATGAATTTAGGATGTTGCTAAATTTTCCACAAAAATAAATTTAAAGGATACTCGGTGGGGAACATGCTTCATCGTAATAGTGTGATTGATATGTTGCAAAACCATAATTGGCAAAGCAATCCCACACGGTATTTGAACCGTCTTACACGCTATCAATCTTTTTTAGGGTAAAATAGGAATTTATTAAGTAGGATGGGTTACAAGTCGATCATGATCTAGATCCCGAAGAATAGCTCCAATCCAGAACCTAACCAAATTGGTGTGCAACTTAAACTAATTTTCACTTTTATTGATTGGTGTGCTATTCACTCTCTATCTCTTGCTCAATCTTCACAAGGACGCTCTCTGCAAGCATCGCGCCTACACTAGCCTCTGTCCATCGGCTAATCTCAATGCCTCGAAACACCAACTTTCAACCACTTGTTGTCGTTATCCGTTCCAACATGCTAACACTAGGACCGCTTATTCCATCCACCGGAGTTTCCTCACACTACTAGTGCAGGTCTCGCGGAGCATCTAAAAGATATATAGCCATGTGAGAGTGTGCCTGGTTGGACAAGGCAACCAAGCCTATCCCGGGAGCCCTAGACAAGGAGAGCTTGTACTCCGGGTTCTAATCAAAGCTTCTGCTTAGTCTTCCTCTCCACTTCAAGCTCATTGAAGAGCTCTTGTTTCATGATGCGCAAGATGGCCTCAGACTCGACCGAGTCAAATTTGACTTTGAGCTCGTCAATCTCGCGGTCCTTGCCCTCCATGATTTTCTTAAGAACTTGACAGTTCAAAGGTCTACCGACTAGGGGAGCTCCCCGGCTCTTTGCATCTCATACTATGCACTAGTTTTTTAAAACATTATTCTTACCGATGCTATTTTAGAATTTGAAGTTATATCATCTCGAATCTTTTGATTGCATAATCCAGTAGTTAAGAAAGGCAAGTTCATCACTTGCGCATGTAATTTGATTATTTTTTTCAAATCACTTGCAAAGTACTATACTTATCACTCCTGCATTTAAAACTAAAGTATTACTTTTACAATTATACGTGGTGGGCAATGGAACCATGGTTTGAGTTGATGGTGGAGGTTCCATTGCAACTGGGTTTTATATTCGATTAGGATTAACAACAAATGTCATCCAGTGATTGTAGCGCCGTATATTACGTGTTAACCATAATATCTTTAATGGGACGGAGAATTTCAGATGTACTTTTTCCTCTCGCATAGGGTCTGGCTGTGTTTCAGTGAATTCACAGTAGTCTGGGACAGACTTAATCTCCCCATCGTTGTTGGATGAAGGGTGCCCTACAGTCTATGAGGGATTGTCCATTGCATATGTAGTGTGAAGATGTAGTTTCGGAGGACGTCTACCTAGGATATGCAAAGGGACAAATGGGTGGGTAAGAGGGGTCGCGAGAAAAGGGCAGTGATTGGCTTGGATCTTATACTAAGCCTCACACCAAGTAAGTGTGGACGGGAATAAGCTGCGTAGTTGGCAATATGGATAAGTTCTCTTATGGGTAAAGTAACACACCTATGCAGAGTATTGAATTGTGGCTTATCACTCACTGCTTCGGAAAGGAACTACAAACGCGATAGGAAATGAACTCCATTAAGTTCTCGTTAACCTGTGAAGACTGACGGACATAGTTTTTTAGAATAAAGTAAACCTTTTGAAGAAATGATTAAGAAAACTTGCATTGGCCTACGACTTTCTAGTTTGTGGTTGTAACTAGTGCATGATAAACCTATTTATATTATTGAACTTGTTGAGTATGCTCGTACTCACCCATTCCCTCTTGAGCCCCTGCTTAGACTGGAAGGCATCGAAGGAGAAGCTACAGCAGGAGCTAGTCAATAAAATTGATCAAGTCAATTTCTACATCTACCATGGTGGAAACCTAGTCTATAAGTAGAAGGTAACATATTCCCTAAACCTAGCACCTAAGAATTTAGGGTTCTAGCAGAGTTCTTTAGCAAGCCAAGTATCTCTATATCTAGGGTTAGACAAAAGTTTATCTACAAGTTGTTCTTTTGAAGACTTATTTGTAGTTTTATCTCATTGTAAAGTAGGAGGCTGTGATGATCTTATGTAAAGAGTTTATGTGTATTTATATTGATATTGCCTTGGATTCGCATATGTTTATCTTGTACCACTATAATGTAATACTAGTGGAACGGTATTTTATTGGTGTTATGCTAACGACTTGTGTACTACAACATGCACTGGTATGCTAGGTCACCGCAAACGCCCTCATGGCACTATCGTTACCAAGGCAACCACATCTTTGCACCTATATCCAACAGCGCCACGACGCCCAATCAGAGCGACATGCGGATACTGATTGGGTCATCTAGAGCACGCTTTGGATGGTGGTGTTGAAGGGGGAGCGCGATGTCGAGATCTTAGCCTACCACGACGGCGGGCGCTTCAACCGTTGGGGGATCCAACGTCGGTGCCCGAAGAAGGAGAGTTCGTCGTCGCTAAAGGCGCACAAGCTTGAGCCGGACAACAACTATCGTCCGCACAACCAGATGCAGGCGACGAGGACGACCCTAAGGAGTACCCCAGCCTCAGCAAAGTCCCAACCTAGCCGGTGAGTGTCACCCTCGTGGCGGATAGCGAGTTCGGCAAGTGGTTGTCGGTATACAAATCTAGCAACATTGTCGACCTCGTCCACAACGAAGGCGCCAAGCCTACTCCAGCGGCAACTGAAGAATAGGGCAGCCAAGGTGGAGGTCAAGGCGCCTCCGCGAAAGCTTGCAGCGGCTTGTCCTACTATCGGGGGGGGGACCATGACGACGATTGTGCGGGCGACATCAACGATCTGAACATTGCTCTGGACTTCAACCTGTTCGACCGCCCCGCCGCCCCTAGATATGCTTTAGATTTAGGTTTTTAATTTTCATTCAAACTTTCTATCTCGTGCTCTCGAAGAGAGTGAGATAAGTTTTACAAGCACGTTGATTGGGTAGCCACATGTCCTTCGGAAATGCACTTTCGATCCGAGGTGCATATGCTCCTTTTACAAAAAAAAAACGAATTTCAAAGTACTTAAAAAATGGGAGAATTTTTTTAGCCCGTACACTCCACATTCTATGTCATCACTTAAGTTTCATAGTATTGTTTTTTGTCTTATTTGCACAAGCCACATAAACTCACTTTTTCATGAAACGACTTCATAAGCATGTGATGTACGCGCAGCATTTTGTTTTGAGTTTTTTTGATATTTTTTAAGAGCATTTCCAGTCGCGTCCCCCAAAGCGTTCCCCAAACCGCGCCGGATTGAGCGTTTGGGGGACGTGTTTCGTTCGTGCCGCGTTTGGGGGACGTCGCTCCCCGCGTCCCCAAATTTTTTTGGAAATTTTAAACTTAACGAGATTCGATTAAGATTCGTCCAAACTTACATAGATTCAAACGAAATTTGACTAAATTTAAACTAAACCTAATCTAGAACCACTTGCGGCGGCCGGAGGCGTCGTAGTACTGCTGGAAGTTGTACATCTCGTCGGCGACGACCTCCGCGACGCGCTCGTCGACGGGCTCGTCCACGGGCTCGTCCTTCACCTGCCGCTTGGTCCCGCCGCCGCCGTCGTGAGGTCCACGCGCTTGCCGGAGTCGCGGATGGACATGGCGATCGCCGCGTCCAGGTCGCCTAGGCGTCCTTGTCGTCCATGGACGCCAAGAACGCCGCCGCGCCCGGGCAGTCCTCGGGGTCGTCGCTGCGCGATAAGCCGCTGCCGTACTCCGCCACAGCGCCGCCGCGACGCTTCCTCCGGCTCCTCCCTTCACCTCCCTCGGATGGGAGAGGCGCCGCCGCGCTCCCTGCTGCCGTCGCCGCCGCTACCGCCGCCTCGTGTTGACGGGCGTCGCCGGCTCCTCCTTGACCTCCCATTTGGGGACGGTAGGGCGCCGATCGACGAGACGACGAGACGCGCGATCGGCCGTCCGAGGAAGAAGAGGAGGACGAGGACGCGTCCTCCCCTCGGCGCCATGAGGAGACGCGGCGGCGACGACGGCATCTCCGCCTTGGGCGCCGTTGCGGAGGCCGCGGATGACGTTCTCGAGGTGCGCCCCGAACGCCCGACCGGGCGCGCCTTCTGTTCCAGCGTTGGGGCCGCCGACGAGGTTGTCGGTGCCGTGCATCTCGACGTCGTACTTCGCGTGGAAATACGTCGTCCACCGGCGCGTTGTCGTTGACCGCCCACGTCGGATCCAACCGCTCCTCGGCGTCGGTGAGCCCGACGGGCCTTGATGGCGTCCCTCCATTGGTCCGTCTTCGGCCGCGGCGGCGGAACGCCTATGCCGTTCACGGCCATCTTCCGCCCGCGCGCACCGCATGTCCCGGGACCGGATACGGGCGTGGCACGCGCCACGCCCGCCACGGTGAGGCCGCCGCGTCGCTGGCCGCGCGCGATCTTGGAGGACGAGCTCGACATTTTTTGAGCGGCGGGAGAGGATCGGGAAGGAGGCGGCGGCGACGAGAAGGATTATGATGAGCGGCGATAACGGAGGGCGTCTTAAACGGCAATGGTGGTTGCACGCAACTCCGGCGCGACGACACGCCCATGCACGACGGAGCGTCGCCTGGGAAAACAGGACGCCATTAACGTCGCTTGACCAAAGGTAGGCGACGGGGTTTTAGCCTTCCGTGCCGCCGACGTGTCGGCCCGCGTCGGTTGGCTCTCACGTTGTGTCCGGCGTCCGGAGCGTCCCGGGACGGGACGGGCTCGGGGCGCCGGACATGTCGGATCGCCGGACAAAAATGCTTGGGGACGTGGTAACGGTTGTCCGAATCCCTTTGACGCTGTGACGCGACTGATCTTCTAATATGTATTAAATAAAGCAAGCATATGCACTCAGGAAGTCACTATGTCCCATGTCCTTCACTTTCACAGACTTTTCAGATTGCAGATACGTACCGCGGGGAGGGAAGCTAGCCGGGTAGTGAGGGGACAGGGGTCCATGGCTCGGAGCAGCGCACAGAGCCAGCCCATGTTGACCAAGCACGGCCCCATAGCCACTCCCATGCGTCTCACGGACGTAGATCTGGGCATCTGGGGGGCTTGCTTCCCGTAATCTCGTGACACAATCTGGAGAGGTCGTGTACGGTCTGTGCGCACCATCCGGCATGCGCGGCTGGACCCTTTGTACGGCCAGAGCTTGCCCGGCTGCCCGCGCGGCGCGTCACATGTTTCCCAGCCGAGTGAAACCGGTAGAAGAGTCATGGCCGCATGCTGAAACCGTTTTTACTCGCAAACCAAGCTGAACAATGTTTACTTACGCCCGACACCTCCAAACCTCAGCGTCGGTCCGGCCTTGAGTTCAGTTTGACAGTTTCAGTTATTGCAGCTTGATATAGTTTCAGTCAAGCTTGTCAGCGGTGGAGTGTCCCCGTAGATGTATCCAGTGCCCAGTCCATACTGACGCCGACAGCCGACGGCACACGGCAGCGCACCGTCCCTTCAGTTCCCTCTACTACTCGAAAAGAAACCTGCACGCGCTACACCACTCTGCCTGCCTCTATAGCGAGAACGCCAGCAAGTGAGCAGCTACGGACAAGCCACGCACTCCGCACCTACACGAACACCGGGAGGAGGAGCGAGACTCCAATGTCCAATCCACGGATGACAGATCGAAGGCAGTCCGACTCGCCGCCGTCCAAGCTCCCCCGCCTCTCCGGCGCCGACGCCTATGACGGTAGGGGGTGTCTTGCTTCGTTTTTCTTCACTGTGTCTCGGGCCGAGGATTAGTTACTGATGATCCGTGTTGTTCTTGTGTATGCGTATGTAGGGGCGGTGACCGTGGCGGCGCCCGCGACGGCGCCGCTGGTTCTTGGGCTGGGTCTCGGCGTGGGCGGCAGCCGCAGCGACAGCAGCGGGAGCGACGGGGAGGCGACGCCGCCGGCGGTGAGGCGGCCGGCGGCGGCGGCGCTGACGTTCATGCAGCGGCAGGAGCTGGAGCACCAGGTGCTCATCTACCGCTACTTCGTGGCCAGCGCCCCCGTGCCCGTCAACCTCGTGCTCCCCATCTGGAAGAGCGTCGCCGCCTCCTCCTCCGCCCCGCAGAGGTTCCCGTCACGTACGTGCCGCCCGCGCATTCGTTCTTCTCGTGTTGTTCATATCGATTAATCTGTTCTCCGGTCGGAGTTCCAGGCGTGCGAGTTTGATTCTTTTTCACGTCTTTTATGGCTGCCGACGTTGATCCTCTGATTTGTTCGTGCAGTGGCGGGTCTGGGGAGGCTGTGCTTCGACCACAGGAGCAGCATGGAGCCGGAGCCGGACCGCTGCCGGCGCACGGACGGGAAGAAGTGGCGGTGCTCGCACGGCGTGGTGCCGGGGAGCAAGTACTGCGAGCGGCACGTCCACCGGGGCCGCGGCCGTTCAAGAAAGCTTGTGGAAGCAGCAGCGGCCACCTCAGCCGTCCCCATCCGCGCGATGCACGCCGCCGACGCGCAGGCCGGCAGCACCAACGCGCACGCGCCGCCACAGCCGCAGCAGCGCCTCGGCTTCGCTTCCCCCGCCGGCGTCTTCCTCGCCCACGGCACCGCCCGTGCCACCTGATGTCCACCATTTCTTGGAATAGTTCGCTAGGGATCATTTGCTTGCTCGTCAGTAGTAGTAGGATTTAGGAGTAGTACCCGGAGGAACTGGAACTGAAAATCTCCGAGGATTATGGTGTCTGTAATCTTTTACTGTATTTGCGCCTTGACCACGCCTCGGTGTTCGCGGTTCGTCAAAGCTCGACGGCATGCGTAGGCTCTCTGCCTTGTTTACTGCCACTCCTGCAACTCTGTTTGTGCTTGCGCGCAGCAGCGACACAGACACACTGACATGGCTGAATTGTTTTTGTGTTTGTGGTGGGAGGCGCGCTTCGGTGAGGGGCGGTGGTATGGGCGGGAGGGGGGCCTGGCCTGGGTACTGGTTTCTAGGGTGGAGGGACTGCTGCACGACCGGTCAGATGCTTGCTGGGCACAGAGACAGAGGGCGGCTGGACGCTGGACCCGTCCGTGCTGCAGAGTGGCCCGGTCGACGACCAGCGCCGCAGCGCAGCGGCAAACACAATGACTTTTACAAAAATTAAGAGCAAATCTATGCCCCCTAGGAGGTCTTACAACGATTCTCACATGTGGACCGTTTGATCTTTCCACCCATGCATCTCATCCATCAATTCTGAGTCCTTTTCACTGGCTAGATCAAGCCAAGCAATAGCGCCATTCTACCCGCATGGGGCTGCGCGTGGGGCCTACGGTTGGCTGGCCCACTTGTCGGTTACCTGGGGTGGCCTTTGGACGAGTTACATGTGCCTGCATGTGCGTCTATGCAGCTCAGCTGAGGCAAAGAGAAACAAAACTAGCACCCCGTGAAACCCTAGGCCAATCAAGCACATCCTCTCTCACCTGCAGCCGCCACCCACGTTCCCTCTCCATCCCAGCAATCCCCCACCGATCTCCCCCTGACCATGGCTGCCGCCGCGCCTCTCTCCACCTCTGCCCCAACCCTTCTGCTCCACCACATCATGGTCGACCCGCCGCCTCCTCATCCTCCAAACGAGCTCGTCGCGTCGCCGTCGTCAGGATGCATGAGGCGCAGACCGCCGCTCGCTCCACCACCAATCTCGCCGCTTGGAGCGCCGCCACGTCATGCCGTCGCATGGAGAAGCGCGGCTGGTGGCCGGCAGATGCAGAGTAGCCTGCTGCTCACACTGCCACCACGCGCCATGCTTCACTGAGGGAACAACTTTTGGAGCTCCGTGGCCGGCAGATGCAGAGCAGCCCGGTGCTCGCACCACCGCCACGCGCCACGCTTTGTCGGGGGAGAAGCTGATGGAGCTCTGTCCGTCATGCATGTTTCTGTATCCGCGAGCTGCTCATCGTGACCTCGATGCCTCTGCGAATTTCTCCATCCCATCTGTCGAGGCGGTTCCTCGGCAATGCCCACCATGAGGGGCTTGGGTTTTAGAGAAAGGCGACGACGGAAGTTCCGGGAGCGAGGCGGTACACGACGTACCCAGGTTCACGCCCGCGGTGGAGGGTCGCTACGTCCCTTAGCAATCCACTATATGAATATATGTATAGGGGGCCGCCATAGGCGAGTTGTTGGATCTAGTTTAGTTCTAATCCGGGTTGCGGTGTCTAGGCGTGTTGCCTCTAAAATTATGTTTCGATTGTGTGTCCCTAAGGGTGCCCCTGCCTGGCTTTATATATCAGCCAATCTAGGGTTTACAAGAGTCCTAGTAGGATTCATATTGGAGTCTTCTTTCCTTGTAGTCCAAGTTGAGGCGCGTGCAGGTCCTGCTTGTTGAGTCCTTGTGCTGGTCCACCTTCATAGTTTGCACCGGGATGGCAATGTTGAGTACCCGAAGGGTTATGCCCACGTCGTAGCCCCCGAGTGCTTGGTCGAAGTGAAGCTTCAAGGACAGTTGTCTTTGCTGAATGTCTTGATCACCTGTTGAATCTTGTACTTGATGTAGAGTCAAGTTGCTTTGTCGGGTGCGCGAAGCGCTCCCGATGGGAGTAGCCCCCGAGTCTATGGGCGGGTGCTTGCAACCTCGGATAGACTCAAGTTGTACTACTCGAAGATCTTGATTGTTGATGCCGATGTCTTCAACTTTATTCTTCTTTGTTGACGAGGTTGCCATATTTTTTTATCGGGTGCGCGGCAGCGCTCCCGATGGGAGTAGCCCGAGCCTGTAGATAAATATGAAATAGTTATGTACAGGGTGTAAAAAATGCTAAGTCAAACACCGTAAACTTTTTCAAGTTCCGAGAACTTGATGCCGATGACTATGATGCCATAGATAGAGGAGTTGATGATTGAGATGATGGCCCGAGAGGAGCCGATGATTGAGACGATGGCCCTGAGGGGAGCCGATGATTCGGATGATGGCCCTGAAGGGAGCCGATGATTGAGATGATGGCCCTGAGGGAGCCGATGATTGAGACGATGGCCCGGGGAGCCGATGATTCGGATGATGGCCCTGAGGGAGCCGATGATTGAGATGATGGCCCTGAGGGGAGCCGATGATTTTATCGGGTGCGCGTCCAGCGCTCCCGATGGAAGTAGCCCCCGAGTCTGGGCACTGATGCTTGCAACCGTGAATAGACTCAAGTCGAGCAACCCGATGTTTACGGTTTTCTTCAGGTGTCGTTGACACATTGTTGTATATTTCAAGGGGCAATCGTCAATGCACCTTGAGCATCGTTGATGCCATTGTTTGTAAGTTTTTCGGTAGATACATATATATGCACTTTTACCGTGTCAATGCCGTTGGCAAATTTTGAAGGAGCAAATCTTAATTGCCCGTTTAAGCGTATGTGTATTCGTTGGTCAGCAAATTGTTTGAGTGATCAGCTCGTGTTGCGGGTCTTGCTAAACCCGTTGTATGTGCAACTTTGCTTTCAACCGATGTATGTTCTGTCGATGAGCCCGTTGTTCTTTGATATTTCCATAAGTAAAATATCGAACGTGGGTTGCTTTATGTATATTTCATGATCCTTGCTATCTGCGGCACTCTTTGAGGCATCTATAGCAAAGGAAAAGAGCAAGGTCCCCGTTGCTTCATGATCCTTGCTATTTGCGGCACTCTTTGAGGCATCTATAGCAAAGGAAAAGAGCAAGGTCCCCCTTCGGGGACCGTGAACACAAATCTTCAAAGGACGTGAGCCGGCCGAATCTTCAAGGGACCGTGAGCCCGCCGAATCTTCAGGGTGAGCACAATCGATCTTGAGGGACTGTGAGCAATCTTCAAGGGAGGCACTCTTCTGATGAGCACGGTCGAATCTTCAAGGGACCGTGAGTCCATCGAATCTTCAAGGGACCGTGAGTCCATCGAATCTTGCGACCGTGAGTCCGTCGATCTTCAGCGATGTGAGCACGATCGATCTTCAAGCGATCGTGAGCACTCGAATCTTCAAGGGATTGTGAGCACGAATCTTCAAGGACTGTGAGCACATCTTCAAGGGATGTGAGTGGTCTTCAAGGAAGCACGAATCTTCAAGCGATCGTGAGCACAAAAATCTTCAAGGGACTGTGAGCATCGAATCTTCAGCGACTGTGAGCACGCAATCTTCAAGCGACTGTGAGCACGCGAATCTTCAAGCGATGAGCACATCGAATCTTCAAGGGTGAGCACACGAATCTTCAAGCGACTATGAGCACAATCTTCAAAGGACCTGAGCACGCGATCTTCAGCGATCGTGAGCACAAATCTTCAGCGACTATGAGCACAATCGAATCTTCAAGTGAGCACGAATCTTCAAGGGCCGTGAGCAAGTATAATCTTCAAGGACCGTGAGCAGTCTAATCTTCAAGGGACCGTGAGCACAAATCTTCAAGGACCGTGAGCACATCGAATCTTCAAGCGAGCACAGTCAAATCTTCAAGGAACCGTGAGCCCCGAGGTTGTAATATATGAACAAGGTTCCGACGATGCAGGGTGTCTCGAATCAATTCTTCAAAACTTGAGTCTTCATATATTCTCGGGTTCCGAAGCGCTCCCGATGGGAGTAATAGTCTTCATATCTTCTGAACGCGCTCCCGATGGGAGTAATAGTCTTCATATCTTCTTGAATTCCGGCATGCATTCCAGCGAACCATAACCGGCGCTCCCGATGGGAGTAATAGTCTTCAAGTCTTCTTGAATTCCG
Organism: Lolium multiflorum; assembly: GCA_030979885.1. NCBI lineage: Eukaryota > Viridiplantae > Streptophyta > Magnoliopsida > Poales > Poaceae > Lolium > Lolium multiflorum. The sequence goes on along the minus strand of CM061748.1, from coordinate 269,648,105 downwards.
GCATGGATTCCAGCGAACCAGCGCCCAGCGAACCGGCGCTCCCGATGGGAGTAATAGTCTTCAAGGGACCGTGAGCACAGTCGAATCTTCAAGGGACCGTGAGGACAGTCGAATCTTCAAGGGACCGTGAGCACAGTCGAATCTTCAAAGAGTCTCCAAGTAATTCCAGCACCGCGCTCCCGATGGGAGTAATAATTCCAGACACTCCCGGTGGGAGTAATAGTGTATGGAGTCTTCATATTTCCAGCGCTCAACGAACCGGCGCTCCCGATGGGAATAAACATAATAGTTGAAAATCTTCCAGGAGCTCCCGAGTAATTCCAGCACCGGCGCCCCGATGGGAGTAATAATTCCAGCACACCGGTGAATCCACCGACCCGAGAGTGCATCGGGAGAAGATATATTCGAGCCAAAGAAGATAAATCCAGCGCGAGGCCAATATGGAAGGGTCGCTGCGGCGCATCGAAGTAATCATCCGTCCAGAAATAGTTGATGTGACGGGCGTAGTTGAAACGCCACCAAAGATACTCCATGTGGCGGCGCAGCTGACATAGTTGATGTAGCCACGCGGCGCCTAGACGTGGCCGATGAAGAGGACGGTTGACATGGCCGATCCGCGCGGGTGAGCATCCGAATATATCGGGTCCGTAATGTCGGGTCCGTGGCAAGCGATCCCCGAGTAAGAAGAGTGCGCGACGGTGGCGCGACGTGGGCGAGCTCCCGAATATATCAAGTCTGTGATGCAACGAGCGAGTCCCGAGCGTGGCGACTATGCGCGGTGAAGCAGTCGAATCTTGTTCCGATGTGACGGCCGAGTATGGCGCTAGCGAGCCCCCGAGCCGCAGTGTGACGAGACGTTTTCCACCATAGCCGCCGTCTTCGTGTGATGGATTATGTTGCATAAAATCTTCACGTGAAGTAGTAGCAGTAATTTTTAGATTTTGCTTGCTCGTGTGATTCCGATCTCCTCGTTCACGTGTTGGCTGCTAGTTGTTTTTTTTTTGGCTTTGAAGTGTCCCACCTTGAACTGCCAATTCACGTATCCATCGTTGAATTAGCTTGGCTGATGTGCAACTTCCAGAAGACCTGTCTGATTGCTGTTTTCTTTTAAGACGTGATGGAGCGCGCCTCCACTCTGCCAGGTGCCGATTAATACTGCATGATGTAAAGGCGTGGGCAAGACAAACTCGCTCATGCCCAGCAGCCGTGCTGAGAAGCGATGTTGCCAGCGCGTTGAGTTGAATCCAATGCTTTTGCCGCGATCTGCAGCTGTACGTACGGACGTTGTTGCGCTGATTGAAGTGCTTGAGGTTCATACGAAGAATCCGATGAATCTGTTAGATCTGATCTGGCTGTTGTTGATGATGAACTTGATTGATCCCGCCCGGATGACAAAATCCAGTCATCGCGTTTCCCACAGACGGCGCCAATTGTCGAGGCGATTCCTCGGCAATGCCCACCATGAGGGGCTTGGGTTTTAGAGAAAGGCGACGACGGAAGTTCCGGGAGCGAGGGCGACGTTCAGCCCCCGCGGTGGAGGGTCGCTACGTCTGCTAGCAATCCACTATATGAATATATGTATACAGGGGGCCGCCATAGGCTGAGTTGTTGGATCTAGTTTAGTTCTAATCCGCGGTTGCGGTTCTAGGCGTGTTGCTCTAAAATTATGTTTCGATTGTGTGTCCTAAGGGGTGCCCCTGCTGGCTTTATATATCAGCCAATCTAGGGTTTACAAGAGTCCTAGTAGGATTCATATTGGAGTCTTCTTTCCTTGTAGTCCAAGTTGAGGCGCGTGCAGGTCCTGCTTGTTGAGTCCTTGTGTTGGTCCACCTTCATAGTTTGCACCGGGTATGGCAATGTTGAGTACCTGAAGGGTTATGCCCACGTCACCATCCCTTGCAGGTGCCCAATTCTCTCTTTTGTCCATCTCTTTCAATTTAATCTTCATATTTTTTTGCATCTTTGCTTCTCCAATTATTTCTTATGTATGCCTACAAGTTGTTGGATGAAAATCCAAGCATGATACAAGTGGAAATGAATTCCTTTGTGGGCTTTGTTGTCTACCTACTAATTTGTTAATTTCTGAAATTTTGCTTTGTTGCTACCCGTGCATGATATCATTGATGAAATATATGAGTAAACTCCAGGAAAAATGTTAAAGCGTTAGATTGTTCTGAGATGTGCATCCCATAATGTTTCTCAAATTTGGTGAAGGTTGTTCTGTAATTGGGTATGGAGAGGATGCAAGGGAAGGTGTAGATTTTGCATGAATTTTGCTCTACCACTGGGCAGTGATTGGTGGTGTCCACTTGGGCTGCACCATGCCAAGTGACGTGTGGAATTTATTCTACAATTTTTTCTCATTCTCTCTTCCACTAATAACTTTTTGTTTATTCCCCTAATATTGCATATATTGTACCGTACAAGAATTCTTTTGATGGATATGGTTTTCAGTTCAAAACACAGGAACAATCATTCATTCTTATTTGAACTTGTTTTCTATCATAGTTAAACAAATGGATGCTTATTTTATTTTGTTCAGAAAAAATGGTACACCCATGTGGCATAGAAATCTTGATTTGTTTCCTGGAGGAACGGCCGCGAGAAGAGTTTCTCTTCACCACCAGCAAGGAGAGTATATTTTCAGTGTTGTTTGGTTCTATGTTGGTTAGAAGTTTGATTTGGTGTGAGAAAGTTACCCCAGGGTACAGACTCCCTATTTGTAAATGATACTTGGAGAAGAGCAATAAGGAATTAACTTCATAGTTAATAGTTCATACTTTGCCTCGTTGCACTACTTCGATGGTCCAATAGATTAAATCACAATGCATTCCTTCATAGTTATAATTTTGGCTCTGTCCAACCTTGATTTTGGTTGATCCTATCATTCATCCGATTTGTAGGACATCTGGGCTATAGTAGTTACACTAGAGTCATTGTGTGCTCCATATTCACTAACTGAAGTTCTTGATGTGCAGGCAATCTTGAAGCCATTGAAGGAGATGCATAGTGGATTCGATATGCTTTCTAGAGGTCTCACAATGTTCCATCATACATAAACTTTGAACTGGACATCAGAGGTTGCAGTGATGATTTGGCTGGAGTCTATGGAGCCAACTTTACTCCTATGTACAAAATACAAGGAGGAAAGGTGGCCCAAGTTAAATCAAGTCAAAAGCTTTAGTACCTCGATTTTTTCCCAACTACATGATAATGATTCATATGATTTAAGATATTTTAATATTCACAAAATACATTTAGTAGTTGTGTTTTTCTGATAATCCTAAACCCAAATGATACCATTTCTCTTGCTCTTATAATGCGACAATAGGTTGTTTCAGTTTCCAAGATTATTTCTTACGGTCCGGTTTCCTTGCTACTATAAGTACTTGCTTTGCCTAATCTCAACTCTTTATTTTTTATTTTTTATTTCCACTATGTGCTAAGCTTTCTATCGGCAGGCTTCTCAATAGTTTGGGATGCATCACGGCTTTCTCTCCACTGGCGGAATACCTTTAATACATCTGCTTCTTCCTCCACATCACTCTAGGAAGTGGCTACAGGTACCATATTTTATCTTTGTAGTATTGGGCCCGCCATGAAAATGGGCAAAAGATAGATTAGATCTCATGCTCCAATAGGCATGGAAAATATTATTCTGTTACATTAGTGCAACTGACAAATTTCCATTGATACGATTAATTCGATGGTCAAGCTTGCAAGGAAAAAATATTAGTATGAGCAGAGTTTGAAACGATGCTGGTAAACAAGTAGTAAAACGCTATTTTCGATAAATAGAACCTTTCAGCTCATATGTGTATTTCTGGGATCGTAGAGGTCATCCTGTTCTCATTGATGAAATTGTGAACTGTTTTTCCTTTGTTTGTAGGCCACCATCATGTGACTGAAAGATGATTGGTTAGGAACGAGGAGTGCGGCCGTGCCTGGTGATTAAAGGCTGGAGCGAATATGTGGCTGGCTGGCTGGCTGTTGACTACTTCCTGGTGCAGAAGATTTTGATGGTGGCATTAGGCCATGGATGTGTCCTTCAGGATGTCCATCTTTCTTGTGCTCTGCTCCATTCATTTTCTGGCGACACTAAGCTACAGCAGGAGGCTAACTTTGGTGGGATATGAGATGTTTGATAAGAAATTCATAAGGTACATATTATTTAAGGCGGTGTTCACTACAGTCTTCTATATATGATCTATCACAGCTGCTTGACTCGAATTTTCACTATTAGGGGCACGTCATATTGTTTTCAATATTAAATCTTGCCCGACTATTGTTCATGGATACGATGGAGCGATGTATGAGAATGCTTATTTTTTAACTGTTCCAGCATGTATTTTTCTACTTAGTGTCATTGGCTAACTAACTATGCATTTCTTTTCTGTCAGGCAATATATTCTATTTAGTGTGTGATTCAGTATTATCTATGTCATCTATTGAGCGGCATGGGCAGTTTAATTTGTGCTACTTATGATTAATTACTGATATAATCTTCTCAAGTTGTTTTTTGTTGCAACATTATTTTTTACATTATACACAAATTATTGAAATCTCTTCTGAAGTCTCGAATAAGAGTTACAGCTAAAATATGTCATTGTTTACTGACTTGTGTTGCATCTCTTCTGAAACTAAGTTTCAGCTAACAGTTTCATTTTGGTTAATGTCTGTCCAGGAAGAGATGCATGGGCTCCTGGAAATCTACAATAATTTGAACAACTATTCTATGGGTCTGTTGTAGCTCCATAGTCTGCTATGAATTTGTTATGTTGATCTTCAAGGAAAAGAAGGATGCCAACATAAACGATAGGAATATAAATAGAGTCCTTCACTTTCTTCTGTTATTGTTTATGTATCTGTAGGTTGTACCAAAGTTCACTTCTCTTTAAGGCACGGTTTATGGGCATCAATTTTTAGCTTCCGTAAAAGCACTAAAGGCTGACGCTTAGGCCTTGGTCACACCCTTCTGTCCTATTTTTCTGTAATAGTAGGACCACCTTTAAACAACTCTCAAAATAGAAAAGTTTATATGTTAGTAGGTATCAATAGACACATTCTGCGTCAATTCTTAGTCACTCTGTTAATTATTATCTTGCTACTGCATATTTCTACTGTAGATCTCTGTAGATCTTAGTCATGTTAAAAGAGCAGCCGTGTGTTAGTGCGCCCCCATTGGCTTCAATGGTTGCCCACTGATGTCCCGGTCCATTCCACTTTCCAGGTTGACTCTTAATTCTCTCACTTTTTAAACTGAATATGTCATAAAAATAGGATTGGAGAAATAATTTCCGTAGTGGCTTGTCATAGTTAATAAGTGACAGCCTAAAAGTTGTTGCTAACCACTACGTTCTTATTTGTGTGTGCAGCTCACCGCTTGATTCAGAGGTAGATAGATCCATGCCCTTGAAATGCCTCTCCTATATTGTGTGGCCAGTTCTCAAGTTTATTTGAATTGCCACAGTGAACCTTCAAGTTTAAACCTTTCACCCACCTGTAATTGATATGATGCTAAATTACTACTCTCCTGTAGGCTGTTTGTACATGCTGAACAACTCAAGGTCAGTATGGATTGTGGTGTTGGGACTATGCCACACATAAACGAAACACTTGCTAGCACTGCGATGCAATTTCTACTTCTGAATAATTTTGTCTGGTCGATTAGCCTTCAGGTTATCTCTTTGATGAAATTCATGGCTATGATTTCCCCAGCTAATACTACCATATAATTGGATGCTACAGTGATGATTCGACTTCATTTTCCATGGATTTCATGAAGCAGCATTCTTTAGCTGCATCGTCAAGGAAAACTTCTGAGATATAGTTGTGTAATATATTGTTGATCCAACCTATTGAATAGAGAATCTACAATTCTAAGATGGGTTTGTAATATATTTGCTGAGCCAACCTATATATTGTGTGTTCTTCTCAGCTTATTATCATTTGTATTACAAAACAATCGTCAGAGCGAAATACCGGGGCCACGCGCCAAGGCGCGTAGTGTTTTGGTCTGCGCTACTGCCTACTTATTAAAAATGATCTCGCTATTGCACATTTACATGTTCTTATTTGTATTGCATTCCTAATAACTGAACTGTATAGTCCTATTAATAATTTTATTCTTCATGTCAACTTGTCCGTACCTCAAGGTGACTTTGTGTGTGGGTGGCTGAAACAAGATGTTGCTAATTTCGCGCGCTATTATTTATTTGCATCAGATTCTAATCTTTATATCTCTAAAGAGAATTTCATCTTGTTTCTTGTATATGCAGGTTGATTTAAACAAGGTATAATGGTTGGTCAAGTATGTAGATGTATTCTTCTTGCTCAAAGAATTCCATTTGTGTCATCTGTAATGTGTGCCAAAAGAATTAAAGGTGAGTTCTTACTGGATGATGAACCTTTCCATTTTAACCTTATCATTCGCTGTCTCATTAGATGCCGCGTTTTAGCCTGAAGTAAAAAAAATTTTGTGGATTCCTTTTTTGTTGTTGTTGATACTACTGCTACTTCTACTGCTACAAATGCTTAGTTATCCACCCAAGAAAGACGATTAATCAAAACCAGTCGGTGATTCACAATGAAGTTACCATAAAACTAATCGACATATCTTTATAATGTATTGGTTTCACTAGATGTGCTTGGGATACTATATGTGTTGGTGCTTTTCTGGATGTTATGATACTCTGTGGGATGTCGTCGAACAGTTATGATCATGTTTGAAGGACGAGGACAGCTGGAACATGTGTGGACAAGTTGTCTCCGAGTAACCAATTATATTGCTATTTTCATAATTTATTTAGCTTTCCCACAAGTTAAAACCAGTTTTCGGCATCAGAATGTAGTCATCAGTGCATAGAGGAACAATTTTTATGCTTTTTTACATGAATTTTGATTCCAAAATATAATTAGGAACTGAATGTGACTACTTTTCCTTTCAATAATATGCCGCTATATGTCAGTGTTGTACAGTTTGGGAATAAAGCTATCATCAGGGCGTAATTGACATGTTTTATGCTGTAAATATTTAAATATAATTAGAAACATAATTTGTACCACTTCTCACTTCAGTTTGGATGCACACCCATGTCTTTATTTGTGCCAGCATTGTACAATTAGCTAGAAAGCTTTATTGTTTCTTCCGATATGGTGTTAAATGATCGAGGAATTAAGACAGAAAAATAATATTGTGTATCGTATTTCTCTGTATTATACATGTTCTTAAATGGTGCTCTTTTACCATCTCCTTTTTTCTTAGACCAATAGTGCTATATTTGTACCTGTTAAACACTTCATTGATATCTTGCATGAAGGTGAAGCGTATGAGATTAGTGAATTCCTACTGGTGCTACCAAGGTCAATTCTTAGACCGGTTGCAGCAGGTTTTACTATAAGCATTGGTGCATCAATGGTAATTGAAAGTTAATATGGAAATCTCGATGATTTCCCTCTTTGGGTGATATATACTGTCTCAGTGTGCCAGCTGTGACTTCTTCTGTCATAAATTATCTGGTTATCTCTTGGGCAAAGACAAATAATTCTCTTTCTCTTATGTCCAGATGTGCTTGGCAATATTTCAGCAATCCTTGTTGTTGCTGTTTTCATAGTCCCATGAAAGTTGTTGTTTTCATAGTCCCATGAAAAGGATTCAGTGCTTAGCAAGGAGGTATGTATTCCTCTCTGACCCAAAGAAGGTCGCTGCTGTTTCTCGCGTGCTTCGTTTCTATGTCCATATGTTCATTCTTTTTATGGTCTAAATATTGCATTCACCACAACCAGCTGCTAAAATTTGATCTCTGAGGTGAAAGTTCTTTAATTGAAACACGTTGAGATTCTTTGGGAAAACCGAGTCAGCTGTAATTATCTTTGTTAGCTCCACTATCTGAGATTATTCTGCTAGCCGCTCTTTATTTCGTTAGACATGCCAGCCTGGTGTTATTTCTATGTTTCCTATTAACCTATATTTCCAGGGTAAATGGGTCTTTTATCTTATTTCAGTGTGGTCAACGAATCTGAACTCATCATTCATTGGTTATCAATATTGCGCTGCGTCACCTAGCAGGTGGCTATCCAAGGAATCTCTTGCTGAATTGATCAACTTTAATCTCTTGCATGTGAGTGTCTAGAAAAACGGCTAGAGAAAATGAGGATGAGATCCTATTACCAAGGTTGTATCTATAAAAATTGTTGTACGCTCATGTAATCTAAGGTTGTTAATAGCCTCTTTAGTGCAGCATTGTGTTGCTTTTAACATGCGATGTGTTAATATGTTTGTAATTTCGTCTGGTTCCAACAATTATGTTATGATCTTCTCTTTGTTTTCTCAGCTTATTATATATGTTATACAAAACTTTCATCAATGCGAAAAGACAAGCACCACTTCTTAGCATGTCTTTGATTTTCCTCACATTTAAATGGTGTTAATTCATCTTTTCATTTGGCATTGGGGCTAACTTTTGGTGCTGCAAGTACAAACGTTTCCTGTGTGCTAACCTCAAGAGACCATGCTGCGACAATGGCCATAGGCAGCTTACTATGTGGCTTTTGATTCCTTTCTTACGTGTGTTGCTCTTAATAGAACCATAGTGGTAGTTAATGTATTATATTCTTCTACTTCTGTGATGCATTTGCTACTCATGTGATGCATTTGCTACTCAGTTCATGATTTGTGTGTTATCCTAATTTCATCCTCACTTCTGCAAACCTTAAAAAGATAATTACCATTGAAACTAAAACCTAATTTCACCTTAATTTTTATTGTTGTTATACAAAACATAATTTGGCGTGCATTTTACGGGATCGTGCGCCAAGGCGCACATCTAAATCTAGTTATCATAAACCATGTCACGTACTCGGGGTATATGGCAATTACATTGGTCACTTGGCTTTGAAATCAAAACATATTCATATATAATACTGTATGTCATATATTGTAAATCAAAAAATATTTTTTAATAAAGAATGTTTTATTACTTAAAAAATTTAAGCATTATATCTAGTATTTACATAGCTAAGATGTGCGCATCCATCCAAGGTACCACAACAAGAAAATAGCAAAATGTCAATACGATTCGAAGGATAACAGCCAAGCTAGCAAAACAAGAAAATAGCTAAAAGTCAATACGATTCGAAGGATAACAGCCACGGGAGCCGCAATCCAACGACTATGTAGTGATACATGTTGGGTAATAAAAAAAATCGCCCTATCTTCAAACCGTGTAGATATCTTCGTAAAGAGGTTGCGATCCTTTGTGGGTTGAAGCGATGCTCATGAACGGAGCAAAGTCGTACATCGGTAGATGACCTAGATAAGAGAAGAATTTATATCATTAAAAACTTTGTCATTCCTACATAATCAAAGCGACTATAAGACGGTAATCGCTCACACCCTCATAAGTAACTTGAACCTAGAATCCACCCCATTTAGTCAATTGTTAAAATTATTCAATGCTTCGCAGTGGATCTAAGGTAGAAAAAATCTCAGTGATTGACCATATAGACCTAACGAAACTTACACTCGAAGAAAAGGTGTTTTATTATCTCTTCGTCCTGACAAAAAAACATTATGTACATCCATGTCAGTTGTGTTTTGTAAGGTTATCTTTAGTAAGAATAACAACACGACAAAGATACCATGAAAAATCTTTGTTTTCAATGGTATCTTCATCTTACAAATGGATTTATTATTAAGTACCGGTTGAATAAGTTCGATTAACGCTTTATACATAGACCCGTCCTAAAAAAACACCATTCTTGGTAAGTCCTCGTCGGGAATTCATCGGACACATGTATCAACTGGAGTGAAGTTAACCGTTGTAGAAATTCATTCCAAGATGCCAACCTGGCTTCAATAAGATCACGCCTAAACTTCATAGATGGTGGAGATGTTTCCATTCACATTTGCTAAGTTTTCACCTTTATGAGTTATACTATTGAACAAAGATGGATATTGTTCGCGAAGGGTGGTTGTTTCCAGCCATTTATCCTCCCAGAACCTTATCTCCGGCCCATCCTTGATGGAGAAAGAACCATATGGGACAAAATGATTCTTAGTCGTAATAATACCATCCAAAAAATGAGAACTCTAGGTTTCCATATAACGGAATTCGCTTTTGAGCCCATATACTTTCTCCGCAACAATTTTTGCCATACGCCGCCCTCGATTAACAACCTATCCAGCCATTTTCCAAGCAAGGCTCTGTATTAAACCTATAGATCATGGACACCAAGTTCCCCTTTAGGACCACAAATAACACTCCATTTAGTTAAGAGGTATTTTTTTCACTATCTTCTTGCCACAAGAATCTGGTTAGAAATGGTCCAATCTATGCAAAATAAAAGGCAACAGGAAGAAAGAAATCATATACGGTATCATATTTGTGAGTACTGAATTTATGAGGACTAATCTTACTGAAAGGACGAGATGTCGCCTAGAGAGGGGTGAATAGGCGTTTGAAAAAATCTTATGAATTTGGCTTGTAAGAATGCGGAATTAAACTAATGTTTATTTTGCGAGCACAAAACCTAAATATCTAGGCTCAACTAAGTGCAACAACAATAACTAGAGCTAAGCAAGATAAGCACAAGATATATAAGAACAACAAGTGATAGCATGATATATGAACTTCAAGCTTGATGGCTATCACAAAAGAAAGCGAACTCGGGTATAGAAGTAACCGAGGCACGCGGAGACGAAGATGTATTCTCGTGTTCCCTTCCTTGGGAGGAAGATACGTCACGTTTGGAGAGGTGTTGGATCCCACGAAGGATTTCACAAGCGCCACGAAGGCTCACCTTCTTCTCCGAGCCAATTCCACGAAGGATAATAGCCCTTTCCTTATGGCTAGCTTTTCCTCCACTCCGGAGATGGCAAGCTCCAAAACCACTTCACAAGCTCCACGAAGGAGAAGCCCGGGCCTCTTCACAATCTTCCACGAAGAGGTCACCGACACACCAACCGAGCCAACTAGGAGGTCACCCTCCAAGAGTAACAAGCTCACGGTCTCTCTCTCGAACAAATTGTGGTGGAGAGCTCAACACTATGAAATGATGCAAAGCAAGAACACCAAAAGTGTTCAAATCCTTCACACTCAAATCCCACCAAAGCAAAAAATGCTAGGATGGGGATTAGAGAGGAAGAACAATGGAGGAAATCAACAAATGACTCCAAGATCTAGATCCAAGAGTTTCCCTCACTTAGAGGAGGAATGGACTGGAGGAGGTTGTAGATCTAGACCTCCTCTTTCAAAACCCCCAAGAATATGCAAGAATCATAGGAGGGAAGGGAGAGGAATCAAACTCAAGAGGTTTAAGAATGGTGGTCAAACACGTGCTCAAGAACCCTAGAAAACTGTTGGGGAAGAAGCCCCTTTTATAACCAGAAGAAATATGACCGTTTGGGGCAAATCTAAGTGTTTTAGGGCATCCTAGCGGGAGGGCTGGCACGACGGCTGTGGCACCGGACAGCCTGGTGGGAGAGCCGGTCACGCCGGGCCAGCCCGGCAGAAACCGGGCGAGACACCAGGCGGGCACTGAGTGCCCCCCTGGATTGAGTCTGGTTGGCACCGGTGTTGGATCCGGCATGTGCCGGGCCAGCCGGCGAGCCATCCGGCGCCATGGGTGTGGTGCCAGGTGGGCCGGTGGGGCGGCCGGTCGACCAGGAGCCTCGCCAACATGAAAACATGTTTACAAAAACAATGATATCTTTTGCGTCCGGACTCCGATTTCGATGATCTTGGGCTTGTTGGAATCAGTACAACAATCCCTACAACTTTATGCGTAGAAACATCATTGTCCACCCAGGGAGTAAAAAACCACAAGATGAATGTTTTTGCCTATCTATAAAAGAGACACCGGTAAAACCTCCAAACTCGAAAACTCAATAGAAGATGCATATGGATTCCATTTTCGATGAACTTGGGCTTGTTGTAAAGCTAGCAACAAGCTCAAGAATCTCACACAAAGAAACACAAAGAAGCAACAAGAATAGGAATATGCAAAACATGTAAAGGATTGAGCTCCGTAAGACGATGTGATCAAGTTACCCAACCGAAAGCCCCTCTTGATAGTGCAGCTATCTATTCTATAACTCGGTCTCCCAACAACCACCTTGAGACCGGTAAAAGGAAAACCTAGCAATGCCATACATTTTCATTGCGCATCTCGCTTGATCTTGATGATGATGCTTCATGCTTCATTCAAGCCGGAAAACCTCACTAGATCATTATTGCTTCGTGAAGACACACATAATTTGCTCCCCCATACACCACTATGGGATAGCTTCATTAAGCACATCTTCACATGTCCATTATCACCAAATGGACGGCAAAGCTTCAAGCATATGATCCTTTTGAGATGATCATCTTGAACTTGGCCAACTCAACCTTGATGATGATCACCACTTGATCTCATTCTCTCATGGGCTATATTAAATCTCACTTTTGATGCACGCCCATGGAAAGATACCTAACCGACATATACAACACAAAGACACACATATGATGGGTTAGTTCATAAAGCATAATTCACAAAGCTTCATGTTTTGACCAAACTCGAATCTTTTCCTCACTCTTCGTATTGGTCAACCTTGTATCTTCTCATGCTCTATCATACTTTCTTGAGGTGTATAGAGAACTCTTTGATTACATGATTCTAAGTCTTAGTCAACCATAGCTCAATTCATGAGACTATCATGACACCGAATTAGAGCCATATGTTGCACTCAAGATCATAATCATTCATTGCTTAACACATAAGATATAGCATGGCTAATGTTGAGTTCCACATAAGAACTTCATCTTCATTTATTCTTCTTGATCATATCACATATATGTCTTTAAATCGATGATCTCGATGCCAATACTCAAGGTATATCTTTACCTTCATGGCATCCATACTTGAATCCAACACATGGACTACAAGTAGTACCTGTGAAATGTTCCTTCATATAAACTCAATGAAAACATTAGTCCATAGGGGTTGTAATTAATTACCAAACCCACACATAGAGGTAATGTACACTTACACTTACACTTAGAGAAAGTAATTTTACTTTCCAATTACTAAGGCGCTTCTGCGGTCTTTCCTTGACAATTTTCATAGCAACTAGTAAAAGTTACTAAAAGTTAAGATTATCATTTTCCAAATAGTGCACATAACGGTAGGTGATGCAAAAGAATGTCATATTTCAAAACTATTTATCACATTGTTTGATAAAAACAAATCCAGGTGGAAATCATCGACATAATTAGCATTGCTTACAAATGTATTGAATTATTCCACCTCTCGTAGGTACATTGCGTGTATACCTACTAGGTACGAGAAAATAATTTGTACCAAACTTTTTGAGTAGTTGATCGCACTTAGTTTTGGATTAATTTGGGCAAATGTCCAAAAACTCATTTACATGTTGGAACGCCTACTATAGCCGACGTGTGGGTTGTGTCTAACTGATGTGGGTAGAATATGGGCTCCTTTGATTTATAGGATTTGTAAAAGAATTTTGTAGGATTTAGATCCTCTAGGAAATTTCCTATACAAGATGTTTGATTCATAGGAACACATTCTATAGGAACTAATCCTATAGAAATATTATAGTGTAAAGTCCTATAGAAAAAAAATTAGGTCATACCTCATGGAAAAATTCCTTCACTACAATCAAACACACTCCATCTACCCATAGGATTCACATAGGCATGTCATCTCAATCCTATGATTTTCCTATTTATATGTTTTTCCTATCCTATGAATCAAAGGAGCCCTATGTCGCGGGATTTGAAAGCTTTCTTCATATCTCCTTCAATGACCTTTTTCCGTCATTCTTGCTTGTCCCTCCTGTTCTTCATGGATCCTAGTTGCAGTCAGAACCTTTAAGACGAAGGGATTGCTAGAGGATACGGAATAATTGGAAGGTAAGGTTATGTTGGAAATATGAGGTGGAAGAAAGGATAAAGGTTGAACATATAAAGGTTTGGGATGGTGGAGGGGAGTGTTTTTCGACATGTTTTCAATGACCGTGGGAGGTGGATTTTCCAACATGTTCTCGGATGCAAGTGTAGTACTAAGTGACTTAGGCAAAAAAGTAAACCCTAGAATCCTATCTTCTACATGTCCGGTGAAACTCACCAAGAATGGTGTGGTGATCTCCCGTCGTCGTCGGCGAGGAAGAACGACGAGGAATTGGAGGACTCGCACACTTGCTGATGCGGATCAAAAGCGGGAAGAATTTACCAGTCAACCACGTCGAGCTCGGGCGGAGATGAGCCTTGGAGGGGCGGCGCGGAGAGGCTAATTGAGAAGCTCGTCGATGATCTAGATCTAAGCAGCATCGCGGGCCCGAGGAAGAAGAAGAAGTGGAGGAGTGCGGTGAAAATGGGAAAATTGCCGCACTCCCTAGATTTTTATAACCCTAGCCTTGAGATACGTGCGTCGGATCCTACGGCGAGAACCCAACGGTCATGCCGTTAGATTTCCGTCAAGTGTCCTAGGTCCTAAGCGGTGAGAATGCTACACATGTTTTTTTACTCGAAGGTCCCTACTTTCCCGGAAACATTTACATGTCAGAAATTACACCAGGGAATCTAGGAGCATCTCGGTATGAGTCGTGCCATGTAAGGCGCATGCAATCCACAAAGTTACCGTTGGCATCAAGTGTGATAGTTGGGGTCAATTCTGTGAAGTTTCTGACCAATGCTTGGTCGAAGATATGAAGTTCGGGAGTCCTTGAAGATCCTCTCTTATATGTCCAGAGCAAGTCGAACATATTTGCACAAAGTTGACCTGGACGAAGGAATGGTGAATCTCGGAGAACTCCGGGGACTACTGTCTTGGATCTGATAACTGGATATACCATGACATACTCTCAATTCCGGTAAGCCTGGGTAGCCAACAGATGGTGGTTAGGCATATGGCCCAACCGGGCGGCCCAGTTACCGGAGGAATCGGGATGGAGGAGTCCAGCCCGGAATCGAAGTGGTCGGATCCGTACCAATATAGGAGAGGTCGGATCCTTGACGTGCAGGGCAGGATACCTTAACATACTTCATGCTAGCCATATCCTGTTGGATCTCTACCATGTAACCCTAGATTCGGAGCCTTTATAAGCCGGATTCTGGGGGCCATTGAGGCAGGACACAACTCATAGTAATCTCGCACTAGTTTCTCGATAATTCCAGACAAGCAATAGTAGGGCCTCGCCACTGTCATGAGGTTTCCGAAGCTGGGTAGCTCATGTGTCCCAGTCCAGTGACTCCTCTCTCGATGGTCCCCTCTTCCTCCCCCTCTGTAAGGATCCCCTTACATGGGTATCGTCGAATATGCAACAATAATTATGATATGTTTTTTTCCAAAATATCGAGGACAGAAGAAGTGGTTCTTTTCATATCATCAATATATTAACGTTATCCATAAGGATCACAAACTTCTTACATGGAGGTTCTATTTAGCACCTCCATAGTTTAGCATGCATTAGAAATGAAGCTACACTATTCTTTGTGTGTTCTTAGGTATAACATGCAATAAAATGCAAAAATGAAAGTAAAGTAAATAAAACAAAACAAGAAAAAAAGCTATTTTAAACCTGAAGGATAATGAAAAATATGATTAACACCTCTCCAAGCTTGTATGATTGCAAGGTGTTGGTTGTTTTCCCTGCAATGGCGCTAGAAAATATTTCTTGAAGGCAATACAAAATTCCGTCCTTGGGCTAGAAACAACCGATCCAACGACCATTGTAATAATAGAGGGTTGTTATGTTAACTTATATATGTTCTCCCGCGTATATCCCCCATTTACCGTTTTCGCCAGAAAATCTACCAACACACCAAAACCCTATCCCCTATGTCGTACTATATCAGCTTCACTATCGACCTCCGTTTCCACACCGTAGTTGCTTCACCGCCGGTCCTTTTCACGTAGCGGATCCACTCCACCTCCACTCTCCGTCGTGGAACCGGATCTACTTCACTGACGCCCACATACACAACACCTGATCTATTTCACCAACTACCTCGGTGCACTAGATTTTCTTCACCGATGTTCGTGTGCAATGCACCGGGTCTACTCCACCAGCGCCCACATCTACCGCACCGGGGTCACTTCATCGACTCCCTTGTTTGACACCCCTAAAATGCCTAGTTTCTGTCTCCACCACCCTTGCAACAACGTGGTAATTACTCATGCCCGAGTCCTAGGTGAAATGTCTTTGAGCATTGTAGTTTATTTTGTTTATGTATTGTATCTTCATGTTATTTATCTTAGCGAGTGAACTTTTTCAATCCATCATGTTGATCAACAAGGAGTTGATGGTAGCAGGAAAGATGCCTCTACGATGGTGGAGGTGCCTCCGGTTGCTATTCCACCTACAATCTCCTCTGTTGATAGTCTGGTTTGTCTTATATGTTTTGTTCTATCTTTGTAGCACATTGTGCGGGTCACCGAAAAATCCCGAAGGGATATATATCAATAGTTAGGGTAAGATCTTCCTCCATGGAAAAGGGCTACGAGGACGAACTTATGTGGGCCAACATGTCACTAGGTGCGGTTGGGTCAACGGATGTGCCCCATGTCGTGTGGGCTCCTGGTGGGCCCCTTCGAAGCTTCCTACAACAATAAACAAAAGAGTTTTCTATGTCCCGGAATTAAATTGCATTTTAATAGGAGGTTGGAGCAAATATTTAGTAAAAATAGTAAATAAAAATATAAACATTATATTTGTCATGTGTAGATCGTGAATTATAGATTTCCTATGGAGAAAATATACTGTATTAACCAAATTAATTATGTACTATGAAAAATCGAGAACCATCCATTGAGGTCGAAAACCGCCAAATGGTTGGTTGCACCTACCGCGGGCATTCATAAAATTACAAACAAATACGGGACCACCATTCTGGCGTGCATGTAATTTTTAGCCCCACAATTTCTACCTCAAACTGTGTGCGCCAGTGGTTTTAAAAAATAGAAATACCGCCTAGATCTCCCTATAAATGTGCCACAACCCTGCCTTACAAGGCACAATACATTGTAGTCGAACCACAAAGAATTATTTCTTATATGAGGAAAAGGGAATTGGTGCCTTCTTGGCTAGAGCTACTGCTCACAACACAATTCTTTACAATATGCATGAGCCACCTATCCTCTGCTCGCAATGAGTGTAACCTATTTTGCATAGATTGCGAGGCGCCACAAGTTGCCTTTTGCTACTATTGCCGTCAGCGTCATCATTCTACTCACCGTGTCATCCAGGTAAAATATATAACATTGTGATTTCGTAATAGGGAGGTACAGGAGAGTATTTGCAATAATTTTGTATTATATATACGAATTGATCCTTTTTGATATATAAATATGTTGTTTGTTAACTCTTCGCACCCCATATAAAAATATTGTCAAATTTCACTATTCACGATATTATCGCTCATTAGATGTGGAACTGATCCATATCTATGTAATTATCTCAACATGAATTGACTTAAGATTTTTGTTAGGTACGTCGATCATCGTACCATGATGTGGTCAGAGTTGCTGAGTTACATGACATCCTTGATATCAGTGATGTGCAAACCTATGTGATCAATAGTGCAACAGTTGTTTTTCTTAATGAGCGCCCACAACAACAACGTGTTTGTGGTGTTTCCATGGTCAAGGCGTCGTCTTCATCATATAGTTGTGAGAGTTGCAATCGTGCTCTTCTTGATGCATTCCGCTTCTGCTCTCTTGGTTGCAACGTAAGTTACTAAATTATTGACATATTGGTAATTCTTTATAACATTTTTCATGGGTTGAATTGTTATTTTTCTTGCAGCTAAAAGGAATTAAGGAGGATATGGAGACAACTGTTGTGATGAGAAACAAAACTGACTGTACCAGCAACGATGATGATATGGACTTAAGTACTGGATCAACTGCAAACACCGAAAACAACAGAGAGAGTTACAGTGATGCCGAATATTGTGAAAACCCACCACCAACAAAGACTACTCGTCATAGGCGAAAGGGGATTCCTCGGCGTGCACCATTTTTTTGAGAGAAAGCTTATGCGAAAAATTACCATGCACCAAAGCAAATTATGCGAGAATAATGACTTTCATTGTACATCCTATATATGGTGCCAATAAATTAATATATACACCCCACTATTTGCTGGGTATTTGTTTCCATGTGTCTTAATTAGTAGCATACAATAGCGTATAATTAGTAGCATACAATAGCGTATAATTGGTAGTAACGTAAAATATTGTATAATTAGTAGCATATATTTTTGCTGGGTGCTTGTTTCCATCCGTCTTAATTAGTACTAGCATATATTTTTGCTACTCCATGCATCTGAATTAGTAGTGTATATTATTGGCTGGGTAGTATTTGTTGTACTGAATTTAATGTGTGTATCCTTATACTCCTAGGAGTATTGAAAATCTTAGTACTACAATCCTAGCATTGTGTTAGTGTTGAAAAAACATCCATGTATGGCATGGTCGGTGAACATATTTCCGAAGTTATATTGTACAAAAAGATATAAGTGTTATGCCTCAGATGAGCGAGGGAAGCATGCGTGTTGTTGGATCAATGGAATGGGAACATACCATACAGAGCTTGACTTGCACTTCTCCTGACCACCGAAAAATACCCCCCATGTGTGATGGATCACGTACGGTCGCCCCTTCGTCGTGTTACTCAGAGCCTCGATGAGAGACCTTGTAGGCTTGCACCATCACCAAGCACAACTGGTAGCACTGCTGCCCACCGCATGCAACATTCCAACTCCAGATGGCAACACTGTTGTTGGCAACATCTCGACTCCGGCTGGCAACACCACCGCCCACAATGGGCAACAGCGTGTCCCTCCACTTGCAACATTGCCGACCACCACTAGCGGTAGCGCCGCCCATCGGTAGCAGCACCATGGCCCACCACTAGCAACATTGCAGCCCCACCTCTTGCATCAACTGACTTCACCTCATAACAATGATGTTGCTCCTCATAGTGCCGCTAGCAACCGCACACATCAACGTTGCATATCCTCACAACAACATGGGGTTGCCTTTTCCAGCGGCACCGACTGCCCTCTTCAACGTCATTATCGTCGCCTACTCGTTCCCAGGACTTCAACCATTATGGTTGCCCTCGCAACAGTGTTGTTGTCCTCATAATAGCGTGGACTACCGTCTGTAGAATCATCGTTGCCAGCACCAGGTCTCTCATGGGAGTTGATGAGGATGTGCCCTAGGGGGTCCAACACCTAGCTCATTAATGCATGTAAACTGCATACATGAACTTTGTCCTTTATTATATTGAATTCCCACATATTTGCAACAAATATGATGATAATACCATGTTTTACATTGATTTATGGAGATTTACCAATGATCCCTTTTATTTGTTTTATAACCCTGCAGAACACGAAAACCCTGTTTCGCGTATTTTCACTTTCAAAGACTTAAACGGAGTCAAATTGACCCGGGATTTTTGGAGCATCATTTTTCATCGGTAGAAACAACATGGACTCTGGAAGCATACCTGGAGAGGCCCGAGGGCCAAATTGGCATAGGTGGCGCGGCCCAGAATCCTGACCGTGCCACCCACCTTCGTTCAGTCATCGATCGAACGCTTGCCCTAATTCTTTTGAGAACAAGCGTATTTTGCCCTTAAAACTCCTATATATATATGGCCCCGAAGAGTTCTCAGGAGGAAAGCGCCGCAGAAAGACAGAAAAACCAAAACGGAGGCAGCTGCAAAGAATATTGGAGGGGAAACTCCGCCGGGATCACCACCGGAGGGATCTCCACCTTCTCCAACGTTTTCATCATCATCACCATGATCAAGAGGGTGTAGGGATTCGTAGCATAGAAGAAAAAAATCTACTGCAAGAACGAATAACAAGCCAAGATCTAATCTAGTAGATGGTAGCAACGCGATGAGATCAACATACCCTCAAAGATCGCTAAGAGATTATGATGACGCTCTATTTAGTGTAAAAGCGTTAGTCTCTAAAGCATAATCCACAAAAATATAATGGCATCATTTTATTTTATCTCACCATTAATCCAACAAGGTTTGGATACGTCTCTCGAATACTCCATCATAGGTATGGTGTTCCGAGAAACGTGAGTTGTGGAACAATTTCGCAACTCTCTTAGATGTTCGCTAAAACTCGTAATTCAAATATTTCCACCATGATCCAATCGTAGATATTTGACTTTTCCATTACGATGATTTCCACATCATGCTGAAATTTATTTGAATCTATTCAAATGTTTCAGACTTCTTCCTCATCGAATATATATATATATATATATATATATATATATATATATATATATATATATATATGATTTGCTACCATGGTGGCTAGCTATGCACCCCTCTATGACCATTGGATATAGTGTGAAAAAAATCAAGGGATCAAGATTCCTATGGCTAACAATAGAATCAACTAACGGATTGTGGTGGACGTTTCGAGCCGTTAGAATGCTGGCATGGTGGCTAGCTGTCTACTGAGCCAATGTTAATGCAACATGGGCGGTAATACACAAAAAACTACGCTTAAAAATACAGAGGAGACTTGCGTTGCTTTTTCAACTCTGAGTGTGGTACAGATGATTGTCTACCACCTAACCGGTTTAGCTAGTGTCACATAAAAGAGTATAGTTGGTTATAAAGGGTGGAAATAATCCGTTATTCAATGGACTGTGTTTATAAAAGAGTATATAACACTGCATGTAAAGCTGCAGTTCCATTTTTTGTCGTGTAGTTTTATGTGGATAAAATTATGTATGGAGAACTCTATACTCTGTATTTTCGTGTGGACATCAATTGGTGGTATGGTTATGTAAAATTGCCCTGTTAGGAATCTTTCTACGGTTGCTTTATCACCATTTTGAACCGTGAAGCATTTTGCTCACTCGCTGGTTCGACCAAAGGAATGGACATGATACCAACGAAAATGGCATATCAAGGAGCATGTGATTACCGTCAAAAGTGCATCTGAAACTACCGTTCTGATTGGTGTCCGTTTTGACATGTTGAACCTGCTTGCTCCCTTTTCTTGGATGACACAGCAAAAAAGCATGGTATTACAGTTGGAACTACGTTTCGAAAGAGATGTGCGTACTGGCTACCGAATGAGAACGGTGTTGTGGGTAGACATACAAGTCAATTTGTATTTCGAAGTGCTGTACAGTTAGTTTGGCACTATTTTTTACTTGATAACTGAGCGGTATATGTATTGGAAAGTGTATTACAAGCAATGGTGTGGATTCAAAAATTGAAAGTGTGCTCCTAGACAGCTGTGAGAGGGACGGCGTTACAGTGATCCGTTTACAAAATGTGCTCTCAAGTGTAAATCGGGTATCATATAGAGTATATCCGACGGCTGCTGGGGTGTGCACAGCTAGCCACCATGGTAGCCCACTATTTTGGATATATATATATATATATATATATATATATATATATATATATATATATATACTTAATTCATTGTTGGAAGTTTTTCATGAAGTAGAAGAATCTTCCGCACACAACTATGCTCAATGAACCATATACATCATCATGTATGTTTCCATTAAGCTAGTTGCCCGTTCAACTCTTGGCCTATGAATGGTATTTCAGTCATTTCTTTAAAAAGATTTGCAAGTGCCAAATGATTCAAAGTCGAATGACTCCAAAATCCATTTGCACGGAGTTTCTTCATGTGTTCCTTTATAACATGACCTAAATGGCGGTTCGACAAATAAGTGGAATTCTAATCATTTTCCTTATGATATTTTAGCGTCAGTGTTATGCATGTGTATTTCACCATTAAGATTTAGAGCTTTCTATTTTCGTGCCCTCAGGTCCTTAGTTGTACTCAGTATTCCCTAGCTCCTTAGTTTTTTCTTAGTTTTCCCCAAGCCCTTGTCTGAAACCCGCAGAAGGAGATCGGATGGGAGGATTCCCATTTAATTAACCGTTCTGTGCTGACGTGTGGGCCCGCGTCATGTGGGGCCGCGTCGCGTGAGGCTGGTAGAAAGGGACCTCGTGGGACAGGACGAGACTGCGTTTTGTTGTACGTGAGAGCTGGGTTTTGCCTCTCTCTCGGCCCAATGGCATTTTTAAGAGCGCATTTTCCCCCTCTTTCTTTCTCTGTCTTTTTTCACCAAATTAGTATCAAATCTAGAGAAGCTTCTATTTCTGTCTTTCTTCAATTATTTGTGCCTTTTGGTTTTTTGCCCAATATGGCAGCAAATATTGTAGCAAATCTAGAAGCTAGTATATGATAAATTCACAGCATAATAAATCCAGAAAACTAAGTATAATACATAAACTGCATACAGCAGCCAAAAGCAACCAATAACGATGTTAATGTTCACGACAAACTAAGCTGAAAATAATACAACACGCACGCAATGTATGGCCAACATGAAGATTAGAATACCCCATGATGAATGGATTTGTTCTTCATTCATCATATATTACTTCGTCACTATAATCTCTGATCTGAAAGAAATATTCATTGAACTCCTTTCGTATGCGGTGTGCAGCAAATACATCCTCTAAATGGTATGGCCTTTGTTCATTTCTCAGACCGTAGTTTCCTAATCTATCCAAACGTAGTAGTCACTCATCCCAGGCCTTTATATCATCAAAGTACTCTCTGATATAACCCAAATCCGCGTAGTAGATGCAGCCAGGTCGAAGTGTCGTGTGCACTCTGATGTCGACGGGACACCAGATATAATGGACGAAGAAGGCACGACTGCCAATGTTACTGACGGCATGGAGAGAGCGGCTCTTAGTGTCCACACGGTACACCAATGGTTGATCTTCCTCCAAATGCATGTTGTCCAACAACACAAGAAGCGGATCACCGACCGACTTCACAAGGTAGAACTTGTCATTTCCAAGTTCTGGAAATGAAATTAGTGTCTCCATGTTGACAGTGCTCGCGCGCTGCTCCAACTGGACATTGTTGGTGCACACTAATTTTCCGACCTCAAAATTGTCCATAGCTATTGCATACAATTCACCATTGAACGGGGTAATGCAACGCAGAGAATGGTGCTCGATCGAAAATCCTCCTTCTCCCCAATCTTCATCTATATCTTTAGTTGGAGTGCTCTCATCGACGGAAGCAATTTCCTCTGGGTAATGTGTGGAAACGAAGACCATAGTCAAGGACTTCATTACAGCGATTGACTCCAGAATAACAGATGGCATATGCGCCTCAAACATAGTGTTGAATGTCTTTGTGAGTGGGTTCAGAAGCCATATCTTGTGCGGCTGGTTCTTCTAGGCAAGCACGATGATGCCACGGCAAAAGTCGACGAAGTAGTATCTAAAATATATTGATGAAGATAACATTCAGCACTAAGATGTTTACGATTGAAAATAAAAATAAATTAACCCTATAGATATGGAGGAATTTGAACCTTGCATGAACTTCTGTTAGATCGATGGTGACGTAGCGGGATGTGCGGAGTTGGAGGAAGGTGAACTCAGCGGCGTGTGGAAGGGCGTGTTCTACCATGATCCATTCGTGCAGGTGCACGTCGGGCTCAGGTAAACCTGAGCGCCAATTTCTACAAACTTGCCTCAAAGCAGAGTAGTGTCCACGTACTCCTCGTTCGCCAGTAAGTATTCGCCGATCTTGTGAAGTGGTTCATCAGCCATGTGAGAGGCCCAGTTCACGGAGGCGCCGTGCTTGGATGCGCCGCCCTCGGAGGCTACGAACTCGGCGGTGACGGGCTCGGATTCGACGGGCCCGACGGCGACGGGCTCAGATGCGACGGGCTCGGAGGCGATGGGCTCGGAGGCGACGGGCTCGGGAGGCGCCGGCCGCCGGCACATTCTTCTTCTCCATCGCCGGGAGGGGAGCGCGCGTACGGCGGTTGTGGTTTTTTCCTTCGATTTGGAGAAGTTGATGGGACGTGAGAGGCGTGGTTGCGTGCATGAGTGAGAATAAGACGTACTATGTGCAGAGGGAGGGAGAGAGAGGCTTACGCGTCCTAAATGCGACCCGCGTCCTACGCGTCCACTATTGCATGTTTGCATGTCTTCGACTTTTGCACTGCGACACGCGTCAACAATTGCACGTCTTCCACTTCTGCACCGCAACACGTGTCCTCAAGTCTAACCCTGGAAATTTAGATATACTCAGGTATACCCTCGAGTCTTATACTAGCATTTTTTTGTGCTCAGTTTTCCCTTGAGTGCTAATACTGGCTAGTGCAATATACTCAGTTTTACCCTCAAGTGGCTGGTCAACAGAGAGTCAACAAATGGGATTAAGCTAGTTAAATGAGTCATTTAATGTGCAAAAAAATTCCAAAAAAGATAAAACCATAGTGGCACTTACTCATGGAGTCTTCTTACGCGACCTGCCATGTTGGGAACCATAACAATCATAGATAAATCAAGTTTTACCACAAATTGCCACTTCCCAAATCACCTAGTAGCTATGAAGGTGCATGGCTTTCCACAATAAGCCCTTCCCAAAACAGCTTTCCCCAAAACATACTTTGTCTGAATGAGGCCATAATTTTCACACTCATGTATATTTGCACTGCAAATAGTTTAAGGTAGGCCAAGATGGGTTTCATTGTACAAAACACGCATTTTCCATTTTTTAAATCTCATATTTGAATCCCTTAGTCTGTTTACTACCCACGTGCCCTTGGTTTCTTGATACTACTCAGTTTTGCACTCTCCCTTCACAAATTCTCACAGATGCCCAACATTGCCCTGATTGGTCTAGCCCATGTCACGCGGATCGTGCCCGCCGATCGTTGATCGTATGATCTAACGGGCAGGATAACCCCTCTCTCTCTCTCTGATCGGGGCCACCACCCTCTCTCTCTCTCTCTCTATTGGCGGCTAGCTTCCACCCTCTATGTATGCTAAAGGGAAATAAAAGTTCAAAAAAATGTAAAAACAAAACAATCTACCTATCTTTGTATAGAAGATCATCTGTATGATTTTTGAGGTCATTTAGAGAAGGTCGAAAAAACCTAACTTGTTACAAAAGATGGTTTCAGTGAGACCTAACAAAGTTTGGCACACATGATGCCATACCTGTAACAACAAGGAATATCTAAAAAGTTTCACAAAATTTAAAATTTAGGGTGAAAATGATGCCATACATGATGCTGTTTTTCGAGGTTTTGACCTGAAAATCAACTGGGTATTACAAAGGCAAATAAAAAGTTCGAAAAATGTAAAAACGAAACAATTTGTCTATCTCTGTATAGAAGATCATCTGTATGAAATTTGAGGTCATTTAGAGAAGGTAGAAAAAATCACCTTGTTACAAAAGTTGGTTTCAGCGAGACGAAACGGCATGCGCTTAAGCAAAATGATTTTTTCAAACATCTCCTAATGACCCAAAATTTACCATACATGATGTCATGCGTGTAACAACAAGGAATGTCTAAAAAGTGTCAAAAACTTTTGCCAAACCGTATAGCTCTATCAAAAAGAACCTCACCATGGTGCCAGTGAACTTTTTAGTTACAAACTTTCGTATTCTACCTAACCTTCAACAGGAAACTTGTTTCAAATTCATTTTGGCGTACAAGAAACAAATCCCACATTGATTCGAGCACCACAGCCTCCATGCCGATTGATGTCTACGGGTGCTTCTATTCTTGTAGACACTGTTGGGCCTCCAAGAGCAGAGGTTTGTAGAACAGCAGCAAGTTTCCCTTAAGTGAATCACCGAAGGTTTATCGAACTCAGGGAGGTAGAGGTCAAAGATAGTCCTCTCAAGCAACCCTGCAATTAAGATACAAGAAGTCTCTTGTGCCCCCAACACACCTAATACACTTGTCAGATGTATATGTGCACTAGTTCGGCGAAGAGATAGTAAAACACAGTGGTATAGATGGTGGTAATATTGCAGGAAGTAAAGATGCAGTAAAACAGTAAACAAGCGATGTTTGCAGTATTTGGAAACAAGGCCTAGGGATCATACTTTCACTAGTGGCCACTCTCAACATTGGTCACATAATAAATAAATAACTTCTCCTCACTTGTGCTACTTCCACACCCTCTTGTTGGATAACAAACACCATTCATTGTGTAGGGCTACAAGAGCTCCCTCAAGCCGGAGTTAACAAGCTCCACAACATACGGAATTCATATTTAAGTAACCTCTAGAGTGCATAATAGACCGTTTCAATTTAGACCGAGTACTAACATAGCATACACACTGTCACCTTTAAGCTATGAAAGGAGGAATAGATCACATCAATACTATCACAGTAATAATTAACTCCATAATCTACAAGAGATTACAATCATAACCTACGCCAAGTACTACATGATGCACACACTGTCACCATTACATCATGAAGGAGGAATAGACCACTTTAATAACATCACTAGAGTAACACATAGATTAATAGTGATACAAAGCTCATCATATGGATCTCAATCATGCAAGGCAATTCATGAGATCATTGTATTGAGGTATATGAGAGAGAGAGATTAACCACATAGCTACCGGTAGAGCCCTTAGCCTCGAGGGAGAACTACTCCCTCCTCATCATGGGAGACAGCAACGACGATGAAGATGGCGGTGGTGTCGATGGAGATGGATTCCAGGGGGCAATTCCCGTCCCGGCGGCGTGCCGGAACAGAGACTTCTGTCCCCCGAACTTGACTTCGCGATGGCGGTGGCTGCGTAACTTTTCTCGTCCCGTGGCTTATGTTTTTAGGGTTTTCACATCTGGGAGACTTTATAGGCGAAAGGGCAGCCTCGGAGGGGACCTGGTGGTCCCACACCATAGGGGGGCGCCCCCCCCTTGGCCGCGCCGCCTTGTGGGGTGGGGCCCCCAGGGCTCCTCCGTGCCTCTCGGCTCTCTGGAATCTTCCGAGGAAAATAAGGTCTGGCGTTGATTTCGTCCAATTCCGAGAATATTTCCTTTGTAGGATTTCTGAAACCAAAAACAGCAAAATGCAGGAACTGGCGCTTCGACATCTTGTTAATAGGTTAGTTCCGGAAAATGCATGAAAACGATATAAAGTGTGAACAAAACATGTAGGTATTGTCATAAAACTAGCATGGAACATAAGAAATTATAGATACGTTGGAGACGTATCAAGCATCCCAAGCTTAGTTCCTACTCGCCCTCGAGTAGGTAAACGATAACAACAATAATTTCTGAAGTGACATGCTACCAACATAACCTTGATCAACATTATTGTAAAGCATATGAGATGGTTGGAGTGATTCAAAGCAATAGATTGCTAACAAAAAGATAATGACTAAACAATGAATCATATAGCAAAACTTTTCATGAATAGTACTTTCAAGACAAGTATCAAAAAGACTTGCATAAGAGCTAACTCATAAAGCAATAGATTCAAAGTAGAAGGCATTGAAGCAACACAAAGGATGATTAAGTTTCAACAATTGCTTTCAACTTGTAACATGTATATCTCATGGATAATTGTCAACATAGAGTAATATAACAAGTGCAATAAGTAAACATGTAAGAATCAATGCACACAGTTGACACAAGTGTTTGCTTCTAAGATAGAAAGAAGTAGGTAAACCGACTCAACATAAAGTAAAAGAAAGGCCCTTCGCAGAGGGAAGCATGGATTACTATTTTTGTGCTAGAGCTTTTGTTTTAAAAACATAGAAACAATTTTGTCAATGGTAGTAATAATTCATATGTGTTATGCATAAAACTTCCTACAAGTTGCAAGCCTCGTGCATAGAATACCAATAGTGCCCGCACTTTGTCCTAATTAGCTTGGATTTACATGGATTATCATTGCATAACATATGTTTCAACCAAGTGTCACAAAGGGGTACCTCTATGCCGCCTGTACAAAGGTCCAAGGAGATAAATCGCATTTGATTTCTCGTTTTTAATAGATCTCAACTTAGGACATCCATACCGGGACAACATAGAAAACAGATAACGGACTCCTCTTTAATGCATAAACATTTGACAACAGATAATATTCTCATAAGAGATTGAGGATGAATGTCCAAACTGAAAACTTCCACCATGATACATGGCTTTGGTTAGCGGCCCAATGCTCTTCTCTAACATATGCATACTCAAAACATTTGATCATGATAAATCACCCTTACTTCAGACAAGATGAACATGCATAGCAACTCACATGATATCCAACAAAGGTGTAAAAAGTTGATGGCGTCCCCAGAAACATGGTTACCGCTCAACAAGCAACTTATAAGAACTAAGACACATAGCTACATATTCATCACCACAATAGTTTTTAAGCTATTTTCCCATGAGCTATATATTGCAAAGACAAAGGAATGAAATTTTAAAGGTAGCACTCAAGTAATTTACTTTGGAATGGCAGAAAATACCACATAGTAGGTAGATATGGTGGACACAAATGGCATGGATTTTGGCTCAAGGTGTTTGGATGCACGAGAAGCATTTCCTCTTAGTACAAGGCTTTGGCTAGCAAGGTTGTTTGAAGCAAACACAAGTATGAACAGGTACAACAAAACTTACACAAGAACATATTGCAAGCATTATAAGGCTCTACACTGTCTTCCTTGTTGTTCAAACACTTTACCATAAAATATCTAGACCTTAGAGAGACCAATCATGCAAACCAAATTTCAACAAGCTCTACAGTAGTTCTCCACTAATAGATTTAAACTACATGATGCAAGAGCTTAAACATGATCTATGAGAGCTCAAAACATTTGCGAAGTATCAAGTTATTCAAAACCATATACCAATTACCATATGAAGCATTTTATGTTTCCAACAAAATAACAACAAGTGAAGCGATCAACTTTCGCCATTGAACATTAAAAGTAAAAATGAAGAACACTAGTGTTCATATGAAAAAGCGGAGCGTGTCTCTCTCCCACACAAGGATTGCTAGGATCCTATTTTATTCAGAGAATGAAAATAACAAAACTAAAATAAAAGCACACAGACGCTCCAAGTAAAGTACATAAGATGTGATGGAATAAAAATATAGTTTCACTAGAAGTGACCTGATAAGTTGTCGATGAAGAAGGGGATGCCTTGGGCATCCCCAAGCTTAGATGCTTGAGTCTTCTTGAAATATGCAGGGATGAACCACGGGGCATCCCCAAGCTTAGACTTTTCACTCTTCTTGATCATATTGTATCATCCTCTTCTCTTGACCCTTGAAAACTTCCTCCACACCAAACTTAAAGTAAACTCATTAGAGGGTTAGTGCATAATCAAAAATTCATATGTTCAGAGAGGACACAATCATTCTTAACACTTCTGGACATTTCCCAAAGCTACTGAAAGTTAATGGAACAAAGAAATCCATTCAACATAGCAAAAGAGGCAATGCGAAATAAAAAGGCAGAATCTGTCAAAACAGAACAGTCCGTAAAGACGAATTTTTCTGAGGCACTTAACTTGCTCAGATGGAAAAACTCAAAACTAATGAAAGTTGCATACATATCTGAGGATCACGCACGTAAATTGGAAGATTTTTTTGATTCTTCTACAAAGAGAATGACGCAAATTCGTGACAGATAGCAATTCTGTTTCTGCGCAGAAATCCAAATCTAGTATCAACTTTACTATAGAGACTTTACTTGGCACAAAAACATGATAAGGAGAGGTTGCTACAGTAGTAACAACTTCCAAGACTCAACAATACAGTAGTAAAATAAAACCATGGGTTATTTCTCAAGAAGTGCTTTCTTTATAGCCATTAAGATGGGCTCAGTAATTTTAATGATGCTCTCATGAAAATAGCAAATGAAGCAAAAGGAGCATCAAGAAGCAAATTCAAAACACATTTAAGCCTAACCCACTTCCTATGAAAAGGGATCTTGTACACAAATAAATTCATGAAGAACAAAGTGACAAGCATAGGAAGATAAAACACGAGTAACTTCAAAATTCTCAACATAAAGAGGGGAAACTTAATATTATTAAGATGCATATAACCATGTTTCTCTCTCATAATAACTTTAGTAACATCATGAACAAACTCAACAATATAACTATCACATACAACATTATTGTCATGAGCTACATGCATAAAATTATTACTCTCCACATAAGCATAATCAATTTTATTAGTTGTAGTGGAGCAAATTCAATAAGATAGCTATCATTATTATTCTCATCACCATAATCATCATATATAGGAGGCATATTGTAATCATAATTAATTTTCTCCTCAATAGTAGGTGGACTGAAAATATCATATTCATCATTGCAAATATCATATATAGGAGGTAAAGCATCATCAAAGTAAATTTTCTCCTCCATGCTTGGGAGACTAAAAATATCATGCTCCTCAAAACCAGCTTCCCCAAGCTTAAATTCTTCCATAGCTTTAGCAATAATAGTGTTCAAAGAGTTCATGCTAATAACATTGCTACAACTATTTTGTAAACAAAGTTCCATGGGTTTTTTAATTTTCTCTTCAAACACATCATGTCCTAACTCAAGATAAAGTTCATAAAGATCTCTAATTTTGTTGTTGTTTTCCATTAAGCCTAACTAGTGAAAATAAAAACAAGAAACAAAAAGTCTAAAGGAGATAGCTTCGAGCACTCACACACGGCAACAGTGCTAGGAAATAGCTTAGTAGTCGGAGGATGTGAATACCTTTTACCTTACCTCCGGCAACGGCGCCAGAAAATAGCTTGATGTCTACTCACGCTTATATTCCTGTAGACGTGTTGGGCCTCCAAGGCAGAGGTTTGTAGAACAGCAACAAGTTTCCCTTAAGTGAATCACCCAAGGTTTATCGAACTCGGGAGGTAGAGGTCAAAGATAGTCCTCTCAAGCAACCTGCAATTAAGATACAAGAAGTCTCTTGTGTCCCCAACACACCTAATACACTTGTCGGATGTATAGGTGCACTAGTTCGCGAAGAGATAGTAAAACACTGGTGGTATAGATGGTGGTAATATTGCAGGAAGTAAAGATGCAGAAAAAAGAAACAAGCGATGTTTGGATTTGGAAACAAGGCCTAGGGATCATACTTTCACTAGTGGACACTCTCAACATTGATCACATAATAAATAAATAACTTCTCCTCACTTGTGCTACTTCCACACCCTCTTGTTGGATAACAAACACCATTCATTGTGTAGGGCTACAAGAGCTCCCTCAAGCCGGAGTTAACAAGCTCCACAACATACGGAATTCATATTTAAGTAACCTCTAGAGTGCATAATAGACCGTTGCAATTTAGACCGAGTACTAACATAGCATACACACTGTCACCTTTAAGCTATGAAAGGAAGAATAGATCACATCAATACTATCATAGTAATAATTATCTCCATAATCTACAAGAGATTACAATCATAACCTACGCCAAGTACTACATGATGCACACATTGTCACCATTACATCATGAAGGAGGAATAGACCACTTCAATAACATCACTAGAGTAACACATAGATTAATAGTGATACAAAGCTCATCATATGGATATCAATCATGCAAGGCAATTCATGAGATCATTGTATTGAGGTACATGAGAGAGAGAGATTAACCACATAGCTACCGGTAGAGCCCTAGCCTCGAGGGAGAAACTCCTCCTCATCATGGGAGACAAGGCGATGAAGATGGCGGTGGTGTCGATGGAGATGGATTCCGGGGCCTTCCCCGGCGGCGTGCCGGAACAGACTTCTGTCCCCGAACTTGACTTCGCGATGGCGCGCTGCGTAACTTTTCTCGTCCCGTGGCTTATGTTTTTAGGGTTTTCACATCTAGGAGACTTTATAGGCGAAAGAGCGGCGTCGGGGACCGGTGGTCCCACACCATAGCCCCCTGGCCGCGCCGCCTTGTGGGGTGGGGCCCCAGGGCTCCCCTCTCTCTCTGGCTCTCTGGAAGCTTCCGGGGAAAATAAGGTCTAGGCGTTGATTTCGTCCAATTCCGAGAATATTTTCTTTGTAGGATTTCTGGAACCAAAAACAGCAGAAAAACAGGAACTGACACTTCAGCATCTTGTTAATAGGTTAGTTCCGGAAAATGCATGAAAACGATATAAAATGTGAACAAAACATGTAGGTATTGTCATAAAACTAGCATGGAACATCAGAAATTATAGATACGTTGGAGACGTATCACCGATGCCGATATCGGCATGGTCATAACGGCTATGCTCGCCGCCACTTCTAGGTCACTGTCGGGATGCACCCTCAATCCCGTCCCCTCATTCGATCACAGACACACCAGAGATACCACCGAGGCCAATGTCGAACGTACATGCTGATGCCAATGCCGAACATGCACGCCGCTGTGGACACGGTCATGCCACCCCGCTATGTTGGATGCATCAGACCACCAAGAGGTCTTTCCCTTTGCCACTACACTCCCCTAGCACCCATCTATACACGCCAGAAAGGAGAGACACTAATTTTATCTATATTGCTCGCGTTCGTGTCCGACACCGTCAGTCAAAGTATTGAGGTAGTCGATGTCCTCGACCATTTCTTCTCTTCTTTGCATGGTTAAACGCGTCTAGTTCATATCTATCTAATGCGTCTAGTCTCGCCTCATGCAGTTCTTTGTGGACGTCGATCTCATCTCGGCACCCCGCAGGCCACTGATACGTCTCCAACGTATCTATAATTTATTATGTTCCATGCTAGTTTTATGACAATACCTACATGTTTTATTCACACTTTATAATGTTTTTATGCATTTTCTGGGACTAACTTATTAACAAGATGCCACGGTGCCAGTTCCCTGTTTTGATTTCATAAAAGTTGTTTTACAAATATTCTCGGAATTGGACGAAACAAAAGCCCATTTTTCCACGGTGTTCCGGACCGAAGAGGAGTCGAGGAAGGCCAGCAGGGGCCCTCCCCATATGGCGACGCGGGGGGCTCCACTGTCGCGATACGTGGGGAGGGAGCCCCTCGCCCCCCCGCCCTTCGCCTATTTATTCCTTCGTCCCGAAACCCTAGTACGAGAGCCAAAATACGAGAATAGTTCCAGAGACGCCGCCGCCAACCCTAACGGGGTTCGAGATGATCTCCGGCACCCAGCCGAGAGGGGAATCATCAACGGAGGGCTCTACATCACCATGCCCGCCTCCGGATGATGCGTGAGTAGTTCATCCTTGGACTACGGGTCCATAGCAGTAGCTAGATGGTTGTCTTCTCCTATTGTGCCATCATGTTTAGATCTTGTGAGCTGCCTATCATGATCAAGATCATCTATTTGTAATACTATGTCAAGTTGATTATTGATCTATCATATATGTGTTGTTTATGATCTTGCATGCTTGATACGTCTCCAACGTATCGATAATTTCTTATGTTCCATGCTACTTTATTGATGATACCTACATGTTTTATGCACATTATATGTCATATTTATGCATTTTGGAACTAACCTATTAACGAGATGCCGAAGAGCCATTGCTGTTTTCTGCTGTTTTTGGTTTGAAAACTAGTAAAGAAATATTCTCGGAATTGGACGAAACTTTCGCCCAGGGTCCTATTTTTGCACGAAGCTTCCAGACGAAGAGATAACGAAGTGGGG
The DNA here is from genome assembly GCA_030979885.1 of Lolium multiflorum. Classification (NCBI taxonomy): domain Eukaryota; kingdom Viridiplantae; phylum Streptophyta; class Magnoliopsida; order Poales; family Poaceae; genus Lolium; species Lolium multiflorum. The sequence goes on along the minus strand of CM061748.1, from coordinate 269,614,613 downwards.
CCACGAGCCAGGGGGTGGCCGGCGCGGCCCAAGCCCTGGCCGCGCCACCCCCCCGGGCCCCGTGTGGCCCCGTTGACCCGCCCTTCCGCCTCCGTCGCGAACCCCCGACCGAGAGCCACGATACGGAAAACCTACGGAGACGCGCGCCGCGAATCCCATCTCGGGGATTGAGATCGCCCGGCACCCTGCCGGAGAGGGGATTCATCTCCGGAGGACTCTACACCGCCATGGTCGCCTCGGAGTGATGAGTGAGTAGTCCACCCCTGGACCATGGGTCCATCGGAGACTATGGTCGTCTTCTCCTTGTTGTGCTTCATTGTTGGATCTTGTGAGCTGCCTAACATGATCAAGATCATCTATATGTAATTCTATATGTTGTGTTTGTCGGGATCCGATGGATAGAGAGTACTATGATTATGGTGATTATCAATCTATTGTTCATGTGTTGTTTATGATCTTGCATGCTCTCCGTTATTAGTAGAGGCTCTGGCCAAGTTTTTGCTCTTAACTCCAAGAGGGGTATTTATGCTCGATAGTGGGTTCATGCCTCCATTGAATCTGGGAAGTGATGAAAGTTCTAAGGTTGTGGATGTGCTGTTGCCACTAGGGATAAAACATTGATGCTATGTCTAAGGATGTAGTTGTTGATTACATTACGCACCATACTTTGCAATTGTTGTTGCTTTGCAACTTAATACTGGAGGGGTTCGGATGAATGAAGGTGGACTTTTTAGGCATAGATGCAGTTGGATGGCGGTCTATGTACTTTGTCGTAATGCCCAATTAAATCTCACTATATTTATCATATCATGTATATGCATTGTTATGCCTTTCTCTATTTGTCAATTGCCGAATGTAATTTGTTCACCCAACATGCTTCTATCTTATGGGAGAGACACCTCTAGTAACTGGGACCCCGGTCCTATTCTTTACATAGCATACAATCTCTTGTTGTGTTTTACTGTTTTTGCAAACATCTTCCACTCGATACGTTTAATCCTTTGTTACAACAAGCGGTGAGATTGACAACCTCACTGCTTCGTTGGGGCAAAGTACTTTGGTTGTGTTGTGCAGGTTCCGCGTTGGCGCCGGAATCTGGTGTTGCGCCGCATCACATTTCGCGACCATCAACCTTCAACGTGCTTCTTGGCTCCCACTGGTTCGATTAAACCTTGGTTTCTTACTGAGGAAAACTTGCTACTGCGCATCATACCTTCCTCTTTGGGTTCCCAACGAACGTGTGTGAGTTACACGCCATCAAGCTCTTTTTTCCGCGCCGTTGTCGGGAGATCAAGACACGCTGCAAGGGGAGTCTCCACTTCTCAATCTCTTTACTGTTTTTGTCTTGCTTTATTTTATTTACTACTTTGTTTGCTGCACTAAATTAAAATACAAAAAAAATTAGTTGCTAGTTTTACTTATTTATTGTCTTGCTCTCTATATCGAAAAACACAAAAAAAAATTAGTTACTTGCATTTACTTTATCTAGTTTGTTTTATTTACCGTTGCTAAAATGAATACCCCTGAAAATACTAAGTTGTGTGACTTCACAAATGCAAATAATAATGATTTCCTATGCACACCGATTGCTCCACCGCTACTACAGCAGAATTCTTTGAAATTAAACTCGCTTTACTGAATTTGGTTATGAGAGATCAATTTTCTGTGCTAGTTCTGATGATGCTGCTGCCCATCTCAATAATTTTGTTGAACTTTGTGAAATGCAAAAGTATAAGGATGTAGATGGTGATATTATTAAATTGAAAGTGTTTCCTTTTCATTAAGAGGAAGAGCTAAAGATTGGTTGCTATCTTTGCCTAAGAATAGTATTGATTCATGGACTAAATGCAAGGATGCTTTTATTGGTAGATATTATCCTCCCGCTAAAATTATATCTTTTAGCATAATGAATTTTAAGCAATTAGATACTGAACATGTTGCTCAAGCTTGGGAGAGAATGAAAACTTTGGTAAAGAATTGCCCAACCCATGGATGACTACTTGGATGATCATCCAAAATTTTTCTTCGCGGAATTTATTGGATTCAGCTGCTGGAGGTACCTTTATGTCCATCACATTGGGGGCGGCTACAAAACTTCTTGATGATATGATGATAAATTACTGAATGGCACACGGAAAGAGCTCCACAAGGTAAGAAGGTAAATTCTGTTGAAGAAACCTCTTCCTTGAGTGATAAGATTGATGTGATTATGTCTATGCTTGTGAATGGTAGATCTAATGTTGATCCAAATAATGTTCCTTTAGCTTCATTGGTTGCTCAAGAAGAAAATGTTGATGTGAATTTCATTAAAAATAATAATTTCAACAACAATGCTTATAGGAACAACTCTGGTAATAACTATAGGCCATATCCTTCTGCTAATGGTAATGGTTATGGTAATTCTTATGGGAATTCTTACAATAATAATAGGAGTGTACCCCCTGGTCTTGAAGCCATGCTTAAAGAATTTATTAGTACACAACCTGCCTTTAACAAATCTGAGGAAAAGCTTGATAAAATTGATACTATTGCTTCTAGAGTTGATAGACTTGCCTCTGATGTTAATCTTTTAAAATTGAAAGTTATGCCTAATAATGATATTGATAATAAGATTACTACAGCAAATGCCATCCAAGTTAGAATTAATGAGAATATAAGATTAATGGCTGAATTGCGTGCTAGGTGGGATAGAGAAGAAAATGAAAAACTAGCTAAAGAGAATAATGTAGCTAAAGTTTGGACTATTACCACCACTAGTAATGCTAATTCTTCACATGTTGCTACCTCCTACTATCAATGGTAATATAATTGGTGTTGGCAATGTTTCTACTCTAGTGCAAAGCGTACAAAACTGAAACTTGCTAAAACTGCTGAAACTGCTTGTGATAAAACTGCTGAAATTTTTTCCAACCTTGAGAATAATGATCCCATTGCTGTAGCTCATAATGATTTAGATTTTGATGATTGCCACGTCTCTAAAGTTCTTACAAAAACTTGCTAAAAGTCCTAATGCTAGTGCTATAAATTTAGCCTTTACAAAACATATTACAAATGCTCTCATAAAAGCTAGAGAAGAGAAACTAAAACTTGAAACTTCTATTCCTAGAAAGTTAGAGGATGGTTGGGAGCCCATCATTAAAATGAAATTCAATGACTTTGAATGTAATGCTTTATGTGATCTTGGTGCAAGTATTTCGTTATGCCTAAAAAGATTTATGATATGCTTGACTTGCCACCATTGAAGAATTGTTATTTCGATGTTAATCTTGCCGATAATGTTAAAAAGAAACCTTTGGGGAGGATTGATAATGTGCACATTACGGTTAACAATAACCTTGTCCCCGTTGATTTTGTTGTCTTGGATATCGAATGCAATGCATCTTGTCCAATTGTGTTGGGAAGACCTTTTCTTCGAATCGTTGGTGCTGTTATTGATATGAGGGAAGGTAATATTAAATATCAATTTCCTCTCAAGAAAGGTATGGAACACTTCCCTAGAAAGAGAATGAAGTTGCCTTTTGATTCTATTATTAGAACAAGCTATGATGTTGATGCTTCTACTCGATGTTACTTGATTTGCACTTTCTGCGCCTAGCTGAAAGGCGTTAAAGAAAAGCGCTTATGGGAGACAACCCATGTTTTTACCTACAGCAATTTTTTATTTTGTTGAGTCTTGGAAGTTGTTTACTACTGTAGCAACCTCTCCTTATCATGTTTTTGTGCCAAGTAAAGTTTCTATGTCAAAGTTGATGTTATATTTGGGATTGCTGCGCAGAAACAGCATTGCTGTCTGTCACGAATCTGGGCACAATTCTCTGTAGAAAATTCGAAAAAATCTGCCAATTTACGAGCGTGATCCTCAGATATGTACGCAACTTTCATTAGTTTTGAGTTTTTCCATTTGAGCAAGTCTGGTTCCATTTCTAAATTCGTCTTTACGGACTGTTCTGTTTTGACAGATTCTGCCTTTTATTTCGCATTGCCTCTTTTGCTATGTTGGATTTATTTCTTTGATCCATTAATGTCCAGTAGCATTATGCAATGTCCAGAAGTGAAAATAATGATTGTGTCACCTCTGAATGAGTGAATTATTAATTGTGCACTAACCCTCTAATGAGTTTGCTTGAAGTTTGGTGTGAAGGAAGTTTTCAAGGGTCAAGAGAGGAGTATGATATACTATGATTAAGAGGAGTGAAAGTTTAAGCTTGGGGATGCCCCCGGGTTCACCCCTGCATATTTTAAGAAGACTCAAGAAGCTTGGGGATGCCCAAGGCATCCCTTCTTCATCGACATCATCGGTTCCTCCCCAAACTATATTTTTATTCAATCACATCTTTTGTTCTTTGCTTGGAGCGTTGATTTTCGTTTTGTTTTGTTTAATAAGATGGATCCTAGCATTCACTTTGTGGAGAGAGACACGCTCCGCTGTTGCATATGGACACATGTGTCCTTAGGCTTTACTCATAATGTTCAAGGCGAAGTTTCTTCTTCGTTAAATTGTTATATAGTTGGAATTGGAAAATGCTACATGTAGTAAAAAATGCCTTGGATAATGTGATACTTGGCAATTGTTGTGCTCATGTTTAAGCTCTTGCATCATATGCTTTGCACCCATTAATGAAGAAATACATAGAGCTTGCTAAAATTTAATTTGCATATTTGGTCTCTCTAAGGTCTAGATAATATCTAGTATTGAGTTTTGAACAACAAGGAAGACCTGTAGAGTCTTATAATGTTTACAATATGTCTTTTATGTGAGTTTGCTGCACTTGTTCATCCTTGAGTTTGCTTCAAATAACCTTGCTAGCCTAAACCTTGTATCGAGAGGAATACTTCTCATGCATCCAAAATCCTTGAGCCAACTACTATGCCATTTGTGTCCACCATACCTACCTACTACATGGTATTTCTCCGCCATTCCAAAGTAAATTGCTTGAGTGCTACCTTTAAAATTCCATCATCCACCTATGCAATATATAGCTCATGGGACAAAATAGCCTTAAAAACTATCGTAGTATTGAATATGTACTTATGCACTTTATATTTTATTAAGTTGCTTGTTGTGCGATAACCATGCTTCGGGGGAACGCCATCAACTATTGTTGAATATCATGTGAGTTGCTATGCATGTCCGTCTTGTCTCAAGGTCTATCATTTTAGTGTTTGGAGCACAAAATTGTTAGAGAAGAACATTGGACCGCTAACTAAAACCATGAATCATGGTGGAAGTTTCAGTTTTGGACATATATCCTCAATCTCATATGAGAATAATAACTTTGCTACATGCTTATGCATTTAAGAGGAGTCCATTATCTGTTGTCCATGTTGTCCCGTATGGATGTCTAAGTTGAGAATAATCAAAAGCGAGAAATCCGAAATGCGAGCATTCTCCTTAGACCTTTGTACGGCATGGAGGTACCCCTTTGTGACACTTGGTTGAAACATGGCATGCGAAGATCCGATAGTCCAAGTTAAGTAGGACGAGGTGCGGGCACTATTAGTATACTATGCGTGAGGCTTGCAACTTGTAAGATATAATTTTCATAACTCATATGCTTTATTACTACCGTTGACAAAATTGTTTCATGTTTTCAAAATAAAAGCTCTAGCACAAATACAACAATCGATGCTTTCCTCATTGAAGGACCATTCTTTTACTTTTATTGTTGAGTCAGTTACCTATCTCCTTCCACCTTAAGAAGCAAACACTTGTGTGAACTGTGCATTGATTCCTACATACTTGCATATTGCACTTGTTATATTACTTTATGTTGACAATATCCATGAGATATACATGTTATAAGTTGAAAGCAACCGCTGAAACTTAATCTTCCTATGTGTTGTTTCAACACCTTTACTTTGATTTATTGCTTTATGAGTTAACTCTTATGCAAGACTTATTGATGCTTGTCTTGAAGTACTATTCATGAAAAGTCTTTGCTTTATGATTCAGTTGTTTACTCATGTCATTACCTTGCTTTGATCGCCTGCATTCATTACATATGTTTACAAATAGTATGATCAAGATTATGATGGCATGTCACTTCGGAATTATCTTTGTTATCGTTTTACCTGCTCGGGACGAGCAGAACTAAGCTTGGGGATGCGATCTGTCAATCGATAATTTCTTATGTTCCATGCTACTTTATTGATGATACCTACATGTTTTATGCACATTATATGTCATATTTATGCATTTTCTCGAACTAACCTATTAACAAGATGCCGAAGAGCCGGTTGCTGTTTTTGGTTTCATAAATCCTAGTAAAGAAATATTCTCGAATTGGACGAAACTTTCGCCCAGGGTCCTATTTTTGCACGGCTTCCGAAGACCGAAGAGACGGGGGGCCACGAGGCAGCCAGAGGCCGCGCGGGCCCAAGCCCGGCCGCGCCGACCTACCCCCCCCTCGTGTGGCCCCCGTTGACCCTCCGCCTACTTTAAAGCTCCGTCGCAAAACCCCGCACCGAGAGCCACGATACGGAAAACCTTCCAGAGACGCGCCGCCGCGAATCCCATCTCGGGGGATTCGGGATCGCTCCCGCACTGCCGGAGAGGGATTCATCTCCCGAGGACTCTACACCGCCATGGTCGCCTCCGAGTGATGAGTGAGTAGTCCACCCTGGACCATGGGTCCATAGCAGTAGCTAGATGGTCGTCTTCTCCTTGTTGTGCTTCATTGTTGGATCTTGTGAGCTGCCTAACATGATCAAGATCATCTATATGTAATTATATGTTGTGTTTGTCGGGATCCGATGGATAGAGAGTACTATGATTATGGTGATTATCAATCTATTGTTCATGTGTTGTTTATGATCTTGCATGCTCTCCGTTATTAGTAGAGGCTCGGCCAAGTTTTTGCTCTTAACTCCAAGAGGGGTATTTATGCTCGATAGTGGGTTCATGCCTCCATTGAATCTGGGACAGTGACAGAAAGTTCTAAGGTTGTGGATGTGCTGTTGCCACTAGGGATAAAACATTGATGCTATGTCTAAGGATGTAGTTGTTGATTACATTACGCACCATACTTAATGCACTTGTCTGTTGCTTTGCAACTTAATACCGGAGGGGGTTCGGATGATAACCTGAAGGTGGACTTTTTAGGCATAGATGCGCTTGGATGGCGGTCTATGTACTTTGTCGTAATGCCCAATTAAATCTCACTATATTTATCATATCATGTATATGCATTGTTATGCCTTTCTCTATTTGTCAATTGCCCGAATGTAATTTGTTCACCCAACATGCTTCTATCTTATGGGAGAGACACCTCTAGTGAACTGTGGACCCCGGTCCTATTCTTTACATAGCATACAATCTACTGCAATTGTGTTTTACTGTTTTCTTTGCAAACATCTTCCACTCGATACGTTTAATCCTTTGTTACAGCAAGCCTGAGATTGACAACCTCACTGCTTCGCAAAGTACTTTGGTTGTGTTGTGTGCAGTTCCGCGTTGGCGGAATCCCTGGTGTTGCGCCGCATCACATTTCGCGACCATCAACCTTCAACGTGCTTCTTGGCTCCTACTGGTTCGATTAAACCTTGGTTTCTTCTGAGAAAACTTGCTACTGTGCGCATCATACCTTCCTCTTGGGGTTCCCAACGAACGTGTGAGTTACACGCCATCAATGCTCTCCGTTGCTAGTAGAGGCTCTGCCCAAGTTGATACTTGTGACTCCAAGAGGAGTATTTATGCTAGATAGTGCGTTCATGTCTCCATTGGGGGAGTGACAGCAACCCCTAAGGTTGTGGATGTGCTGTTGCCACTAGGGATAAAACATCAATGCTTTGTCTAAGGATATTTGTATTGTTTACATTACGCACATTACTTAATGCAATTGTCCATTGCTTGCAACTTAATGCTGGAAGGGGTGGATGCTAACCCAAGGTGGACTTTTTAGGCATAGATGCATGTTGGATGGCGGTCTATGTTCTTTGTCGTAATGCCCTAAGTAAATTTCATAGTAGTCATCATGATATGTATGTGCATTGTTATGCCTCTTTGTCAATTGTCCAACTGTAATTTGTTTACCCAACATGTTATTTATCTTATTGGAGAGACACCACTAGTGAACTGTGGACCCCGGTCCATTCTTTTACATCTGAAATACAACCTACCGCAATCATTGTTCTCTTTTGTTTTCTGCAAGCAAACATCATTTTCCACACCATACGTTTAATCCTTTGTTTTAAGCCGGTGAGATTGACAACCTCACTGTTAAGTTGGGGCAAAGTAGTTTGATTGTGTTGTGCGGGTTCCACGTTGGCACCGGAATCCCTGGTGTTGCGTGATGGCGTGTAACTCACACGTTCGTTGGGAACCCCAAGAGGAAGGTATGATGCGCACAGTAGCAAGTTTTCCCTCAGAAAGAAACCAAGGTTTAATCGAACCAGGAGGAGCCAAGAAGCACGTTGAAGGTTGATGGTCGCGAAATGTGATGCGGCGCAACACCAGGGATTCCGGCGCCAACTAGGAACCTGCACAACACAACCAAAGTACTTTGCCCCAACGAAAAGTGAGGTTGTCAATCTCACCGCTTGTCGTAACAAAGGATTAAACGTATCGAGTGGAAGATGTTTGCAAAGAAAACAAAACAAGTAGATTGTATGCTATGTAAAGAATAGGACCGGGGTCCACAGTTCACTAGAGGTGTCTCTCCCATAAGATAAAAGCATGTTGGGTGAACAAATTACGACGGCAATTGACAAATAGAGAAAGGCATAACAATGCATATACATGACATGATAAATATAGTGAGATTTAATTGGGCATTACGACAAAGTACATAGACCGCCATCCAACTGCATCTATGCCTAAAAAGTCCACCTTCAGGTTATCGTCCGAACCCCTCCAGTATTAAGTTGCAAAGCAACAGACAATTGCATTAAGTATTGTGCGTAATGTAATCAATAACTACATCCTTAGACATAGCATCAATGTTTTATCCCTAGTGGCAACAGCACATCACAACCTTAGAACTTTCTGTCACTGTCCCAGGTATCAATGAAGGCATGAACCCACTATCGAGCATAATTACTCCCTCTTGGAGTTAAGAGTAAAAACTTGGCCAGAGCCTCTACTAATAACGGAGAGCATGCAAGATCATAAACAACACATGAACAATAGATTGATAATCACCATAATCATAGTACTCTCTATCCATCGGATCCCGACAAACACAACATATAGAATTACATATAGATGATCTTGATCATGTTAGGCAGCTCACAAGATCTAACAATGAAGCACAACAAGGAGAAGACGACCATCTAGCTACTGCTATGGACCCATGGTCCAGGGGTGAACTACTCACTCATCACTCCGGAGGCGATCATGGCGATGAAGAGTCCTCCGGGAGATGAATCCCTCTCCGGCAGGGTGCCGAGGCGATCTCCTAATCCCCGAGATGGGATTCGCGGCGGCGGCGTCTCTGTAAGGTTTTCCGTATCGTGGCTTCGTACTGGGGGTTTCGCGACGGAGCTTTAAGTAGGCGGAAGGTCAACGCGAGGGGCCACACGAGGGCCCAGGGGGCAGGTCGGCGCGGCCGGCCTGGGGCCGCGCCACCCTCGGCCGCCTCGTGGCCCCACTTCGTTAGGTCTTCGGTCTTCTGGAAGCTTCGTGCAAAAATAGGACCCCGGGCGAAAGTTTCGTCCAATTCCGAGAATATTTCTTTACTAGGATTTCTGAAACCAAAAAGCAGAAAAAAAGAACTGGCTCTTCGGCATCTTGTTAATAGGTTAGTTCCAAAATGCATAAATATGACATATAATGTGCATAAAACATGTAGGTATCATCAATAAAGTAGCATGGAACATAAGAAATTATCGATACGTTGAGACGTATCAGCATCCCTGCTTAGTTCTGCTCGTCCCGAGCAGGTAAAACGATAACAAAGATAATTTCAAGTGACATGCCATCATAATCTTGATCATACTATTTGTAAACATATGTAATGAATGCAGCGATCAAAGCAAAGGTAATGACATGAGTAAACAACTGAATCATATAGCAAAGACTTTTCATGAATAGTACTTCAAGACAAGCATCAATAAGTCTTGCATAAGAGTTAACTCATAAAGCAATAAATCAAAGTAAAGGTGTTGAAGCAACACATAGGAAGATTAAGTTTCAGCGGTTGCTTTCAACTTGTAACATGTATATCTCATGGATATTGTCAACATAAAGTAATATAACAAGTGCAATATGCAAGTATGTAGGAATCAATGCACAGTTCACACAAGTGTTTGCTTCTTAAGGTGGAAGGAGATAGGTAAACTGACTCAACAATAAAAGTAAAAGAATGGTCCTTCAGAGGAAAGCATCGATTGCTGTATTTGTGCTAGAGCTTTTATTTTGAAAACATGAAACAATTTTGTCAACGGTAGTAATAAAGCATATGAGTTATGTAAATTATATCTTACAAGTTGCAAGCCTCACGCATAGTATACTAATAGTGCCCACCTGTCCTACTTAACTTGGACTACCGGTCTTCGCATGCCATGTTTCAACCAAGTGCCACAAAGGGGTACCTCCATGCCGCCTGCACAAAGGTCCAAGGAGAATGCTCGCATTTCGGATTTCTCGCTTTTGATTATTCTCAACTTAGACATCCATACCGGGACAACATGGACAACAGATAATGGACTCCTCTTTAATGCATAAGCATGTAGCAAAGTTATTATTCTCATATGAGATTGAGGATATATGTCCAAAACTGAAACTTCCACCATGATTCGTGGCTTTAGTTAGCGGCCCAATGTTCTTCTCTAACAATTTTGCATGCTCCAACCACTAAAATGATAGACCTTCAGACAAGACGGACATGCATAGCAACTCACATGATATTCAACAATAGTTGATGGCGTTCCCCAGAAACATGGTTATCGCACAACAAGCAACTTAATAAAATATAAAGTGCATAAGTACATATTCAATACTACGATAGTTTTTAAGGCTATTTTGTCCCATGAGCTATATATTGCAAAGGTGAATGATGGAATTTTAAAGGTAGCACTCAAGCAATTTACTTTGGAATGGCGGGTAAATACCATGTAGTAGGTAGGTATGGTGACACAAATGGCATAGTGGTTGGCTCAAGGATTTTGGATGCATGAGAAGTATTCCCTCTCGATATAAGGTTTAGGCTAGCAAGGTTATTTGAAGCAAACTCAAGGATGAACAAGTGCAGCAAGACTCACATAAAAGACATATTGTAAACATTATAAGACTCTACACTGCCTTCCTTGTTGTTCAAAACTCAATACTAGATATTATCTAGACCTTAGAGAAACCAAATATGCAAATCAAATTTTAGCAAGCTCTATGTATTTCTTCATTAATGGGTGCAAAGCATATGATGCAAGAGCTTAAACATGAGCACAACAATTGCCAAGTATCACATTATCCAAGACATTTTTAGAATTACTACATGTAGCATTTTCCAATTCCAACCATATAACAAATTAACGAAGAAGAAACTTCGCCTTGAACATTATGAGTAAAGCCTAAGGACACATGTGTCCATATGCAACAGCGGAGCGTGTCTCTCTCCCACAAAGTGAATGCTAGGATCCATCTTATTCAAACAAAAACAAAAACGAAACAAACCGACGCTCCAAGTAAAGAACACCGATGTGACTGAATAAAAATATAGTTTCAGGGAGGAACCTGATGATGTTGTCGATGAAGAAGGGGATGCCTTGGGCATCCCCAAGCTTAGACGCTTGAGTCTTCTTAAAATATGCAGGGATGAACCACGGGGCATCCCCAAGCTTAGAGCTTTCACTCCTCTTGATCTTAGTATATCATTCTCCTCTCTTGACCCTTGAAAACTTCCTTCACACCAAACTTCAAGCAAACTCATTAGAGGGTTAGTGCATCATTAATAATTCACTCATTCAGAGGTGACACAATCATTCTTTTCACTTCTGGACATTGCATAATGCTACTGGACATTAATGGATCAAAGAAATAAATCCAACATAGCAAAAGAGGCAATGCGAAATAAAAGGCAGAATCTGTCAAAAACAGAACAGTCCGTAAAGACGAATTTATAAATGGCACCAGACTTGCTCAAATGGAAAAACTCAAAACTAATGAAAGTTGCGTACATATCTGAGGATCACGCTCGTAAATTGGCAGATTTTTTCGAATTTTCTACAGAGAATTATGCCCAGATTCGTGACAGACAGCAATGCTGTTTCTGTGCAGCGATCCCAAATATAACATCAACTTTGACATAGAAACTTTACTTGGCACAAAAACATGATAAGGAGAGGTTGCTACAGTAGTAAACAACTTCCAAGACTCAATAAAACAAAAAATTGCTGTAGGTAAAAACATGGGTTGTCTCCCATAAGCGCTTTTCTTTAACGCCTTTCAGCTAGGCGCAGAAAGTGTAAATCAAGTAACATCGAGAGTAGAAGCATCAACATCATAGCTTGTTCTAATAATAGAATCAAAAGGCAACTTCATTCTCTTTCTAGGGAAGTGTTCCATACCTTTCTTGAGAGGAAATTGATATTTAATATTACCTTCCCTCATATCAATAACAGCACCAACAGTTCGAAGAAAAGGTCTTCCCAACACAATTGGACAAGATGCATTGCATTCGATATCCAAGACAACAAAATCAACGGGACAAGGTTATTGTTAACCGTAATATGCACATTATCAATCCTCCCCAAAGGTTTCTTGTTAACATTATCGGCGAGATTAACATCCAAATAACAATTCTTTAATGGTGGCAAGTCAAGCATATCATAAATCTTTTTAGGCATAACAGTAAATACTTGCACCAAGATCACATAAGGCATTACATTCAAAGTCATTGAATTTCATTTTAATGATGGGCTCCCAACCATCTTCTAACTTTCTAGGAATAGAAGTTTCAAGTTTTAGTTTCTCTTCTCTAGCTTTTATGAGAGCATTTGTAATATGTTTTGTAAAGGCTAAATTTATAGCACTAGCATTAGGACTTTTAGCAAGTTTTTGTAAGAACTTTATAACTTCAGAGATGTGGCAATCATCAAAATCTAAATCATTATGAGCTACAGCAATGGGATCATTATTCCCAAGGTTGGAAAAAATTTCAGCAGTTTTATCACAAGCAGTTTCAGCAGTTTTAGCAATTTCAGGCAGTTTTGTACGCTTTGCACTAGAGTAGAAACATTGCCAACACCAATTATTTTACCATTGATAGTAGGAGGTGCAGCAACATGTGGAGAATTAGCATTACTAGTGGTGGTAATAGTCCAAACTTTAGCTACATTATTCTCTTTAGCTAGTTTTTCATTTTTTCTCTATCCCACCTAGCACGCAGCTCAGCCATTAATCTTATATTCTCATTAATTCTAACTTGGATGGCATTTGCTGTAGTAGTAATCTTATTATCAAGATCATTATTAGGCATAGCTTTCAACTTTAAAAGATTAACATCAGAGGCAAGCCTATCAACTCTAGAAGCGATAGTATCAATTTTATCAAGCTTTTCCTCAACAGATTTGTTAAAAGCAGTTTGTGTACTAATAAATTCTTTAAGCATGGCTTCAAGACCAGAGGGTACACTTTTATTATTGTTGTAAGAATTCCCATAAGAATTACCATAACCATTACCATTAGCAGAAGGATATGGCCTATAGTTATTACCAGAGTTGTTCCTATAAGCATTGTTGTTGAAATTATTATTTTTAATGAAATTCACATCAACATTTTCTTCTTGAGCAACCAATGAAGCTAAAGGAACATTATTTGGATCAACATTAGATCTACCATTCACAAGCATAGACATAATCACATCAATCTTATCACTCAAGGAAGAGGTTTCTTCAACAGAATTTACCTTCTTACCTTGTGAGCTCTTTCCGTGTGCCATTCAGAGTAATTCACCATCATATCATCAAGAAGTTTTGTAGCCGCCCCAATGTGATGGACATAAAGGTACCTCCAGCAGCTGAATCCAATAAATTCCGCGAAGAAAAATTTAGTCCTGCATAGAAGGTTTGGATGATCATCCAAGTAGTCAGTCCATGGGTTGGGCAATTCTTTACCAAAGTTTTCATTCTCTCCCATGCTTGAGCAACATGTTCAGTATCTAATTGTTTAAAATTCATTATGCTACTTCTCAAAGAAATAATTTTAGCGGGAGGATAATATCTACTAATAAAAGCATCCTTGCATTTAGTCCATGAATCAATACTATTCTTAGGCAAAGATAGCAACCAATCTTTAGCTCTTCCTCTTAATGAGAAAGGAAACACTTTCAATTTAATAATATCACCATCTACATCTTTATACTTTTGCATTTCACAAAGTTCAACAAAATTATTGAGATGGGCAGCAGCATCATCAAACTAGCACCAGAAAATTGTTCTCTCATGACTAGATTTAGTAAAGCAGTTTAATTTCAAAGAATTCTGCTTGTAGTAGCAGTGGAGCAATAGGTGTGCATAGGAAATCATTATTATTTGCATTTGTGAAGTCACACAACTTAGTATTTTCAGGGTTGGCCATTTTAGCAACAGTAAATAAAGCAAACTAGATAAAGTAAATGCGAGTAACTAATTTTTTTGTGTTTTTGATATAGCAAACAAGATAGCAAATAAAGTAAAACTAGCAACTAATTTTTTTGTATTTTGATTTAGTGCAGCAAACAAAGTAGTAAATAAAATAAAGCAAGACAAAAACAAAGTAAAGAGATTGAGAAGTGGAGACTCCCCTTGCAGCGTGTCTTGATCGCCCCGGCAACGGCGCCAGAAAAAGAGCTTGATGGCGTGTAACTCACACGTTCGTTGGGAACCCCAAGAGGAAGGTATGATGCGCACGGTGGCAAGTTTTCCCTCAGAAAGAAACCAAGGTTTAATCGAACCAGGAGGAGCCAAGAAGCACGTTGAAGGTTGATGGTCGCGAAATGTGATGCGGCGCAACACAGGGATTCCGCGCCAACTAGGAACCCGCACAACACAACCAAAGTACTTTGCCCCAACGAAAGCTGAGGTTGTCAATCTCACCGCTTGCTGTAACAAAGGATTAAACGATCGAGTGGAAGATGTTTGCAAAGAAAACAAAACAAGTAGATTGTATGCTATGTAAAGAATAGGACCGGGGTCCACAGTTCACTAGAGGTGTCTCTCCCATAAGATAAAAGCATGTTGGGTGAACAAATTACAGTCGGGCAATTGACAAATAGAGAAAGGCATAACAATGCATATACATGACATGATAAATATAGTGAGATTTAATTGGGCATTACGACAAAGTACATAGACCGCCATCCAACTGCATCTATGCCTAAAAAGTCCACCTTCGGTTATCATCCGAACCCCCTCCGTATTAAGTTGCAAAGCAACAGACAATTGCATTAAGTATTGTGCGTAATGTAATCAATAACTACATCCTTAGACATAGCATCAATGTTTTATCCCTAGTGGCAACAACACATCACAACCTTAGAACTTTCTGCACTGTCCCAGGTATCAATGAAGGCATGAACCCACTATCGAGCATAATTACTCCCTCTTGAAGAGTAAAAACTTGGCCAGAGCCTCTACTAACGGAGAGCATGCAAGATCATAAACAACACATGAACAATAGATTGATAATCACCATAATCATAGTACTCTCTATCCATCGGATCCCGACAAACACAACATATAGAATTACATATAGATGATCTTGATCATGTTAGGCAGCTCACAAGATCTAACAATGAAGCACAACAAGGAGAAGACGACCATCTAGCTACTGCTATGGACCCATGGTCCAGGGTGAACTACTCACTCATCACTCACTCATGGCGAAGAGGGATGGCGAAAGAGTCCTCCAGAGAATCCCCTCTCTCCGCCCGAGATGGGATGAGGCGGCGGCGGCGTCTCACTTAGTTTTCCGTATCGTGCTCTCGCTGGGGGTTCGCGACGGGAGCTTTAAGTAGGCGGAAGGTCAACGCGAGGGCCACACGAGGGCCCGGGGGCAGGTCGGCGGCCGGGCCGCCGCCGGCCACCCTCCTGCCGCCTCGTGGCCCCACTTAGGGTCTTCGGTCTTCTGGAAGCTTCGTGCAAAATAGGACCCTGGGAAAGTTTCGTCCAATTCCGAGAATATTTCTTTACTAGGATTTGAAACCAAAAGCAGAAAACAGCAACTGGCTCTTCGGCATCTTGTTAATAGGTTAGTTCCAGAAAATGCATAAATATGACATATAATGTGCATAAAACATGTAGGTATCATCAATAAAGTAGCATGGAACATAAGAAATTATCGATACGTTGGAGACGTATCATTGCGCCGCACTACACTCCTTCACCAACAACCTTCACGTGATCTTCATCTCCTACTGGTTCGATAACCTTGGTTTCTTACTGAGGGAAAACTCGCTGCTGTACTCATCATACCTTCCTATTGGGGTTCCCAACGAAATTTGGTTTGCATGATTGGTCTCTCTAAGGTCTAGATATTTTGTGGTAAAAGTGTTTGAGCAACAAGGAAGACAATGTAGAGTCTTATAATGCTTGCAATATGTTCTTATGTAAGTTTTGTTGTACCGGTTTATACTTGTGTTTGCTTCAAACAACCTTGCTAGCCAAAGCCTTGTACTGAGAGGGAATGCTTCTCGTGCATCCAAAACCTTGAGCCAAAACCTATGCCATTTGTGTCCACCATAACTACCTACTATGTGGTTTTTCTGCCATTCCAAGTAAATACTTCATGTGCTACCTTTGAACAATTCAAAACTTTATTACTCCTTATTTGTGTCAATGTTTTATAGCTCATGAGGAAGTATGTGGTGTTTTATCTTCAATCTTGTTGGGCAGACTTTCACCAATGGACTAGTGGCATATACATCCGCTTATCCAATAATTTTGCAAAAAGAGCTGGCAACGGGGTGCCCAGCCCCAATTAATTAACTTTCATTAATAATTCTCTTCACATGTTTTGCCCTGATTTATTAGTAAGCAACTTAATTTTGCAATAGACACTCCTCCATGGTATGTGAAATGTTGGAAGGCACGAGGATTCGGTTAGCCATGGCTTGTGAAAGCAAAGGTTGGGAGGAGTGTCATCTATAAATAAAATTAAAATACATGTGTAAACAAAAGAGAAGATGGATGATCTACCTTGCTGGTAGAGATAACGTCCTTCATGGGAGCCGCTCTTTGAATGTCTGTTTGACAAGGGGTTAGAGTGCCCACTACCATTCGTTGACAACAACAAACACCTCTCAAAACTTTATTTTTTATGCTCTCTTTATGATTTCAAAACTTGAAAAGCTCTAGCACATGATTTAATCTCTGCTTCCCTTTGCGAAGGGCCTTTCTTTTACTTTATGTTGAGTCAGTTTACCTACTTCTTTCTATCTTAGAAGCAAACACTTGTGTCAACTGTGTGCATTGATTCTTACATGCTTACTTATTGCACTTATTATATTACTTTGTGTTGACAATTATCCATGAGATATGCATGTTGAAGTTGAAAGCAATTGCTGAAACTTAAATCTTCCTTTGTGTTGCTTCAAAACCTTGTATTAAGAATCTATTGCTTTATGAGTTAACTCTTATGCAAGACTTTTTGATGCTTGTCTTGAAAGTACTATTCATGAAAAAAAAATTCTATATGATTCATTTGTTTAGTCATTATATTTTTGTTAGAAAACTATAGACCATTGCTTTGAGTCACTCCATTCATCTCATATTCTTTACAATAGTATTGATCAAGATTATGTTGGTAGCATGTCACTTCAGAAATTATTCTTTTTATCGTTTACCTACTCGAGGGCGAGTAGGAACTAAGCTTGGGGATGCTTGATACGTCTCCAACGTATCTATAATTTCTTATGTTCCATGCTAGTTTTATGACAATACCTACATGTTTTATTCACACTTTATAATGTTTTTATGCATTTTCGGGACTAACCTATTAACAAGATGCCATAGTGCTAGTTCTCTTTTGCTGTTTTTATTTCAGAAAAGTTGTTTTACAAATATTCTCGGAATTGGACGAAACAAAGCCCACGGCCCTATTTTCCACGGAGTGTTCCGGAAGACCGAAGAGGAGTCGAGAGGCAGCAGGGGGCCCTCCCCATTTGGCGGCACGGGGCCCACTGCCGCGCCGAGACGTGGGGAGGGCCCTGGCTCCCCGACCTGCCCCTTCACCTATTTATTCCTTCGTCCCTGAAAACCCTAGTACCAAGAGCCAAAATACCAGAATAGTTCCAGAGACGCCGCCACCGTCAACCCTAACTAGAGGGGTTTAGAAGATCTCCTCCGGAACCCAGCCGGAGAGGGGAATCATCACCGAAGGGCTCTACATCACCATGCCCGCCTCCGGACTGATGCGTGATTAGTTCATCCTTGGACTACGGGTCCATAGCAGTAGCTAGATGGTTGTCTTCTCCTATTATGCCATCATGTTTAGATCTTGTGAGCTGCCTATCATGATCAAGATCATCTATTTGTAATGCTACATGTTGTGTTTGTTGGGATCTGATGAATATGGAATACTATGTCAAGTTGATTATTGATCTATCATATATGTGTTGTTTATGATCTTGCATGCTCTCCGTTGCTAGTAGAGGCTCTGGCCAAGTTGATACTTGTGACTCCAAGAGGGAGTATTTATGCTAGATAGTGGGTTCATGTCTCCATTTTAATCTGGGGGAGTGACATCAACCCCTAAGGTTGTGGATGTGATGTTGCTACTAGGGATAAAACATCAATGCTTTGTCTAAGGATATTTGTATTGTTTACATTACGCACAGTACTTAATGCAATTGTTTGTTGCTTGCAACTTAATACTGGAAGGGTGCGGATGCTAACCGAAGGTGGACTTTTTAGGCATAGATGCATGCTGGATGGCGTTCTATGTTCTTTGTCGTAATGCCCTAAGTAAATCTCATAGTAGTCATCATGATATGTATGTGCATTGTTATGCCCTCTCTATTTGTTAATTGCCCAACTGTAATTTGTTTACCCAACATGTTATTTATCTTATTGGAGAGACACCACTAGTGAACTGTGGACCCCGGTCCATTCTTTTACATCTGAAATACAACCTACTGCAATCATTATTCTCTTTTGTTTTCTGCAAGCAAATATCATTTTCCACACCATACGTTTAATCCTTTGTTTTCAGCAAGTCGGTGAGATTGACAACCTCACTGTTAAGTTGGGGCAAAGTAGTTTGATTGTGTTGTGCAGGTTCCACGTTGGCACCTGTTATCACCAGTATTTGACCAAGCCAGAGGTGGGCCGCGATCAAGACGAATTTGAAGATATATGCGTGGAGAGATATGTAAATCGGCCTTGTGTATCAAGTTTGGGCTAGTTAGCCCGTGTATCTTTACTTAGTAGGTTACGTAGAGTTTGTCTCGTGCACGGTTTAGTGCACGCCCGCATTAGAAAGTCCCCTGGACTATAAATATGTACCTAGGGTTTATGGAATAAACAACAACCAACGTTCAACACAAACCAATCTCGGCGCATCGCCAACTCCTTCGTCTCGAGGGTTCCTCCGGTAAGCATCATGCTGCCTAGATCGCATCTCGCGATCTAGGCAGCACAAGCCTGCCTAGTTGTTCATGCGTTGCTCGTACTGAAGCGTTTTTGATGGCGAGCAATGTAGTTATCGTAGACGCGTTAGGGTTAGCATCGTTCTTAGCATCATATGCTCGCGTAGTGCAACCCTTGCGCGTCTAGCCGTCCTTGTGCCTCATCATGGGTGCAGGGCGGCACCCCGCTTGATCTTTGTTTAGTAGATCTGATATGTTATGGTCGATCCTTGATTCATCAAGGATTAGTTTAATATCTGCAATAGTTAGGCCTTACAAAGGGTTGGAGGATCCAGCATGCGGGGTGTAGTTTGCTGCCCCTAGACAGGACGTTCCGAGGATCAACCTAGTGTTGGTTTTTAGGCCTTGTCTAGGGCTGGCTTACGTTTACCGTGCGTGAGTGCGAGGCCCAATCGTGAGTAGGATGATCCGATTATGCGGTGAAAACCCTAGATCGTCGTGGATCTCATACGCTTTATATTGATCAAGCAGGACCACCATATATTCGGCCACCTTGGACGAATCATGGGTGAATCGGCTCCGAGCCGATTCACGGGACCGAGAGCCGATCGAGGCTCGTATTTAACGTGTACGTGTGTGCCCTGCAGAAACTAAGCGAGGCATCATCCACACCTTCCGACCAGGTATAGGTCCGTGGCACGCCCTTGCGACCGGCCAGCGCGACCCGAGAGGCTTTGCGGGCCGTCTCCGAGGCGGGGCCAGCGCAGCCCTAGTCATTCCCGGCTCTACCGTGTTGGCCGTCGCTGCCCGCCGGTGGGTTCGAGCCAACACATTCGCACGCCCGGTGGGACAAATCTTCAACGACAATCTTCAACGACAACCATCTCGCCATCCACAGCGAGAGATGGCGAAAGACACCATACCGTCTTCATCGAAGTGGCAGAAGAAACTCCGGTCACGTACGGGGATCTCAGCGAGCTCAAGAAGAAGTACGACGAGATCAAATCTGCCCTCGAAGCCGACCTAATCGGCTCTTTCCACGGGACCCGCTCCCATGGCATCGATGGAAGGGGTTCACACAGCGCACTTGATGGAGTGGACCTGTCCACCCCGTCCGAAGGTCGCTGCGTCAGGAGATCAACTTCATGGTGGCTCATTCGCTGCACCGCCATTCTGAGAGCCTGGTGAATACGTTGGAGCGTCGCGCGCGTGATCCAGGAGATCATGAGCCATCGGTACTCTCCGTCGGACCAGCCCTAGGGACTCACCAAGGGGAAGCTGCTCCATTCCCGTCCCCCGCTGCCATTCGCGTTGGCAGCGCCCGAGGCGCCGAACTCATCGGCTTTTGTCGTCTACAAGATTGGTGGTGACCCCGGTGACTACCAGTTCCTACAGGACGCGCCCAAGGAGGTCCCGCACGGATACGCATGCATGCGTGCCGGGCTGCGGCACACAGGCACCCTCGAACCAGTGGCTATAGCGGGGACTTGGGCAGCGGGAGGAACGTCGGAGGCGGACGAGAAGCAAACGTGGCTAGCTAAATACGCCACCCCGACGAAACTCCCGAGCCCAGCTCCTGCAGTTGGCTCGAACCGAAAAGGCATGGCTGGTTAAGTCGCCACTCCTACGAATCTTCGGGTTCGGCACTGCAGCCATCACCGCGGATCAAATTTGTACGATCCTGAAAGATCAGTTCGGCATGATGCCGAAGAGAAAGGCGATCGGCTATACCAAGCCGTACCCCAATGAGTACGAATTGATCCCACTACCACCCAAATATCGGCTCCGGACTTCACAAAGTTCAGCGGATCAGATGGCTCCAGCTCCATCGAGCATGTGAGCCGATATTTGGCACAACCGGGCATGATCTCAGCGTCAGACGAGCTGCGCGTGAGGTACTTCTCAGTCCCTCACAGGATCGGCTTCGGATGGTACACGTCGCGCCACCGAACTCAATCCAGACCTGGAAGCAGCTGGAAGAACGGTTCCATGAGCAATATCACTCGGAGGCTTCCGAGGCCGGCATTGCCGATCTAGCCCAAGTACGACGAAGCGCGGAACGGTGTCCGGATACATTCAGCGCCGGGACCGTTAGGAACCGATGCTATTCGGTTCATGTAAGCGAAAAGGCCAATCGAATTGGCGGTGGTGGGTCTATCATCATCGATCAAGGAAGTGGCCTCCCAGGCGGACTATCCTTCATTAGCACACATGGTGCGGAAGTTGTCAGCATATGAGCAACGCCACCGGATATCTACCAAGATAAATTCAAGCGCGTGGTTACCATGGTTGACGCAGGCGAAGATGAAGGTCCTACGGGAGAGCGAGAGGTCGCAGTAGCTGAGTGGACTCGAGCTGCAGGCCCATAACTGCAAATGGGTAAAGCCACCAGGGCCTCCAAGAGGGTTCGACTTCGACGTGACGAAAACCGAGCAGATTTTCGACCTCTTACTCGCGGAGAAGCACATAAAGGTACCCGAAGGCCACAAGTTTCCTACGGTGCAAGAGCTGAACGGAAAGCCATACCGCAAGTGGCATAACACGTTCACCCACACCACCAACGACTGCAGGTGTGGCGTCAGCAGATCCAAGTGGCGATAGAAAATGGGCGATTAATTTTTAACCAGTACGCCATGAAGGTCGACACACACCCCTTCCCCGCCGTCAACATGGTGGAGTTTACCCACCTTGGAGGGTGCCGGCCTGATTTCTCAGCCAACATCAGTATGGTAGAGCTTGGACACCGCTCCGAGAAGGACGGGGATGAGGACGGCTGCTCTCGAGAGCAAGGACACCGAGGGGGCCGCTCCATGCGATCGGCTCCGTCAAGATGCGCTACGTCACAGGGGAAGTGAAGAACATAAGATACCAACGACCCCTCTCCGATCACCTCCTCAACAAGTATGTTGGTCGATATGACCAACGCCGGCGATACAACAACAATGATGAAAGAGGTCGTCTGACCAGAAACAACGAAAGGCATCGCCGGCATAATCATGATGAGGAGCGGCAGGAGCGCCATGGCAGGGAGCAGGACGATACGGACAGGCATTGGCATTGCCCCTTCTTCCGACCTGCTGGGATTCAGAATGAGCCGATTACCAACAATCGGCAGCGCCCAGAAGAAGAAGAAGGAGACAGCCAACGTATCCGTGTTCGAGCGCTTAGGGCCTCTCCCACCACAAAACAGACGGGCTGAGACCCCTCCGTTGGAAGATCTCGATGATTCGGAAGACGAAGGGGAATACGAAGAAGACGGCCACCGTCCAAGGTGGTGCCTGACGGTCTCAGCCATACACAAAAACGCAGGGTTCAGCGATTGCGCGGTCCGGAGGAAGCTGAAAGGATGTACTTGCATACGCTGAGGAAGGCGGCCTGATCTGGCAAAGTCCGGAGGACCCTGGATGAGGAGGGACTACCGCAAAGAAAAGAGTGGCGCCCCAAGCAAGAGAGCCGATGATGACACATCGGCTGGCACAAACATGGTGTTCATTCGTCGGTGTGTAGTGCTCACGATTACACAGTACACCCGACAAGGATAACAGCAAGCGCCAACGTGCTAAGGTCAGAGATTGGGCTGGTTTTATCCGCCGACATGGACGAGTAGCAAGACTACGTCGATAAGCAGCATGGCGAGGCCGATCCTTGCGATCGGCCCTCCGAAACTGTTGAAGGGATATTACAAAACCTTCACCGAGCAAGCAATGTGGAGGCCGATTCCAGCAATCGGCCAAAATTATCCTCACCATCCTTTCTGCCTGGGATGAACGTTTGACCCAACAAGGACTACCTGAAGAGCCGATACCATCAATTATCTTGACAGAATCGGCTCGGGGGGCACCTAGATGGATGAGATACGAGGATATGAGATAATACTATCAAATATGGGGGCCGACACACAAATCGGCCTAAAAATTTTCAAAAAATTTTGAGCGCAGCCGATGCAGCAGACATCGACTTAAGGATAGCAGAAACCGATAGCGAAATTATGCGATGATTAGCGGTGGTGCCTTCCGTTGCTTCGAGCCGATCTGGGTTCCTGAACCAAATTCCGGCTGTCGAGGAAGAAGGGGATCGGCTTTGGCACATTCTCTTTGACAGTCTCGCCTTGAGTGAGGCTCGGGGGGCAGCAGGCCTGGTGGACGCTCTGTTTTACTCTGTTTAAAAGCCGATTGGGATACCATCGGCTGGTCCTCCATTGCAATCTTCTTCACAAATGATGAGTATTGAAGAGCATCATTGGGTTTGGTTGGGAAAGTTCAAAGGTTTTCCTGAAGATCCTGCTTTTTCTGCCAAATTTAGAAAATCATCAGTTGAAGAAGGGAAGGGCGAATTTTGAAGGACCGATACGGTGCTATCGGCTCATCATGCATTGGCAAAGGGAACGAGTCGGCAAGGACAGTAGAAGAGGGAATCGGCTTAATTAAGCTCGGAAGAAATCGGCAAAATCAAATTGGGAAGAGATTCTTCATTGATGGGCAAGATTTCTTACATGAAGAGCTAATTGCTCTCAAAAGGAAATATGCGGGGTACATTGCCCCGTCTTGTCCTATTCTAGAAGTCCTAATCTACGGGCCGTCCGCCTCGTCGTCGCCTTCATCGCTGCCGTCGGCGCTGCTCCGGCGGGCTCGTCATCGCTCCAATGGCCGCCGGGCCTCATCGTCTTCATCTTCTCGCGTCGTCCTCGTCGCCGAAGTCAGTTGCCGGCCAAGGGCAGAACCGCTTGGCCGGCGGCTCGTCGGAGGAGCTCTCATCGTCGTCTCCTCCTCCTCTCCTGCTCCCCTTCCTCCCGGAAGAAGTGAAGTCGCAGGAGAAGTTGTCGTCGTCGCTCTCCTCCGGTTCCCCAACGGCGAGGAAACGGAGGTCACTCTCCCCGTCGGTCGAGGATTTGTCATCCTCGGACCATACGAAGGAGTCATGATCCTCTTTGTCCCACTTCGTTGGGGCGAGGATATCGTATGCGTGCCCCACGAGGGCGTTTCCTCTCGGATAGGAGAGGACACGTAGGAAAGACCCGATGAGGAGGAAGAAGAGGAGGACGAAGACAGGAGGAGGGGTTTTTGGAGGCTAGTGCGAAGGGGATGAGGAAGATGACTGTTTGCTGCGGTTAAATAAAAGGGAGCATAGTAAAAATTCAAGGCCACAGCAGTTCCCGAGGAGGTGAACAGTCAAATCGCGCAGAGAAGTTGAGAAGGCAAGCTATCATGATGAAGGACTCTGCGACGTTTCTGCTCTGCCACGACATGACCCGACGAAAGAAAGAGCGTTATGATTTTGGAAATGTCATTTCCAAAACCAGGGGGCATGTGTTATCACCAGTATTTGACCAAGCCCAGAGGTGGGCCGCGATCAAGACGAATTTGAAGATATATGCGTGGAGAGATATGTAAATCGGCCTTGTGTATCAAGTTTGGGCTAGTTAGCCCGTGTATCTTTACTTAGTAGGTTACGTAGAGTTTGTCTCGTGCACGGTTTAGTGCACGCCCGCATTAGAAAGTCCCCTGGACTATAAATATGTACCTAGGGTTTATGGAATAAACAACAACCAACGTTCAACACAAACCAATCTCGGCGCATCGCCAACTCCTTCGTCTCGAGGGTTCCTCCGGTAAGCATCATGCTGCCTAGATCGCATCTCGCGATCTAGGCAGCACAAGCCTGCCTAGTTGTTCATGCGTTGCTCGTAAAGCGTTTTTGATGGCGAGCAATGTAGTTATCGTAGACGCGTTAGGGTTAGCATCGTTCTTAGCATCATATGCTCGCGTAGTGCAACCCTTGCGCGTCTAGCCGTCCTTGTGCCTCATCATGGGTGCAGGGGCGGCACCCCGCTTGATCTTTGTTTAGTAGATCTGATCCGTTATGGTCGATCCTTGATTCATCAAGGATTAGTTTAATATCTGCAATAGTTAGGCCTTACAAAGGGTTGGAGGATCCAGCGGCATGCGGGTGTAGTTTGCTGCCCCTAGACAGGACGTTCGAGGATCAACCTAGTGTTGGTTTTTAGGCCTTGTCTAGGGCTGGCTTACGTTTCGTGCGTGAGTGCGAGGCCCAATCGTGAGTAGGATGATCCGATTATGCGGTGAAAACCCTAGATCGTCGTGGA
The DNA here is from genome assembly GCA_030979885.1 of Lolium multiflorum. Classification (NCBI taxonomy): domain Eukaryota; kingdom Viridiplantae; phylum Streptophyta; class Magnoliopsida; order Poales; family Poaceae; genus Lolium; species Lolium multiflorum. Next base: position 269,589,011 of record CM061748.1, on the reverse strand, counting down.
TCTCATACGCTTTATATTGATCAAGCAGGACCACCATATATTCGGCCACCTTGGACGAATCATGGGTGAATCGGCTCCCGAGCCGATTCACGGGACAACCTGAGAGCCGATCGAGGCTCGTATTTAACGTGTACGTGTGTGCCTGCAGAAACTAAGCGAGGCATCATCCACACCTTCCGACCCAGGTATGGTCGTGGCACGCTGCGACCCCATCGGCGCGCGACCGGAGGCTTTGCGGGCCGTCGCTCTGAGGGACTGGGGCCAGCCGCAGCCCTAGTCATTCCCGGCTCTACCGTGTTGGCCAGTCGCTGCCCGCCGGTGGGTTTCTGACGCCAACAGCACCGGAATCCCTGGTGTTGCGTCGCACTACATTCCTTCACCAACAACCTTCACGTGATCTTCATCTCCTACTGGTTCGATAACCTTGGTTTCTTACTGAGGGAAAACTCGCTGCTGTACTCATCATACCTTCCTCTTGGGGTTCCCAACGGACGTGTGCTTTACCGTCACAAGCAGCCACCTCCTCCGTGCCATCGCTGTAGAGCTCCGTTTAAAAATCTAATTCTACCTGTGTATTGCCCCTTGTATCAGCGTTAAGGCCCCACTTGTCATTTGATATACCGAAGCCCCAGTCGTCCGTGTTTTGGTCAGGGATACGGTGATGCTTACGGTCAAACAAAGATGGATGGTCTGACATGTCTTTGCGGGCTCTACGTGGCCCCACTAGTCAGGAGATAATGGTCAAATTTGTTGACCCGTCGGGCAACCGGCCGTTCCAGCACTTGTGAGGGTTTCAGACAAGGGCTTGGGCAAAACTGAGGAAAAACTGAACGGCTGGGGAAAACTGAGCAAAACTAAGGACCCGAGGGCACATAAATAGAAATCCCTAAGATTTATAATAACTTATCCATCGTAGATGGAGTATGGTCATAATTTGAACAAATCATTGCTTTCATTTGACCAGAGCAAAATTACAATTATTATGTTTTTTTATAATAAATCTCAAGGGCCAGGTAAAATGCCAACGAGGAACATAATAACAATTTATTTTGTTCCAGACGTGCATTGTTACCATATTCCTTGTCAGTCACTTTAGGCCATTGTATTCTTGTGTTGTGTTGTGTTGTATTGTATTGTATGCCATCTCATACCAACCAATATGGTACAAACACTCAATAATTCAATTGTGTGATCAATGAAAGAATACATTCATAACATGTATATCATCTATATACACCTGAGCTAGACTTTCTAGTCTTTTCTTTCTTTTTACCAAAATCTTTTGTATTTTCTCTTTCGGCTTTCCTCATATTTCAGAAAACACTCAACATCAATAACTTCTAGGCTTGTTGGTCGAATACCAATAACCTTGAGGTTCGTACGTTGAAGTTGATCATCACATGACAAGTGTTCCGGATTTCACTATTAGCAACCTTTTATTATAATGAACAATTTCATTCACAATTTTATCCATCAAATCATGACAACTTCATGATGAAGCCACTATGGTTTATATGTGGATACATGAATAATGTTAGTGCCCAACTAGTTAGAGGATCGGGACGCCTAGCGTATTCAACCTTCGTACATTCCCATAAAACTTATGAGTTTATATAGTCTCACTAAATTATATTCTATCATCTTGTAATAAGGTCTTAGATATCACATATATCTCACACCTTGCTTATTTTTGAAAAAAAACTTTTCAGCTTCTTACTTTTCAAACGGATTTGAACATCAAGTTTCACAGAGAAAAGATAATTTTAGATACTAATTGGAACCATTGCTCTTCGAATCAGCAATTCGAGGATTACCAAAAGTTTGCAATAGGAATTAACCATTTCTTGATTCTTTAACAATACGGTACTAGTCCGTAAAGTTACTTGTCAGATTTAACAGTGTTTCTATCTCAATTACAAGCCTAGCGCAAGGTAGAAAACGGATGTCAGTTCTACAAAATTTAATTCAAATACAATTTAGACTAAGCTTATGATAAGCTGAGTTTACTATTAATTGTTGAATTAACTAGGTGAACTTCCACTCAAAATACATCCCTCATGTTGCCTTAGTGATTACACGAACCAAATCCACTACACCAAGTCCGATCATCACGAGAGATGGTGTAACTTCAATGGCGAACATCGACATGTTCATCATATCATCTATATGATTCATGCTTAACCTTTCGGTTTGCCGTGTTCCGAAGCCATGTCTGTACATGCTAGGCTCGTCAAATTAAACCTTAGTTCCTGCATGTGCAAATCTAGCTTGCACCCGTTGTATGCACACATTGAATCTATCACACCCGATCATCACGTGATGCTTCGAAACAACGAGTCTTAGCAACGGTACTAACTAAGGCCGAACACTTTATTATCTTGAGTTTTAGTGAGAGGGATCATCTTATAATGCTACCGTCGCAATCTAAGCAATACAAGATGCATAAAAAGGATTAACATCACATGCAATTCATAATGTGATATGATATGACCCTTTTATCTTGCGCCTTTGATCTTCATCTCCAAAGCACGGGCATGATCTCCATCATCGTTGGCGGGGTCAATGGCGCCGTCTTCATGGTTGTCCACCACTTGTAGCAACTATTACAACTACTTTGAATAAAACTACTACATGATGAATCGATGTGAAATTAAAGACAACCATAAGGCTCCTGCCGGTTGCCACAATACACCAAGGATCATTGCATACATCAAATATAATCACAATCACATCATGGCCATATCACATCACCAACCCTTGCAAAAACAATAGACGCCTCTAATTTTGTTTGCATATTTTATGTGGCTTGGGGTTTTCGAGTAAGATCCGATCTACCTATGAACAAGAACCACAACGCTGATACAATTGTTGTCAAGTGCATATTATAAATTGGATCTTAACTATGGTAAGAGAGAGACAGACACCCACAAAGCCACTTATGCAGTACAAGTTGCATGTCAAGCGTGGAGCAAGTATCATGAATGCGGTCATGTAAGGTTGGCCCGGGCCGCTTCATCCCACCATGCCGCAAGATGCAAAGTACACGATAAGAAAATGACAACAAAAGCATCAACACCCACAAAACCATTGTGTTCTACTCGTACAACTAATCTATGCATATACACGGCTCTGATACCACTGTAGGGATCGTAGCATAGAAAACAAAAATATCTACCGCAAGAACGAATAACACGCCAAGATCTAATCTAGTAGATGGTAGTAACGAGATAAGATCAACATACCCTCGAAGATCGCTAAGCGTTAACGAGATAAATCTCGTGGATGATGTAGTCGATCACTTGCCGCTCTCAAGAGCGTGTTGAAGAACTTGACGGTGCCGCAATCGGGGAACACCTCCACACTTGGTCACACGTACAGTGTCGATGAAGAGGTCCTTCTCCCTATTCCAGCGGTCAACGGAAATGTTAGATCCTCCTCGAAATCCCGGCAGCACGACGACGTGGTGACGGTGGTGGTGGAGAACTACGGCAGGGCTTCGTCGTAGCCGTGCGCGAGATATGAGGAGGAGGGTGTCACTAGGGTTTAGAGGGAGGGGCTAGGGCGTTGGCCAGGGAGCCCTTGAGGTGGTGCAGCCAAGGTGTGGCTGGCCCCTCCCCTTCTCTCCCCTTTAAATAGGTGGAAAGCCCTAGGGTTCAATCAAAATCCACATTGGAGTCCAATTGCAAAACCTACCAAATTTGGAAACCTAGTAAGGTGGGTTTTCTCCCTTTCCTTGTCAGGTGGCCGACCAAGGTGGTGGATTCCACCATGGACTCCACCCTCCCACCTTGTGGGTCGGCTAGGGTTGGTGACTCCACCTGCCATAGTGAAATATTCCAGATGATTCTAGAACCTTCCATAAATTCACCGGACCATTCCCAAACTTTGGAATGTGACTTCCCATATATGAATCTTATTCTCCGGACCATTCTGGAACTCCTCGTAATGTCATGTATACCATCCAAGACTCCGAACAATATTCTAACTCCATTCCATATTCCATATCTATTTAAAACAACATCGAACCTTAAGTGTGTCACCCTACTGTTCGCGAACTATGCAGACGTGATCGAGACACTTCTCCAATCAATAACCAATAGCGGGACCTGGAGAGCCATAATGGCTCCCACATATTCAACGATGACTTCGTGATCAAAAGAACCATTAACATACGATACCGATTTCCTTTGTCGCGCGATATTTTACTTATCCGAAGTTTGATCGTCGGTATCTCTATACATAGTTCAAACTCGTTACCGATAAGTACTCTTTAGTCGTATCGTGATATGACATCCCTTGTGAGTTAGTCACATGCTTGCAAGTTAATTGGATGACATTCCACCGAGAGGGCCTAGAGTATATCTATCCGTCATTTGGATGGACAAATCCCACTATTGATCCACGCACTTCAACCTATACTTTCCGAACACTTAATTTCACCTTTATAACTACCCATTTACTAAGTAGTGTTTGATGTCATCAAAGCATCCATCCGGTGCAGGTGATTAACATGATCTCATGGTCAAAGGATTAGGTTACTATGTATCTTAAAGCTTGAAGCAAAACGAACTTAATGACTTGATCATATGCTACGCTTACTATGGGTGTATGTCCATCACATCATTCACCTAATGATATGATCTTCTTATTAATAACATCCAATGTTCATGATCACGAAACTATGATCATCTATTAATCAACAAGCTCGTTTAACAAGAGACTTACTATGGACTCTTTTATGTTTACAAAACACACAAGTATTAATGTTTCCGGTTAATACAATTATAGCATGGGATGCAAAAATTTATCATACATACAAAGATATAATAATAAACATTTTATGATTGCCTCTTGGGCATATCTCCAACAGAGGGAGTAGTCCACCTCTAGACTACAGGTTTGTGGCAGTAGCTTGATCTATTTCTCTCATGTTCTTCATAGTACTTAGTGACATATGAGTTGTCTATCATGATTATGGCCATATTTGTAATACCTATGTGGTGGACCTTGTTCTATGTTATTGTTTTATGAGATCTGATCTTATTATATTGTGAGATGTATTGGTAGATGCATATTATGTACCTCTTCTTAATTTTATGTTCTGATGCAACATCTATGCAAGAGCGTGTGTGGGGTGATGTGTGTGTTAGATGGAGTAGCGAGGTTTTAGTGATTGGATAGTGACAATATGTTCATGATCTATTATGGTTTAACTTTTCTTTTGCTACCTCACTAGGGATTAAGTGAATGCATGTGATATGTTCATCATGTGACAACAACGATGATCTTGTTTGTTCAAGGTAGCATATTTGATATTCAAACTTCATGTCGACTTGCTATGCTCTGTTAATTCTTAATACAAGATTGATGAGGTTTCTTTTTTATGGAGCATAAGAGAGGTGTGTTGCATCATCTCTATGTTAGGACGTGATGCCCATATTAATTATGATCTTAAATATAATATTATTTATATCTTCATATCTCATTGATGAATTGTTTTTTGTTCACCACAACTTTACGAGAGAGTAGTCAAGTGAACCCATGAACCTTGATCCACTTTTTATCATAAGAAACACCTTTATATTGCCTTTACATTGTTTTCTATTTGTTGCACTATTTATTCCTAAAATACAAAAATATTTACTTTTCTTATTTGCATCCAAAACACCAAAAACAATCAATCTCTTTACAGTTTTACTTAGTTATTTTATCTAGTTTAGTTTCTACTTGTTTTATTACTACTTGTGTTATTTACTTACGCGAAACCTTGTGCTTGACAACCACACGGTGGATCTGGGGACACAAGGCATTTATTTACTTGCAGGATTGTTTGAAGAAGAGAGAAGAGAATACTCTTTGAGCTAGTTCCCCGAGAGTTTGATATAAACTATCGAGTCACCCTTGTGAGGAAAATACTTCGTTGACGCAACACTCTGCACTTGGAGTACCAACGTCATCTCTCGCTCGTCGGACGAACCAAGCCCACGAGGGGCCCAATCACTGGGCGACTGGGCCTAAAACCCTGGCGACTGAAGCCCGGAGTGGAAGACTTGCCGCGCGGGTCAGGGCCTTCCGGCCTTTAGCTCGTGGATACGTGCGATCTTATCTATGTAAACCCTAGATTAGGGGTGCTTATATAAACCCGCGGGCTAAACCCTAAAAGGGATCCGATCTCCCACCATTTGTAAAATCCTGCTCCCAGTCGCCGATATAATTAAGCAGAACATAGGCCTTTTACTCCTCCGGAGGAGCTAAACCTGGGTAAAAAACTGTGTCTTGTGCATCTCGTTTCGTATATGGCTACGCCACCCTTGGCACACATCAATGAAGTGTTGCACCCTGTAGTGCCTGACTTGGCCACATCCACAACAAGAGCGATTCAGGGGAGGTAGACGGTGGATGGGGAGCATCGGGATGCGGCGTAGGTGAGAGAGGAATGTCGTAGTGGAGAACGCCATTCGTATGTGTATGCTTATTTGTAACCTCTATGAACAAATCAAAGGTGGGAGTCAATGTGACACCAATGTAGGGTGAATCCACATGCATGAAGGCGCATACCAAATCCACGGTTGACCTCCTCACCGATATGCATGCAATAAACATTATCGTCGACCTCGTATGGCGGTGGAGATCCATGATTATCCATGAGGAAAACCTCAGTGGTAGTGCAAGTTGATACATGGAGGAGATTGAACTAGGCCATGGCTGACGACAGAGGCTAGAGATTCGTCATGTCAAATACCTTCCCGTGTGGCACCAGCAGGAGAGTGTGAATGAATGTGGTTGTTGCACGCTTGCACCTGACCAAAACAACAGCCCGTGGTTCAAAACTCTGGTTTGAGGATGAAAAAAATCGATGCACCCACGGCGATTTTTTTTCATGAAGGCTTTGCTTAGAGCCTATCCCAACTTGCTTGGTAAAAGGCTTTAATATTGTTGTTGCTGCTGCTTTGCTTAGAGCCTGCTACATGTTTATAATGTGGTATGTGAACCAGTTCCGTTTTGATTATGAGTATTTGTTTTATTTTACCATAGGGTTAGTGATAGCGTGCTAAAGACCATTGTCGCGAGGCATGAAACATCATATTTGCTTTTTAAATTTTTATCGGCCTTGCCTCACATTTAATGCTGATCAAACAATTATACGGAGTAGCAAATTGTTCCCGATCCGATATCAAGACTGACGACTCTCAAAGAAAAGAAAAACATGACACCATGGAACGGTGAAACGCTGCCTTTTTCTTAGGGAAAAACTGTTATTCTGGGACGTTGTTTTTTGATCTAACGGTGGTACCGATCGTGCCAAGCCTTTGGATGACTGACCCGGATCCGCCTCCTCACATACCGCACCACACGGCACGGGCACGAAACCTCGGATCCACAACCATCCATGGCCTCCTCCTCCCAGATGGCGGCGCCGCCGCCGCCGGAGAAGAAGGCTCCTCGCTCGCTCTTCGACCTCCCCTCGGACTTCTTCGAGTCGTACGTACTCCTCCGGGCTCACCCCGCCTTCGCCCCTTCCCCAGCGGAACCATCCGAGCCCTCCCGGCCGGCGCCGGTACCGGCGCAGCAGCAGCAGCCGCCGACGGAGGCCGCGGGGCTCCGGTGGACGTGCAATACCTGCGGTGCCGAATTCGAGTCGCTTCAGGACCAGCGGGAGCACTTCAAGTCCGACCTCCATCGCCTCAACGTAACTGTCCTTTTACCCCCTTCTTCACCAGACCCCGCATGTTCCTTTGAATTTACGAATACGTACTCTAGGGAGAAAGACTGGAGAAAACTTTGAAATGTTGTTTAGATGTTAGTGCTGATCGTAGGACACAGTGTTCAGTAGATGGAAATACGAACCTCTGTTCAGTTGAGCTAAGTACTCCCTATGTGAGAACGACTGCATCTGAGAGTTGGACAGATAGTAATCAATTGAGGCTCTTAGATTGATCAAATCCTCCGTTCGTACCTAGGAATAGGTAACTGAAAGTTTCTTATACGCATTATCATTGCATTCAGCCCAGTTAGATGTTAGAATTAGTCACCCTGTAAGGATGAGTTTAGAATTGCTGTATTTAGTGTGTTGTGCTGCGAAAGTTCCTAGTAACAGCGAACATTTACGAATTTTGGCATATCTTCCGCTTATTCATCAAGTACTGTACTATCATTTGTGTAAGTAAATATAAGTTGGGAGCCATCACACGCGATAACTGATATAGCCTCCACAAACTTGATTGGAAAAATTGGTTGTAGTATGTTGATGTTTTCCACCAAATACAGATATTTCAGGGGAAATCAATCCACTCTCGTTGCCCTTCCTCTTGTATTGGTGCATACAGTACATCTACATGGCATCACCCATATCAACAACAAAATGTTCACTGGAAAGAACACAGTTCATGTCTTCTATAACTAGAAATATTATGCTGTCATTACTTGTCCAACTTCACATTCTTCCTTCTGTTATTATCTACTTTACTAGCTCTGGTTGCTCACTAACTAAACTGATTAGTTGTTCTTAATCAACAGTTTAACTTTAGGGGCAAGTTTATTTTTTAAGTTATCTTGATGTTCTGAAGATTCTATGGAAAACTTTTTTGCTTGCTACGTACTTCAAAGCAAAGTGGTTATATTCTTTAGCGGAACTTTGGATACAAAGTCATAAAACTTCTCCTACTGTTGTTATATTGATTCCAATTAGTGTGGGTTTTGTGTAGCATATCCTTTTGTAAACCTGAACATGACATGTTTCTTATCTTTTATTGGCACTATTGAATCTGTTTTTTGGCAATCTTGTTAGGTCAAGTTGAGTGTTGCTGGTAAAACTATTATCAAGGAAGAAGACTTAGAGAAAGTTGATGCTGATTCTCTGTTTGACGATTTGGATGTATCTAGTGTATCTGGTTCAGAGGACGAGCTGGATAATGTACCTGCATCAGATCATAGGCTCTCAGTTAAAGGCAAGGAAGAATTCAGGAAGAAACTTTTTTTCCGTGGTCATTCTGGTGACACAGTTTCTTTTTGGAGATGTGTAATGTTCAAAGAACACGAAGAACCATTTTTTGACTGCAAATCTGGAACAATGGAAAGTCATGGATCAACATCATTTGTGCATGAAGATGAGATGATAAGTAGAGTGAAGCATTTGGCGTGTGAACCTCGCGATGCGTCACGTTTAAGGATCATCATACTAACAAGTGGTGGACATTTTGCTGGATGTGTTTTCGATGGGAACAAAATATTGGCCAATAAAACATTTCATAGGTAACAAGATTGCATGTTCCAAAGTTTATTCATGCTTACTTGTTAGCCATATTTTCTTTATGAACATTACCGCGATGAATTTTATGTATACCCTGACTTCATAAAGAACATCGAGATCTTAGTATATAATAACATTCAGTAATATAATGGCAGTTCATGGGTTACATCATTGTTGTTTTATGCATAATAAATTATTTCTGAAGAAAATGGTACGGAGTAGATTTATTTTTCTGGATGGAGCATAGGATGGGAAAGGTCTCTACACAGCTAGTAGAGAAGTAGTGATTACAAGAGTGACAAAGGAAAGATTGTACTGTTTTACTTAAGCAAGATAATCTTGCCAGGAAACATTTGCTTTCCCTTTTTATAACCATGGAAGCTCGTATTCATAATAACTTCTTTCAGTCAGCATAATTGTATCTCTGTGACTGACAAACTCAGTTGGATTGTTTATTAAGTAATGTTATTGGTAATACTGTTTCTGACTTAATGTTAAGAACTTCAAATTCTAACTTATGTATGTCTTAGGTATGTTGTAAGGGCAAAGGCTGGAAAGAGGCAGTCTGGAAAAGATGCTACTGGAAAGGTTGCACACTCAGCGGGATCTTCTCTTCGCCGCTATAACGAAGCAGCACTGAAAAAGGTGATATGCAGTTTTTAGCGAAATTTTATTTGGGTTTTTTCTCACTGGTGTAGGATAGTGGTTGTTAGAACCTGATTACAATTTACAAGTTAATTTCCACATTGGCTCATTATTTTTTTCTTTTACTTTTTCGTTGTCGGTCTAATCACAGGAAGTTCAAGAATTAATAGTTTCGTGGAAGCCGTACTTTGACGCCTGTGTTTGTGCCTATATATACGCTCCATCAAAGAACCGCCAGATGCTCTTTGATGGGGATAAGGCTCAGTCGGTATTGCAAGCATGTGATATTCGTCCACTCCCTTTGACTGTTCATCGGCCCACCTTGAAAGAAGCAAAACGTGTATACAGTAACCTAACACAGCTCTATTATGAGACTGAGTGCTCTATCATGGCTGAAGTCTTACCCCATGTGGAAACTGTGACAAAGTTTGAACAAATTACAGAAGCAAATGAAGAAATAATCGTGGCCCCCAAGGAACCTATGTTGGACTCATTGAATACACATGAAGCAATGACCGTACCACTGTCGAATAATGCAACAACACCTCTCCATGAGGCTGCAAAGGCTGGCAATATTGAACAAATTATGGAATTGCTCGAGCAGGGTTTGGATCCTTGTGTCAAGGATGAAAGAGGAAAGACACCGTACATGCTGGCTTCAGACAAAGAAGTCAGAAATACATTCAGAAGATTTATGGCGCAAAATCTTGACAAATGGGATTGGCATGCTGCCGATGTGCCTAGTGCATTAACAAAGGAAATGGAAGAATCGCAAGCTGCGAAACAGGTGAGTTATGTTTCCTGAATAAATATTTTCTTGTTTTGCTTGGTGGAGAAGAAGATGGCTGTGTAAATTGACCCTTCGCTGTATTTTAGGCAGAGAAGGATGCCAAGAAGAAAGCCAGAGCAAAGGAACTCAAGAAACAAAAGAAAGCTAGAGAAAAGGAAAAGGAAAAGGAAAAAGAAAAGGTTGGTACTGGTTTCATAGTAGTTACGATTGTCGATTGTTGTGTGTAAATCCGAATGCACGATTATCTTATACTTTGGTTGCACATGAATTCAATACTCTATTTGTTGGTGTTTACTGTTGCAAGTGCCATTCAACGGTTGCCCCGTCTTTGCTCCCTGGTGCTTAATTAGTTGATGTTTTTTCATATCTTGTTTTCAAAGTAGTTTGGTGGACACGATAGTACATTCACTCATATACATATTTTTGACTTATCTTCTTATTTCTGCCACTTAATCCTTTGGAATTGTAGGCGCTAGCATCTCAAGCTGATGTTAAAGGCACTTCTGCTGGCCAAATGGCCAAAGCTACTACTTCTGCGCCAGGCCTGAAACTCAAGCACCCCCAGGCTGTTGCTCTTTCAATGCAGGTATGTTGGACAGAGCAGACGTCTGAGTCTTGGTGCATAATCTCAAAAGCATGTATGGTACTTATACCTTGATGATTTACTGTTTACTAGGAGGAACGAGAACGGAAACTAGCCGATGAAAGAGAGAAAAGAGCAGCGGCAGCAGAACGAAGATTTGCAGCTCTAGCGGTTCAGTCAGGCAGCACATCAGGGCCGGCGGCAGCAGGCGGCTCCACCCAAACAACAACCGCGGGAGCAAACGACGCTACATGCTCGTGCTGCTTCTCGTCCTTGGCGGGCAAAGTACCGTTCCACAGATACAGCTACAAATACTGCAGCACCACATGTATGCATCTCCATTCAGAAATGGTGGAAGATGACTGAGCAAATTTTGTGCCCCAAAACAGACGAATGTTATGCTACTTTCCACCTAATTTTTAATGCAATTTTGCATGGCAAGTTTTGCCCATATGTTTTTACCCAATCTGAGCTGTTCTGTCAATACATGCCAAGTGCCAATGGATGGCTCGTGTGTGGTTGCTGTGTAGTTCCTGAAGCAGAGACTCTGCTTTACTTCGTCAGAGCTGCGTGTACGCGGCGCAATCCGGCAACGTACCCGTGAGCTTTTGCCGAAATGCCAGCCTCGAACAGTAGGCAGGCCTCGTCGGCCTCTCGTCGTTGCTACAAAACCTCGAACTTTCTCACAGATTTCCCAGTGCCAAGCCAATGGATTCCACCGCTCGTGACTTGGCCATGGGCATCTCTTCCTTTGGAGCCAAAGGCATGGCTGCTAGCGATCCATGTCCTCGGCATCGACCAACCACTTGGACAGCAATGGCCTCTCGTGTAACGGCACACGTGAAAGCACCCGCTAGCTCACGGCTCACGTTGACATCCTCCTCCTCCTCGTAGCCCGGAGCTCTTATATCGGCGCTGAACAACGCTGCCAACATTTCGTGCGAGCAGCTAACGTGCGTGCGTAGCTGCGTCATGGCAGGAACCGAACCATCGTCGTCGCCGACGGGGCACGGACACGGCCAGCACGCGGTGGACATCCGCGCGGCTGCCCAACCCGATCAGGAGGCGAGGCAGTCGGCGATGAGCGGGCCACTTAGCCTCCGGAGCGATCGGAGGCCGCCGCAGGCGCAGAGGGCATTCAGCCGGCAGGTGTCCCTGGGCAGCGGCGTGGCGGTGATGGGCATCGACAGAGGCGGCAGGAACGGCGGCAGGGGTGGGCAGCGCGCGCTCCCGCGCAGCGGCAAGAGCCTCAGCGTGCTCAACAACCACAGCGGCGGCCTCGGCCAGGCCGACGGCGTGGCGCGCAGGGGCGGCGACTTCAGCATGTTCCGCACCAAGTCGACGCTCAGCAAGCAGAACTCCTTGCTGCCGTCGAGGATCAAGGAGGAGCTCGACGACGTCGACCTCGCCCACGTCGAGGGCCAGTCCGCCGGCAGGCCCGACGTGGACCCTCTCAACAAGAGCGTCCCCGCCGGCCGCTACTTCGCCGCGCTCCGCGGCCCTGAGCTCGACGAAGTCCGCGTAAGTCATCCATCAAACCATCTTGCATATACGTCAACTGATCGATCGATCCGATCGCCATGAAAACAAACGCAAGTGTATGAATATTTGCAGGACTACGAGGACATCCTGTTGCCGAAGGACGAGGTGTGGCCGTTCCTGCTGCGGTTCCCGATCGGCTGCTTCGGCGTCTGCCTCGGGCTGGGCAGCCAGGCCATCCTGTGGGGCGCGCTGGCGGCGAGCCCGGCGATGCGGTTCCTCCGCGTGACGCCCATGATCAACGTCGTCGTGTGGCTCCTCGCGGTGGCCGTGCTCGTGGCCACGTCCGTCACCTACGCGCTCAAGTGCGTCTTCTACTTCGAGGCGATCCGGCGCGAGTTCTTCCACCCGGTGCGCGTCAACTTCTTCTTCACGCCGTCCATCGCCGCCATGTTCCTCGCCATCGGCCTCCCCCGCGCCTTCGCGCCCGCCACGCTGCACCCGGCCGTGTGGTGCGCGTTCGTGGCGCCGCTGTTCGCGCTGGAGCTCAAGATCTACGGGCAGTGGCTGTCGGGGGGCAAGCGGAGGCTCTGCAAGGTGGCCAACCCGTCGTCCCACCTCTCCGTCGTCGGCAACTTCGTCGGGGCCATCCTGGCGGCGAGGGTCGGCTGGGAGGAAGCCGGCAAGTTCCTGTGGGCGATCGGCATGTCGCACTACATCGTCGTGTTCGTCACGCTCTACCAGCGGCTGCCCACCAACGAGGCGCTGCCCATGGAGCTGCACCCGGTCTACTCCATGTTCATCGCCACGCCCTCCGCCGCCAGCCTCGCCTGGGCGGCCATCTACGGCAGCTTTGATGCCGTGGCGCGCACCTTCTTCTTCATGGCGCTCTTCCTCTACATGTCCCTCGTCGTGCGCATCAACTTCTTCCGTGGTTTCCGGTGAGCACTGCTACTCCACTCGTGTACCTGTGTTTGGATTCAGCCGACGGCGCGATCAGCTGATCATTCGCCGTGGATAAACAGGTTCTCCATCGCGTGGTGGTCCTACACGTTCCCCATGACGACGGCGTCGCTCGCCACTGTCAAATACGCCGAGGCCGTGCCTTGCTTCATGACCAGAGCACTCGCGCTGAGCCTATCCCTCATGTCGACGACAATGGTGTCGATGCTGCTCGTGTCGACGCTGCTGCACGCCTTCGTCTGGCGCTCGCTGTTCCCCAACGACCTGGCCATCGCCATCACCAAGGACCGGCAGGGCGGAGCAAAGCCGTATGGCAAGGGCAGGAAGACCAGCAAGAGGGTTAACGACATCAAGCGTTGGGCGAAGCAGGCTCCGCTCTCGCTCGTGTCGTCCATCACCAAGAGCAACTCTGCGGACAAGGACGAAGAGGAGAGAACAGACTAGTACCGTACATACACGATTAAACAGCATTTCACAAACCAAGACTGGATGGCTTGATCAGTATATATACAATTAAACAGCATATCTTGTTTGCTAGAGATAGAAGGAATAACAGTTATCGACTGGTCACACGAAAGCTATGCATCTCTCAGCTTATTCTTATTTCTCACTAGAACTAGCATCTGACATTATAAGGTGCAAAGAAACCAAATGGGTTCCAAATTAACTTCCAATCACACACAACAACACATGACTGGTGAACAAATGAAGTATCACATAAAAGAACAACTGCAAAGGGCACTGCAACACTACCGTTGTTCTGTGACACAAACATTGGGCACACTGAACTCACTTATTCAATACCTACTAATCAACACAAAATCATCATCATCCAGAACCCGCGCCTCTTTCTGTCCCACAAAGTTCTCCCGTCCAATAGCTTCAACAATCCGGACAAACTCGATCCTCCTTTCAAGAGAAAGAGGAGCATATGGTAACCTGAAAACAGGCCTCACTACGCCGAGCTGAGCCAGGGCAGTGTTGAGACCAATCGGATTAGGCTCGCAGAACAACCATTTCATTAGAGGTAGTAGCTTCTCGTTTAATGCCGCATTCTCCCCTTCAAACATCAGACTGTGCATGAGACCAGGAACAAGGTTGCTAGCCACAGAAATAACTCCAGTAGCGCCATGCTTCCACCGAGAATCATGGCATTCGTCATCATTGCCGCTCCATATTGTTATACCTTTGTCAGTGTAGCACTTGACTCGTTCATGTCCAACGCACTCTTTCACTCCTGCCATGTTTGAATAACCTGAAAGCGCCTCAATGACTGAAGGAGGTATATCCTGACCAGTCCTGCCTGGCACATTGTAAATGATGGTTGGACCCATCGGGAGGACCTCACCGAAATGAGCGATCAATCCTGCAGTTGAGGTCTTCCCATAGTAAGGATTGACATGGAGAGCTGCATGCATGCCAACAGCAAATCCCTGCTCTGTCGCGTGAACAGCTTCTCTAGTTGAGTTACTTCCTGTGTTGCCTATCACTTTAATGTGTGTTCCAAAGCAGTTAACAGTATGCCCGATGAGCATGATGTGTTCGTCCCAGCTCATAAGGTGACCTTCTCCTGTTGTTCCTCCAACTATCACACCTTCGGCACCGCCGTTTATCTGGGTGTTTATCAAAGAATCATATGCTTCAAGATCAAATCTTCCATCTGGCAAATAAGGGGTTTTGACGGCTGTGATTAGTCTGACGCTTTTGATTTCATCTGCTGATGTTCTGCAAATCAGACAGAGAAAGATCAGACAAAAGCAGCACAGATGTATCAAAGCCATCTAATACTTGCGCGCAAACGGTACGGTCCATGTTAGTCATATGACTACTAAGCAACAAAATCCCTCGGTTACTTCACTACAACTGTACCAACATCATTTTGTTTAGCAAAATGAATCAAACATATAAAAGATTAAACATTTTTCCAGCCAATACTGTTTAGTTCATTCTCCTATCTACAACAATTGACTAGTTTATCGAGACAAGTGATAATTATCCAAAACTAGGTTAGTTTTACATAACTGACTTTAAAAAGGAAGACACTAAGAACATCTTATGTTTCTCTATTAGCTATACAATTATTCTTGAGCTAGACCTGAACTTGTTATAGTTCAGAGAGGGGTGCATGCATACATGTGGCAATTTAGTAAAAAGTACAGGTATATAAACTAAAAATGGGAAAGATTAACTTAATTTCCATCAGTCTAAGTAAGAATACATTTATTCTTGACCTAACTCAATGAAGGATGATTTCAGAAGTTACAGACGGTGCACATTGAGAACAGAAGTTCACAAGACATCCTAAATTTTGAAGTGAGGATGTAGAGAAATAGAAGGTGGGAAACAACAAATTAAGTCAGTACAGTCTCAGGTACAAAAGGAGAGTTAATTGTTGTTAGCTTTACCGTATACAGCAAAATTAACAGCATGTTCATTTGTTAGCTTTACGGTACAGAGCAAACTTAACAGCCTGTTCAATGGCATGAACCAAAAGGTACTAGCAAATCTATGATGGAATGAATAAAACAAGAAACAAGGATTTCTTTTAGAAAACAAGTCACCGATTTTTCACTTCAGTACTTCGCATCGGAAGATAATCATCTATAGTGACGGCTGCAACTGCAAACTTTCCTCTACTAGCCCTGTACAATCATCCTGTGGCATTAGTTTGTTGCTTTTGGAAGTAAAGCAGAATATAGGCAGAATAGATGAGCTAAAACCAGTGTGCAGAAAAGATATTAAAAGTCTGTGCCCAGTCCTAACAATGGAAGGAAAATTACGCATACCAAGAGGATCACGGTCCTTAATCAAGATGGGAAGCTAGCAAGACTAATGGAACCTTGAGTTAAAACAACGGAATGAAAATTACACATAGCAATGGAAGGAAAATTACACATATGAAACATTGTAAACACATACTCTTAAATAAATAAAAAATGCAAACTACCAAGACTAATGGAACCTTGAGTTGCCTATCAAGATGCATGTGGCTCAGGAAACAAGTTGGCATTGGCTACTACTCATTTGGTTCTGAATTATAAGATCAATATTTAAACGTGGACGGACTGAAATGAGTGAACATACACACTAAAATGCATTAGATACATGTGAATTCAGAAAAAGCTAGAACATCTTAGAATTCAGAACAAACTGATACTACTTATTTTCTTCTTTTTCCGAGCAAGAGGAATCAAAGCTTCTGATTTATATTAATAGAAACCAAGGAATTACATAGTCTGACTAATGAAACTCAGATACAGACTGGACCAACCACCACAGCACTGCCTAGTTCCTAAGTTGCTGGTCTAAAATATGCTTCCTTAGACCTTAGCAACCAACAAAAAAAGAAATGTTCACGCTGAAATAGTTTTACAGTCAAACAACACTCCACATTTTTTTCCTTCCAACTAAAGTAAGCGCAAAGACGTCGTTCATTAGCTCAATTTAACTTTCGCAATTAAATACACTGAATATTTTGAGGTCAAGTCTAGAAAGGGGACTAATCCAGTTCTCGACGTCCTTACATTCTCTATCCTCCCAATCTCACAGGCTAGTGCGGTAGTACCAAATGACCCAACGAATCCTGGACCCCTCAGCAGAAATCCGCACAAGAACTGCTCTAAGGCTGTTTCGATTTTGGTATCCAATGGATCGAATATGCTAAGTAATTAAAAAGGAAGCGGTCAGAGAGGCTGGCGGTGACCTGCGTGGCGGGAGCGCGGCCGCGGCGAAGCGAGACAGCGGCAGCCGCGACGGGGACGCTAGAGCGCCAGGGCCCTTCCAGCCGAGGCGGACGCCCGGGTTAGCCGTCGGCTGCGCCGCCATCCTGGATTTTTCGCTCGAGGAGAGAAACTGTCAACCAGCCGAGGGTTTTGGGGTGGGCTTTGTGTGGCGCCGTAGACAGACGGGTACTACTAACGGCTCTGGAAGCGCTAGGAACTAATGGGCTGGGCCGTTAACGTCTCGGTGGACTGCAGTACTACACGCTTCGGGAGATTACTATTTGACGCTTAAAGCGGCCACTGGCGAGCGTACGCTTCAAGCGTCGTTCACTGGGCTCGGCCCATTAACTGTTTCGTTCATTCGCCCTGTTTCTTCCGTGGGTCGTTCTTATCTACAGCTGAACTATAACAAATTCACACTTTTTAAAATATATTTTTAAATATTTTTAAAAATTTACTTTTAAAATTCGGAATTTTACTAAAAAACAGAACAATTTTTAAAATTCATGAATATTTAAATGTGAACACTTTTAAAATCTTAACATTTTAAAATACGAACACTTTTAAATTTTGAACAATTTTTTAATCTAAATATTTTCAAAATTTGAAGAATTTTTAAATCTGAACATTTTAAAAATGAACAGTTTTTCATATATGTACATTTCAAAAGTTTGAACTTTTTCAAAAGTAATTGTTTTAAAATTGTACTTTTTAAAATCTCAACGTTTTCAAAACGAACAAAAAAACAAAAATGGGCAAACCGCGAAGGAATCTTCTAAAACCCGGCAGAACAATAGGAATACTAGGTCTGAAAAAGAATCGATAAAACTAGACCGAAAACTTCTGGTAGGCTCCATCTACCGGTGGAAACCGAAGCGAATCCTGGCGGGGGCAAAGTGCCTTGCTGATCTAGTTAGCTAAGTAGTTCTGCGGCGGAGTTCTTGATCCGCCCCTTTCTTTTTTCCTTTTTGGCTCTTGCCATGTACCTGTTTGCTTCTCCAATATAAGCTTTTTGCCCGTTTCAAAAAAAAAAAAAAAAAAAGCGAACGAATACGGGTTGGCCTAGTTAAGATTTTAGCGTCGGAGGGGTATGCGTCATAAGGATTGCCTTCGCGTTAGGCGTCAAATAGGTTTTCCCACGCTTCGGCCCTCGCCCAATGTTGTGGAACTACGATAGGGCCACCACGGTCCACGGATCCGAGCATCATGGAATAGAGGAAAGCTAGAGAAAAAAATTATAGCAATGGATGTAGGTACAGTATGTTAGATCCCTAATTGTACACGCCATGTTAATGACTTTTGGGCTTTGAAATATGATAAAAGTGTGTGCTTTCCGTAAGATCGGCACATCAGATGCTCACTCAAACAAAGTATTAGAGAAAAGCGTGGCTGGATGGTAATGCTACATCCTCTAACTCGGATGAAGATCAGAAAACATGGACATAACACTGGCTAGTCAAGTTCCATCTAAGATGAGGATCTTCCTTTGGGGTGTGTTCGGTTTAAGAACCAAGTGGAATGTAATGTCATGGTTCCATTCCAGAAGAATGGGTTGGTTCCGTTCTTGTGTTCAGTTTGAGCTAGAATATGGAATGGGTTGATTCCATTCTTGTGTTCGGTTGGAGAGTGGAATGTAACAGATTATGGGAATAAAAGGTGTGAGCATATGCATGGGGTGCGTTTAGCAGAATAAAGTTATGAGAGAATAGAGGAGTTGAGTGAGTGTGGGTGGCTTTAGCATAGAGGAATGGGGAGATTCCTCCGATTTTGAGCAATGGGTGCGTTCAGGATCTGAAGGGAATATTCTCTTTTGAGGAACCACCTCGTTTCGTTCCTTTTTCTAACTGAACACCGGAATGAGATCTTGGTGCGAAACCATCCCATTACATTCCACTTGGTGACACCAACCGAACACACCCTTGAAGATTGGCACAATCGTCTTTACCTTGAGCGTACATGCTTCACCATCGGAACATGGCAACAACAAGCAAATGCAAAATGTACGAAGGGGGGGATTCGTGGAGACACTCATTGATAGACTATCATATGTCTAGGTGTGTCTGGGATTTAGCGGATCTGGAGCTAGTTGAACACATGAACATGACCGTGGAACCTGATGCTAAGAGGTGGATTTTCACAATGTTGGACTCGGTACCCCATGCTTCGGTTGTCACTCTAATAGTAATCATGTGGGTTGGTCAACTCAGGCAAATGTAAAGAGCTCAAAAACGTGTACAAAAATATGAAAAACTGGAGACTAAGAACTGAAAGGAACCAAAATACCTCAGACTTACTTACAGCAAGTCTTGGTCAAGATGTTTTACCTTTTGGACTCTCAAGTCACCCTCATTTTCTCTTTGTATATGGTGGATAACAAATGTTTACTATCACCATCACAGAGAACAGTGGGAAAGACTTTATCAGAGCGGAGAGTACCTGGAGGTACAAAGGTACAAATAGCGTGGCTACCTTATGTTGCAGTATTTCTTCATTCGAAGGCTCTTGATCCTCAAGTTGTTCTTCACTTCTCTGTACGATCTGTAAATCAAATTCTTGCAAAACCAAAATCCAACGAATCATCATAGGCTTAAAGTCTGTCCTTTCAATGATTTCCTTCAAGCCTTTACGATCAGTATAGACTAACTTTTGAGTCAGTATATAAGATCTAAACTTCTCACGGATAAACACAACTTCAAAGATTTTATTTCGACCATAGGATAATTTATATGTGCGTCGTTGAGAGTACGACTAGCACGATGAATGATATTCAATTCATCACCATCACGTTGTCACAAAGCAACACCGATAGACTCATGGTTTGCCTCACAGAGTATCTCAAAGGGTTTTCTCAAATCAGGTGGTTTTATCACTGGAGCTTTAAGGAGAGCTTTTTTAAAAATGTTGAAGGCAATAAGACAATTTTCATCAAATTTAAAATGAACATCCATTTGTAAGAAATTAGTTAAAGTTCTTGCTAATTTGGAAAAGTTTCTAATAAACCTTCAATAAAATCCAACATGATCAAGGAAACTTCTTATACCTTGAATATCTCGTGGAAGTGGTATTTTCTCTATAGCTTCCACTTTTGATTTGTAAACCTCTGTGCCTTTTTCGAAGATCTTGTGACCATGTACTATCCCTTCTTCAAACCATGAAGTGGCATTTTTCCCAGTTCAAGACTAGATCGCATCTCTGCAAGACCTTATGCAAATTACACAAACAATGGTTGAACGAAGTTCCATAGACAGAAAAGTTGTCCATGAATACTACCATTATATGCTCAATATAATCAACAAATATGGCGGTCATGCATCTTTGAAAGCTAGCTGGCGCATTGCATAAACCAAAAGACATTGTACACTAATCATGTAATCCAAAAGGATAAGTGAACGTCGTTTTCAACTGATCTTCCGGATGAACAATTATATGAGAGAAACCAGAGTATCCATCTAGATAACATACATAAGAATGTCTAGCAAGTCTTTCCAAATTTTGGTCTATAAAGGGTAATGGGCAATGCTCCTTTGTAGTTTTTTTATTTAGTTTTCTACAATCGATGCACATTCACTACAAGAAAGTTCTTATCAACAACGTCAAATTTTCGTCAGCTAATGGGCCTTTTTCGTCGCCTATGGGTCTAACCCGGCGATATGGGTTTTGTGGTGCATATCGCGTCACCTAAGGGATTACCACATATTTTTAGTGTGTCGCCTTTGGGTGCCCTTTGGCCACGAAAAATCGAACCGTTGCAAAAGAGTTTTCGGGAGGCCGTTGACTGCTGATGTCATGCAAACTGACACGTGGTAGACGTCGTTAACTGTCCGGTAACACCGTTAACTGGCTGAAAACCCGTGGTAGATGGTAGACCCACACAAGGCCTGCCACGCCTTAAGCAGGCCGGCCCATTTAGTTTGCGGGCCAGACCGGGATGGTCAATTAGGTACGTGGGCCGGGCCTAATTTGTTAGTTTGACTGGTCAAAAACCTAAATGTGCCAGCCCATTCAGCTAGTGGGCCGGACCGAATGTCTTTGTTTGACCGCTCAATCATGTACATGGGCCGGCCCACTAAGCATGTGGTCGGGGCCGAATGTCTTTGTTTGACCGGTCAACATGATAACTGGGCTGGCCCAATAAGCATGTGGGCAGGGCCGAATTACTTCGTTTGACCGATCACCATGGCAATTGGGTCGACCCAATAAGAATGAGGGTTAGGCCGAATGTCTTTGTTTGACCGATCAACAAGATAACTGGAACAACCCACTAAGCACGTGGGCCAGGATTAATGGCTTCGTTTGACCGGTCAGCAGGATAACGGACTGGCCTATTTAGGTGCTGGGCCGGGCTAAATTCATTTGTTTGACCGATCAACTAAACTTTTTAACGGCCTATTGAGTTAACGGGCCGGCCTTGTCTAATCTTTTGTACGGTCAACACGTTGACTAGGTCAGCTTATTTAGTTGATGGGTCGGCCCATAAGCCCACTACATAATATATATGGGCCCAGTAAGGCCCAATAACCTTGTTGGGCTAAGATTCGCGAGGCTCCTTGTTATTTATTGGGCCTGCCCATCTGCGATTTTATATGTGAGATGCTGGCCAGTAAGGCGCTTTAGGATTTTGCGGGCCGACCCGTATGTGATTTCGCTTAATTGGACCGTAGCCGAGCTAGAAATTTGTGACTTAGTTTGGCCCAACAATGGCTCGTTACATTTTGACAATATTTACGCATCACATGATTTCAGCCTGATAGCCTCACTTACCACAAGCACCAACTAATTACAGTTAAAAAATAATGCGTGAAAGAATCATAGAAACTAACTAAATATTACATCAGCTGCAAGGTTTTGAAAAATATTACAGAACGCAGAGAAATTGAATAGTAATTAAACCTAGCAATACAATCAAGGGATTCAACTTCCTAATGGAGGGATTCGGCAATCTTTATGTTATCCGTGCACCACCTATGTCTGAAACAAAGACATTACAATTTAAGACGGCAACAATGTCAAGGCAAACACACTACAATGTTATTTGCCAAAGAATTTGAAACTCACTATTTCCTTGTTACAAGAAGATCATTGTAATGCACACAGATAGTATACCGGTATGGGGCTAATATAGACTATCAATAAGCAAAAAAGTAGTGCATGCCGCATATCAACAGCCAGAACATTTTAAGGTGGACGGATGGCAAATAATAAGCTGTGAGCTTCCTTTTAATGTGTATGATATGTACCAACATAAAAAATGTGATGTTCTAATCATTAAGCAGCTGATAGATTGACCGTGCGGTTACATATTTGACAGAACAAATCGATGAAACGCAACACATGACCAACCAATTAGAGTAAACAGATCGAACGGAAAACAATACACTAGTATAAGAAATAGATCTAGAGCAAAAAAACATGCAACTAATCGATTCGAGCAAGCAAACGAAATTATATGGGGGTTGACTACACTCTTCCAGCAATAATTAGTCTGATACTTGCCCAGCCCTACAGATAGCATGCATACCTGGCGATCGACCAGTTGAGCGCCGTCGGTGCTTCAAGAGAAGAACGGCGCAGCCAGCGGTGCATGGCTGGCTCGGCTGAAAGAGGACTGGTGAAGCTTTGTTGCATCGCCAAGTTGAACGCTAGTGCATCTAGAGAAGAGCACGGCAACAAAGGAGACATGGACGACTTTTCACATGAATTTATGCAATTTTTCTTCGTCTTATTTTTGGAGAGCTTATTCCGTCTTGTTTAGTCCCTCCCACATGTCTTTTGTTTTGATTCCGGAGGAGCTACACCCAGATTAGTTGTTTTTTGTTGAGGAGAACACACCCAGATCAGGTGGGCTCGACACCCCCAGCAAACCGAATTGTTCTAATGAGCCCATTAAAAATAGATCTATCGCGACCATCTTGGCCCACCGTATTTGAGGCCAGCCGAAACCTTCTGAATTAAGTTTTAGATCCCATCATATAAAAGCTTGGCCCACCATATATGTACATAGAGGCTGACATATGGGACCTATCTTGCAGGAGCTTCCTCAACGTTTCAAAGGCGGCAGGGGATAGAAAGAAAAAGGCAAGTAGCTAGAAATCATGGGCCAAAAATAATCCAAGAAAGTAAAGGTTTATTGTACACAGAGGCTGACATGCGGGACCCATCTTCCAGCAGCATCCTCAATGTTAACAAGGTGGCAGTGAATCAAAAGAAAAAAAAGCAAAGTAGCCAGAAAGCAAGCAGTGGTCAAAAATAAATTCGAGAAAGGAAACATTTATTGAACATAGAGACTGACATGTCCGTCTTGCAGCAGCGGCCTCGACATTTATCATTTAGAGCGGATGACATGTGGGACCCATGATCTAGCAACGTCCTCAACATTTCAAAGGCGGCGGGAGATCCAAAAAAGGCAAGTAGCCCGAAATTAGGGGTTAAAAATAAATCCACGAAAGGAAATATTTATAGTTCATAGAGTCTGACATATGGGACCCATTTGCAGCAGCATCCTCTACATTAAGAAGACGGCAGGGGATAGAAAGAAAAGGCCATGTAGCCAAAAAATCAAGGGGCCAAAAAATCGAAGAAAGGAAAAGTTTATTGCACATAGAGGCTGGCATACGGTTCCCATGATCCAGCAGTCGCCTCAACCTTAACAAGACGGCAAGGAATCCAAAGAAAAAAAGTCAATTTGCTAGAAATCAGGGGAGCAAAAATAATCTAGGAAAGAAAACGTATATTGTATAGGGAGGATGACATATGGGCCATTTTTCAGGTGCGGCCTCAACGTTTCAAAGGCGCCAGGAGATCAAAAGAAAAAGGCAACTAGCTCGAAATCAGGGGTCAAAAAGAAATCGAACAAAGGAAAATTTTATTTTTCGTAAAGGCTGACAAGTGGGGCCCATGATCCAGCAGCGTCCTTAAAGTTTCAAAGAAGACAGGGGATCGAAAGAAAAAAGGCAAGTAGCTCGAAATCAGGGGTCAAAAAATAAATTCAAGAAAGGAAACTTTTATCGTTCATAGAGGCTGACATGTGGGACCGACCTACCAGCAACATCCACAATGTTTCAAAGGCATCAAGGGATCGAAAAAAAGGCAAATAGCCAGAAATTAGGGGTATAAAATAAATCCAACAAATGAAACTTTTATTGTTCATAGAGGCTGACATGTGGGACCGACCTCCCAGCAGCGTCCTCATCGTTTAAAAGGCGGAAAGGATCGAAAGAAAAAGGCAAATAGCTTTAGGGGTCAAAAATAAATCCAACAAAGCAAACTTTTATTATTCATAGAGGCTGACATGTGGGACCCATGAGCAAGTAGCGTCCTTAACATTTCAAAGGCGGCAGGGGATCGACAAAAATGCAAATAGCCATAAATTAGGGGTCAAAAATAAATCTAAGAAAGGAAAGGTTTATAGAGGTGACATGTGGGACCCATGAGCCAGCAACGTCCTCAACGTATCAAAGGTGGCATGGGATCGAAGAAAAAGGCAATTAGCCAGAAATTAGGGGTCAAAAAATCCAAGAAAGGAAAAGTTTATCATTCATAGAAGCTGACATGTGGGACCCATGAGCCAGCATCGTCCTCAACGTTTCAAAGGCGGCAGGGAATCGAAAGAAAAAAGACAAATAGCCAGAAATTAGGGGTCAAAAATAAATCCAAAAAAAGAAAAAGTTTATCGTTTAGAGAGGATGACATGTGGGACCCATGAGCCAGCACGTCCTCAATGTTTCAAAGGCGGCAGTGGATTGAAAAAGAAAGGCAATTAGCTATAAATTAGGGGTCAAAAATAAATCCAAGAAAAAGAAACTTTTGTTGTAGATAGAGGATGACATATGGGTCCCATTTTGCAGGAGCGTTTTCAACGTTTCCAAGGCGGCATGGGACCAAAAGAAAAAGAAAGTAGCCAAAAATCAGCGGGTCAAAAAATCCAAGAAAAAAAAACAATTACCGTTCAGACTTCAGAGAGGATGACATGCAGGACCCATGAGCAACATCCTCAATGTTTCCAAGCCGGCACGAGATCGAAAAAAAAAGTAGCCAAAAATCAGGGGGTCCAAAAAATCCAAAAAAAGAAAACATTTATCGTTCACAGAGGACGACATGCGGGGCCCATGAGGCTGCAACATCCACAATGTTTCCAAGACGGCACGGGATCGAAAAAGAAAATAAGTAGCGAAAAATCAAGGGGTCAAAAAACTCCAAGACGAGAAATTTTTATCATTCAGAGATGATGACATGTGGGACCCATGAGGCAGCGGTATCCACAACGTTTCCAAGACGACACGGGATCAAAAGAAAAAATAAGTAGCCAAACAATAGGAGGACAAAAATCCAAGAAAATAAAAATTTATCGTTCAGAGAGGATGACATGCGGGACCCATGTGGCAGCAGCATCCTCAATGTTTCCAAGGCGCACAGGATCGAAAGAAAAAATAAGTTGCCAAAAATCGGGGTCAAAAAATCCAAGAAAAAACATTTATTGTTTAGAGAGGATGACATGCGGGACCCATGTGGCAGCAGCATCCTCACCGTCTCCAAGGCGGCATGGGATCAAAAGAAAATAAGTATCCAAAAATCATGGGTCAAAATAAATCTAAGAAAACAAACATTTATCGTTCAGAAAGGATGACATGCGGGACCCATGAGCCAGAGTGTAAACGGCTCGATCGGAGAACGTGAACGAGATGGCGCGATCAGAAAAAAACATCGCTAGAGATGCTACCGGCGCACCCGAGAATTCATCATGCACCACGTCCCGGGCCACCATATGCGACGTTTTCCACGTTTACGTCATGCTAGATGGCCTTAAAAACGAGATTTTTTTTTTACATGCACCATAGAGAGAGCAAAAAAATTCACGGATGGTGCATCACCAACCACGGCCCGACTTTGAATTCATCGACCATGGCAACTTTTCTTGTAGTGATTCTATATCCTACAATAGTTCTAGTAGGGACCATTTCATTGTGTTTATTTGGTACAACAATCAATCCTCCTTTCATAGGGACATAATGAACAGGTTTACCCAGTCATTTTCTTTAACACGATAAATTATACTTGCATCAAGAAGGCGGATGATTTCCTTTCTTACCACTTCCTTCATCTCAGGTTTGAGTTTCATTTGAAAATCTGCCACAGGTTGGGCTCCATCTTCTACGAATATTCTATGAGTAGCTATTGAGGGACTAATCCCTTTCAAGTCATCCAAGGAATACCCAGAGACCTTAAGGTGCATTTTAAGTATCATCATTAATTGTTCTTCTTTCTTTTCTGTAAGGTTAGCACTCATAATAACAGGATGTTTATTCGTTTCATCTAAGAACCTGTATTTTAAATATAGTGGAAGATGTTTCAGATATGGAGGTGGTAAATCTTCATCTCCCTTTCTTTTAGGTGTCTCATAATTTTTATTAGCGGAGCAATCAACTACATGAGAGGAATCTAAATATTTATTATCCTCTTTATATAATCCTCTCTTGACATCTTCATTTTCAAGAAGTGATCCTAGCTCATTCGACTAGGGAAGTGGATGTACAACCTAGCCACCCAGGTTCAAGTCCCCATGGACGCAGAATTGGGTTCTTATTATTTAAAAAAACACTGTCGGGGCTTCCCCTACCGCATTCCTTTCAAAAAAGCATCTTCATTTTCAAATAGACTTACTTCCATATCATTTTTAGGGGTATCATGAAAGATGATGGAAAGATTAGCAACATTACCTTCCTCCTCAAGTTCCTGTTCCTCAAAATCTTTGACTATTGGTTTATGATCGAATTTCAAAAAATGGAAGCTCATAAGTTCCTCCCCAAACTTGAGGGAGATAGTTTCTTTCCTACAATCAATGTTAGCTCCTGCAGTACTTAGAAATGTTCTTCCAAAAATAATTGTGCAATGAGAATCAATTGGCATATCAATGACAACAAAATCAATGGGATATGTATAAGGCCCTATTACTATAGGTACATTTTTAATTATTTCCATAGGGACTCGGAGAGTCTTATCATCAAGCATCATTGTCATATCTCTGCCTTCTAATTGTGCATGTTCAAGTTCATCTTGAATACTGAAATAAAATCTATAAGGAATAACATTAACGACTGTTCCGATATCACAAAGACCATTATAAGAAGATCCACCAAAAGTGCAAGGTAGAACAGACTTACCCACATTTTTTGCTTTAACCATACCTTGTATGAATTGTGAGGCCTCGAAGTCAAGCTCAACTATATTGCAATGTGCTTACATAGCCAAAATTCCCTCCTTAGTTACCTCTCTTTCTTCCTTCGCGGCTTCATAGGTGGGTTACTTATTACCAACTTTTTATGTTGGTGCTTTTACCTCTTCCATCTCTTTTTCCTTTTTGTTTTGCAAGGAGGTGAGCTCTAATAGGCCTTGCCATTGTCCTTGGGAAAGAGAGCGGGTCTTCATAAGGTATCCTCTCAATGGTTACCGCTTTAGGTGCATCAACTACCACTTGCACTGCTTCAACTGCTGGAGGTGGCAGAGTATAATGAAGACATTCCTTCTTGGGTGCTCCAATAAATCCTGTAAAAGCTTGAAGAACATCTAATACCATAACATCATCAAGATTAAGTTCATTAGCCGTTTCTTTTACTTATTCGGTTTTCTTTTAAGGATTTAGATAATCATATTCAATTTATATCTCACCCTCATTGCCAAGATCAAAGCCCCAAGATTCTCTATTTCTATGAACTTCATCTAGGCGTACCCAAGCTTGCTCAGGGGTGAGTTCCATAAAAGATCCATCGGATAATAAGTCTAATTCTCTTTATTATATTGATCAAGTCCTCCATAAAAGATGTGCAAAACACACCAAGGTGATAAATCATGATGGGAATTTTTTAACCATACCTTTGTATCTCAAGTAGGCTCTCATTAATTAAACTTTCGCCGCGGCGATTCTTGAAACTGGCTATGAACCTTCTCGCCTCAACAGACTTTACCTTGGGGTAGAATCGAAATATAAACTCCTTCATGAGATTCTTCCAAGTATCAATCTTCTCTGCATGACAAGTTCTATACAAAGACCATGCCGTATTGGTCAGGGACTGACTAAATAATTTAAGATTCAATTCATCATCAAAATAGTTTCTCAATTTAATAGTCCAACACAACTCAGGAAAGAAATGTAAGTTATTATTAGGATCCTCATCAGGATCATCTACTGGAAAACTTTTCTCTTCCATAATAGCAATTAGGCGTGGATGAATTGCATACTCCTGATGCATGTAAAATGCATAGATAAACTTTTTCCTTTATCATATCCGACGTTCTGGCTGAGAATAATAATTCTTTTCGTGGCAGCACAGAATCTGTTTCGGGACAACAACTTCCCCAAATCTTAC
Organism: Lolium multiflorum; assembly: GCA_030979885.1. Taxonomy (NCBI): domain Eukaryota; kingdom Viridiplantae; phylum Streptophyta; class Magnoliopsida; order Poales; family Poaceae; genus Lolium; species Lolium multiflorum. The sequence goes on along the minus strand of CM061748.1, from coordinate 269,560,219 downwards.
CTTCTTCCTATTAGTGACTATGTTTGGAAAAAAACAAAATAAAAAGGATAAGGAGAAGTTATTGCAGAGGTAACAACTTCCAAGACTCAACAAAACAAAAATTACAGAAATAAAACATGGTTTATCTCCCAAGAGTGTGACGTCTCCAACGTATCTATAATTTCGATGTCCCATGCTAGTTTTATGACAATACCTACATGTTTTGCTCACACTTTATAATGTTTTTATGCATTTTGGGACTAACCTATTAACAAGATGTTGAAGTGCAGTTCTGTTTTTCTATTTTTGGTTCCAAAAAGGCTGTTCGGGCAATATTCTCGGAATTCGACGAAACAAAAGCCAAACCTCCTATTTTTACGAGGGACACACGGAGCAGAGGGCAAGCCCGGGGAGGCCCACGGCCTCCTCCCCATGCCTCCGCGGCCGGGCCAGGCGCGCCGGCGTGGGGAGCCCACCTCGGGACTCCACCGACATCGCCCCTTTGCCTATTTATTCCCCCGACACGAAAACCCGAGAAAATCAATCATACTCCGAAAGACTCCCGGGCGCCGCGTCATCGCGAAACCTAGTTTCGGGGGTCGGAAGTTCTGTTTCGGCACCTGCCGGACGGGATCGACCCGAGCCTTCTCCATCACCCTGCCTCCATCATGCTCGTGAGTAGTTCCCCATGGACTACGGGTTCTAGCTAGCTAGTTGGTACTCCCTCTCCCATGTACTTCAATACAATGATCTCATGAGCTGCCTTACATGATTGAGATCCATCGATGTAATCGGTGTTGTGTTTGTTGGGATCCGGTGAATTGTTACATTATGATCTCTATCTATAAAGTTTGTGAAGTTATTGTTGCTGCAATCTTGTTGTGTTTAATGCTTGTCACTAGTGCACGAGTGTCATGATCTTAGATTTAAGCTCCATAATTATTGCTTAGATTGTATCTACAAGTTGTTTGCACATGTCTATGTCCCCGAGGCCCCAGAGTGACAACAACTGGGATAACTGGAGGGGATGGCTTAGATATGAGGATCACATGTTTTCACCAAGTGTTAATGCTTTTCTCCGGTGCTCTATTAAAAGGAGTACCTTAATTACCGTACATTCCCTTGAGGCCGGCTGCCACCGGCTGGTAGGACAAAAGATGTTATGCAAGTTTCTCATTGCGAGCACGTATGACTATATATGGAAAACATGCCTACATGATTAATAAACTTGATGTTCTGTCTTAATGCTATTTCAATCCTATCAATTGCCCAACTGTAATTTGTCCACCCAACACTTGTTATTGGAGAGTTACCACTAGTGTAGATAGCTGGGAACCCCGGTCCATCTTTCATCATCAAATACTCACTCAGTCCTATATGCCATTAGAAGTAGTATCAACTATTTTCTGGTGCCATTTCCTCGTATTACTGCTACTGCTGTGTTATTGTTACTATTGCTCTCATATTACTGCTGCTTTCACATCACCCCTGTTACTAGTGCAGTGCAGCTGAATTGACAACTCGGTTGTTAAGGCTTATAAGTATTCTTTGTCTCCCCTTGTGTCGAATCAATAAATTTGGGTTTTACTTCCCTCGAAGACTGTTGCGATCCCCTATACTTGTGGGTTATCAGAGTGTTTTTCTTTAACGCATTTCAGCTAGGCGCATAAAGCTTGAACCAAGTATTTTCAAGTGAAGAAGCATCAAGATCAATGCCAGAAGTTTTTTCAGCAAGGAATTGTATTTTATCCATATAAGTTTTAGAATACCCTATCTCAACACTACTGGGTTCACTACTTTCATCAAATGGGTTTTCAGGAACAATCAAATAAAAAAAATCCAAAGCTTCATGCATTCCTACTAGTTTGAAAGATATTGGTATTTTGATTTCTGTTGGCGTGTAGTCGACACGTCCGTTGGGAACCCCAAGAGGAAGGTGTGATGCGCATGGCAAGTTTCCCTCAGTAAGAAACCAAGGTTATCGAACCAGTAGGAGCCAAGAAGCACGTGAAGGTTGTTGGTGGAGGAATGTAGTGCGGCGCAACACCAGTGAAACCGGCGCCAACGTGGAACCTGCACAACACAATCAAAGTACTTTGCCCCAACGTAACAGTGAGGTTGTCAATCTCATCGGCTTGCTGAAAACAAAGGATTAAGCGTATCGAGTGGAAGATGGTGTTTGTTTGCAAAGAACAGTAAAACAGTAGAATGTATTCAGGTGTAAAAGAATGGACCGGGGTCCACAGTTCACTAGTGGTGTCTCTCCAATAAGATAACTAACATGTTGGGTGAACAAATTACAGGCGAGCAATTGACAAATAAAGATTCAATACATATCAACGATGATTACTATGTGATTTAATTAGGGCATTACGACAAAGTACATAGACCGCTATCCAGCATGCATCTATGCCTAAATAATCCACCTTCAGGTTATCATCCGAACCCCTTAGTATTAAGTTGTAAACAACAGATAATTGCATTAAGTATGGTGCGTAATGTAATCAACACAAATATCCTTAGACAAAGCATCAATGTTTTATCCCTAGTAGCAACAGCACATCCACAACCTTAGAACTTTCTGTCACTGTCCCAGATTAAATGGAGGCATGAACCCACTATCGAGCATAATTACTCCCTCTTGGAGTTACAAGTATCAACTTGGCAGAGCCTCTACTAGCAACGGAGAGCATGCAAGAACATAAACAGCACATATATGATAGATTGATAATCAACTTAACATAATATTCTATATTCATCGGATCTCGCCAAACACAACATGTAGCATTACAAATAGATGATCTTGATCATGTTAGGCAGCTCACAAGATCTAATACAATGAAAGCACAAGCGGAGAAGACAACCATCTAGCTACTGCTATGGACCCATAGTCCAAGGATGAACTACTCACGCATCAATCCGGAGGCGGGCATGATGATGTAGAGCCCATCCGGTGATGATTCCCCTCTCCGGCAGGTGCCGGAGGCGATCTCTGAATCCCCCGAGATGGGATTCGCGGCGGCGTCTCGGAAGGTTTTCCGTATCGTGGCTCTCGGTACGGGGGTTTCGCGACGGAGGCTTTAAGTAGGCGGAAGGGTAAGTCAGGGGGCCACACGAGGTGGCGACACAACAGGTCGGCGCGGCCCCAGAGCCGCGCCGCCCTGGCGTGTCGTCGCCTCGTGGCCCCACTTCATTTCCTCTTCGGACTTCTGGAAGCTTCGTGCAAAAATAGGACCCTGGGCGTTGATTTCGTCCAATTCCGAGAATATTTCCTTACTAGGATTTCTGAAACCAAAAACAACAGAAAACGCTTCGGCATCTTGTTAATAGGTTAGTGCCGGAAAATGTATAATAATGTTGTAAAGTATGTATAAAACATTCAAGTATTGTAATAAAAGTAGCATGGAACATAAGAAATTATAGATACGTTTGAGACGTATCAAGCATCCTTAATCCTACTCGTCCTCGAGTAGGTAAACGATAACACAAATAATTTCTGAAGTGACATGCTACCAACATAGTCTTGATCAACATTATTGTAAAGCATATGAGATGAATGGAATGATCTGAACAAAAGATTGCTAACAAAGATAATGACTAAACAAATGAATCATATAGAAAAACTTTTCATGAATAGTACTTTCAAACAAGTATCAATAAGACTTGCATAAGAGATAACTCATAAGCAATAAATTCATAGTAGAATGCATTGAAGCAACACAAAGGATGATTAAGTTTCAGCAATTGCTTTCAACTTGTAACATGTATATCTCATGGATATTTGTCAACATAGAGTAATATAACAAGTGCAATAAGTAAACATGTAAGAATCAATGCACACAGTTAACACAAGTGTTTGCTTCTAAGATAGAAAGGAGTGGGTGAACTGACTCAACAAATAAAGTAAAAAATTGGCCCTTCGCAGAGGGAAGCATGGATTACTATTTTTGTGCTAGAGCTTTTGTTTTGATAACATAGAAACAATTTTGTCAACGGTAGTAATAATTCATATGTGCTATGCATAATATTTCCTACAAGTTGCATGTCTCATGCATAGAGTACTAATAGTGCTCGCACCTTGTCCTACTTAGCTCGGAAACACGGATTCTCATCGCATAACATATGCTTCAACCAAGTGTCACAAAGGGGTACCTCTATGCCGCATGTACAAAGGTCTAAGGAGAAAGCACGCATTGGATTTCTCGCTTTTGATTATTCTCAACTTAGACATCCATACCGGGACAACATAGACAACAGATAATGGACTCCTCTTTTAATGCTTAAGCATTCAACAACAGTTAATATTCTCATAAGAGATTGAGGTTGTATGTCCAAACTGAAACTTCCACCATGATACATGGCTTTAGTTAGCGGCCCAATGTTCTTCTCTAACATATGCATACTCAAACCATTTGATCATGAAGTCCACTTACTTCGGACAAGACGAACATGCATAGCATCTCACATGATATCCAACAAAGATAAAGTTGATGGCGTCCCCAGAAACATGGTTACCGCTCAACAAGCAACTTATAAGAATTAAGACACATAACTACATATTCATCACCACAGTAGTTTTTAAGCTATTTGTCCCATGAGCTATATATTGCAGAGGTAAAGGAATGAAATTTTAAAGGTAGCACTCAAGTAATTTACTTTGGAATGAAAAATACCACATAGTAGGTAGATATGGTGGACACAAATGGCATGGAGTTTGGCTCAAGGTGTTTGGATGCACGAGAAGCATTTCCTCTCAGTACAAGATTTGGGCTAGCAAGGTTTTTGAAGCAAACACAAGTATGAACAGGTACAGAAAAACTCACACAAGAACATATTGCAAGCATTATAAGGCTCTACACTGTCTTCCTTGTTGTTCAAACACTTTACCCGAAAATATCTAGACTTAGAGAGAACAATCATGCAAACCAAATTAAACAAGCTCTACAGTAGTTCTTCATTAATAGATTAAACTACATGATGCAAGAGCTTAAACATGATCTATGAGAGCTCAAACAATTGCCAAATTTACCAAACCATATGCAGCATTTTCCAATTCCAACCAAATAGCAATTTAACGAAGCAATAAGCTTTCGCCATGAACATTAAAGCACAATTAAGAACACAAGTGTTCCATATGAAAAAGCGGAGCGTAATATCTCCAATATAAGAATGGCGGGATCCAACTTTATTCAAAACAAAACAAAAACAAAAACAAACCGACGCTCCAAGTAAAGAACATAAGGATGTGATGGAATAAAAATATAGTTTCACTAGAAGTGACTGATAATGTTGTCGATGAAGAAGGGGATGCCTTGGGCATCCCCAAGCTTAGATGCTTGAGTCTTCTTAAAATATGCAGGGATGAACCACCGGGGCATCCCAAGCTTAGACCTTTCACTCTTCTTGATCATAGTATATCATCCTCTTCTCTTGACCCTTGAAAACTTCCTTCACACAAACTTCAAGCAAACTCATGAGAGGGTTAGTGCATAACCACAAATTCACATATTCAGAGGTGACACAATCATTCTTAACACTTCTGGACATTGCACAAACCTTCTGAAAGTTAATGGAACAAAGAAACTCATTCAACATAGCAAAAGCGGCAATGCGAAATAAAAGACAGAATCTGTCAAAAACAGAACAGTCCGTAAAGATGCATCTGGACTAGGCACTTAACTTGCTCAAATGGAAAAACTCAAAACTAATGAAAGTTGCGTACATATCGAGGATCACGCTCGTAAATTTGCAGTTTTTTTCGATTTTTTAAGAGACTTCTGCGAGAATTCGTGACAGACAGCAATGCTGTTTCTGCGCAGCGATCCCAAATATAGCATCAACTTTAACATAAAAACTTTACTTGGCACAAAAACATGATAAGGAGAGGTTGCTACAGTAGTAAACAACTTCCAAGACTCAACAATACAGTAAATAAAATAAAACTTGGGTTATCTCCCAAGAAGTTCTTTCTTTATAGCCATTAAGATGGGCTCAGTAATTTTAATGATGCTCTCGCGAGAAATAAGATTTGAATCAAAAGAGAACATTAAGAAGCAAATTCAAAACACATTTAAGCCTAACCCACTTCCTATGAAAAGGAATCCTTACACAAATAAATTCATGAAGAACAAAGTGGCAAGCATAGAAAAGCAACACAAACGCAATTTCAAGATTCTCAACATAAAGAGGGAAACTTAATATTATTAAGATGCATATAACCATGTTTCCCTCTCTCATAATAACTTTCAGTAGCATCATGAACAAACTCAAAAATATAACTATCACATACAACATTCTTGTCATGAGCCACATGCATAAAATTATTACTCTCCACATAAGCATAATCAATTTTATTGGTTGTAGTGGGAGCAAATTCGATAAAATAGCTATCATTATTATTCTCATCACCATAATCATCATACATAGGAGGCATATTGTAATCATAATTAACTTTCTCCTCAATAGTAGGTGGACTGAAAATATCATATTCATTATTGCAAGCATCATATATAGGAGGTAAAGTATCATCAAAGTAAATTTCCTCCTCCATGCTTGGGGGACTAAAAATATCACAACCAGCTTCCCCAAGCTTAAATTCTTCCATAGCATTAGCAATAATAGTGTTCAAAGAGTTCATACTAATAACATTGCCATTATCATGCATATAAAGCTCCATAGGTTTTTTAATTTTCTCTTCAAACACCTCATGTCCTAATTCAAGATAAAGTTCATAAAGATCTCTAATTTTTTTGTTGTTTTCCATTAAGCCTAACTAGTGAAAATAAAAACAAGTACATGACTAGACATGATAACAAAATAAATTAAATGCAAGTAACTAATTTTTTTTGTGTTTTGATATAGAGCTAGTAAATAAGACAGAAAGTAAAGTAACTATTTTTTTGTGTTTTTAGATATGAAGCAAACAAGACAGTAAATAAAATAAAGTAAAGCAAGACAAAAACAAAGTAAAGAGATTGGAAGTGGAGACTCCCCTTTCGGCGTGTCTTGATCTCCCTGGCAACGGCGCCAGAAAAAAGTCTTGCTGGCGTGTAGTCGACACGTCCGTTGGGAACCCCAAGAGGAAGGTGTGATGCGCACAGTAGTAAGTTTTCTCTCAGTAAGAAACCAAGGTTATCGAACACGTAGGAGCCAAGAAGCACGTGAAGGTTGTTGGTGGAGGAATGTAGTGCGGCGCAACACCAGTGAAACCGGCGCCAACGTGGAACTGCACAACACAATCAAAGTACTTTGCCCCAACGTAACAGTGAGGTTGTCAATCTCACCGGCTTGCTGAAAACAAAGGATTAAGCGTATCGAGTGGAAGATGGTGTTTGTTTGCAAAGAACAGTAAAAATAGTAGAATGTATTCAGATGTAAAAGAATGGACCGGGGTCCACAGTTCACTAGTGGTGTCTCTCCAATAAGATAACTAACATTGGGTGAACAATTTACAGCTTGACAAATAAAAATACATATTGATGACCCACAAGTATAGGGGGTGTATCGTAGTATCTTCGATAAGTAAGAATGTCGATCCCAACGAGGAGCAGAAGGTGTTGGCAGCAGTTTCGATGAAGGATTCACTGTAAATGCTCACAAACAAGTATTCAAGGGGTTTTGATGTAACAGATGAATAAAGTACGAGTAAGTAAAATGCGAGAGAAATAATTGCAGCGAGTGGCCCAATCCTTTTTAGCACAAAGGACAAGCCGGTTTGTTTACTTATAATGACCAAACGTTCTTGAGGACACACGGGATTTTAGTCTAGTGCTTTCGCTTCATGTGGCTAAATAATCTTCATTGTTTTGATAAGTGTTGTGTGGGTGAACCTATGCTAATGCACCGCCCTTCCTAGGACTAATACATACTTGTGATTATACCCCTTGCAAGCATCCGCAACTACAAGAAAGTAATTAAGATAAATCTAACCACAGCCTTAAACTCTGAGATCCTGCGATCCCTCTTGCATCGATATACTAACGGGGGCTTAGGTTTCTGTCACTCCGGCAACCCCGCAATTAGCAACCGAATACAAGATGCACTCCCCTAGGCCCATAAATGGTGAAGTGTCGTGTAGTCGACGTTCACACGACACCACTAGAAGAATGACACCACAACTTAAATATCATAACATTGAATATTACTCAATCATAATTCACTACTAGCATTTAGACTTCACCCATGTCCTCAAGAACTAAACGAACTACTCACGAGACATCATATGGAATACAATCAGAGGTGATATGATGATGAATAACAATCTGAACATAAACCTTGGTTCAATGGTTTCACTCAATAGCATCAATAACAAGTAGAGAATAATGCCGGGAGAGTTTCCCCTATCAAACAATCAAGATCCAACCCAAATTGTTACAGCGGTGACGAGGTGCAGCGGTGGTGATGGCGGTGTAGATGGTGGAGATGATGATGATGATGATGGAGATGATGTCCCGCTCGATGACGATGGCGATGGCGTCGATTTCCCCCTCCGGGAGGGAATTTCCCCGGCGGATTCCTGCCCGCCGGAGAGCTCTTTTCTCTCTGGTGTTCTCCGCCCCGCAGAGGCGGCTGTAACTCTTCGTGAGGTCCTCCCCGTGGCTTAGGTTTTCGGGACGAAGGAGTACGCGAAGAAAAGGAGGCGAAAGGGGCTGTGGGGCCCCCAGACCATAGGGTGGCGCGGCCAGGCCATGGGCCGCGCCGGCCTGTGGTCTGGGCCCACCTTGGCTCCCCTCTTCTCCCCCTTCTGGCTCCCTCCGTCATCTGGAAAAATAGGAATTTACGTGTAATTTCCTTCCACAGTTGATCTTCCGAAATATTGCGTTCTGACGGTGCTTTTTCCAGCAGAATCCTGGCTCCGGTGTTTGATCCTCCAATAATGATGAAACATGCAAAATAGATGAAATAACATAAGTATTGTGTCCCAATGAAATATATCAATGAATAACATTAAATTATGATACAAAATAGTGATGCAAATTGGACGTATCAACTCCCCCCAAGCTTAGACCTCGCTTGTCCCCAAGCGAAACTGAGCTCGATAAACAAGACCACATGTTTATGGAGTGAAGAGTCGATAAATAAAATACGGACAAGAAGCATCATATTCATTCACACAAGACATTCTAGTAAACAACTTCCTCATATAACTCATCTTGAAATAAGTAAAGAGAAATCACAAGTAAAGATTTTGAGTGGTGTTTGTTGTTGTCAACGAATGGTAGCGGGCACTCTAACCCCCTTGCCAAACGAACCTTCCAAGAGCGGCTCCCATGAGGGACGGCATCTCTACCAGCAAGGTAGATCATCCCCCTTCTCTTTTGTTTACACATGTATTTTAGTTTTATTAAGGATGACACTCCCCCAACCTTGGCTTTCTCAATCCATGGCTAACCGAATCCTCGGGTGCCTTCCAACATTCACATACCATGGAGGAGTGTCTATTGCAAAATTAAGTTGCTTACTGATAAATCAGAGCAAAACATGTGAAGAGAATTATTAATGAAAGTTATTAATTGGGGCTGGGAACCCCGTTGCCAGCTCTTATTGCAAAGTTATTGGATAAGCGGATGTGCCGCTAGTCCATTGGTGAAAGTCCGCCCAACAAGATTGAAAGATAAAACACCACATACTTCCTCATGAGCTATAAAACATTGACACAAATAAAGAGTAATAGTTTGAATTATTTAAAGGTAGCACATGAAGTATTTACTTGGAATGGCAGAAAATACCATGTAGTAGGTAGGTATGGTGGACACAAATGGCATAGGTTTGGTCTAAGGTTATGGATGTATGAGAAGCATTCCCTCTCGATACAGGTCTTTGGCTAGCAAGGTTTGATAGCAAGCATAAAGGTTGAGGGAAACAAACAAATATACATATGATAGAAACAATCATGCATCTTTCTCATAAGCACAAGCAATTTTAACTTCAGAATACTAAACTCATTAGCATAGAGATAATAGAGTAATATATCTAAGTGTATTTCTCTCTTCTATTCAAACATCAGGGTGTTGTTGCTATTGACCAATGCTAAGTTTGCCAAAACCAAATAGATTTACTTGATGCTCCCAAAGTGATATCAATACTTATGTCAAGAGTAATCATATAATGGAGATTGCAAACTAAAATAAGGTGTGCAAAAAGTAAATGATAAGACTTCTCATTAATATTCCATAACGATAACTCACACCAACGGATACATAGATAACCAACTAAGAGAGATACTTCCACATTGCATACTATTCCATATGATAACTTCCCTACTCATGATATGACACTACTTGATAGTAAAAGATAAAGGTAGTGATGATGTGATACCGCGGCACTCCCCCAAGCTTGGAACAAACCAAGGGGATGCCAATACCGATGATGAATTACTCCTTCGGTGATGATGGTGATGGATTCCTCTCGACAAGCTTCTTAACAAGCTCCTTTAAATCTTCAATCTCATAGGTGAGGTTGCGAATCAGTTCCGAGTTGTGCTCAACGCGGCTCATAATCATGTCAGGTGGTGAATCCCAACTCCTAGAGTTGTTTCCCCATCCTTCAGCTTCAGATTTCATCTCTCCTGCAATGTTAGAACGATCTATATCCCAACCACTTGGCAACACTACCTTGGGGGTTCTTTCAGTTTGACGATCGTAGATTAGATTGCGGTAAGGGTTGTAATTGCTTGGAGAAGATGTCCTTGGAGCCAAGTAATGACGTGGAACCGCTCCTCCGGTAGCGATTCGTGCACTCCTCTTGGTGTTGGATGGATTTGATATCACGCCAATACTTGCAACGGTGGCACGCTGGTGTACTCGCGGAGCTTCCTCCACTTCTTCCTCATCCTCACTTGCGTCTTCTTCCTTCAGTTCCGGGTCTTGAATATCTTCCTTCAAAGGTCCCTTGTCCTTGTTGTTGGAGACCATGGTGCCTCTAGATCAAAACAAATCTGGCAGAAAACAGCTCGAAACAAAACACGACGAGAAAACGATATACGGACCTCCAGGGGTCCGGGGGATTATATAGCAAATATTTTTACGATAAAAGGAAGGTTCCAGGCCGAAAACGAGTAGAAAAGGGGCGACGAGGGGCTGTCCCCATAGGTCGGCGCGGCCAGGGTGGGGCCCGCGCCGGCCTATGGTGACGGGCCCTCGCGCGTCTTTTCCACTCCGTTTCGATTCCGTAATTTTTCATATTTTCCAAAAACAGCAGAAATAATGTTCGGAAAGGTAAACGCGGACCTATTCAAAGTCCAGTTCCGGCGGACTGTCAATTTGTCCTTTGATGAAAGCCTCCGGTGTTTCCACTTGAATAATATCAACGTCAACATTATAAGAATCACCCGAGATATAATGCTTGAGTCTTTGTCCATTCACCACTTGCGTAGCATTGCCTTGGAGAGAGCTAATTTTAATTGCTCCTGAACGATACACCTCCTCAACAACATATGGTCCTTCCCACTTCGAGAGTAATTTCCCTGCAAAGAATCTGAGACGAGACCGATACAATAGGACTTTATCCCCAATATTAAACTCTCTTTTGATAATCCTTCTATCATGCCATTTCTTAACTTTTTCTTTAAAGAGTTTAGCATTTTCATAAGCTTCACTTCTCCATTCATCTAGAGAACTTAATTGCAACAACCTCTTATTACCGGCTAGTTTCGGATCTTTATTTAGTTCTCTAACAGCCCAATAAGCTTTGTGCTCTAGTTCTAAAGGTAAGTGACAAGCTTTTCCATAAACCATTTTATAAGGTGACATTCCCATAGGATTTTTATAAGCAGTTCTATAAGCCCATAGTGCTTCTTTCAATTTGCTAGCCCAATTCTTTCTAGATTTATTAACAGTCTTTCCCAAAATAGCTTTAATCTCTCTATTTGATAATTCTACTTGACCACTAGTTTGAGGGTGATAAGCGGAAGCAATTCTATGATTAATACCATACTTAGCAAGAGTTTTTCTAAAACCTCCATGAATAAAATGAGAACCTCCATCAGTCATAATATATCTAGGTATTCCAAATCTAGGAAATATAACATCTACAAGCATTTTTATAGAGGTCTCACCATCAGCACTCTTTGTAGGTATAGCTTCTACCCATTTGGTAACATAATCAACAGCGACAAGTATATGAGTGTTACCTTCTGAAGAAGGGAAAGGACCCATGAAGTCGAATCCCCAACAATCGAATGGTTCAATAACAAGAGTATAATTCATAGGCATTTCATTGCGTCTAGAGATATTACCAACTCTTTGACATTCATCACAGGATAAGATAAACTTCCTCGCATCTTTGAAAAGTGTTGGCCAATAAAAACCTGATTGTAGAACCTTTTGCGCGGTTCTATCTCCAGCGTGATGTCCTCCATAAACACTACCATGACATTTACTCAATATCTCCTGTTGTTCATATTCAGGAACACATCTTCGCATAATACCATCTACTCCTTCTTTATATAAGTGTGGGTCATCCCAAAAATAATGCCTCAAGTCATAAAAGAATTTCCTCCTTTGCTGAGCTGAAAAGGTTGGAGGCAAATACTTCGAAACAATAAAGTTAGCATAATCAGCATACCAAGGGCTCTCTCGCGAGCTCACCTTTATTACAGCCAATTGTTCATTTGGAAAACTATCATTAACAGGAACAGGATCATAAGTAATATTTTCCAATCTAGACAAATTATCAGCAACAGGATTATCAGCACCTTTCCTATCTATAATATGTAAATCAAATTCTTGCAAAAGAAGTACCCATCTAATAAGCCTTGGCTTAGCATCTTTCTTTGTCATAAGGTATCTAATTGCAGCATGATCAGTATGAATCGTAACTTTTGAATCAACAATATAGGGTCTAAACTTGTCACAAGCAAAGACTACAGCTAACAATTCCTTTTCAGTTGTAGCATAATTTCTTTGAGCAGCATCAAGAGTCTTACTAGCATAATGAATAACATTTAATTTTTTATCTACCCGCTGTCCAAGAACAGCGCCTACAGCAAAATCACTAGCATCACACATAATTTCAAAAGGCAAATTCCAATCAGGAGGTTCGACTACAGGAGCAGTTGTTAAGGCTTTCTTTAGAGTTTCAAAAGCTTCCTTACAATCATCATCAAAAACAAAAGGTACATCTTTTTGAAGAAGATTAGTAAGAGGTTTTGAAATTTTAGAGAAATCTTTAATAAATCTCCTATAAAACCCAGCATGACCAAGAACACTACGAATACCTTTAACATCCCTCGGATAGGGCATCTTCTCAATTGCTTCAACTTTAGCTCTATCAACTTCAATACCTCTCTCGGAAATTTTATGTCCCAATACAATTCCTTCATTAACCATAAAGTGGCATTTCTCCCAATTAAGAACAAGGTTAGTTTCTTCACATCTCTGCAAAACTTTATCGAGGTTTCGCAAGCAATTATCAAAAGAATTCCCATAGACAGAAAAATCATCCATGAACACCTCTACAATACTTTCGCAAAAACCATGAAAAATAGCAGACATGCATCTTTGAAAAGTAGCAGGAGCATTACATAAACCAAAAGGCATACGCCTATAAGCATAAGTTCCATAAGGACAAGTAAACGTGGTTTTCTCTTGATCTTTAGCTTTAACAGCAATTTGTGAAAACCCAGAATAACCATCAAGAAAGCAAAAATGAGTATTTTTAGATAACCTTTCTAGCATTTGATCAATAAAGGGTAAAGGGTAATGATCTTTCTTAGTAACTTTATTAACTTTTCGAAAATCAATGCACATTCTATACCCTACAACTACTCTTTGAGGAATAAGCTCATCATTATCATTAGGCACAACAGTCATTCCTCCTTTCTTAGGAACACAATGCACAGGACTAACCCATCTACTATCAGCAATAGGATATATAATACCAGCTTCAAGAAGTTTTAATACCTCGTTCCTTACCACCTCTTTCATCTTCGGAATTAGACGACGTTGATGTTCAACAACAGGCTTTGCATCATCTTCCATATTGATAGCATGTTGGCAAATAGAAGGAGAAATCCCTTTCAAATCATCAAGAGTATAGCCAATAGCTCCTCGGTGTTTCTTCAATATTTCCAATAACCTTTCTTCCTCAATCTCTGAAAGCTTAGAACTAATAATAACAGGATATATTTTCTTATCATCAATATGAGCATATTTAAGATTATCAGGTAAAGGCTTTAAATCAAAAACAGGATCTTCCTTTGGTGGCGGTGTTGTACCCAAATCTTCCACCGGTAAATCATGCTTGAGAATAGGTTGGCGAAGAAAAATTTCCTCAAGCTCATCTCTTTCTTTCCTAAAAGCTTCACTTTCACTATTCTCCAAATGTTGCTGCAAAGGATTATTAGGAACAAGAACAATAGATGCACACTGCTCCATTTTAAAATCATTACTAGGCAAGTCAGCTTTATAAGGAGTTTTGGTAAATTTAGAAAAGTTAAATTCATAAGGTTCACCAGCAAATCTAGTCAAAATTTCTCTTTCTTACAATCTATAATAGCTCCACAAGTATTTAGAAAAGGTCTACCAAAAATGATAGGACAATGATCACTAGCAGCAGAACCAAGTACCAAAAAGTCAGCAGGATATTTAATCTTACCACATAGAACTTCCACATCTCGAACAATACCAATTGGAGAAATAGTTTCTCTATTAGCCAGATGAATAACCACATCAATATCTTCAAGTTCACAAGAACCAATTTCGTGCATAATCTCCGTATAAAGCTCATAAGGAATAGCACTAACGCTTGCACCAATATCACATAAACCATAATAGCAATGATCACCAATTCTAACAGATAGCATAGGAACACTAACTTGTTTGGGTTTATTAGGATGTGAAACAATATTAGAAGCATCTTCACAGAAAATAATATGACCATCCTCCACATTTTCAGTCACAAGATCTTTAACTATTGCAACAGCAGGTTCAATTTTAATTTGTTCTTCAGGTTCTTTAGGTTTCTTTTCACTTTTATTAACCGCACTAGATATGACAGAGTACTCCTTCATTTTAGCAGGGAAAGGAGTTTTTTCAATATAAGCTTCAGGAATAACATTATCAACAGTTTCAACCACTACACATTTGTTTACAGATGAATCTACGTTATCTTTATACGGTTCATGATACTTATCAAAATTCTTCTTAGGCAATTCATAATGAGAGGCAAAAGCTTTATAAAGATTTGCAACAACTTGGGAATCAAGACCATATGTAGCACTCATATTACGAAATTTATCAGTATCCATAAAAGCTTCAATGCATTTATAATCATAAATTATACCTGATTCTCTATCTTTGTCGTTCTCCCATCCTTCAGTATTTTCTTGGATCCGATCAAGAAGGTCCCTTTTAAACTCTTCTTTGTTGCGTGTAAATGATCCAGAACAAGAAGTATCCAGCAAGGTCTTGTCTTGAAAAGAAAGTCTTGCATAGAAATTATCAATAATAACATTACCAGGAAGCTCATGAATGGGGCATTTGAGCATTAAAGACTTCAATCTCCCCCAAGCTTGGGCAATACTCTCTCCATCATGAGGCCAGAAATTATATATGCGGTTCCGATCTTTGTGAATTTCACTTGGAGGATAAAATTTGGAATAAAATAAAGGCACAATGTCCTCCCAATCAATAGAATCACCATTCTTCAGCAATTTATACCAGTGCGCCGCTTTACCAGACAGCGATATAGTGAATAGTTTCTTTCTAACTTCATTCATAGAAATACCTGCACATTTGAATAACCCGCATAATTCATGCAAAAACAATAAATGATCACCAGGATGGACAGTTCCATCCCCTTCATAGCGGTTATCCATAACACGTTCAATAATTTTCATAGGTATTTTATATGGTACTACTTCCTCACCTGGCGCTTCATCCACTACCGTTGCAGTAGTAGTAGATTTCCCAAATAGAAATTGAAGAGAAGATCTCTCCATAATGACTTATAGCAGCAGGCAGAAATAAAATCAGCACAAACAGTAAAGGTTTTCCTTACCAATTCCACTTACCAATAGCGCTTCACTCCCCGGCAACGGCGCCAGAAAATAGTCTTGATGACCCACAAGTATAGGGGGTGTATCGTAGTATCTTCGATAAGTAAGAATGTCGATCCCAACGAGGAGCAGAAGGTGTTGGCAGCAGTTTCGATGAAGGATTCACTGTAAATGCTCACAAACAAGTATTCAAGGGGTTTTGATGTAACAGATGAATAAAGTACGAGTAAGTAAAATGCGAGAGAAATAATTGCAGCGAGTGGCCCAATCCTTTTTAGCACAAAGGACAAGCCGGTTTGTTTACTTATAATGACCAAACGTTCTTGAGGACACACGGGGATTTTAGTCTAGTGCTTTCGCTTCATGTGGCTAAATAATCTTCATTGTTTTGATAAGTGTTGTGTGGGTGAACCTATGCTAATGCACCGCCCTTCCTAGGACTAATACATACTTGTGATTATACCCCTTGCAAGCATCCGCAACTACAAGAAAGTAATTAAGATAAATCTAACCACAGCCTTAAACTCTGAGATCCTGCGATCCCTCTTGCATCGATATACTAACGGGGGCTTAGGTTTCTGTCACTCCGGCAACCCCGCAATTAGCAACCGAATACAAGATGCACTCCCCTAGGCCCATAAATGGTGAAGTGTCGTGTAGTCGACGTTCACACGACACCACTAGAAGAATGACACCACAACTTAAATATCATAACATTGAATATTACTCAACCATAATTCACTACTAGCATTTAGACTTCACCCATGTCCTCAAGAACTAAACGAACTACTCACGAGACATCATATGGAATACAATCAGAGGTGATATGATGATAAATAACAATCTGAACATAAACCTTGGTTCAATGGTTTCACTCAATAGCATCAATAACAAGTAGAGAATAATGCCGGGAGAGTTTCCCCTATCAAACAATCAAGATCCAACCCAAATTGTTACAGCGGTGACGAGGTGCAGCGGTGGTGATGGCGGTGTAGATGGTGGAGATGATGATGATGATGATGGAGATGATGTCCCGCTCGATGACGATGGCGATGGCGTCGATTTCCCCCTCCGGGAGGGAATTTCCCCGGCGGATTCCTGCCCGCCGGAGAGCTCTTTTCTCTCTGGTGTTCTCCGCCCCGCAGAGGCGGCTGTAACTCTTCGTGAGGTCCTCCCCGTGGCTTAGGTTTTCGGGACGAAGGAGTACGCGAAGAAAAGGAGGCGAAAGGGGTTGTGGGGCCCCCAGACCATAGGGTGGCGCGGCCAGGCCATGGGCCGCGCCGGCCTGTGGTCTGGGCCCACCTTGGCTCCCCTCTTCTCCCCCTTTTGGCTCCCTCCGTCATCTGGAAAAATAGGAATTTACGTGTAATTTCCTTCCACAGTTGATCTTCCGAAATATTGCGTTCTGACGGTGCTTTTTCCAGCAGAATCCTGGCTCCGGTGTTTGATCCTCCAATAATGATGAAACATGCAAAATAGATGAAATAACATAAGTATTGTGTCCCAATATGAAATATATCAATGAATATTATGATACAAAATAGTGATGCAAATTGGACGTATCACATATCAACGATGATTACTATGTGATTTAATCAGGGCATTACGACAAAGTACATAGACCGCTATCCAGCATGCATCTATGCCTAAATAATCCACCTTCAGGTTATCATCCGAACCCCTTCCGGTATTAAGTTGTAAACAACAGATAATTGCATTAAGTATGGTGCGTAATGTAATGATGTCTACGGGTGCTTCTATTCTTGTAGACAGTGTTGGGCCTCCAAGAGCAGAGGTTTGTAGAACAGCAGCAAGTTTCCCTTAAGTGGATTACCCAAGGTTTATCGAACTCGGGGAGGAAGAGGTCAAAGATATCCCTCTCAAGCAACCCTGCAATCACGATACAAGAAGTCTCTTGTGTCCCCAACACACCTAATACACTTGTCAGATGTATAGGTGCACTAGTTCGGCGAAGAGATAGTGAAATACAAGTAGTATGGATGTATATGAGTGGTAGTAGTAATCTGAATAAAATATGGCAGCGAGTAAACATGCAATAGAACAGTAAATAAGCGGTGTTTGCAGTATTGGAAACAAGGCCTAGGGATCATACTTTCACTAGTGGACACTCTCAACATTGATCGCATAATAAATAATAACTTCTCTCATTTGTGCTACATACACTCTTTTGTTGGATGACAAACACCATTCGTTGTGTAGGGCTACAAGAGCACCTCAATGCCGGAGTTAACAAGCTCCACAACATTCGATGTTCATATTTAAATAACCTTAGAGCATAATAGATCATTGCAAAATAAACCAAGAACTAACATAGCGCACACACTGTCCACATTACACTATGAAAGGAGGAATAGATCACATCAATACTATCATAATGACAATTAACTCCACAACCTACAAGAGATCATGATCATAGCCTACGACAAGAACCACACGGTGCACACACTAGCACCTTTACACCATGCAGGAGGAATAGACTACTTTAATAACATCACATGAGTAGCACATAAACTAGTAGCGATACAAAGCTCATCATATGGATCTCAATCATGTAAAGCAGCTCATGAGATACAGAGAGAGAGATTAACCACATAGCTACGGTAGAGCCCTCAGCCCCGGGGGAGAACTACTCCCTCCTCATCATGGGAGACAGCAATGGCGATGAAGATGGCGGTGGTGTCGATGGAGATGGCTCCGGGGGCAATTCCCCGTCCCGGCGGTGCCGGAGCAGAGACTCTGTCCCCCGAATTAGAGTTTCGCGGTGTGGCGGCGCCCCTGGAGTCTTTCTGGAGTTTCGTCAATCGGTAATAGGGTTTTCGCGACGGAGGCTTTAAATAGGCGGAAGGGCAGCCTCGGAGGGGGCACAGGGCCACCACACCATAGGGCGGCGTGGCCCCCTCGGCGCGCCGGGTGTGGTGTGGGGCCCCAGGGCTTCCTCTGGCTCTCGGGTGTTGGATGGTTCCGGGAAAAATAGGAACACAGGCGTTGATTTCGTCCGATTCCGAGAATATTTCGTTACTAGGATTTCGAAACCAAAAGCAACAGGAACTGGCACTTCGGCATCTTGTTAATAGGTTAGTTCCAGAAAATGCACGAATATGACATAAAGTGTGCATAAAACATGTAGATATCATCAATAATGTAGCATGGAACATAAGAAATTATCGATACGTTGGAGATGTATCAGCATCCCCAAGCTTAGTTCTGCTCGTCCCGAGCAGGTAAAACGATAACAAAGATAATTTCTGAAGTGACATGCCATCATAATCTTGATCATACTATTGTAAAGCACATGAGATGAATGCAGAGATTCGAAGCAATGATGAAGATAATGAGTAAACAAATGAATCATATAACAAAGACTTTTCATGAATAATACTTTCAAGACAAGCATCAATAAGTCTTGCATAAGAGTTAACTCATAAGCAATAAATTCTTAGTAGAAAGCTTTGAAACAACACAAAGGAAGATATAAGTTTCAGCGGTTGCTTTCAACTTTAACATGTATATCTCATGGATAATTGTCAACACAAAGTAATATAACAAGTGCAATAGGTAAACATGTAAGAATCAATGCACACAATTTACACAAGTATTTGCTTCTAAGATAGAAAGAATAGGTAAACTGACTCAACAATAAAGTAAAAGAATGGCCCTTCAAAGAGGAAAGCATCGATTGCTATATTTGTGCTAGAGCTTTGATTTTGAAAACATATAGAGAGCATAAAAGTAAAGTTTTGAGAGGTGTTTGTTGTTGTCAACGAATGGTAGTGGGCACTCTAACCCCCTTGCCAGACAAACCTTCAAAGAGCGGCTCCCATTTTATTTTATTTTTGGGTGGCACTCCTTCCAACCTTTCTTTCACAAACCATGGCTAACCGAATCCTCGGGTGCCTGCCAACAATCTCATACCATGAAGGAGTGCCTTTTTATTTTAGTTTTATTATGATGACACTCCTCCCCACCTTTGCTTTCTCAAGCCATGGCTAACCGAATCCTTCGGGTGCCGTCCAACAATCACATACCATGGAGGAGTGTCTATTTTTGTTAATTAATTTGGGACTGGGAATCCCATTGCCAGCTCTTTTTGCAAAATTATTGGATAAGCGGATGAAGCCACTAGTCCATTGGTGAAAGTTGCCCAACAAGATTGAAAGATAAACACCACATACTTCCTCATGAGCTATTAAACATTGACACAAATAAGAGGTAATAACTTTTGAATTGTTTAAAGGTAGCACTCAAGCAATTTACTTTGGAATGGCGGAGAAATACCATGTAGTAGGTAGGTATGGTGGACACAAATGGCATGAATATTGGCTCAAGTATTTGGATGCATGAGAAGTATTCCCTCTCTATACAAGGTTTAGGCTAGCAAGGTTATTTGAAGCAAACTCAAGTATAAAATGGTGCAGCAAGACTCACATATAAACATATTGTAAGCATTATAAGACTTTACATCGTCTCCTTGTTGTTCAAACACCTCAACCAGAAAATATCTAGACTTAGAGAGACCAATCATGCAAACCAAATTTTAACAAGCTCTATGTAATTATTCATTAATGGGTACAAGGTACATGATGCAAGAGCTTAAACAAGATCTATATGAGCACAACAATTGCCAAGTATCACATTATTCAAGACATTATACCAATTACTACATGTAGCATTTCCCGTTTCCAACCATATAACAATTAACGAAGCAGTTTCAACCTTCGCCATGAAAATTAAAAGCTAAGAACACATGTGTTCATACGAACCAGCGGAGCGTGTCTCTCTCCCAAACAATCATTTATTCAAACAAAAACAAAAACAAAAACATACAGACGCTCCAAGTAAAGTACATAAGATGTGATGGGATAAAAATATAGTTTCAAGAGAAGGAACCTGATAATTTGTCGATGAAGAAGGGGATGCCTTGGGCATCCCCAAGCTTAGATGCTTGAGTCTTCTTGAAATATGCAGGGATGAACCACCGGGGCATCCCCAAGCTTAGACTTTTCACTCTTCTTGATCGTAGTATATCATCCTCCTCTCTTGACCCTTGAAAACTTCCTCCACACCAAACTCGAAACAACTCATTAGAGGGTTAGTGCATAATCAAAAATTCACATGTTCAGAGGTGACACAATCATTCTTAACACTTCTGGACATTGCCCAAAGCTACTGGAAGTTAATGGAACAAAGAAATCTATCCCACATAGCAAAAGAGGCAATGCGAAATAAAAGGCAGAATCTGTCAAAACAGAACAGTCCGTAAAGACGAATTTTAAAATGGCACCAGACTTGCTCATATGAAAATGCTCAAATTTAATGAAAGTTGCATACATATCTGAGGATCACTCACGTAAATTGGCATAATTTTCTGAGTTACCTACAGAGAATTAGGCCCAGATTCGTGACAGCAAGAAATCTGTTTCTGCGCAGTAATCCAAATCTAGTATGAACCTTACTATCAAAGACTTTACTTGGCACAACAATGCAACAAAACTAAGATAAGGAGAGGTTGCTACAGTAGTAACAACTTCCAAGACACAAATATAAAACAAAGGTACTGTAGTAAAATAAACACATGGGTTATCTCCCAAGAAGTTCTTTCTTTATAACCATTAAGATGGGCTTAGCAGTTTTAATGATGTACTCGCAAGAAATAGTATTTGAAGCAAAAGAGAGCTTCAAGAGGCAAATTCAAAACACGTTTAAGCCTAACATGCTTCCTATGCAGAGGAATCTTGTACACAAATGAATTCATGAAGAACAAAGTGACAAGCATAAGAGGATAAAACACGAGTAACTTCAAGATTCTCAACATAAAGAGGGGAAACTTAATATTATTAAGATGAATATAACCATGTTTCCCTCTCTCATAATAACTTTCAGTAGCATCATTGATGAAATCCACAATATAACCATCACTTAAAACATTCTTATCATGGTTCATATGCATAAAGGTATCATTATTTTTGTCATAAGAAAAACTCTTCTCATTAATAGTAATTGGAGCAGGATCATTATCAAGAATTTGAACATGGTAAACAAGTTGCATACTAAGGGAATGGTTTTTGGCAAGCCCATCATAACTATGACAAGTTTCATAAGGATAATTGTAACATGTGTCATATACATCTCTATAGCAATTATCTAAACCAGAATATGTAATATCATCATTTTCACTAAAAGTAGAGGTCTCAAATACAGGATCTTCAAGCACAACATCCCCAAGCTTAGAGCTTTCAATATCATCGTTTAAGGGGACATGAATAATGCTATCATCATTACTTTCATAATCAGTACCAAAGAGATTTTCAATATCAAAGGCAGTGTGCTCATCCAAATCATGATCACTAATATGGGTAAAGGGTATAGGAAGATCATCGTACTCAGATTCATTATCATAATAATCATTAGGCGCAACATACTTACAGTTACCTATTGTTACCTCATACACGCGGGGATATGCCATTGCCTCTTTCTCTTTATTCTCCTTTTTCTTCTTCTTCTTCTTCTTCTTCGTTCCTTCTTCTTCTTCTTTTCCTTCTCCTCGTTCCCTTCTTTAGGAGGAAGAGGCTTGAAGGGTGGCTTGTCCGCATAACCTGATTTACTTTCAGAAACAATAGAAGAAACTTGGGAGGATCCCTCCTTTTCATTAATTAGTTGAAAACACACAGCGGTCCTATCATATTTTGGCAAGGTGTCATCTTCTAAAATATTTTGTATGTAAGTGTTTGTATGGCTTTTGTCAATGCAATAAGAAAAACACCCATGCAGGACATCATCAATATCAAGATCACTCATATGTAACAAAGAGATTTTTCTCGACAGTTCTTCACACCCCAAAAATAAAGTAAGTTCATCATGCTGATTAGGAGTAATTTCATCATCACAATACAAATTTGCAGCACTCATGGGGTTCGAATTATCATTGGAGGAGCATTGAAAATTAAAATGACCAACTCTATGGCAAAGTTCACAAATAAAAGGATAGAGGGCACACACTTTTTCTCCAAGATCATCTAGAGCCCTAGACCACTTTCTAGTTTTTTCATTCCTATGATGGATACAATATTCTTCCTCAATTTGATTAATTCCACAAGGTCTATGTATTCCACAAAAATTAACATGCTTATAGGAAATAGCATTTTCAGAAGTTTGAACATGTTCATTGCAATCATTAATAACAGTTTCATCCTTCATGCAAGCGTCTTTAAAAGGTTCATGATACTTATCAAAATTCTTCCTAGGCAATTCAATGTGAGAAGCAAAAGCTTTATAAAAATTTGCAACAACTTGAGAGTCAAGACCATAGGTAGCACTCATATTTCGAAATTCATCAGTATTCATAAAAGTTTCAATACATTCATAATCATAGTTTATACCTGATTCTTTACCTTTGTCATTCTCCCAATCTTCAGCGTTCTCCTTAATCCGATCAAGAAGGTCCCTTTTAAACTCTTCTTTGTTGCGCGTGAATGATCCAGAACAAGTAGTATCCAGCAAGGTCTTATCTTGAAAAGAAAGTCTTGCATAGAAATTATCAATGATGATATTACCTGGAAGCTCATGATTGGGGCATTTGAGCATTAAAGACTTCAACCTCCCCCATGCTTGGGCAATACTCTCTCCATCATGAGGCCAGAAATTATATATATGGTTTCGATCTTTGTGAATTTCACTTGGAGGATAGAACTTAGAACAAAATAGAGGCATAATATCCTTCCAATCAAGAGAGCGCCCGTCCTTCAGCAGTTTATACCAATGCGCCGCTTCACCAGATAGCGACATAACAAATAATTTCTTTCTAACTTCATCCATTGAAATACCTGCACACTTGAATAACCCGCATAATTCATGCAAAAACAGTAAATGATCTCCAGGATGGACAGTTCCATCCCCTTCATAGCGGTTATCCATAACACGTTCAATAATTTTCATAGGTATTTTATACGGAATACTTTCAGCAGGTGGATTTAAAATATCAGAAGCATCATTAGAGTTATCGCATATGGGAGATAAAGCATTATCAGAGCAAAATATTTCTTCCAAAGTTGAGGAGCAAAAAAGATTATTTTTATGTAAACTAGCTTCCCCAAGCTTAGACTTCTTCATAGCATTAGCAGTA
The DNA here is from genome assembly GCA_030979885.1 of Lolium multiflorum. Classification (NCBI taxonomy): domain Eukaryota; kingdom Viridiplantae; phylum Streptophyta; class Magnoliopsida; order Poales; family Poaceae; genus Lolium; species Lolium multiflorum. The sequence continues at coordinate 269,536,103 of CM061748.1, read as the reverse complement.
ATTGCATTCATACTAATAACATTGCTACTATCATGTAAATAAGGTTCCATAGGTTTTTTAATTTTCGCATCAAACAATTCTAAATTAGGAAAAAGATTAAAAAGCTCACCAATTTTTTTGTTGTTTTCCATTATGCCTAACTAGTGAAAATAAAAACAAGAAACAAAAAGATGCAATTGCAGGATCTAAAGGAAATAGCTTCGAGCACTCACACACCGGCAACAGTGCTAGGAAATAGCTTAGTAGTCGGAGGATGTGAATACCTTTTACCTTACTGATGACCCACAAGTATAGGGGTGTATCGTAGTACTTTTGATAAATAAGAGTGTCGAACCCAACGAGGAGCAGAAGGTGTTGACAAGCAGTTTCGATGAAGGATTCACTGTAAATGCTCACAGACAAGTATTCGGGGTTTTGATATTGCAGATAAATAAAGTACGAGTAAGTAAAATGCGAGAGAAATAATTGCAGCGAGTGGCCCAATCCTTTTTAGCACAAAGGACAAGCCGGTTTGTTTACTTATAATGACCAAACGTTCCTGAGGACACATGGGGATTTTAGTCTAGTGCTTTCGCTACATACAGCTGATTAATCTTCATTGTTTTGATAAGTGTTGTGTGGGTGAACCTATGCTAATGCACCGCCCTTCCTAGGACTAATACATACTTGTGATTATACCCCTTGCAAGCATCCGCAACTACAAGAAAGTAATTAAGATAAATCTAACCACAGCCTTAAACTCTGAGATCCTGCGATCCCTCCTGCATCGATATACTAACGGGGGCTTAGGTTTCTGTCACTCCGGCAACCCCGCAATTAGCAACCGAATACAAGATGCACTCCCCTAGGCCCATAAATGGTGAAGTGTCGTGTAGTCGACGTTCACACGACACCACTAGAAGAATGACACCACAACTTAAATATCATAACATTGAATATTACTCAACCATAATTCACTACTAGCATTTAGACTTCACCCATGTCCTCAAGAACTAAACGAACTACTCACGAGACATCATATGGAATACAATCAGAGGTGATATGATGATGAATAACAATCTGAACATAAACCTTGGTTCAATGGTTTCACTCAATAGCATCTACAACAAGTATAGAATAACACCGGGAGAGTTTCCCCTATCAAACAATCAAGATTTAACCCGAATTGCTACAGCGATGACGAGGTACTGCGGTGGTGATGGCGGTGTAGATGGTGGAGACGATGATGATGATGATGGAGATGATGTCCCGCTCGATGACGATGGCGATGGCGTCGATTTCCCCCTCCGGGAGGGAATTTCCCCGGCGGATTCCTGCCCGCCGGAGAGCTCTTTTCTCTCTGGTGTTCTCCGCCCCGCAAAGGCGGCTGTAACCCTTCGTGAGGTCCTCTCTGTGGCTTAGGTTTTCGGGACGAAGGAGTACGCGAAGAAAAGGAGGCGAAAGGGGTCGTGGGCCCCCAGAGCATAGGGTGGCGGCGGGCCTTGGGCCGCGCCGCCTATGGTCACAGGGGCCCTCTCTTCTTCCCCTTCTGGCTCCCTCCGTCATCTGGAAAAATAGGAATTTACGTGAAATTCTCCACAGTTGATCTTCCGAAATATTGCGTTCTGACGGTGCTTTTTCAGCAGAATCCTGGCTCCGGTGCTTGATCCTCCAATGATGATGAAACATGCAAAATAGATGAAATAACATAAGTATTGTGTCCCAATATGAAATATATCAATGAATAACAGCAAATTATGATACAAAATAGTGATGCAAATTGGACGTATCAACTCCCCCAAGCTTAGACCTCGCTTGTCCCCAAGCGAAACTGAGCTCGATAAACAAGACCACATGTTTATGGAGTGAAGAGTCGATAAATAAAATATGGACAAGAAGCATCATATTCATTCACACAAGACATTCTAGTAAACAACTTCCTCATATAACTCATCTCGAAATAAGTAAAGAGAAATCACAAGTAAAGGTGCATAAGAAATCATAATTGGTGATGGCAAACTTTGTTCTTGGTCAGAGAACTACTAACGGATTGTACTTCTAAGCAAAGCTTTCATATTAGAATTTATAGCTGAGCCTTCATATTTAAGCATGACAATCTCTTCATAATCATTGATAACTTCAAAGTCATATTCATTCAGATAAAATTGGTACTAAACAAGAAAGTATAAAAGACATGATTAACTGAATCATAGCATAAATGATTGGTTCACAACAACTCAATTGCTTGCTTGAGATAGAGGGAAATAGGTTTACTGACTCAACATAAAAGTAAAAGATAGGCCCTTCGCAGAGGGAAGCAGGGATTAAATCATGTGCTAGAGCTTTTCAAGTTTTGAAATCATATAAAGAGAATAAAAGTAAGATTTTGAGCGGTGTTTGTTGTTGTCAACGAATGGTAGCGGGAACTCTAACCCCCTTGCCAAACGAACCTTCAAAGAGCGGCTCCCATGAGGGACGGCATCTCTACCAGCAAGGTAGATCATCCCCCTTCTCTTTTGTTTACACATGTATTTTAGTTTTATTATGGGTGACACTCCCCCAACCTTGGCTTTCTCAATCCATGGCTAACCGAATCCTCGGGTGCCTTCCAACATTCTCATACCATGGAGGAGTGTCTATTGCAAAATTAAGTTGCTTACTGATAAGTCAGAGCAAAACATGTGAAGAGAATTATTAATGAAAGTTATTAATTGGGGCTGGGAACCCCGTTGCCAGCTCTTATTGCAAAGTTATTGGATAAGCGGATGTGCCGCTAGTCCATTGGTGAAAGTCCGCCCAACAAGATTGAAAGATAAAACACCACATATTTCCTCATGAGCTATAAAACATTGACACAAATAAGGAGTAGTATAGTTTGAATAATTTAAAGGTAGCACATGAAGTATTTACTTGGAATGGCAGAAAATACCATGTAGTAGGTAGGTATGGTGGACACAAATGGCATAGGTTTGGTCTAAAGTTATGGATGTATGAGAAGCATTCCCTCTCGATACAGGTCTTTGGCTAGCAAGGTTTGATAGCAAGCATAAAGGTTGAGGGAAACAAACAAATATACATATGATAGAAACAATCATGCATCTTTCTCATAGGCACAAGCAATTTTAACTCTAGAATACTAAGCATAGAGATAGTAGAGTAATGTTTCTAAGTATATTTCTCTCTTTATTAAACATCAAGATGTTGTTGCTATTGACCAATGCTAAGTTTGCCAAAACCAAATAGATTTACTTAATGCTCCCAAAGTGATATCAATACTCATGTCAAGAGTAATCATATATAATGGAGATTGCAAACTAAAATAAGGTGTGCAAAAAGTAAATGATAAGACTTCTCATTAATATTCCATAACGATAACTCACACCAACGGATACATAGATAACTAACTAAGAGAGATACTTCCACATTGCATACTATTCCGTATGATAACTTCCCTACTCATGATATGACACTACTTGATAGTAAAAGATAAAGGTGGTGATGTGATACCGCGGCACTCCCCCAAGCTTGGAACAAACCAAGGGGATGCCAATACCGATGATGAATTACTCCTTCGGCGATGGTGGTGATGAATTCCTGACAAGCTTCTCAATAAGCTCCTGGAGCTCGTCAATCCTTGGGGGTCCTTTCAGTTTGACGATCGTAGATTAGATTGCGGTAAGGGTTGTAATGGCTCGGAGAAGATGTCCTTGGAGCCAAGTAATGACGTGGAACCGCTCCTCCGGTAGCGATTCGTGCACTCCTCTTGATGTTGGATGGACTTGATATCACGCCAATACTTGCGACGGTGGCTTGTTGGCGTTCCTGCGGAGCTTCCTCCACTTCTTCCTCATCCTCTCTTGCATCTTCTTTCTTCAGCTCCGGGTCTTGAATATTTTCCTTCAAAGGTTCCTTGTCCTTGTTGTTGGAGACCATGGTGCTTCTAGATCAAAACAAATCTGGCAGAAAACAGCTCGAAACAAAACACGACGAGAAAACGATATTACGGACCTCCAGGGGTCCGGGGGATTATATAGCAAATATTTTTACGACAAAAGGAAGGTTCCAGGCCGAAAACGAGTGGAAACGGGACACCGAGGCGGCCAGACCATAGGTCGGCGCGGCCAGGGTGGGGCCCGCGCCGGCCTATGGTGGCACGCCCTCGCGCGTCTTTTCCACTCCGTTTCGATTCCGTAATTTTTCATATTTTCCAAAAACAGCAAAAATAATGTTCGGAAAGGTAAACGCGGACTTTTTATTACCTATACTGTTACCTATTCAAAGTCCAGTTCTGGCGGACTGTCAATTTGTCCTTTGATGAAAGCCTCCGGTGTTTCCACTTGAATAATATCAACATCAACATTATAAGAATCACCCGAGATATAATGCTTGAGTCTTTGTCCATTCACCACTTGTGTGGCATTGCCTTGGAGAGAGCTAATTTTAATTGCTCCTGAACGATACACCTCCTCAACAACATATGGTCCTTCCCACTTCGAGAGTAATTTCCCTGCAAAGAATCTGAGACGAGACCGATACAATAGAACTTGATCTCCAACATTAAATTCTCTTTTGATGATCCTTCTATCATGCCATTTCTTAACTTTTTCTTTAAAGAGTTTAGCATTTTCATAAGCTTCACTTCTCCATTCATCTAGAGAACTTAATTGCAACAACCTCTTATTACCGGCTAATTTAGGATCTTTATTTAGTTCTCTAACAGCCCAATAAGCTTTGTGCTCTAGTTCTAGAGGTAAATGACAAGCTTTTCCATAAACCATTTTATAAGGTGACATTCCCATAGGATTTTTATAAGCAGTTCTATAAGCCCATAGTGCTTCTTTCAATTTGCTAGGCCAATTCTTTCTAGATTTATTAACAGTCTTACCTAAGATAGCTTTAATCTCTCTATTTGATAATTCTACTTGACCACTAGTTTGAGGGTGATAAGCAGAAGCAATTCTATGATTAATACCATACTTAGCAAGAGTTTTTCTAAAACCTCCATGAATGAAATGAGAACCTCCATCAGTCATAATATATCTAGGTACTCCAAATCTAGGAAATATAATATCTACAAGCATTTTTATAGAGGTCTCACCATCAGCACTTTTTGTAGGTATAGCTTCTACCCATTTAGTAACATAATCAACAGCGACAAGTATATGAGTGTTACCGTCTGAAGAAGGGAAAGGTCCCATGAAGTCGAATCCCCAACAATCGAATGGTTCAATAACAAGAGTATAATTCATAGGCATCTCATTGCGTCTAGAGATATTACCAACTCTTTGACATTCATCACAAGATAAAATAAATTTCCTTGCATCTTTGAAGAGTGTTGGCCAATAAAAACCTGATTGTAGAACCTTTTGCGCGGTTCTATCTCCAGCGTGATGTCCTCCATAAACACTTCCATGACATTTATTTAATATCTCCTGTTGTTCATATTCAGGAACACATCTTCGCATAATACCATCCACTCCTTCTTTATATAAGTGTGGGTCATCCCAAAAATAATGCCTCAAGTCATAAAAGAATTTCCTCCTTTGCTGAGCTGAAAAGGTTGGAGGCAAATACTTCGAAACAATAAAGTTAGCATAATCTGCATACCAAGGGCTCTCTCGCGAGCTCACCTTTATTACAGCCAATTGTTCATTTGGAAAACTATCATTAACAGGAACAGGATCATAAGCAATATTTTCCAATCTAGACAAATTATCAGCAACAGGATTATCAGCACCTTTCCTATCTATAATATGTAAATCAAATTCTTGCAACAGAAGTACCCATCTAATAAGCCTTGGCTTAGCATCTTTCTTTGTCATAAGGTATCTAATTGCAGCATGATCAGTATGAATTGTAACTTTCGAATCAACAATATAGGGTCTAAATTTATCACAAGCAAAGACTACAGCTAACAATTCCTTTTCAGTTGTAGCATAATTTCTTTGAGCAGCATCAAGAGTCTTACTAGCATAATGAATAACATTTAATTTTTTATCTACCCGCTGTCCAAGAACAGCGCCTACAGCAAAATCACTAGCATCACACATAATTTCAAAAGGCAAATTCCAATCAGGAGGTTCAACTACAGGAGCAGTTGTTAAGGCTTTCTTTAGAGTTTCAAAAGCTTCCTTACAATCATCATCAAAAACAAAAGGTACATCTTTTTGAAGAAGATTAGTAAGAGGCTTTGAAATTTTAGAGAAATCTTTAATAAATCTCCTATAAAACCCAGCATGACCAAGAACACTACGAATACCTTTAACATCCCTCGGATAGGGCATCTTTTCAATTGCTTCAACTTTAGCTCTATCAACTTCAATACCTCTCTCGAAATTTTATGTCCCAATACAATTCCTTCATTAACCATAAAGTGGCATTTCTCCCAATTAAGAACAAGGTTAGTTTCTTCACATCTCTGCAAAACTTTATCGAGGTTTCGCAGGCAATTATCAAAAGAATTCCCATAGACAGAAAAATCATCCATGAATACCTCTACAATACTTTCGCAAAACCATGAAAAATAGCAGACATGCATCTTTGAAAAGTAGCAGGAGCATTACATAAACCAAAAGGCATACGCCTATAAGCATAAGTTCCATAAGGACAAGTAAACGTGGTTTTCTCTTGATCTTTAGCTTTAACAGCAATTTGTGAAAACCCAGAATAACCATCAAGAAAGCAAAAATGAGTATTTTTAGACAACCTCTCTAACATTTGATCAATAAAGGGTAAAGGGTAATGATCTTTCTTAGTAACTTTATTAACTTTTCAAAAATCAATGCACATTCTATAACCTACAACTATTCTTTGAGGAATGAGCTCATCATTATCATTAGGCACAACAGTCATTCCTCCTTTCTTAGGAACACAATGCACAGGACTAACCCATCTACTATCAGCAATAGGATATATAATACCAGCTTCAAGGAGTTTTAATACCTCATTCCTTACCACTTCCTTCATCTTCGGAATTAGACGACGTTGATGTTCAACAACAGGCTTTGCATCTTCTTCCATATTAATAGCATGTTGGCAAATAGAAGGAGAAATCCCTTTCAAATCATCAAGAGTATAGCCAATAGCTCCTCGGTGTTTCTTCAATATTTCCAATAACCTTTCTTCCTCAATCTCTGAAAGCTTAGAACTAATAATAACAGGATATATTTTCTTATCATCAATATGAGCATATTTAAGATTATCAGGTAAAGGCTTTAAATCAAAAACAGGATCTTCCTTTGGTGGCGGTGTTGTACCCAAATCTTCCACCGGTAAATCATGCTTGAGAATAGGTTGGCGACGAAAAATTTCCTCAAGCTCATCTCTTTCTTTCCTAAAAGCTTCACTTTCACTATTCTCCAAATGTTGCTGCAAAGGATTATTAGGAACAAGAACAATAGATGCACACTGCTCCATTTTAAAATCATTACTAGGCAAGTCAGTTTTATAAGGAGTTTTGGTAAATTTAGAAAAGTTAAATTCATAAGGTTCACCAGCAAATCTAGTCAAAATTTTCTCTTTCTTACAATCTATAATAGCTCCACAAGTATTTAGAAAAGGTCTACCAAAAATGATAGGACAATGATCACTAGCAGCAGAACCAAGTACCAAAAAGTCAGCAGGATATTTAATCTTACCACATAGGACTTCCACATCTCGAACAATACCAATTGGAGAAATAGTTTCTCTATTAGCCAAATGAATAACCACATCAATATCTTCAAGTTCACAAGAACCAATTTCGTGCATAATCTCCGTGTAAAGTTCATAAGGAATAGCACTAACACTTGCACCAATATCACATAAACCATAATAGCAATGATCACCAATTCTAACAGATAGCATAGGAACACTAACTTGTTTGGATTTATTAGGATGTGAAACAATATTAGAAGCATCTTCACAGAAAATAATATGACCATCCTCCACATTTTCAGTCACAAGATCTTTAACTATAGCAACAGCAGGTTCAATTTTAATTTGTTCTTCAGGTTCTTTAGGTTTCTTTTCACTTTTATTAACCGCACTAGATATGACAGAGTACTCCTTCATTTTAGCAGGGAAAGGAGTTTTTTCAATGTAAGCTTCAGGAATAACATTATCAACAGTTTCAACCACTACACATTTGTTTACAGATGAATCAACTTTATCCTTATACGGTTCATGATACTTATCAAAATTCTTCTTAGGCAGTTCATAATGAGAGGCAAAAGCTCTATAAAGATTTGCAACAACTTGGGAATCAAGACCATATGTAGCACTCATATTACGAAATTTATCAGTATCCATAAAAGCTTCAATGCATTTATAATCATAAATTATACCTGATTCTCTATCTTTGTCGTTCTCCCATCCTTCAGTATTTTCTTGGATCCGATCAAGAAGGTCTCTTTTAAACTCTTCATTCTTGCGTGTAAATGATCCAGAACAAGAAGTATCCAGCAAGGTCTTGTCTTGAAAAGAAAGTCTTGCATAGAAATTATCAATAATAACATTACCAGGAAGCTCATGAATGGGGCATTTGAGCATTAAAGACTTCAATCTCCCCCAAGCTTGGGCAATACTCTCTCCATCATGAGGCCAGAAATTATATATGCGGTTCCGATCTTTGTGAATTTCACTTGGAGGATAAAATTTGGAATAAAATAAAGGCACAATGTCCTCCCAATCAATAGAATCACCATTCTTCAGCAATTTATACCAGTGCGCCGCTTTACCAGACAGCGATATAGTGAATAGTTTCTTTCTAACTTCATTCATAGAAATACCTGCACATTTGAATAAACCGCATAATTCATGCAAAAACAATAAATGATCACCAGGATGGACAGTTCCATCCCCTTCATAGCGGTTATCCATAACACGTTCAATAATTTTCATAGGTATTTTATAAGGTACTACTTCCTCACCTGGCGCTTCATCCACTACCGTTGCAGTAGTAGTAGATTTCCCAAATAGAAATTGAAGAGAAGATCTCTCCATAATGATTTATAGCAGGCAGAAATAAAATCAGCACAAACAGTAAATTTCCTTACCAATTCCGCTTACCAATAGCGCTTCACTCCCCGGCAACGGCGCCAGAAAATAGTCTTGATGACCCACAAGTATAGGGGTGTATCGTAGTACTTTCGATAAATAAGAGTGTCGAACCCAACGAGGAGCAGAAGGTGTTGACAAGGTTTCGATGAAGGATTCACTGTAAATGCTCACAGACAAGTATTCAGGGGGTTTTGATATTGCAGATAAATAAAGTACGAGTAAGTAAAATGCGAGAGAAATAATTGCAGCGAGTGGCCCAATCCTTTTTAGCACAAAGGACAAGCCGGTTTGTTTACTTATAATGACCAAACGTTCCGAGGACACATGGGGATTTTAGTCTAGTGCTTTCGCTACATACAGCTGATTAATCTTCATTGTTTTGATAAGTGTTGTGTGGGTGAACCTATGCTAATGCACCGCCCTTCCTAGGACTAATACATACTTGTGATTATACCCCTTGCAAGCATCCGCAACTACAAGAAAGTAATTAAGATAAATCTAACCACAGCCTTAAACTCTGAGATCCTGCGATCCCTCCTGCATCGATATACTAACGGGGGCTTAGGTTTCTGTCACTCCGGCAACCCCGCAATTAGCAACCGAATACAAGATGCACTCCCCTAGGCCCATAAATGGTGAAGTGTCGTGTAGTCGACGTTCACACGACACCACTAGAAGAATGACACCACAACTTAAATATCATAACATTGAATATTACTCAACCATAATTCACTACTAGCATTTAGACTTCACCCATGTCCTCAAGAACTAAACGAACTACTCACGAGACATCATATGGAATACAATCAGAGGTGATATGATGATGAATAACAATCTGAACATAAACCTTGGTTCAATGGTTTCACTCAATAGCATCTACAACAAGTATAGAATAACACCGGGAGAGTTTCCCCTATCAAACAATCAAGATTTAACCCGAATTGCTACAGCGATGACGAGGTGCAGCGGTGGTGATGGCGGTGTAGATGGTGGAGACGATGATGATGATGATGGAGATGATGTCCGCTCGATGACGATGGCGATGGCGTCGATTTCCCCTCCGGGAGGGAATTTCCCGGATTCTGCCCGCCGGAGAGCTCTTTCTCTCTGGTGTTCTCCGCCCCGCAGAGGCGGCTGTAACCCTTCGTGAGGTCCTCTCTGTGGCTTAGGTTTCGGGACGAAGGAGTACGCGCGAAGAAGGAGGCGAAAGGGTCGTGGGCCCCCGAGCATAGGGTGGCGCGCCCAGCCTTGGGCCGCGCCGCCCATGGTCTGGCCCACATGGCCCCTCTTCTTCTCTCCTTCGCTCCCTCCGTCATCGGAAAAATAGGAATTTACGTGAAATTCCCTTCCACAGTTGATCTTCCGAAATATTGCGTTCGACGGTGCTTTTTCCAGCAGAATCCTGGCTCCGGTGCTTGATCCTCCAATGATGATGAAACATGCAAAATAGATGAAATAACATAAGTATTGTGTCCCAATATGAAATATATCAATGAATAACAGCAAATTATGATACAAAATAGTGATGCAAATTGGACGTATCACTTACCTCCCCGGCAACGGCGCCAGAAAAGTGCTTGATGTCTACGGGTGCTTCTATTCTTGTAGACAGTGTTGGGCCTCCAAGAGCAGAGGTTTGTAGAACAACAGCAAGTTTCCCTTAAGTGGATTACCCAAGGTTTATCGAACTCGGGAGGAAGAGGTCAAAGATATCCCTCTCAAGCAACCCTGCAATCACGATACAAGAAGTCTCTTGTGTCCCCAACACACCTAATACACTTGTCGGATGTATAGGTGCACTAGTTCGACGAAGAGATAGTGAAATACAAGTAGTATGGATGTATATGAGTGGTAGTAGTAATCTGAATAAAATATGGCAGCGAGTAAACATGCAATAGAACAGTAAATAAGCGGTGTTTGCAGTATTGGAAACAAGGCCTAGGGATCATACTTTCACTAGTGGACACTCTCAACATTGATCGTATAATAAATAATAACTTCTCTCATTTGTGCTACATACACTCTTTTGTTGGATGACAAACACCATTCGTTGTGTAGGGCTACAAGAGCACCTCAATGCCGGAGTTAACAAGCTCCACAACATTCGATGTTCATATTTAAATAACCTTAGAGCATAATAGATCATTGCAAAATAAACCAAGAACTAACATAGCGCACACACTGTCCACATTACACTATGAAAGGAGGAATAGATCACATCAATACTATCATAATGACAATTAACTCCACAACCTACAAGAGATCATGATCATAGCCTACGACAAGAACCACACGGTGCACACACTAGCACCTTTACACCATGCAGGAGGAATAGACTAATTTAATAACATCACATGAGTAGCACATAAACTAGTAGCGATACAAAGCTCATCATATGGATCTCAATCATGTAAAGCGCTCATGAGATCATTGTATTGGAGTACAGAGAGAGATTAACCACATAGCTACGGTAGAGCCGGGGAGAACTACTCCCTCCTCATCATGGGAGACAGCGATGGCGATGAAGATGGCGGTGGTGTCGATGGAGATGGCTCGGGGCAATTCCCCGTCCCGGCAGGTGCCGGAACAGAGACTTCTGTCCCGAATTAGAGTTTCGCGGTGTGGCGGCGCCCCTGGAGTCTTTCTGGAGTTTCGTCAATCGGTAATAGGGTTTTCGCGACGGAGGCTTTAAATAGGCGGAAGGGCAGCCTCGGAGGGGGCCTGGGGCCACCACACCATAGGGCGGCGCGGCCCCCTCGGCCGCGCCGGGTGTGGTGTGGGGCCCCAGGGCTTCCCTCCGGCGGCTCTCGGGTGTTGGATGGTTCGGGAAAAATAGGAACCTGGGCGTTGATTTCATCCGATTCCGAGAATATTTCGTTACTAGGATTTCTGAAACCAAAAACAGCAAAACTGCCACTTCGGCATCTTGTTAATAGGTTAGTTCCAGAAAATGCACGAATATGACATAAAGTGTGCATAAAACATGTAGATATCATCAATAATGTAGCATGGAACATAAGAAATTATCGATACGTTGGAGACGTATCATGTAATCAACACAAATATCCTTAGACAAAGCATCAATGTTTTATCCCTAGTAGCAACAGCACATCCACAACCTTAGAACTTTCTGTCACTGTCCCAGATTAAATGGAGGCATGAACCCACTATCGAGCATAATTACTCCCTCTTGGAGTTACAAGTATCAACTTGGCCAGAGCCTCTACTAGCAACGGAGAGCATGCAAGAACATAAACAACACATATATGATAGATTGATAATCAACTTAACATAATATTCTATATTCATCGGATCTCGCCAAACACAACATGTAGCATTACAAATAGATGATCTTGATCATGTTAGGCAGCTCACAAGATCTAATACAATGAAAGCACAAGCGGAGAAGACAACCATCTAGCTACTGCTATGGACCCATAGTCCAAGGATGAACTACTCACGCATCAATCCGGAGGTGGGCATGATGATGTAGAGCCCCTCCGGTTATGATTCTCCTCTCCGGCAGGGTGCCGAAGGCGATCTCCTGAATCCCCCGAGATGGGATTCGCGACGGCGCGTCTCCGGAAGGTTTCGTATCGTGGCTCGGTACATGGGGTTTCGCGACGGAGGCTTTAAGTAGGCGGAAGGGTAAGTCGGGGGCCACACGAGGTGGCGACACAACAGGCGGCGCGGGGCCGAGCCGCGCCGCCTAGCGTGTCGTCGCCTCGTGGCCCACGTTTCCTCTTCGGACTTCGGAGCTTCGTGCAAAAATAGGACCCTGGGCGTTGATTTCGTCCAATTCCGAGAATATTTCCTTACTAGGATTTTGAAACCAAAAACAGAAAACAACAGCGGCGCTTCGGCATCTTGTTAATAGGTTAGTGCCGGAAAATGTATAATAATGTTGTAAAGTATGTATAAAACATTCAAGTATTGTAATAAAAGTAGCATGGAACATAAGAAATTATAGATACGTTTGAGACGTATCAATTTCCTCCCTATTTTTAGGCTTGGTTTTGTCCATCTTTTCAAGTGTACCAATAACATATACACATGAGCCTAGCATATGACCGATCAAAGACTTTCCTAGATTCTATAACAACATCTCTAAATTCTTTAAGCAAAGTTTCCAGAATAAAATCTCTCTTTTCATCATCCTCAACTTCATGAAGTTTAAGAAACATTTGCTGCATTATGGGGTTAAGGTTAACAAACCTAGCCTCCAACATTTGAACTAAATAAGCTGCAGCAGTTTCATAATTAGGAGCAAGTTCTACTAAGGATCTATCCTCAATATCTTTGTGCTTACTAACATGATTAAAGAATTCTTCAATGTTATCTCTCCCAATTATAGAACCACTACCTATTGATAAGTCTTTCAGAACGTACTTAGGGATCAAGATAATGAACTAAAAATAAAGCAACAAATTAACAACTAAAAAGAAAGTATTTTTTGTGTTTTTGATAAAAAGAAGCAAACAAGACAAAGTAAAATAAACTAAGCAAAACAATAACAAAGTAAAAAGATTGGAGATGAGATACTCCCTTGCAGAAATCCTCTTCCTCCCGGCAGGGGAAAAGTGTTTGATGTTGTGCAGAGAGTATGCAGTTGGGAAACCCCAAGAAGAAGGTATGATGAGCACATCAGCAAGTTTTCCCTCAGTAAGAAACCAAGGTTTAATCGACCATTAGGAGAAAGAAATCACTTCTGAAAGTGTTGTTGGCTGACTTTGGCAGGGCGTACTACCTGTCGGCAACAACGTGGAACCACACACAACACAACCAAACTACTTTGCCCCAACTTACGGTGAGGTTGTCAATCTCACTGGTTTTGCTGAAAACAAAGGATTAGACGTATAGTGCGGAAAGAGATGTTTGTTTGCAGTGAAATAAAGAGAAGAATGCTTGCAGTAAGGAAACAAAACATGTATTTGCAGTAGATAGTTTTATCAGTGTAGAAGAGAGGACCGGGGTCCACAGTTCACTAGAGGTGTCTCTCCATAAAGATAAATAACATATGGGTAAACAAATTACAACTGGGCAATTGATAGAATAAAGAACATACATGACAAGATGATTACTATGAGATTCATTTGGGCATTGCAACAAGATTCATAGACCGTAATCCAACTGCATATATGACTAATAATCCACACTCAGGATATCATCCGAACAACTTTGGGTATTAACTATTAAGTTGCAAGCAACAGATTATTACATTAAGTAAAGTGTGTAAAGTAAACAATAAAATTATCCTCGGATAAAACATATATTGTTGTTTTCTCCCTAGTAGCAACAACACATCTACAACCTTAGGAGTTATTGTCACTCTCCCAAATTACTAGAGGCATGAACCCACTATCGAGCATAAATACTCCCTCTTGGAGTCACAAGCACATACTTGGCCAGAGCATCTACTAGCAACGGAGAGCATGCAAGATCACAAATAACATATAAAATAGGTCTATAATCAGCTCAACCATAGTATTCAATATTCATTGGATCCTAGCAAGCACAAGCTGTAGCAATACATAAAGATGATCTTGATCATGTTAAGCAGCTCACAAGATCTAAACATGAAGCATAAGGAGGAGAAGACAACCATCTAGCTACTGTTATGGACACGTAGTCCAAAGATGAACTACTCATGCATCACTTCGGAGGCAGGCATGGTGGTGAAGAGGCCTCCGGTGATGATCTCCCTCTCCGGCAGGATGCCGGGAAGAGATTCAGAACCCTCCCGAACTAGGGTCGATGATGGCGGCTCGAACTTTTCGTGGATGGAGGCTCGGGGTGTTTAGGTTTTTCCCAAGGATGTCAATTTATAGGCGAAAGGGCGAGGTCGGTGGGCGCCCGAGGGGCTTACACCATACCTAGGCTCGGCCAGGGGTGGGCCGCGCCTAGGGGTGGTGTTGCGACCTCCTGACTCTCCTCTGTCTCCCCTTTGGACTCCGTATTTGTGACATCAAAATAGAAACTTCAGCTTTCGTTTTGTCCAATTCGAGAATATTTCCAGAACAATTTTCTGAAATACAAAAAGAGAAGAAAATAGGAACTGGCACTGTGGCATCTTGTTAATAGATTAGTTCCATAAAATGCATAAAAATTCCACAAAGTGTAAACAAAACATATAGAAATTGGTGTAAAACAAACATGGAGCATCAAAAATTATAGATACGTTTGCAACATATCAGCATCACCAAGCTTAACTCCTGCTCATCCTCGAGTAGGTAAGTGATAACAAAAATAATTTTGAGGTGACATGCAGCCAACACAATCTTGATCAAGTTATTGTAAAAGCATTGTAAGCTGGGATCAAAGTACTCTAAACATAGGCATGATAGATATAATTCTAACAATAGAACTTAGCAACTATGTTACAACATGAGAAGTAACTCAAACAAAAGATCATGAATAATAGTGCACTGAAAGCAACTGTTTGTTTTTTGAGCATAGAGAAAACATAGCAAAGTGGTATTCAGCTTGTCCTTCGTGTAATATCAAAACATAAATGCACAGGACACCTTTAAAGTTCAAAAGGGTGACTAGATACAAATAATTTGAGAACAAGCAATAACATAATTATGAATCAATCAATAATAAATCTTGGGACTATGCACATTATACTCAGAATTACAACTATGCTCCCTCAATTGGTGCATAAAGTTAGAAGATGAAGACTCAACATATAAGTAAAAGAAATGCCCTTCGCATAGAGAAGCAGGGATTACTCATGTGCTAGAGCTTTTTATTTGAATAAAACAGAGGTATTGAACATATAATTTTGAGAGGTATATATGCACATGTCAACGAATGGCATCAAATGATTTATCATCCTTTCATGTTTAATGGCTTCAAGAGCGGCTCCCATAGAGAGAACAATAAAGTTCCTCTTCTCCTTTGTTTGAACAAGCTAAGTTCGTGATTTCTCAAGCCCATAGTGTTAGGAGATTTATTTGATTATTTTTTATTTTATATTTAGTGGGTTGGGCACCTGTTTGCCTGCTCATTTTGCAATATTAGGGACTAGCAGGTTATGCATGCTAGTCAAAGTGTGAAGCCAAATAAACATGAAAGAAACAATAAAGCATCCAACACTTCCTCATGAGCTAAAACAGGAACACAAAACAAGTAATTTTTTTGAAGGTTTTAAAGGTAGCTGATGTCTACGCACGCTTTTATTTTTGTAGACAGTGTTGGGTCTCCAAGTAAAGAGGTTTGTAGAACATCAACAAGTTTCCCTTAAGTGGATCTCCCAAGGTTTATCGAACTCAGGAAGGTAGAGGTCAAAGATATTCCTCTCAATCAACCCTGCAATTACGATACAAAAAGTCTCTTGTGTCCCCAACACACCCAATACTTGTCGGTGTATAGGTGCACTAGTCGGTGAAGAGATAGTGAAATACAAGTAATATGGATGATTGTAAGTAGTAATTGCAATCTGAAATAAAAATGACAGCAAGGAAACGTAACAGAACTGGTTGTAAACGATGTTTCAATGCTTAAAAACAAGGGGACCGTACTCACTAAGCGGACACTCTCAACAATGATGTCATAATTGAATACATAGATATTATCTCTTCACTACGCTACTCTGAACCGCTCTCCGGTTTGATAATAAACACGAATTCACTGCATAGTGCTGCATAAGCATTCCTTAAAGTTCGCATTCCCAATCTATGGACGCCCTACGCTATCACTTTGAGCATACAAAGATGGTACTAACTAGACACCACAATTCACAAGTGGTTGGGGTCGCAGTGGCGCACCCCAACATCCAGAGTTCGAATCCTGTCAGGAACGAGTTTCTGGAATTCTCACGCCGAGGTCCCGCTTCTACTATATCATTTAGTGTCTAGTTGCTCCTAGCACTAATTCATTTAATGAGAAATAATTCTAATGTTAATTTTGGAATTATATCATGGAATTGGAGTATTTTTCTTGTATTTGATTGAAAAAATCAAACTTTTCAAACCGTCTATATCAATGACGGGTGCGCGCAAATAATCGTGATTGGGTGTTGCAAACTTCTCAAATTTTTTCTATCAATGAATCGATTTTGCGTTTTGCAAAAAAAGTGCTTCGTGTGCTCCATCGCCACATCCCGTGAGCCCACACAAGTGAGAAAAAATCCTGGGATATTTTCGCTACCCGCTCACATGAAATTCGAAAGCTCTCGAATACCACACGTCACCCATATCCAGATTGCAAACCGATGGCCTGAAACCGGCGCGCGAACAACGGGCCCTCCCTATTTTCCCTAGACCCGTTCCACAGAGCACAGGCGAATGGTTTCAGCCCCCAACCCCGGGGTCACGCAGAACGTGCGCGGTCACTCCGCCGGTCCACTACGCACGCGGTCCACAGACCCGCGGTCCAGAGTTTTTCTTGGCAGGTAGAAAATCCAGTTCCCGCTCTGGGCGGTGCGCGCCGATCCTCGCGCCCCCCACCTCCCCACCATCCGACGGCCAGGATTCGCCCGCCGCCCATCTCCCGGACCGCGATCCGCGCCACACCCACGCCAGCCAATGAGATCGCAGCATTCCGCTCCCGAGGATCGCTCCCATCCGCGGATATAAATACGGCTCGACCCGGGTCCTCTGGAATCCATCCAACTCTCGAGCTCTCTCCCACAGCGACCACACAGCACAAGTCTCTCAGTTTCAGAGCTCTGCTTCAGTTAGCCACCACCATGCCTGCCCTCGCCAAGGCCGCTGCCCGCCCCGCCAAGCCCGCCGCGGCGGCGCCCAAGCCCAAGCCCGCCGCCGCCAAGCCCAAGGCGGCCGCCCCCGCCGCCGCCCACCCGACCTACTTCGAGGTACCCGTCGGCTCAACCTCTCCTCTGTTTCTGTTTCCTTCGTTTGGTTTGATCTGAATCGGGGCTGATTGGAATCTGAATTCGTTCTTGGCAGATGATCAAGGAGGCGATCGCGGCGCTCAAGGACAGGACCGGGTCCAGCTCGGTGGCCATCGCCAAGTACATCGAGGAGAAGCACGGCAAGACGCTGCCGCCCAACTTCAAGAAGATGCTCTCCGTCCAGCTCCGCGGATCCGCCGCCAAGGGCAAGCTCGTCAAGGTCAAGGCCTCCTACAAGCTCTCCGACGCCGCCAAGAAGGACTCGCCCAAGGCCGCCAAGCCCGCCGCCGCCAAGGCCGCGCCCAAGAAGAAGGACGCCGCCAAGCCCAAGAAGAAGGCCGCCGCCGCGAAGCCCAAGAAGCCGGCCGCCGCGGCCGGCACCAAGCGCAAGGCGCCCGAGAAGAAGCTGATCGCCAAGGCCAAGAAGTCCCCGGCCGCCAAGGCCAAGGCGAAGCCCAAGACCGTCAAGTCCCCGGCCGCCAAGAAGGCACGCAAGGTCGCCGCTTGAGGTGTGATCTGACTGACGTAGGTCTGCTTGGTGTGTGGTGTTCAGGGTCTGTACAAATGGATTCCTCATCCTCCCTGTGTTAGGTTTTGGTTCTGCTAGGCAAGTTCTATGTATCGTAGGTGGTGTTTAGTGTATGAAATTTGTGTCAGGAGATGTTTAGTTTCTAGCTAAACTTATGTGAAATGAACTTGCAGTTTCCTCCTATCTTGTGGCAATCGCTCTGGTTAATCTTCATCAAGCTTAATTTAATTTTATGATTTGTGCTCCGTAATCATTGTTAGAATCTCTCCTTGGGACGCATGCTTATCAGTCAAGTTGATCTTTGGGACTTCTGCATAGAACTTCTACGTCGTTCCCTTCCTTCTCGAATTTTGCTGGTTAACCCATTTCCCCTTTGTTTAACAGTATTGTTGTTTTTTGTTAAATTCCCCTTCGCTCTCTTTGTTGCGCTGTCCGCCTAGCGCTTTTATCTGGCTGAAACTGAGCAAAAAATCTAGGCATCGTAGGTACTGTCGTATGCATAGCACTGCTGGTATGCATATGGTTAGCACTCCTCGTGCAAATGGTTATGTGGCAGGTGATGCTTGTCAAATGAAATTGCAGTTTTACGTCTAACTGTTGATTCATTAAATGTTAACGCTGGTGGTATGAATTGGCAGTTTTATCCACCATAAACAGTCGGAACGATTGGCGCTTGTGTGCGTCCACAATTTGATGATTTGGGTGAACAGCGTACTCTGTTGATCTTCTGGTAATCAGTTGTAATTCCCCATTCAACCTGTTCTTCGATTCGACAAACCATGATGCGCAATTAGTTAACGAGAGCCGCTATATGTTGTCACCAGTTTGCCTTCGCTTTCTTCATTTTTTGAGTCTGCGTTACTCTCTACTGATCAGCGAGCGCGGTTTTGTGGAGCGGGTTAGCGAGAGTATGCAGTCACAAACCTATAGGCGATGCCACAACTAACTGCGGTTTGTTGTTACTGGCGACTGCTGCGATACTCATGTGAATCACTGAAGCCGAACAGCACACACGCCCGTATGCTCGGCCGATCGAATTATAGAAATTTGATGTACCACAACCAAAGGAAATAAAATTTCCAATTATTTTAAAACTAAAATTCTATCCAACTTTTCCATAGGTTTTCTCTGATTATTTGACCAAACAGACCTCCAGTCGTTACTCCCTCTCTTACAGTTTATTAGGCGTGTGCGTGCCCCTAGGTCGCAAATTTGATCAAGTTAGCATTAGTTATATGTTATAAAAATTATATCATTAGAAAGTTTAGATGTTCTATTTTCTAATAATATAATTTTTAAATTATATAATATAAATTATATAGGTTAAATTGGTGACCTAGGGATACGGGGAAGACTAATAAACTGAAACGGAGGGAGTACTATTTCTCTTAATTGATACACCTCATTAAAGACGTCACTATTTCTATTCTTGCTCAACTCTTTATTTTTCTCAAAAAGAAAAATCTCGACAAATTTAAATCCCATCCTATTAATGACGGCAAAGATTTTTTTTTTGAGATGATGAAGGCAAAGATTGGTTAGAACCCACAACAGCTAACTCAATGTCTCAATCAAGAACTCCATATATTTTTCATGGGCTGCTCCATAAACCACCACTAAGACCCACGAAGCATTAACTTTCTTATCAAACGAACCGTGCACTTCTCAAATTGTAATATAGGAGTACATGAATTTCCGTGGCGTTCTTCTCATGCCAATACGCATCATGTATTTCAGTATTTGTACGACCAATTACAAACTTCACATCACAGAGTCAACCAAATCAAATCGGCCAATCTTTTTTCTATGACCGCCTGACTGTCTATAAATTCAAGTCTCACAAATTTTCCATTCCATTTTATTTGCGAGAATATGGCTAAACAAACCTGTTGATTCGAGAGAGTTAGTTTGACAAAACACATCACCTCATTTTCCTCTCCTCGAGTGTGTGCAACATATGAACACAACAACTTAGCAGATGTTCCAGAATCGAACAATCAAGTAGCTATTTACAACATATGAATTGATGTGTACAAAAGAGCACAGTCAGATGAGATGAGTCAGGCTAGTATTTACTGTCTTCTCTAGAAAATGTGAACTGCTAAGAGAAAACGTATCTTCTTTACCATTATACATGCCCTTTGTCCTCCCTTACAATTCGATTACACATACATAGTGATATCCATACTACCGATTCATCATCACGCAGTACAAACATTATTTGAGTTGACACGCATTACTTGGACAGAATGTCCTCTGGATGTGGACAAGGATAAACCTGGTTGGAATTTAACAAAATCTGGAATTTTCACTGTCAAATCTTTGTATAACAAGCAAAAGAAATTTCAAAAACCTTTGGAAGGATAAAATTCTGCTAAAAATAAAAATTGGCTATGGTTAATTTTGTATAATGCCATTGCAACAAAAGATTATACTCCGTATGAAAAAAGAGGCTGGTAAGGGGACAAAGATTTGGTGAACATGAGCACCAGTGCTCTTCTACATTTGTGTTTTAAAAAATCTTCACATTTATTTCATGAATACATACACATGTCATGAATATTCGTGCTAAGTTTCGGTAGAAATTGCATTGTATTTTGAGCTACATGAAAATAACAAATTTGTGCCTACGTATAGGGATAGATATTTATAAAAAAATTGTCATTTTTGTATAGCTCAAACAACAACATATTTTTCTCCAAAATTCCTACCATACCTTCAGAATGATTTTATGTATGTGAGCATTTAATTTTTATTATTTTGAACTCCAAAAACATGGTTTTTAAAACTTAGGAGCACTGGTGCTCATGTGCCAAAGACACTTTTCGTTGGTAAGGGGATTTTAAATGTAGGTTTTGTGATGAACTTGAAAGTATTCATCATTTGATTTTTAATGCTCGGCGGCGAAGTACATGTGGAGCCTGGTGAGCAAAATGATTGGAGCTTTTAATAAACCTATAAATCTCTCTTAATATTTCATTTGGATAGCCAAATTTTATCCTGGTAGAACTAATATTCATGTAGTGGGAGTTGTAGCTCTGTGATGTGCTTTATGGAAATTCAGAAAATAAGGCATGTTTTGAATTTATAAACTTATATAAAATCCAGCTATAATTGTACGCTATCGGCTTGGATGATCTGGAAGCAAAGGAACGCCCGCGCCTTCGAGAACACAAGAGATCAATGTGATACGGCGCAACTGATCGATAGGATCCACGATGAGTTCAAGTTGTGGGTTAGTGCAGGAGTAGGAGGGAGTGAAAACCTTGAGCGATAGAAGGCTTAGGTGCTTTGGGTGGAGTGTTTGGTGTGTGCTACCATGGTTGTTACCAACCTTTTGGGCACTCTCTTGTAATTGTTTTTGCTTCCTTCTATAAAAATATGGCACGCGATTTGCGTGCTCTCGAATAAAAAAAATGTACGCTATGAATGCTCATTTTTAAGATATTGTGTTGGTTTGCAATTGGGTGTTGATATAGAGGACGTTTTAGCAGGTGTAGATGCTCTCCAGGCGATGGCTCCTTGGGCGGGCGCAAGATTTCAACAATGGGTATTCAAATTCAACAAGTTTTTTCATCAAAATTTGGTTTAAAAATCCAACGCATGAAATCCTATATAATTTTGTAATTATTTTCTGATTGGGAGGCTTCTTTACCTTAGTACTCCCTCTATTCACAATTACCTCGCGTTCTAAGTTAAGTCAAAATCAAAATTTGTGAAGTTTGACTAAAAGAGGAAAAACGATATCAACATTCATAATATCACATGCATATAGTTTAATTATATTTTTTAGCATAAACAATAGGGAAAAAATCCCTACTGCAGCAATTTTTCATTATATAAGAAAAAGCAGAATATTTACAAACAAGACACAATTTAATTATAATTTATATAAATTCTAATGCAATATATTTTATATTGTAGATATTGATATTTTCTAAACATCAGGTCAAACTTTACAAAGTTTTCCTTTGACTAAACCTAGAATGTGAGGTAATTGTGAATCGATGGAGACATGGAGTATAGACCTGGCTAACTTGAGGCTTTTTTTTTTTCTGTGGATGAACGCTTAGAGGTTATTAGGAGGTGTGTATTTTTAGTGGTATCAGGGGCGAGATGGAAATTTTGGTGCGTTAGCTGTGCTTGGATGCCTCTTTTGAGTTTTACCTCAGTGGCATTTTTTCCAAAGTGTATAACTGGGCAAAGAGCATGTCTAACAGAGTCCATGAAAAGGTCAAATCCGTAAAATAACCGCCAAAATACGGGGTAGGGCTCTACCGGCCGTCTAGCAGACCCCGTAAAAACAGGCCCCGCGTCGGTTTTTTTCAGTTTCAGCTAGGGGGTGTCTTCTTGCCCCCTACTTGTGCGGGGCGGGAGAGGAAATACAGGGCATATCCACCATCCTTTTTCATCTAGGGCGCGCATACATTTCAGATTTTCCACCCGTTTCCCCCCGTGCCGCCGCCATAGCCACCCGCGCGCCGCCACCGAAAACCTTCAGATCCGGCCCCCTCTGCCGCCACTAGTAGGAAAAGCCTCATCTGTGGCGCACGAAAATTCGATTCTGTGGCGCACTGCTGGTGTGCCACAGAAACGTCGCCACAAAAATAAGGTTTCTGTGGCGCACCAGGACGTGCGCCACAAAATTAAGGTTTCTGTGGCGCACTAGGCCCAGTGCGCCACAGAAATAAGTAGTTCTGTGGCGCATGTGACGTGGCTGCGCCACAGAAGTAGGTGCGCCACAGAATTTAGTTTTGGTGCGCCACAGAACAATCTACAGGTATACTCGATTTTGTGCTCCCTGGTGTATTATACAGGTTTTATACTGGTTTTATACACCGTATACAGGTTATATACTGATATAATATAGACAGATATAATATGGACATATATAATCATCACATTACTTAGAGCTCGATCGAGTTATACATATAGCTCCATACAACTCATAATCCATGCAAATTAATTAAGTTCTCATCATCTCTAGATACAAACGAAGTGACACCGGCCGCCGCCTACACTAGGATGAAATAGAGTACCGCCGCGACGATGGTGAGCAAGAGCGAGAGCACAAGGAAGGTCTTCATCTTGCTCTTGTTCGCTTGGTGCGCCCTCCACTTGGCAACCGCCTCGTGTCTAGTCGGGTACCCTTTGTAGCAGTTGCCGCTGAACTTGTGCACCTGTTTCTTGCACTCCTCCCACTCCTCGTACACTCCTGGAACCCGCCCCTCGAACACGACGTAGTACGTCATCTCTATGGACACAAGGCATATTAGTATATAGCAATGGAAAGAGTTAGAGGGTTCACATGCATACATATTCACAAGAATTAAAGCAAGGAAATAATAATAAACCTAAAAGACATATAGCATCGGTATCACATAAGTAATCAAGTTCAACGACAACGACTACAATAGTAATTGAAGTCCAACAACGACGATCACCGTTTCGAGCAAATTAAGCAAGTTTAGTTTACAA
The DNA here is from genome assembly GCA_030979885.1 of Lolium multiflorum. Lineage (NCBI taxonomy): Eukaryota > Viridiplantae > Streptophyta > Magnoliopsida > Poales > Poaceae > Lolium > Lolium multiflorum. The sequence goes on along the minus strand of CM061748.1, from coordinate 269,512,221 downwards.
CACAGTACAAATTGTCCACCGATTCAAAGTAATGCTAAGCACACCGGTCTCGGTCAACGAGACTTCTTATTGAGCGGCTCCGGGAACGGCTTGTACAAGCCCTTCGTCGTCCACGTCCTTCCATCACCCTGCCTATGTAGGCGTTCTTCGATATCCCTCTTCGTCATCACTCTGGCTGCGTGTAAGAGCCCCGATGCGTTGGATACATCTTGTAAGATAATTTCCGAGAGCTTTACTTGGATGCGATGGAAGTCTTCTCTAAGATCATCATCATTGATTTCCCCCGACATTTTAATGGGGTCTCGCTTACTAGGTGGCAGAGACATCATCTCTGCATCCTCGACAAACCCTTTAAGGTGATGGAGGACATAGAAGGCCTCCTTAATGCTGCTAGCTGGCTGCTTGATACAAGGGAAGTCGATCACGTGCTTGAACCCGAGCTTTTTAGTGTCCGGCCTGATATATTGCCCATTCTTGTCGAAGGTGCCTCCATTTTTGGCGTAGCCAAGGATAGCCTCATCGAGAACTCCCCTTATTCTCTTGTAGTCTTTCTTCGTCGTCGTACTCGACGAGTCGAAATACTGGGCTAGTGACCACTTCGGATCTAGGATGATGAGTGTGCAGTATTTGTCCCTGCTCAACACATGCAATTGAAATGGAATGTTGGAAATGATCGGCAATGGAAGAAATATATAAGAAAGCATAAGTTACGACGGCCGTGAGCGGATGTGTACTTACTCGGGAAAGACAGGCAGAAGAATGGTGTTGCTCTCTTTGTACATGAGCATGAAGTTCTGGAGGTACCGCACCGCCTTGGTCCGTGTCTTTGAGCCGTCCTGGAGCTGGCTATCGCGCATGTAGTAGGGATCCGCTACCGCGATGTGGCGGGGTCTCTCTCTGTTGATCTTCATCTGAAGATTGATCGCGTATAGGCGGACCAAGTTATAGTCGAGCCGTTTCGAGTGAAATAGATTGAAGACGTCCTCGAACGCTATGAAGAAGATATCCGCGGGGTCTTCATTGACGAAGTTCTGGTCGGACGGCACCTTGACCGAGAACACCGGGTAATTTGGATCCTTCTCTTTAAGAAGGGTGCCCTCTAGATAATGAATAGTGTGCTGCAAAGGGAGCATTGGTCCACTTGCGAGGTGTTCCATGTCCTTAGATAGTATCGGTTTACCAGCTTCATGACACCGGGGCAAGCCATCCGGTGTAGGTGGTACCATGTCGTCGGCCCGGATCCTCTTAGGAGCAGGCTGGCTCGAAGATGCGCCCTTCTTGGCTCCTCTCTTCCTTGCCTTCTTCACCTGACCTACTGGGGGTGCTGGTGGTGCTGCGGGTGCTGGTGGTGCTTCTGAGGTTGCTGGGGTTGATTTGGGTGGCTCCCCGATGATCGTCTTACGCAGCGTGTTAGGGCTGAAAACGGTAGCAGGCTTGACTTGAGCTGGATTGCCAGCCTCCGGAGGAGTGTCTTGAGAAAGACCCGTGAAGACCAGGCGCTGCTTCGTCACTGTAGGGGGACGACCAAGTTGATCGCCGTGTGTGCGGAAGGCTTGTTCATCCATAGGAGGCATGTACATATCTTGGCTGCAGGCGCCAGTGTTGATGTAGGCATTGATGTCATCATCATCATCTACATCGTTGCCATCAAGTGGCGCCATGTCCTGGACCTTAGATGGTGGCGGTTGTGATGCCGCCGCTTGGCGTACCGTGCGTCTAGTTGACGGTCGTTGCGGTAGCGCTCCCAACAACTGTTTGTGGCGTGTGGTGGTGGCGGCGATCGTCGGTTCCTTCCGGGTGGTGGCGGCGACCGCCGGTTCCTTCAGGGTAGTGGGGGCGGCGACCGCCGTTTCCTTAAGGGTGTCGTCGGCGCTCGCGATCTTGGGCCGGATGATAGGGGAGGTGGCGCCGGTGCTTTTCTTAGCACTCGGAAGACCCCCCCCCACGAATCTGGTTCTTCGGCCATTTCATAAGCCATGAGGTGCAATCCCCAAGGGGCAAAACGTCGCCTTCGTCTGTGCCCGGAGGTTGAAAGGGGGGATGGCGTAGCGGTACTCCGGCACTACCACTACCAACTTGACCTTCGCCACGTCTTCCGCCAATCTAGCGCCGTGCATAACGCGGGAAGCCATGACAAGGCCGCTAGCAACTTCCACCAACTTGCCGCCGGGCTCCACCGTTTGCAGAAGTATGCATTGTTCATCCTGAGTCAGGGGCGCCATGTTGGGCATCGTGAGATGGCAGTCACGAAAGGCATATATAGTTAAAGAAGATGACGCGAAGGAGTAACTAATGAGTTTACCTCCTTGATGGCGTCGATCTCGGCTACTGTCGATACAAGGGCGGCGGTTGGGGGCGTCGATGCGACCAGTTGGAGCTGCGGCGGCGGTTGGGCGGCGGCGTCTGGTGGAGCCCCGACGCCGGCGTCGGGTGGAGCGGCACCGTCGGCGACACGTGGAAGCTTGAGTTGCTGCCGCTGATGCTGGGCACATGTATCGGCCCCACTTGACCTCCCGCATTCCAAGCAGCTAACCCCTCCATCAACCCAGGGGGATGATCTGCCGGATCTTCTCGTCCAATAACTTGTTCATCATCTCCGTGTTCTCCACAGGCTTTTCGGCCACCAGCTTCTCTAGTGACTCCACCTTCTTCTTCAGCTCCTGAACCTCGGATTTATCCTTAGCGGACGACCTCCTCTCCAGCTTTCTCGTCTTGGCATCCGATCCGTAGTACTCGGATAGCTTCATACTTGTGCCAAAGCCGGACACACGGCCACCCGACGTCGGTGGCTTGTCCAGCTCCCTCTCCTTGTATTTGTTCGTCGCCCTGTTGAAAGGCGTGTCCCACGGTTCCGTCGACCCCTGGGACGACGGGCCAGCCATATCCTTCATCAACTCTTCATCCTTCAGAGAAAGGAACTTAAGGTTAGCCCATTTGGCTTCATTGCCTAATAAGATGAGCGAAATAATATAGAACTATCCTTACCAGGTACTGCTCGAAATTCCTCACGTCTTGGTAATCCGTAATAAATTCCCCCGTCTTCCAGTCTAAGTAGTAGCGGGACCGGACAAAGTTCCTAGCCTGTACATCCTGGATTTTGTGCCAGGGGTTTTCTTTCCCCAGACGTACCATCTCGGCATCCTCCTTGTCCCAAGTGGGCTGTTTTCCTCGGTAACCGCCACTTCCGCAATGGTGGGTCCCTAAGTTCAACTCCCGCATTTTCTTCCCCCAGGCGGTCCATTTTTTAACACTGTCACTCTGTAAGTAAGACTTGAATGCATTAAAGTCTTCTAAGGAGATCGACGGGTCTTTGCTACTTATCCTCTCCCAGCTTTCACCGGCCTCGATCTTTCTCTTCAGCCGGTTCTTCCAGCTGCTCAAGGCGGTGCTCATCTTCGTGAGAGCTAAAGAGTCCACCTTCTTATTGAACGGCTCCGGGAACGTGTATCGTTGGTGAAGCTTCTGGAGGAGGGATTGGGCGATAGCCTCGTTCTCCTTGCTTCTGAGGTCCTGAGTTAGGATCGGCACGGTTTCACGGACGATGCACCCTAGTTGCATGCCGTACCCTTTGGCAACCCACGAAGGCTCCATCGGTAGGCCACTTTCGGAGACTACCGTGACAGCATCGGTGACGTTGGCGAGCACTTGCGGCCTCCGATCCCTCCTTGGCCTCCTCGCCGTCCTCTTCTTCTTACCCTCCTGAGGGTTGCCGCCGCTATCACCTTCCGTGCGGTTGGCCGCGTTCTCTTCACCGGTCGTCTCTTCAGCAGGCTCGGCGGTGTCGTCCCAGGTATCGTCATCGTCGCCGGTGTCGGCGGCGCCCCCCCGGCCCTCTCCCTCGGAGGCGGTGTCCCGGCCCTCGTCGGTGTCGTCGGCGGCCCCCGGCCCTCTCCATCGGAGGCGGCGTCCCGGCCCTCTTCCTCATCGCCGGGCGACTCGGCGGCGGCCTTCCGGGGCCGCTCGTAGCCCTCCCAGAAGTCCTTGTTGGCCTCTCTCGCTTCTTCGTTCTGGCTCATGGGCTTAGAAGTGCTGCCCGACATGTTTATTTGCACTTCATTAAAAAGAGGCAAAAAGTTAGTACAAAAGTCAACCAAAAAATTCGGCATGACCTTTGCTATTTTTTCTACGTAGGAGTGCCATTTCTCAACCGAAACGGAAATTAATCAACGCTTCGGGAGAAATGGGCAACTCAATGAAATCCCTGCAAAAATATTCATCATATACACCATATATCCAACATATATCCACCATACAAAGTTGCCCACCATCTACAATACATCAAACAAAAGCCAACATAAACCTGGAGCATCTATCAGCATATTTTTTAACCTGGAGCAGTACAACAACAATGACCTTCTTAACACTACAAAAGCCAACATAAACCTGGAGCATCTATTTCAGCTTATATTCACCATATATCCAACATATCCACTACAACCTGGAGCACTTCAAGTTTTTAACTAGTAGCTACTGCCAACATGTGACCATGAGCATCATTTATTTCCTAGCATCTGCATGGAAGCATTACATAAAACCTACTGCATTGTATTGAAAAACCTACTGCATTGTTCATTTTATTGAACCATGTACATCAACAGAGTAGTAGCAGCTTCATTTTAATTTTCATTTAAACAAACTTCATTCTTTTTCAGAGAGAACTTCAAGAACTTTATTAGCTGTACTGCAAGCAATGAATTAAAAAAATAGCAAGCTTGACATCATTTATTTTGCATTATTCTTCACAACATTTATTTTGCTACAACATTAAAGTCTCCCCCCTGGGCACCTCGTGTGGCCCCCCGCGTTGACCTTCCGCCTACTTAAAGTCTCCGTCGCGAAACCCCCAGTACCGAGAGCCACGATACGGAAAACCTTCCAGAGACGCGCCGCGAATCCCATCTCGGGGGATTCGGGAGATCGCCTCCGGCACCCTGCCATGAATCTCCGGAGGGATTGAGTGATCGAGTAGTGATGGGTCCCATAGGTAGCTAGATGGTCGTCTTCTCCTTGTTGTGCTTCATTGTTGGATCTTGTGAGCTGCCTAACATGATCAAGATCATCTATATGTAATACTATATGTTGTGTTTGTCGGGATCCGATGGATAGAGAGTACTATGATTATGGTGATTATCAATCTATTGTTTATGTGTTGTTTATGATCTTGCATGCTCTCCGTTATTAGTAGAGGCTCTGGCCAAGTTTGTACTCTTAACTCCAAGAGGGAGTATTTATGCTCGATAGTGGGTTCATGCCTCCATTAAATCTGGGACAGTGACAGAAAGTTCTAAGGTTGTGGATGTGTGTTGCCACTAGGGATAAAACATTGATTCTATGTCTAAGGATGTAGTTGTCGATTACATTACGCACCATACTTAATGCAATTGTCTGTTGCTTAGCAACTTAATACTGAATGGGGTTCGGATGATAACCTGAAGGTGGACTTTTTAGGCATAGATGCAGTTGGATGACGGTCTATGTACTTTGTCGTAATGCCGGATTAAATCTCACTATATTTATCATATCATGTATATGCATTGTTATGCCTTTCTCTATTTGTCAATTGCCCGACTGTAATTTGTTCACCCAACATGCTTTTATCTTATGGGAGAGACACCTCTAGTGAACTGTGGACCCCGGTCCTATTCTTTACATAGCATACAATCTTCTGCAATTGTGTTTTACTATTTTCTTGCAAACAATCATCTTCCACTCGATACGTTTAATCCTTTGTTACAGCAAGCCGGTGAGATTGACAACCTCACTGTTTCGTTGGGACAAAGTACTTTGGTTTTGTTGTGCAGATTCCACGTTGGCGCCGGAATCCCTGGTGTTGCGCCGCATCACATTTCGCGACCATCAACCTTCAACGTGCTTCTTGGCTCCTCCTGGTTCGATTAAACCTTGGTTTCTTTCTGAGGGAAAACTTGCTACTGTGCGCATCATACCTTCCTCTTGGGGTTCCCAACGAACGTGTGAGTTACACGCCATCAAGCTCTTTTCTGGCGCCGTTGCCGGGGAGATCAAGACACGCTGCAAGGGGAGTCTCCACTTCTCAATCTCTTTACTTTGTTTTTGTCTTGCTTTATTTTATTTACTACTTTGTTTGCTGCACCTAAACAAAACACACAAAAAAATTAGTTGCTAGTTTTACTTTATTTACTGTCTTGCTCTCTATATCAAAAACACAAAAAAATTAGTTACTTGCATTTACTTTATCTAGTTTGCTTTATTTACCGTTGCTAAAATGAATACCCCTGAAAATACTAAGTTGTGTGACTTCACAAATGCAAATAATAATGATTTCTATGCACACCTATTGCTCCACCTGCTACTACAGCAGAATTCTTTGAAATTAAACCTGCTTTACTAAATCTTGTCATGAGAGATCAATTTTCTGGTGTTAGTTCTGATGATGCTGCTGCCCATCTCAATAATTTTGTTGAACTTTGTGAAATGCAAAAGTATAAAGATGTAGATGGTGATATTATTAAATTGAAAGTGTTTCCTTTCTCATTAAGAGGAAGAGCTAAAGATTGGTTGCTATCTTTGCCTAAGAATAGTATTGATTCATGGACTAAATGCAAGGATGCTTTTATTGGTAGATATTATCCTCCCGCTAAAATTATATCTTTGAGAAGTAGCATAATGAATTTTAAGCAATTAGATACTGAACATGTTGCTCAAGCATGGGAGAGAATGAAAACTTTGGTAAAGACTTGCCCAACCCATGGACTGACTACTTGGATGATCATCCAAACCTTCTATGCAGGACTAAATTTTTCTTCGCGGAATTTATTGGATTCAGCTGCTGGAGGTACCTTTATGTCCATCACATTGGGGGCGGCTACAAAACTTCTTGATGATATGATGATAAATTACTCTGAATGGCACACGGAAAGAGCTCCACAAGGTAAGAAGGTAAATTCTGTTGAAGAAACCTCTTCCTTGAGTGATAAGATTGATGCGATTATGTCTATGCTTGTGAATGGTAGATCTAATGTTGATCCAAATAATGTTCCTTTAGCTTCATTGGTTGCTCAAGAAGAAAATGTTGATGTGAATTTCATTAAAAATAATAATTTCAACAACAATGCTTATAGGAACAACTCTGGTAATAACTATAGGCCATATCCTGCTAATGGTAATGGTTATGGTAATTCTTATGGGAATTCTTACAACAATAATAGGAGTGTACCCTCTGGTCTTGAAGTCATGCTTAAAGAATTTATTAGTACACAAACTGCTTTTAACAAATCTGTTGAGGAAAAGCTTGATAAAATTGATACTATTGCTTCTAGAGTTGATAGGCTTGCCTCTGATGTTAATCTTTTAAAATTGAAAGTTATGCCTAATAATGATATTGATAATAAGATTACTACTACAGCAAATGCCATCCAAGTTAGAATTAATGAGAATATAAGATTAATGGCTGAACTGCGTGCTAGGTGGGATAGAGAAGAAAATGAAAAACTAGCTAAAGAGAATAATGTAGCTAAAGTTTGGACTATTACCACCACTAGTAATGCTAATTCTTCACATGTTGCTGCACCTCCTACTATCAATGGTAAAATAATTGTTGTTGGCAATGTTTCTACTCCTAGTGCAAAGCGAACAAAACTGCCTGAAATTGCTAAAACTGCTGAAACTGCTTGTGATAAAACTGCTGAAATTTTTTCCAACCTTGGGAACAATGATCCCATTGCTGTAGCTCATAATGATTTAGATTTTGATGATTGCCACATCTCTGAAGTTATAAAGTTCTTACAAAAACTTGCTAAAAGTCCTAATGCTAGTGCTATAAATTTAGCCTTACAAAACATATTACAAATGCTCTCATAAAAGCTAGAGAAGAGAAACTAAAACTTGAAACTTCTATTCCTAGAAAGTTAGAAGATGGTTGGGAGCCCATCATTAAAATGAAATTCAATGACTTTGAATGTAATGCTTTATGTGATCTTGGTGCAAGTATTTGTTATGCCTAAAAAGATTTATGATATGCTTGACTTGCCACCATTGAAGAATTGTTATTTGGATGTTAATCTTGCCGATAATGTTAAAAAGAAACCTTTGGGAGGATTGATAATGTGCATATTACGGTTAACAATAACCTTGTCCCGTTGATTTTGTTGTTTTGGATATCGAATGCAATGCATCTTGTCCTATTGTGTTGGGAAGACCTTTTCTTCGAACTGTTGGTGCTGTTATTGATATGAGGGAAGGTAATATTAAATATCAATTTCCTCTCAAGAAAGGTATGGAACATTTCCCTAGAAAGAGAATGAAGTTGCCTTTTGATTCTATTATTAGAACAAGTTATGATGTTGATGCTTCTATAATATTGATTTGCACTTTCTGCGCCTAGAAGGCGTTAAAAGCGCTTATGGGAGACAACCCATGTTTTCACTACAGCAATTTTTTGTTTTGTTGAGTCTTGGAAGTTGTTTACTACTGTAGCAACCTCTCCTTATCATGTTTTTGTGCCAAGTAAAGTTTCTATGTTAAAGTTGATGTTATATTTGGGATCGCTGCGCAGAAACAGCATTGCTGTCTGTCACGAATCTGGGCACAGTTCTCTGTAGAAAATTCGAAAAAATCTGCCAATTTACGAGCGTGATCCTCAGATATGTACGCAACTTTCATTAGTTTTGAGTTTTTCCATTTGAGCAAGTCTGGTGCCAGCTTTAAATTCGTCTTTACGGACTGTTCTGTTTTGACAGATTCTGCCTTTTATTTCGCATTGCCTCTTTTGCTATGTTGGATTCATTTCCTTGATCCATTAATGTCCAGTAGCATTATGCAATGTCCAGAAGTGTAAAGAATGATTGTGCCACCTCTGAATGTGTGAATTATTAATTGTGCACTAACCCTCTAATGAGTTTGCTTGAAGTTTGGTGTGAAGGAAGTTTTCAAGGGTCAAGAGAGGAGAATGATATACTATGATCAAGAGGAGTGAAAGCTCTAAGCTTGGGGATGCCCCGTGGTTCACCCCTGCATATTCTAAGAAGACTCAAGCGTCTAAGCTTGGGGATGCCCAAGGCATCCCCTTCTTCATCGACAACATCATCGGGTTCCTCCCCTGAAACTATATTTTTATTCAGTCACATCTTGTGTTCTTTACTTGGAGCGTCGGTTTGTTTTTGTTTTTGTTTTTGTTTGAATAATATGGATCCTAGCATTCACTTTGTGGGAGAGAGACACGCTCCGCTGTTGCATATGGACACATGTGTCCTTAGGCTTTACTCATAATGTTCAAGGCGAAGTTCCTTCTTCGTTAAATTGTTATATGGTTGGAATTGGAAAATGCTACATGTAGTAATTCTAAAATGTCTTGGATAATGTGATACTTGGCAATTGTTGTGCTCATGTTTAAGCTCTTGCATCATATACTTTGCACCCATTAATGAAGAAATACATAGAGCTTGCTAAAATTTGATTTGCATATTTGGTCTCTCTAAGGTCTAGATAATATCTAGTATTGAGTTTTGAACAACAAGGAAGACGGTGTAGAGTCTTATAATGTTTACAATATGTCTTTTATGTGAGTTTTGCTGCACTTGTTCATCCTTGAGTTTGCTTCAAATAACCTTGCTAGCCTAAACCTTGTATCGAGAGGGAATACTTCTCATGCATCCAAAATCCTTGAGCCAACCACTATGCCATTTGTGTCCACCATACCTACCTACTACATGGTATTTCTCCGCCATTCCAAAATAAATTTCTTGAGTGCTACCTTTAAAATTCCATCATTCACCTTTGCAATATATAGCTCATGGGACAGAATAGCCTTAAAAACTATCGTAGTATTGAATATGTACATATGCACTTTATCTTTTATTAAGTTGCTTGTTGTGCGATAACCATGCTTGGGGAACGCCATCAACTATTGTTGAATATCATGTGAGTTGCTATGCATGTCCGTCTTGTCTGAAGGATCTATCATTTTAGTGGTTGGAGCATGCAAAATTGTTAGAGAAGAACATTGGGCCGCTAACTAAAGCCATGAATCATGGTTGAAGTTTCATTTTGGACATATATCCTCAATCTCATATGAGAATAATAATCATTGCTACATGCTTATGCATTTAAGAGGAGTCCATTATCTGTTGTCCATGTTGTCCCGGTATGGATGTCTAAGTTGAGAATAATCAAAAGCGAGAAATCCAAAATGCGAGCATTCTCCTTAGACCTTTGTACAGGCGGCATGGAGGTACCCCTTTGTGACACTTGGTTGAAACATGGCATGCGAAGATCCGGTAGTCCAAGCTAAGTAGGACGAGGTGCGGACACTATTAGTATACTATGCATGAGGCTTGCAACTTGTAAGATATAATTTACATAACTCATATGCTTTATTACTACCGTTGACAAAATTGTTTCATGTTTTCAAAATAAAAGCTCTAGCACAAATACAGCAATCGATGCTTTCCTCTTTGAAGGACCATTCTTTTACTTTTAATGTTGAGTCAGTTTACCTATCTCCTTCCACCTTAAGAAGCAAACACTTGTGTGAACTGTGCATTGATTCCTACATACTTGCATATTGCACTTGTTATATTACTTTATGTTGACAATATCCATGAGATATACATGTTATAAGTTGAAAGCAACCGCTGAAACTTAATCTTCCTTTGTGTTGCTTCAACACCTTTACTTTGATTTATTGCTTTATGAGTTAACTCTTATGCAAGACTTATTGATGCTTGTCTTGAAGTACTATTCATGAAAAGTCTTTGCTATATAATTCAGTTGTTTACTCATGTCATTACCTTTGTTTTGATCGCTGCATTCATTACATATGTTTACAAATAGTATGATCAAGATTATGATAGCATGTCACTTGAAATTATCTTTGTTATCGTTTTACCTGCTCGGGACGAGCAGAACTAAGCTTGGGGATGCTGATACGTCTCCAACGTATCGATAATTTCTTATGTTCCATGCTACTTTATTGATGATACCTACATGTTTTATGCACATTATATGTCATATTTATGCATTTTCGGAACTAACCTATTAACAAGATGCCGAAGAGCCGTTCTGTTTTTTTTTGGTTTCAGAAATCCTAGTAAGGAAATATTCTCGGAATTGGACGAAACTTTCGCCCAGGGTCCTATTTTTGCACGAAGCTTCCGAGACCGAAGAGATAACGGGGGCGACGGGGACAGGCGGAGCGGCCCGGCCCTGGCGCGCGGCCCTACCCCTGGGCACCTCGTGTGGCCCCCGCGTTGACCTTCCGCCTACTTAAAGTCTCGTCGTCGCGAAACCCCAGTACCGTGAGCCACGATACGGAAAACCTTCCAGAGACGCCGCCGCCGAATCCCATCTCGGGATTCGGAGATCGCCTCCCGGCACCTGGGAGAGGGGATTCATCTCCCGGAGGACTCTTCATCGCCATGATCGCCTCGGAGTGATGAGTGAGTAGTTCACCCCTGGACCATGGGTCCATAGCAGTAGCTAGATGGTCGTCTTCTCCTTGTTGTGCTTCATTGTTGGATCTTGTGAGCTGCCTAACATGATCAAGATCATCTATATGTAATACTATATGTTGTGTTTGTCGGGATCCGATGGATAGAGAGTACTATGATTATGGTGATTATCAATCTATTGTTTATGTGTTGTTTATGATCTTGCATGCTCTCCGTTATTAGTAGAGGCTGGCAAAGTTTGTACTCTTAACTCCAAGAGGGAGTATTTATGCTCGATAGTGGGTTCATGCCTCCATTAAATCTGGGACAGTGTGAGAAAGTTCTAAGGTTGTGGATGTCTTTTGCCACTAGGGATAAAACATTGATTCTATGTCTAAGGATGTAGTTGTCGATTACATTACGCACCATACTTAATGCAATTGTCTGTTGCTTAGCAACTTAATACTGAATGGGGTTCGGATGATAACCTGAAGGTGGACTTTTTAGGCATAGATGCAGTTGGATGGCGGTCTATGTACTTTGTCGTAATGCCGGATTAAATCTCACTATATTTATCATATCATGTATATGCATTGTTATGCCTTTCTCTATTTGTCAATTGCCTGTAATTTGTTCACCCAACATGCTTTTATCTTATGGGAGAGACACCTCTAGTGAACCGTGGACCCCGGTCCTATTCTTTACATAGCATACAATCTTCAATTGTGTTTTACTATTTTCTTGCAAACAATCATCTTCCACTCGATACGTTTAATCCTTTGTTACGCAAGCCGGTGAGATTGACAACCTCACTGTTTCGTTGGGACAAAGTACTTTGGTTTTGTTGTGCAGATTCCACGTTGGCGCGGGAATCCCTGGTGTTGCGCGCATCACATTTCGCGACCATCAACCTTCAACGTGCTTCTTGGCTCCTCCTGGTTCGATTAAACCTTGGTTTCTTTCTGAGGGAAAACTTGCTACTGTGCGCATCATACCTTCCTCTTGGGGTTCCCAACGAACGTGTGAGTTACACGCCATCATGCGTCCATGCCCGCCGCACCCAACCACGGTCTCCTCCGTCATTTTCGCCGGTGAGTACTCCGCCGCGTTCCTCTTCATTTTCGCCGGTACAATCGACGTGTTTGGAGGTTGATCTATGCTTCACGGTGGTAGATGACTTCGGAGGATATGCATATGGAGGATTTGGTGGATTCGTCGACCGATTGATCCTTGTCGAATTCCGACGATTCGGACCTCGACGAGCTGCTGAACGACGACGACACAGAGATGATGCTGGATCAGAGAAAAGGATCCACTATGGGGCGTATGTGCATTCCACGGAACCGCGCACTCGGCCACAAATAGCTGATGCAAGATTATTTTGCCGAGGTACCGACCTATCCTCCTCGCCTCTTCCGTAGAAGGTATCGAATGCGTAGGACTTTGTTCGATAGAATCATCAGAAATTGCGAGGCAAATTGCGATTACTTCAAGCAAAGGAGGAACGCTGCCCATGTCATGGGATTTAGCCCATTTCAGAAAATATCAGCCGCCATGAGGGTGATTGCATACGGTATCCCAGCAGACTATACCGATGAGTACCTTCGCATTGGTGTACAAATAACCACGGATTGCGTGCGTATGTTTGCCAAGATGGTGATCAAGTTTTATGGTGAGACATATCTCCGAGCTCCAGATGAGCAAGATATGAAAAGACTCATGGAGATCAATGAAAAGAGGGGGTGGCCGGGCATGCTTGGTAGTCTGGATTGCATGCATTGGACATGGAAAAATTATCCTAAAGAATGGCATGAAATGTATTGTGGAAAAAGCTGTGATGCTACCATTGTTCTTGAAGATGTGGCCTCGCTAGACTTATGGATTTGGCATGCTTTTTTTTGAACTGCCGGGGACACTCAACGACATTAACATCTTGAATAGATCCCCTTTATTTGCAAGACTAGTTAAGGGTGAAGCTCCAACTTGTAACTACAAAGTTATGAACAATGAGTACACAAACTATGCAATTATTGTCAAGTCCATAAAAGAGAAAAAAGACAAGGCTTTGACAAGAAAAGAAGCTTGCTTCACCGAAAATCAAGATGCATGCCCCAAGGACATTGAGAGAGCTTTTGGTGTTTTGCAAGCAAAGTTTGCCATTGTCCGGGGTCCTTCAAGGTTTTGGGACAAGGAAACTCTTGTTGAAATCATGACATGTTGTGTGATTCTTCACAACATGATCATTGAAGATGAGAGAGTTGAACTTGCCATGTTTCTATGACAATGTTGGCACCAGAGTGCAGCCCTAGCGGAACCCTGATCGGATTGAAGCTTTTGTTGCAGCGCATCGCAGCATTGAAGATGCCGAGACTCATCACCAGCTCACCCAAGATCTGATTGATCACGCATGGCCAATGAGTCTTTACATTCATTTCCTGTTGTTGTATGTGTGAAACAGTTATCTTGATTGTTTGATTACAAGAATATTCGTTATTTGTTTAATTCTTCCATTAGAACATTTGTTGGCAGTTTCGAAAACATTATTGTAATAATTATGACGATTATTGTGTGATCTAAAACTTTTATTTAATGTGAATATTGTATTGGTTGTAATATCCAATTTGTCAAAAACCCTGTTTTGAATTCTGTTTTACGGGGTGGGGATACAGGGTCTGCTAGCTCGGACTAGTTTTCAACCGGTGGAAAATGAATACAGGGTCCTCTACTCGTATTTTACGGGATAGAAAAATAAGAGATCTATTAGACATGGTCTAAGTCCTGCTAGTGTTGAGTTCCCGAATTGGGCCGACTTCCCTAGGCTTCTGCGCATGAGAAGCAGACACATCGTGCTGTCGTGCACGTGCGCTGAATATTAGCCAAATACCGCAACTACCTCATACAAACGGTATATATATGTATTTTGGTAAAAGTAATGGATATTCAGCTGAATACCCTTGAATTGAGCTTGGCCCGCCCCTGGCGCCCTCTCTTCAGTCATCTTCATCTCCTTGCTGGTCTCCACTCGGCCCAAGAGAAAGCTAAACGGAGTGCGTGTCTTGCTTCATACCTTGATGAATATCAGCCACAAACTCATGATTCGTCGACATCCCTATTTCTGAAAGGAAGAGACCTGTCAACAACTCCAATGTCCTGGTTTCTGCCTTGTTGGTGGACAGTTAGCTTAGGTGCCCAGAATTAACACAGTACGATAATTAATCAGCACCAGCACGCCATCTGTGGTGAGCGCCACATTGAACGAACGGCGAGTTGGCTGCCGACGTTAGTGTCACGTACGTAGCTGCCACCTGCCAACCCCCAGTACAGTACTAGCAAAGTACTCCATCAGGTTCATTTGATCATACCACATATAGCCTCGCTCGCCACGTCTCCGTGAATCACGTCAATCGAATTGGTCATCGCGTGCGAGTGCGTAGAAGGAACCGAAACCCTCCCCGGCACGGGAAGCAAACAAAATCGATCCATCGCACGCACGGCAGCCAGAATCGCGTGCGGCGCCGTCCTCAATTCGCTTCCCTCCCTCCCTCCCTCGCGCAAACGCAAACCCCTGCTAGACCCCACCCGCGCAGCGGAGATCACCGCCGCTGCCCTGCCTCCCATGGAGACGGGGGGCGGGACCACCCTCCAGCCCCTGCTGTGCCTCGCGTGGCTCGCCGCCACGCTCCCCATCGTCGCCGCCGCGCTGCCCATCCCCGCCGCCGCCGGCGGCCGCCTCCTCCACGGCCTCCTCTCCGCCTTCTCCGCCCGCGGCAAGACAGTCAGGACCGCCTCCGCCGCGGCGGCCTCCTCCACCACCGCCTCCCCCTCCTCCAAGACGGTAAGATCGCTACCAAGCACTTGCAACGCATCCGGTTGCTCCGTTGCTGCTCCGCGCTGTACTTCCCCCACTAGCTCCCAAGTCCCAGCTAGCTCCTTCGCTATTTGTTCTCGGGGTTCATGGCGGCGAAGCTGGAGGGCGCGGGGAAGGCGGCGGCGGCCACAGGGATGAGCCCCGCGCCGCTCCTCGAGATCCCGTCACGGCTGCCAACGCACCCATCTATTTCGCAGACTATTCGCGTTCACATGTTCCCCCTGTAGAGATTCGCTATCGAGAAAATAGTTACACGGCCAGTTGCTGTCACAAGAGGACCTGGGTTAGTTTTGAAATTTCGATACGCCATATATGTTTAGGAAACAGTGGTAGAGTATCCGGCTCTGCATATATGAAGCGGAAACTTGCTGTGTAAACAGAAGCCACGTACTCGTTGCTGCGGTGTTCTTACCAATATATGAACATAATTTTTGCAGACCACCTAGTTTCAACCAATTAAGCTACTGTATATAAATGCATGACGAAATGTGATTTCTCACTGCCCTGTCTGTCAGGCCTAGTATGGACTGTGTACCGCGGAAACCGCAAACTATACACTTGTTCAAAATGTAATCGAGTTTGAAATGTGATTTCTCAGTGCCCTGTCTGTCACGTCTTTGAAAAAAATCGGAAAACCGCAAACTAATCGAGTTTAAAAACGTAATTTCTCAGTGCCCTGTCTGTCAGGCTAAGTATGGGCACGTAGCTCGGGCTGCAAAAATGCTCTCGTGTGTGCCGTCGATGAACATCTGAAACAGTTACTAATTGATTTACACGAAAGGGCCGGCAAATGGCGCATCGTAAACACGAGTTTATGCTATTAAATCATACACAGGTCAAGCCATGACCATGGTGAACCCAAAGCATTCATGTAGCTGTAGCTTACTTTCCATCATCCCATGCCGCGCTTCAGCTTCTCTCAAACAAGCTCACCAGCTTCTTGAATTCCGTACCACACTCTGCAAATGCATTGTATAGACTAATTGAGCAACAGGCTGCTCGATTTGGTAAAGGAAGCAGCCTGGTATTCAATTTGATAGAGGAAGCAGTCTGGTTAAAATGCCCTGAAAACAATTCAGCTGTGAACACAAAGACAACGTAACTTAATGCAGTAAGTGGATCATAGTCAATACTGGTTAAGTTCAAACTTTATAAAAGAAAGTGAAATTTTGTGAAAGCATTGGAGCATATCTTTTTATATAGTACTGTGTACTATATAATGTTAGTAGATCACTTAATTGTTCCACTGCCTTCCCCACATCTTTTCTTAGAGCTTATCTTTGTCATCAAAATTACAGACATACCTTAGCCTTCCTTAGTTCCTCGGGTATTCAGCTTTCAGCATCAATGTCAGAGTAGAACAATAACATTGTGACTGCAATAGCGATATTATTTTCTTCATAAACTTTTCTGAAAAAATCACACTCAATTGAAAGAAATGGTACTTTGGTAGCAAACAAGAGAAAGTGTTCCACATCATTAAACGTAGAAATGTCAACTGAAAAAGGGGTCTGGATGCTAACATAATGCCCCTTTCTCTGCTTTTCGCACTACATTTTTGCATTTCCTTTGTTAGTAATTAGGAGTGACATTGGTTTGACCTTCCATGTAAGAAAATATTTGATGCTTCAGACGAATTGTAGGCACATGCATGATTGTAAAGCTAACCTGTTTTGTGGATGTATTTTTGTATAATGGTTTGCTAGTATAAAAGAGATAAAGTCAATATTTTAATGCATTTATGGTGCATTCGTATCTTCTCAGAGTCAATTTCTGTACACGTATAAAAAACTTAAATCAATCTTTTCAAAACTGCAGAAATTCACTGTTCCACAGAAGTACTTCTTGCATTTCTATGTGGTGGGAGTGGTGGTGACAACAAGCTTGCTGCTTGCGATATGTTTCTATGCATATATGAAAATGACAATACTATTGCCAGAGCCTTCGAATTACTCCACAATTGCTAGTCATCTTGTTGGCTCAAATTCATTTTCTTTTGGCGGTGTCTGGTCGCACACTATGGAACACAAGTATCGTGTATGGCGGACTGTGTTTGTACTTCTGTTAATGGAGATTCAGGTGCTGAGACGCCTTTATGAGACTGAAAACGTGTTCCATTACAGTCCTTCAGCTCGGATGCACATTGTAGGATATCTGACGGGTCTATTGTAAGCTCCATATTGCTTAACTTCACTCTGTTCTTGAATGTTGCATAATTAATACCAGCTTGATTAAATATTTTCCTCTTGCTCTTTCTGTTATAGTTTCACATGCTTTGCTAGTAGGTCTTTTTGTTATGGAAGTTCTCTTTACTTCTGTAGGTTCTACATATACTTCTTATAAAAATGCAAGTGGATGCCATAACTTAAGGTAGATTTTAATTACTGGATGCTTTGATCTTGACCTCACTCTACCAAAAGATATGCCAATTTCCACCGAACTGATTACTGGTTATTCTATTTCTAAATTCTTCACTGCAGATTCAACAGTTGACTGCTTTGCATACTTTTTTTTTCATGCATGTGTGTTATTGTCATAATACTGATATTAGGTATATGATTATGCATCCATGTTATCCATGAAAATTTCCTGCAAGGATTTCCTTGCAACCAGATCATTGTATTGCCCTTTCCCTTCTCTTGTATAACATTTTGCATTGACATAGTTTTTCCTGCCAGCTATTATACAGCAGCACCTATATCTCTTGCTAGCTCTTGTATTCCTGAAGCAGCAGCTTTTCTTCGAGATCAAATAGCTGAGTTTATAGTAAAGGGTCGTGCAAGAATGCCAGATCTAGTCATTGATTCGTCATCTCTCATAAAGCCTCTTTTAAAATTGGGCTGGTGCCAATGGATAGGTGCAGTTATATTCATTTGGGGGTCCCTCCATCAGACCCGTTGCCATGCAATACTTGTAAGTATTCACGTTTTGTACTTTGCCTGGAACTGTAGATATTATTGTTTTACTTTGACTGAAATATTAAAAAAGAAGCATATGCAAATGTATTCAAATACTAACCAAACTTGCTGAATGAAAACCTGAAGGTATAGTTTATTGGAATTTCTATGTTCCTTAAGACTTGCTGAGATAGAATCCAATGGGAATTAGAAAATAGAAATCACAAATACAGAAACTTTTTTGGTCAACCAACATCATGAGCTCTTCATAAAATGGTGAACCATATTTGTCGGGTTATTCGTTATGCATATTTTCTGTTGATTTAGGCAAGAAATTGCACTGTTAAGCATCTTTTCGACCCAAACTTTTAAAGTACAGACTTCTAGATTTCGCTATTATTTTGGATTTTTACATTTTCTGTTATCCACTTTAACAGGGATCATTGCGTGACAACAAAGATTCTGATGAATATGTTATTCCTTGTGGTGACTGGTTTAGTCGTGTGTCTTGCCCTCACTACCTTGCCGAACTAGTGAGTACCTCCATTCTTCTCTTATATTCAGTGTGTTTTTCGCGGGAACTCATATTCAGTATGTTACACATACCGTTGGGACAAATATGGCGGATGTTCCTTTCACATTTCAAAAGTAATGATGTACAGTAGGCTAGACAATAAAATCATAACAAGGGGCTGGAATGGGTTTCCACTAGTGTGGGAGTGTGCAGCTCCTGATCTCATCAGTGGCAGGAGGGGATGAAGGACAGATAACTTTTCCATTGCTTATGCCAGAATGTGATTAATACTGTTTGATGTTACTGCAGATTTCTCATTAAATTTGTTTGGATCACAATTTGCAGACATGGAGTGGCACTTAACTATAAATTTCCCTGTAGGTGTGACCAGCCTTACATCGGGGCACTAACATTCTGTACTAGCTTAAAAATGATAAAACCAATATATCATCAGAACTTCCATTTTTCGAGCAACTAAATGAACCGAACATATTGGAATATGTTTATATATTTTTATTTGCTTTAGTTTACCTTTATTGGGTGCTGAGCAGCCTGTGAATAACTCTTATGGGGTTTTAATTAGCATCTCATTTACATTTTTTGTTTTGTTTTGTAGGTCATATATTTGGGCATGTTGATAGCTAGTGGTGGATCAGACATTTCGGTGTGGTTCCTGTTCGCTTTTGTGGTACGCTCCACCGATTGTTAACACCAGACACAATCAGCATTTGACAAACTTGTGATTATTGTACCATTTCAGCAGACTAAACTCCCTTTTTGTGCAGATAACAAACCTATCGTTTGCCGCAGTGCAAACTCATAAATGGTACCTTCAAAAGTTTGAAGACTACCCTCGTTCTCACTATGCAATCATTCCGTTTGTATTGTAGCATCTGCAAGCATTGTTTGTGCAGCAACAAAAACTGAACTTGTTTGTTCTATCCAGAATGCACAAGCCCGGCATGTAAATGATATTCATGTAAATGTGACAGGATGGAAGTTAAAATGGTGTGTTGTTTAACTTAAGTAATTTGTCCCGACCTGAATATACCTACAAAGGGTGTATTTGAAATTGTGGTACATATTAGCGTGGCTGGTTCTTAAGTGTATAGTAGCCTTTGTATACATGTTTAAGCAATTGAAATAAAGATGTCACAGAGCTGGAAAATGTGATTTTTTTTTACAGCTAAGCTGATATAAGCTACTGATTTGTGAATCTAGCATATCATGATGTTATGAGTCATCCTGATGTAACAAGAAGGTAACTTCCACTGGAACCATGGCCTTCCATGCCATGGCTGGCCCTTGTTTTCTGGTTTTAATATTTCTGCTAAGGTGGCGCCCTGTTGTTCATCCTGTGGTAAATCCTGCTGGGACTACAGTAGATGGTTTTGTACCTTCGTATATTAGTAGTACCATAATCATGTCAACTCAAAATTCTCAAGCTGCAAGTCATCACGTTTTTGCAGTTTCTTACAATGTGGCTCAGCTGGTCTGGAAATGAATGTTCGTGGATGAAAAGTGGAACAATTTTAGGCTTAAAGTGTCGTCTCGAAATTATCTTCTTTTAAGACCATCAGTGTGATCTTCCAGTGTCAGGTTCGCCTTCTTCTCTACTAATTTTGTTTACCTCAGATTGTAGCAAATTGCTGGTACTATTAGAAGATTTCTCTTCTTTGTTTTGAGAGAGAAGATATGATTAGCAAGCTAACAATGACCTTCATAGCTTATCAGGGTTCAGAGGGCTGTTTAAGCTGATTTTTTTCTTCAGAGGCCACAATCGGCCATAGTCCCTAGTCATCTGCTCGAATGGTTTGGAAGTGGACGCTGTAAAGCGCAGCGCTGAACTAGGCAGATATCTGACGAACACACTAGGCTACACGAAGTCCTAACCTGTAATATAAAGCTACTCTCACTCAGTGCCCTTCTCCCATTTTTAGAACACCCATTACAGAACCAATCAGGTTGGTCGCCATCTGATCTAAAACTAGAACCAACGTGCACCTGCACCGTCAGAACAAATGCAAAAGAAAAGCAAGAGCAGAAAATTAGAAGAGAAGAAGGCGGACCTGTATGGAGAAATTAGTTATGGTACATAATTCCTGATATAGCTGGATCGTGGATGTATAGTAGCCTTTAAGGACATATTCAAAGATTGGAAAAATGGTCCCTGCAGAATGGAAACGTGTCAAGTTAGGGCATGAGAATCTGACATCATGATGTTATACTCATCGTGATGTCGCACAAATGTAACTTCCGTTGAATGGCCTGCATAGGTTGAGTGACTTGTTTCCAGTTTGGAAATGTTCAAGTGTTTTCTAGTCTTGAATCTCTGCACTAGGCTCTGCTAAGAAGCCACCCTGCTGTTCATCCTGTGTGGAGAATCCTGCTGCAACTGTCATAGTGGGGTTTGTACCCCCTCCAGTTCAAAATAATTGCCAAAAAATGGATGTATCTACTTTTTTGGGCAATTATTTTGAGGGAGTACTTCCGTTGGTGTTTAAGTGCTGTGATGGTGTTGACTCAGAATTCCTCAATCTGAAAGTTTATCATGTTTCTGCTGCGTTTTTGCAGTGTGCCCGAGCATGTCTTGATATGGATGTTGCTGCAACTGTCTTGAAATGGATTGTTGAGTGGGATCATCAAATTTCAGGTCCGCCTTCTCCTCTACCAATTTTGTGTATCTCAAATGATTGCAATTTGCTGATACTACTATTAGAAGGTTTCTTTCTTTTGCTTTGAGAGGGAAGATATAATTAGCAAGTTTACAATGACTTTCATAGCTTATCAGGGTTCAGAGAGCCGTTTAAGCTGAAAATTTTCTTCCGAGGCCACCATCAGTCCCAACTCCCTACTCATCTGCACAGACAAGCGCTGATGGAATGGTTTGGAGGTGCACACTTTAAAGCGTAGCGCTGTACTACATGCAGATATCTGACGAACACACTAGGATACATGAAGTCCTAACCTATGATATAAAGCTACTGTCACTCAGTGCCCTTCTCCCATTTTTAGAACACTCATTACAACACCAATCAGGTGCGGTCACCATCTGATTAAAACTAGAACCGAAGTTCACCGTTAGAACAAACCCAAAAGAAAAGTAAGAGCAAAAATTAGCAGAGAAGAAGGTGGACCTTTATGCGGAAATTAGGCATATTACATACTTGTTGATATAGCAGGATCTTGGATGTATAGTAGCCTTTATGGACATATTCAAAGATTGGAAATATGGTTCCTGCTGAACTGGAAACGTGTGAAATTTCTGGCAACAAGGCTATAAGTTACTGATATGAGAATCTGACATGATGTTATACTGTTATAGTCATCCTGATGTCATACAAATGGAACTTCGGGTGAACCGTGGCCTTGTATACTGTGAGTGACACTTGTTTCCAGCTTGGAAATGTTCAAGTGTTTTCTGGTTCTTGAACCTCTGCTCTAGGCTCTGCTAAGAAGGCACCCTGCCCTACTGTTCATCCTGTGTCGATAATCCTGCTGGAACTGTCGTAGTGGGGTTTTGTACTTCCATTGGTGTTTTAGTACTGTCATCGTGTTAACTCAGAACTGCTCAATCTGAAAAAGTTTATCATGTTTCTGCCGGGTTTTTGCAGCGTGCCTGGGCATGTCTGGATGGATGTTGATGCGTGAGAAGTGGAAATATGAAATTCCTTTTTGTTGTTGATCATGGACACTCTACTTGAGTGGGATCATCAAATGTCAGTTCTGCCTTCTCCACTAATTTTATGTACCTCGAGTGATTGCAATTTGCTGATACTACTGTTAGAAGGTTTATTTCTTTTGCTTTGAGAGAGAAGATATGATTATAAAGTTAATAATGATCGTCATAGTTTATCAGTGTTCAGAGAGCCGTTTAAGATGAAAATTTCTTTAAAGACCATCACTAGCCAGTCACTGCTCATCTGCACTGGCAATTGCTGTATATATTTGCGGCCGATCGAATTTTCTGGAGGTGGGCATCCTGTAAAGTGCAGCGCCCTATTAGGTGGAGATATCTGAAGAACACACTAGGCCACACAAAGTCCTATCCTATGATGTAAAGCTACTCCTACCCAGTGCCATTTTTCCATTTTTAGAACACTCATTACATCACTAATGAGGCCGGTCGCCATCATCTAAAACTAGAACCAAAGTGCAGTCTCAGAACAAACCCAAAAGAAGAGCCAAGCTGAACCATGTAAACGTAGCGGGATGAATGTTAAACTGACCCACGTTCTACCGAACTGAACTAAGAGCGCTTTCATTTATTCAAAAAGAAAATATTTTTCTATTTCTAACATATCTCACGTACGTATAGTCTCCACAAATTCAAGTTATACCCACTTTACTTTAATCGACTTCTTTTCTACTGCCCATAAAGAAGAAATGAAGTAATAGGTAGGGATGACAGGATTTGAACCTGTGACATTTTGTACCCAAAACAAACGCGCTACCAAGCTGCGCTACATCCCTTTTCCAAATTGTTAGTGTTTTGTAACTACGTAAATGGTCCCTCTCTGAATATACTTATAAGGTGCTATATTTCTCACTGTAAATTATGATACAGACTGATAAGATGAATCTTGTATGGACACTAGCCTTTATGGACATATTTAAAGATTGGAAATATGGTCCCTGTGGAACTGGAAACATGTTAAATGGTGGCAACAAGTCTGACATAAGGTACTGATATGATAATCTGATATATCGTGATGTTATAGGTCATTGTGCCGTTCCACAAAGGCAACTTCCAGTGAACCTTGACATCCCATATCGTGAATGGCACTTGTTTCCAGCTTGGAATTGTCCCGAGTCTTTTCTAGTTCCTGAACCTCTGCAACTTGGATTTGCTAAGAAGGCGCCCCTGCAGTTCATCCTGTGGGAAATCCAGCTGGAGCTATTGTAACGGGGTTTGTACTTTCTTGGTGTTGTAGTACCGTGATCAGGTGTTAACTTGGTATTTCTCAGGCTGAAAGTCTATTATGTTTTTACCATGTCTTACAGTGCACGCCCAAGCATTTCTGGAGGGATGTTGTGTGGGAAGTGGAAATATAAAATGCCTTATCGCTATAGACCATGGCCAATCTACTTGAGTTCATCATCAAATATCAGGTCCGCCTCATTCTCTACTAATTTTCTGTATCTCAAATGATTGCAGTTTGCTGTTATTGTTAGCAAATTAACAATGATCGGCATAGCTTATCAATGTTCAGAGAGCTGTTTAAGCCGAAATGTTCTATGGAGACCACCATCACTAGCCAGTCCCTACTCATCAGCACTGAAAGATGCTGTATATTTTGCGGCCGTTTGGACTTTGGTGGTGGAATCCTGTAAAATGTACCACCGATCCGCCGCATTATAGCATTATAGGGAGATATCTGAAGAACACACTAGGTCCACGAAGTCCTACCCTATGATGAAAAGCTACTCTCATTCGGTGCTCTTTTCCCATTTTTAGAACACTCATCACATCACACTAATCAGATGGGTCACCATCTGATGTAAAACTAGAACCAAAGTGCACCGTCAGAAGAAACCCAAAAGAAGAGCCAAGCCGCACCGATGGAGGAGGTGCACGAGAGCAAAGCCTCCACCAACCCACAGCACTCATGCTCCTCACCTGGCCAGGACATGAGAAATGTTGGGTCAGAAAGCACATCCATCATCCATGGATCCTCTGAGAGGGGACACGCTCCTTGTCTTTGCCCGGCTAATCCTCCCCTCCCGGACATTTGTTCCCGCACACCGCCTGGTTGCGGCCGCTTAAGGTCTTGTCTAATTAGCAGTACGTGGTGCCGGTGGTGGTACGCTTGTTTAACTTATTGGCCTTGTTCTTTCCCCGGGCCGGCACATCATGGCGTGTGCACGCAAAGATAATCAAGCCACTAGCCTGCTCGACGCACTGATCGGCAGAGACACCATGAGAGCTTAGCCGAACTTTCCTACTCTTTTTTGCCTTGAGATTGTCGGGGTTCAAAAGAGAATTCGATGCTTTTTTTTGTTTCCAATTGCTGTACTGGTGACTTGATTACAGGAGCCGGTGACGTCGCTCAAGAGTTGGTGCCTGGAATCACTGATATGGATGATATCATTTTATTTGGCAAATCCATAGAAATGACAGGAGCACCGAAAACAAATTAAGGTTAAGCATGGCATGAAAGCCATGAAATTCTCACTTGAATTCTGTAAAAATCCCATCGCAGCCAAACAAGTTAATTCTTGAAATCACAAATGAATTCTTTGATTTTAGACCTAAATATCGGGAGCCAAACTAGCTCTAAGAGCTAATTGGGAGATTTCGATAGAGTAGAGACCCAAAATTGATGAACACATCATAGAGTCTCGATCGAAAGTGGTTGGTAGAGTGGGCGGGAGAAAACAAAGGAATGTGAGCACTTCGATGAGAGTGGACGATCGTCCAGTTCTTGAGAGTATATATCCTGGCTTCAAATTCCAACACCATTGATTTTTTATGGAGGGATGCTGCGACTACGGCACATAGCGCCTAAATAGCTCTTTTTTGAGAGACAGCTGGAGAGAAAACTGGACGAACTCATTTTTTCTCACGAGCATGAAAGCGATCTGTGTTAGGTACGCGTGTGACTGTGAGCAAGGTCCAAGCACACCGGAACTGCCGTCCTGGACGGTCTTGGCACGGGCACTGGTCTTGTGCAATATGACAAGCGAAATGGCGACGGAAACAGCCCGCTTTTCCCGCTCATTTTATGTTTCAAGGCCGGGAGAAATTGAAGCTAGCCGCCGCGCTACTCCTGCTACCTGTACATTAATGGGTAACGCAGCCTGCACTTAGAGCGTGTGAAGCCTCGCTCGTCCAATACAATGGTTTTCAGTGGTGCAAAATGGCGTGATCTCTGTTATTCGTACGCAACTCACACGAGCACGTACGTGCACGTCTAGACATTTAATGCTTTTTTTCTTTTATTTTCACCAAAATTCTAGTAGCCTATCCAAATTATGACCTCCCGATACAAGCAAGCTCTTACTCACCAATCATTGCCCCACCTATGAATTCTTAGTCGTAAAACTACTGCTACACGTTGACGGTCCTCTTTTTATAGTAAAAACGTTGTATTACCTAAAAAGGTTTGAGCATTACACATTTACATGGCCTTTGCATAACTACTATGCATATAGCAGCTCACAAATCATTGTATCAAAATTAAAAGTGAAAAATGTTGTATACAAGTAATCATGTGAGAAATTGCATTGACCTCTATGGGGGATGGAGCTCAATCCTGAGATCACGCTCCCATCCATGTTGGGTAAAAAATATCTTGTCATGTCTACATCTGGGCATGGGCAGCCCGGCCCGGACGGCCCGGCCCGAAAATCCTGGGCCGGGCCGGGTCGGGCTCGGGCCTGAAATCTGAGCCCGAACATCGGGCCGGGCCGGGCTCGGGCCTTCATTTTCGTGCATTTTAGCCTAGTCGGGCCGGGCTTCTCGGGCCGGGCCGGGCTTTTTGCTCGTTCGGGCCGGGTTCGGGCTTGAATTACAGGCCCGACGGTCGGGCCGGGCCGGGCTCGGGCCTGACTTTTTACCCACGGGCTTTTTTAAGCCCGGCCCGGCCCGAACTTTGCCCAGGTGTAGTCATGTCCTACAAATATGTAGACACCACCGTAAACAATGCAACGCAGTGCACTGGTAGATAACCAGCATAAGAGAAGATTTTTTATCATTAAAAATATTGTCATTTCTACATAGTCAATTCACCAAACAACGGCAAGCGGTCTCACCCTAACGAGCCAATTTCCAAGATATTATCAACGCTAGTGACGGCTAAAGATTAACCATATAAATCTAGCAAATTGGCACTTTCAAGTGTTTATAGTTATGATGGCAGAAGACATACTTTTTTTACTTCCATATCAATTGTGTTTTGAAAAGTTATCTTTAGTGAGGATTACCACTCTACGAAGGTATCACACAAAAACCTTCATCTTCAACAGAATCTATATTTAACAAATCTTTTTATTATTACCAATTTGTATCAAAACTCTATACACATAATTCATAGAGAATTTATCATTCTCATTTAGGTTCTATCAAAACTTGTTTGTCCCTTGCGTTAATTGGACCAAAACTAGACGTTGAAGCAAATCATTTTGAGATGCTTGCCTGGAACGATATGTCACATTCAATGGTGAACATTTCAGCACCTTAGGTAATGTATCCATTTTGTGATGTACAAAATTATACATGGCTGAATATTGTTCCGGGAGTGTAGTATTACCTAACCACTTATTCCCCCATAACCTTATCTTAGTCGCTTCTTAGTTGCTATGGGAAGAAGTGTTTCTTAGTCGCTACAAGGCCACCCAAAAATATGAGTCCCCACATTTGCAATAAATCCAAAACAATACAAGTGAGCCAATGTTTTTTTAGAATGGTTTGTCATGCCTATCTTTAGTAAGAATCTTGAATTGGGACAAGGATTTTGTGCACATGGGAGTCAGTGCTCCCTTCACTTTTGGATTTTTGAAAATTTCAGATTCTCATATTTCTCTGTTTTCAAGAATTATGACATTAAATATGTAGATAGATGTGTATACGAGGATTGGAATCAAAAAAGTCTCGTCAAAAAATATATATATTTATAGTCAGAAATTTGTCTTTTTGTATTTTCCAAAATACAAAGTACTTTTTAATGAGACTTTTTGACTACACTCCTCGTGTCTAAATCTATCTACATATTTAATGCCATAATTTTTGAAAACATAAAAGAGCGAGGTTTTGAAAATTTTCAAAAATTCAAAAGTCCAAGGAGCACTTGTGCTCATGTGCACATGGTACTTTCCGTCTTGAACAACCATTTGCCTAGGAGGAATATATTCTTTATCTCAAGATCATGAATGCAAGTCATTGATTTCCTCTGTTCACTATCTCCCTTTCTCTATCCCCCTCTCAAAAGAATCTTGATCAAAAATAATTTAATCGATGTAAGGTAGACTCCTTTAGGTAGCTCAAAGAAGAAAATTATATAGGGTACAATGTTACGTAGTAATGAAACAATGAGAACCAATCTTTTGTCCAACGATAATGATATTTTCTTTTCAGCTACTTAAATGCTTTGTAGTCTTTTTTCGACGTGTTTTCATTCAGCATTAGTGAGGCTCCGGTAATAGATCGAGACCCTACACATTAGCAATCTAGCATCCAGAAAATAGTTTAGGCTGAACATGGATCTAGTAAAACTAGAGTACTCTTTATATTGGCATGTCTAGTAGACTAGCAGTACCACGGTAACATTTGGCTAGTATACTTTCCACGGAACAAGCGGTAGTGGACGGGAGCGTGCACGTTAAAAGCGCGCCAGATCTCCCGACTCGAGCCACTGTGTTTTCCGTACCGAGATGTTTGCAGAGGGAGGAGGCCGGCGGCCGGAGCACACCACGCACGCACAGTGAGGCCGAGTAAAGCTGACACCCGCTTGGCTGGCTGGCTGGCTGGCTGGCTGGTGCTCCCGTGTCAGCGAGCGCCCATATGGCCGTTTGATGAATCATTGGACCACGCTCGGAGTACTTGCCAGAATGCCAGATGATCTGATTTCAGCGGCAGCGCTGCCTGGTCCCTGACTGTCAGCCTCGCCCAACGGCCTTCGCTCGGGCGCCGCGTTTTGACCTAGACTCGTGCGGTTTACCGTCGGTAAAACTTCAAGTTTACTGCAACCGTGGTACTCTAGTGGTAATCAATTTTACTGCGATACTCTGATACTACATAGGGTAGCAGTTCTATGTTGAGGAAACAATGCCTTGTTCACAGTCACTTGATCAATTGACTGAGACTCGAGAACTGAAAACCATCGAACGCAACGTACACAAATCTTTTTATACAAAGATTCTGGCGAGAGGAGAGAGATTTGCATTGAGACGCTCCTAACGGTGCTCTCTGCACATGTTCAGTGCTCGGATTAGGAGTTAAATAAAGAAAAAGTGTGAGACTCCCCCTCATCGGCATCAAGCTGACAGGAATCTAAGTATTCCTCTACCGTACTATGCTCCCGTGCTTCACTGCACTGCCACCAATCCACCGTTGTTTACCACCCTGTGCATGTGCTGATGTGCACGCTTAATTTGCTTTTAGGGTTTGATTCCACCAGCAGCAGCAGTGCTGGTAAAGAACAGACTCCTCCATCATCGGGAGATCTCGATAACGTACAACGGCATTGACACGGGGAATAGTAGCCGTACTCGCGACTGGATGGAGTTTACACGAGTACTCACTCCATCACATCTGCTGCTCGCTACAAAAGGGCCCCTGAAAAGTTAGTTACATGACCTGAAACTCCGATGCGATCGATCGATGCGACGCTGGCACGGAATGGGAGCGTGAGCAGGTAGATAATGTAAACTTCGTGGTGCTTTATGCCAGCATGTACACCGTGTGGGTGGATGATAGGAAATAAATAGTGAGAGACGCGGTTATTACTACTACATGGCAGGGTTATGCTAATGAAAATTCTCGCAGTATAGGACAGCTAATTGCCAAAAAATAATCTTGTTTGCCCCAATTCGTCGCCAAGATGTGGACCTTGATGGTGTTCTTCAACCCTTTCCGGCAACCCGAACCTCCTTTCCATTGAAGTACTTGGGGCTACCGCTATCCATATAGGCTAAGGAAATTAGATTGTCAAATTCTTGAAGACAAAATAGCTGGAAAATTTGCTACACGGAATTGGAAGCACGTCAATGTTGCTAAGAGGCGTGTCCTTGTTCATGCCGTGTTTACTTCCAAGCCATCTACGCTCAATATCGCTTCTCCTGAGCTACCAAAGGAGGTCATGAAAAAGATCACATCTATTTTACGCGCTTATTTGTGGGCGGGATGTGATGAGGTTACCGGAGGAAAATTTAAAATTATTTGGGATGCGATTTGTCGTCCAACTAAGCTTGGAGGACTGGGTATGTTGCACCTAGAAATATTTGCGTCCGCTCTTAGCCTTCTTTGGCTTTCACAAGAATGGGTTGATGACAGCATGTCTTGGATTGGGCTTGGAAATCCTTGCAATGATTTTCATGGTTAAATGGTACTCGGCCAGTAGACATGCTCCCAAGCTCTCCGAGAAAACTAAAAGAAAGAATTGCAGGGTTAAGAAGGCGCATAAGAACAATAAATTTGGCATCGAACACATACAATAAATTTTCACCTTATGTGAGCCGGTTCCCGAAATCAAACTTTCCCAACATGAGTTCGGCAACCGTCTGATGGAAATTCACTAGTGAATAGCGATGGAGCTTACCCCGCCAACACAGCATACATGATGCAATTTGAAGGAATCATTGCCGCCTCTCCGAATGCCTGGGTTTGGAAGACTTGGGCTCCTCCCAAATGTAAATTCTTCGCTTGGTTGGTCATGCAAAACAGAATTTAGACGACAGATTGTCTTAAGCGGCGGGATTGGCAAAATTTTGGAAATTGCCCTCTTTGCAACCAAGTTCAAGAATCGGCGGGCCATCTCCTCTACAATTGTCATTTCTCCATTCGGATTTGGAGGAGATCCTAGCATGTTGTGGTAGCTCTCGAGTGTGGCAAGACAAGGAAAGTTATGACCTCAATGGTTATGTTTGTTTCTTGGGAAATTTGGAAAAATCACAATTCTAGAGTTTTTCGACTTCAAGCATCGCTCGTATTCCTAGTCATTTCTAGGATTAAGGAGGAAGCGGGAGCTTGGTGCTTGGTCGGGGCTAAGTTTTTGGGCAATCTAATTTTGGAAAATTTACTTAAAGTCCTATTTCTTTGTTTATGCAAACGTCTCTAAAACCTTCTTTTTAACTAATGAAATAGCAGTTCTTTTGCCTTGTTTAGTTTTTTTTTAAACTGGCACTATGCCTTAATATGATAATATTGAGCGTTGGTCCATTGATTTGAAATATCAAGACAGAAAAAGATTAGGCAGACTTCCCAAAACAATTTCACGGGAATGCTGCCTTGTGGGAGTCATCAACCATTTTGGAGATCCGTTGGTGTCAATTGCCTAGCCCTAGCTCTAGGTGCTTCATGGTGTATTGTACTGGAGTAGTAGCAAATTTCTGCAGCACAAATCCTTCTGCATTAGGCTGGTCATAGTGCATAGTATCATATTGTAGTACCATGCATATGATACTTGTTTATGATACTATCACTATAGTGGGTGATATTATAGAGTAGTATCATAATCTTCTAAATTTATTGTTTTGTAGAATCCCAATACAAAATGTGTGTACAAGATCTATTTAGCATTTGTTTCTCTCGTAATATGAGCTATGATACAGTATCCACCTATGTTACTCTAACCTTGTCTCTCCTCATTAATTAGATGTTACATCAGCATTTTTGTGGGCCTAAGATGGGATATTCACTTTGGCTCATAGGAGCATTTGCTCCCATTGTGTGAATCTACATTTCGAAGTGTCAAAAAATTCTAAACTAAAAATTTTCATGTACATCTACATATTTTATGTTCGTACACAAGTTTTCAAAAAAAACTATAAAAATTTGTGGCTCCAGTTAAAAAGACAAATTTTGATGCTATAACACGACTACGTATAGGACATTTTTTTATCTTTTTTGTACACGCCACATAAAATGTTGTTTCTCCATGAAAACTTGTGCACTAACATAGAATGTCACGATGTACAACAAAAAAATTATGTCAGAATTTTTTGACATTTTTAAAATTGTTTTTTAATTATTTTGTATAATAGGAGCATTTGCTCCTATGAGCCAAAACGCCACCTCCGCCTAAGATACATGATACTACCTAAGATACTAGCACTATGGCCAGCCTTACTACCATCAGTCCATAGTCAACAGTCCACTACCTGTATTTTCCGCTCCTCTCTTTATTGCTCCTGCTACCATGTTCACCTCCTTGAGATTTGTCGCCTTGTATTGATAGATAGACAGATGGAGTAACGTATATGTTGATGTACTAGAGTTTTTAATACGTAGATCCTTACAAAATTGGCTACATGGGCTATTTTCCCCTTTATCCCGGTCTCCCATTTGACCCACGATATTCTTTAGGAATTCCAATTGACCAGCGCTACGGTTAGAACTTACAGCTGAAAAGGAGATCTGATAAGGCCATCACAATCATTCTCACGTCGCTGCCATAGAGCTCAAGCTAGCTCCCATCTCCATCGTGAAGAAAATCGACCATCGTGTATGTAGTTAGCTCAAAAAAGGCCCAGACAATGCATGGTTCTCACATGTTTGCACTGTTTTTCACCTGTGCAGCAGCAGCAGTCTTTAGCCAAACATCACACTGCTCCTTAACACACCAATAATGGAATTACCATGAAAGTCATTAGGCAGGCAAGCAAACACCCTTGATGAGATTGAGACCGTGACCCAGCTATGCCTTTGCCTAGGGGGAGCATACACATTGTCTGCTTAGCACAGGAAAATATGGTGGAGAACACGGACATAGGCGCACCTGATTTCAAAAAAAGAAAAGAATCCACGTATATGTCACATTAACATTTACTCGTGCAGATTTTTTTTAAAAAAAAGACTACATGAGAAAACGAAATTTTGTTATACTTTGAATAGTATATATCTACTCCTTATATTGTGAACACAATTTGTGTTTATTGTGTAGTTACGTACTTTTATATTTTAGTTCAAACTTGACATGACCACCATACCTGAATACATTCTCTACAAACATGATTTATGCCATATTTTCTTATTGTTTTAGTATTTTTTTTAATTTATCACTGAAAATAGGCTCTAGTGACCCAAGAGCAAAAAACAATGGTCTAGAAGCCTAACATCGATGTCCAACGATTCATATTAATTGACTTCAATATGGATGTATCTAGAACTAAAATATGTCTAGATACATCCATATTAGAGTCAATTAATATGAATCGGAGGAAGTATAAAAAATCAACATTAGCGATATATCGTCTGATTCAGAATCAGAACTGGCACATAAGGAAAACTCACGCCCTTTGGCTAATAGGTTTGAAAAAATAGCGCCCTAACGATTATGATGTTTTTTTCGCGAAAATTGTTCCAATATATTAATAATCATCAAAAGTAGTACAAATAGCTTTAAAAGTAATAAAAGTTACAAGTAAAGACAATGTGTACTTTTAAATAGCGACGGCTACATACACTAGCGCGAGATGAAATCGTGACGCTGTCCTCGCACCTCTATCATCGGAACCGGTCAAATCTTGTCGTAGTAGATCTTCTTGTAGTAGACAAATGTAAAGTCTTCGTACTAAGGCCCCAAAGAACCAACACATTAGAACGACAACAATCGTCAATGATAGATTGCATCCGAGAAGATCCGCCAGGCACACGCTAGTTGCACCGGAATGAGGATAGGGCACGTACGGAGGACCTTATTTTGACTTCAAGATGTAGTTGCACCTTACCATCCCGCAAAAGACAGTGGAAACAATCTAAACAAAGAACGGAAACCCCACGGCGGCGAGGGGTCGTGGTCCGCCACACCTTCAAGACCACAAGGCCACCGGAGGCGGAGCAGACTAGCGGCATCGCCGGCGAGGGGAACGAAACCATATATGGGTTTTGTGGCTTCCTCCCGATCGATCACCTCTCCTGGAGTGCTGATGTATCAGTGGAAGGATAGAGATGGTAGAGATTGTAACCTTGAGGGGAGGGTGAATAGGTTGTACAAAATTTCTTTAAATTTTTTTGCACTTCAAGGCTTTGTGGAATAGCTAGTGAGTCTAATGCAACCTATACGATGATACAAGGTACTTCAACCACGAAGGCTATCACAAGAGTAAATTACACAAGTAAAGAGATCGGTTAGGATTAACCTAAGCACTAAGAGATGAAGTTGTATTACCGTGTTCCCTTCCTTAGGAGGAAGATACGTCACGTTGGAGAGGTGTGGAGGCACGCTTTTAGCCCGCCGGAGATGCGGCTCCATCGAGGCTATGGCGGTGGCTATGGCTGTGTCTGGTGCGGTGGCTGCTAGGGTTTGTCCAGATTCCATGGTGGATACGACGAGGAAGACGTCCATCGAGCTGGAGTGTTGGCTCTGCTCAACTTTGATTTTTAGGGCTGCAAGTGGTCTCTAGCGGGAATGTGAGCGGCGTCTGAGCCACTGGCGTGTAGGCCATACGTGAGGAATGCCGGTCACTCGGCGCGACTTCGCAACGACCGTGTAGACGCAGTTTGTGTGATAGGCCGGTCACTATGCGTCGTGCCGCTAGGTCTAGATGCAGACGTATATTTCAACCACGTGGTTTAAAATGGTCGTTTCACGTCCATTTGCATCGGGTCATGGATGCCCTAATACCGCTCGCACGACGTTGCCAGTGACACTTCTGCCCGCATGTCCAGTCGCGTCCCCCAAACGGCGCCGGATCGAGCGTTTGGGGACGTGTTTCGTTCGTGCCGCGTTTGGGGGACGTCGCTCCCTAGCCGCGTCCCCCAAATGCCCCCCCAAACATTAAAATATTCTCTCTTTTTTTGCATTTTTATTTCAATAGAGGGATGAAACATTCCACAAACTAATACATAATTGGGAACATGGTTTACACAAACTAAGACATAGTTTGGAACATGGTTTTCACAAATTAATACATTGTTTGAACTATGGTTTGACACAAATACAAAACATTGCAAAATTACGAAACCTAACTAGTGTTGGCATCGCATGTTTCGTGTGTTCGCTGCCAAGAAACAACACTTCCAGGCACACCCAATCACCCAAACTGGAAAATCCAGCTCTTGACGGTGCCCCTGTTGGTTCTTTCGAGGAAGAACAATCAGAAACCTCCGTGCCTATTTTCGCTGCGAAGAAACAACACTCGGTCGTCGTCCTCCTCGGCGCTGTCGCAGTGGTAGTGCTGGCGGCATCGCGTCTCGTCGAACACCTTGACGCTCATGTCCCCCTCGCCAAGGTAGGAGAACATGAGCACGAAGCCGGCTTCGAGGTGGTGGTAGCGCGCGGACTTCTCCCACCCGATGTGGAGGTATATCTTGTCACGCGCATCGTAGATCACGTCCACAATCTACCGGAAGTAGCCGCATGGCGAATGTGTCCGGCAACCTTTGGATGTCGTGTGGGTTGCCCTTGAGGACGACGACGAACTTGAACAACACTTGCCGCTCCTCCTCCTGCAGGTCCGACGATGAAGACGACGGCGTCGCAGGCGACGGCGAGCGTGCAGCTCTGCCGCGGCCACGCCCACAACCACGGCCATGACCTCGGCCTCCGTCTCTACCAGCCGTGGCATCGACTCTTGAGATGGTGGCGGCTAGGTTTGAGGAGAGAGGCGCTAGGGTTTGTGTGTGAGAGGGATGATGAGAGAGCGACCCTTTTTATAGGCCCGGGGGAGCGGTGGCGCTCATTAACGCGCCGGCACGCAGAGCTAGGCACGACAAGACGATTCGCTGCGTCTCTGCGGAAACTGCACCGTCGCTGCGCGCCAACAACTTCCGCCGCGAGGTAGGCGACGGTTAGGTTAAACTTCAATGTGCCGCTGACGCATCGGGCCCACGTCTCTTCGCCTTGCTTTTCGTTGTGTCTGGCGTCCCCGGAACGTCGCCTGTGAGATGGAGACGGGCTCGAAGCGCCAGACACCGTATCAAGCCGCGATGAATAAAAGGAGGTTTTGAGACACGCGGCTAAGAACGATCTTTGTCCAACGCCGCCCAAATTCTTTGTGGACGCCTACTTAGGACGCGGCTGGAGATGGTGTTACCCTCCTTTGGCCCCATCGGTCTGTGCCTGCACGGTAGAGCCACGCAGTAGAGACGGCATTCACTGGCGGTGACAGCCTGTGGTCGCGCTCGTAAGTGCGCGTTTAACGTTAACAAAACAGCTCATAAAGAGCGCGCCCTCTACCAGCTTTTGACGTTCAGACGAGAGAGAGAAAGCAGCAGAAAAGGCGGGGAGACGAAAAAACAAACAAAGAAAAACGCGCACACATTCACGAGTAAAAATAAAACAGCCTCGAAACCCACCCAAACCCGTCCAAAACCTCGCCTCGCGCCCCAAACCGCTCCCCCCTTTTCTTCGGAGCTGGATCCTCTAACGTCCTGAAGGAAAGTTAGAGAAGAGCAATACTCTAACTTTGCTTCTTCAAAAAACATAGGTTTTAAGTCTAAACTGATTTAAATTAATCTGTATACAACAAATTTACGGTATATACTAACATTCCATACTTGCCATGAAAATAACGAGATAAGAAATTTTAGTTTAGGAATTTGTGCTACAGTAATTACGTACAGTAATTAGCTGCAAAACGCAATGCAACAGTGCACGCTACAGTGCTCTGACTTTACTTCACAGTTTTACACTATCTTGCTACTGTAGCTGGGTGACTTGGCTTCAGCACGTTAGAGGAGCTGGTTCCCTTTTCTTCTCCCCCTTCCCTCCTCCGCAAACGCAAACGCTCACTCTCTTCTCCCACTCCACTCCTCGCTCTCTCCCATGAACGCCTAAATGCCAAAGCAATCAACCCGATGATGACACGCCCGCCACACAAAGCGGGCCGCTCCTCCACCTCCCTGGCTCCGGCGATGCCGCCGCCACGGCTCCTCCTCCTGCTCGCCATGCTGGCCTGCGCCGCCGCGGCCACAACGCCGCCCGCGTCCCCGCCGGTCACGCGCACCGCGGAGGTGCAGGCGGAGATCGACGCGCTCCTCGCCTTCCGCGCCGCGCTCAGCGACCCCTACGCCGCCATGTCCGGCTGGGACGCCGCCGCCCGCTCCGCGCCCTGCTCCTGGCGCGGCGTCGCCTGCTCGCCCACCACCAACCGCGTCGTCGAGCTGCAGCTCCCGCGCCTCCTCCTCTCCGGCACCATCTCCCCAACCCTCGCCTCCCTCCCCTCCCTCCAAAAACTCAGCCTCCGCTCCAACGCCCTCACCGGCGCCATCCCGCCCGCCCTCTCCCACATCCCCACCCTCCGCACCATCTTCCTCCAAAACAACGCCCTCTCCGGCCCCATCCCGCCGTCCTTCCTCGCCAACCTCACCGCCCTCGACACCTTCGACGTCTCCGCCAACCTCCTCTCAGGCCCCATCCCACCCACCCTCCCACAGGGGCTCAAACACCTCGACCTCTCCTCCAACGCCTTCTCCGGCACCATCCCGCCCACCCTCCCCGCGTCCGCGCCCGGCCTCCAGCGCCTCAACCTCAACGCCAACCGCCTCCGCGGCACCGTCCCGGCCTCCCTCGCCGCCCTGCAGGACCTGCATTACCTCTGGCTCGACGACAACCTCCTCGAGGGCACCATCCCGTCCGCGCTCGCCAACTGCTCCGCCCTCCTCCACCTCAGCCTCCAGGGCAACGCGCTCCGCGGCATCCTCCCCGCCGCCGTCGCCGCCATCCCCTCCCTCCAGATCCTCTCCGTCTCCCGCAACCTGCTCTCCGGCGCCATCCCCGCCGCCGCCTTCGGCGGCGCCAACCTGAACTCCTCGCTCCGCATCCTGCAGCTCGGCGCCAACCAGTTCTCCATGGTCGACGTGCCGACCGCCCTCGGCAAGGATCTCCAAGTCGTCGACCTGGGTGGCAACAAGCTCGCCGGCCCGTTCCCGGCATGGCTCGTCGAGGCGCAGGGCCTCACCGTGCTCAACCTCTCCGGCAACGCCTTCACCGGCGACCTCCCCACTGCCGTCAGCCAGCTCACATCCCTCCAGGAGCTGCGGCTCGGAGGCAATGCTCTCACCGGCGAAATCCCCCCGGAGATCGCCCGATGCGGGGCGCTCCAGGTGCTCGCTCTCGAGGACAACCGCTTCTCCGGCGAGGTCCCCGCGGCTCTCGGCGGCCTCCCGCGGCTCAGGGAGGTCTACCTTGGCGGGAACTCTTTCGCCGGCCAGATTCCGGCAGCGTTGGGGAACCTATCCTGGCTGGAGACACTGTCAATGCCGCAGAACCGGCTCACCGGTGGCCTGCCCAACGAGCTCTTCCTGCTGGGCAACCTCACAGTCCTGGACCTCTCTGACAACAAGCTCGCCGGCGACATTCCTCCGGCCGTTGGCAGTCTGCCTTCTCTCCAGAGTTTGAATTTGAGCGGCAATGCGTTCTCGGGCCGCATTCCGTCCACCATTGGCAGCCTGCTGAACCTGCGAGTTCTTGATTTCTCTGGTCTGAAGAACCTGTCGGGCAATCTGCCGTCGGAGCTTTTCGGTTTGCCGCAGCTGCAGCATGTGTCTCTTGCTGACAACTTGTTCTCCGGCGATGTTCCAGAAGGGTTCAGCAGTCTGTGGAGCCTGCGGCACCTCAACATCTCGGTCAATTCTTTCTCAGGGTCGATCCCGGCTACTTATGGGTACATGGCATCGCTCCAGGTGCTCTCGGCCTCCCACAACCGCATCTCCGGGGAGGTGCCTGCAGAGCTCGCCAACTGTTCCAACCTCACCGTGCTTGACCTCAGTGACAACCGTCTGACTGGCACAGTTCCAAGTGATCTCTCGCGGCTGGGTGAATTGGAGGAGCTTGACCTCAGCCACAACCAGATGTCTGGCAAGATACCACCAGAGATTTCCAACTGCTCGTCGCTCGCCACTCTCAGGCTCGATGACAACCATCTTGGCGGCGAGATACCGGCCTCTCTTGCCAACCTGTCGAAGCTGCAGACACTTGATCTGTCGTCCAACAACATTACAGGCAGCATCCCTGTTCCATTGGCT
Organism: Lolium multiflorum; assembly: GCA_030979885.1. Taxonomy (NCBI): domain Eukaryota; kingdom Viridiplantae; phylum Streptophyta; class Magnoliopsida; order Poales; family Poaceae; genus Lolium; species Lolium multiflorum. Next base: position 269,473,910 of record CM061748.1, on the reverse strand, counting down.
CAGATTCCAGGCCTTGTGTCATTCAATGTGTCGCACAATGACCTTACCGGCGAGATACCGGCAGTGCTTGGCTCCCGCTTTGGCACCCCTTCAGCATTTGCTTCCAACCCTGATCTGTGCGGTCCGCCATTGGAGAGCGAATGCAGTGGATACAGGCAGCACCGGAAGCGACAGAGGCTGCAGCGCCTGGCTCTGGTGATAGGTGCAGTGGCTGCTGCTTCGCTGCTGCTTGTGTTGTTGTGCTGCTGCTGTGTGTTCGGCTTGCTGCGGTGGAGGCGCAAGTTTGTTGAGAGGCGTGATGGTGTCAAGAAGAGGCGGCGCAGCCCAGGAAGAGGCAGTGGGTCGAGCGGCACAAGCACCGACAGCCAGACAAAGCTGATCATGTTCAATTCCAGGATCACCTATGCTGACACAGTTGAGGCAACAAGGCAGTTCGATGAGGAAAATGTGCTTAGTCGTGGGCGCCATGGTCTCATGTTCAAGGCTTGTTACAGTGAAGGAACAGTGCTGGCCATCTTGCGGCTTCCTTCTACCTCAGCCGATGGTGCCGTGGTGGTTGAGGAGGGCTCGTTCAGGAAAGAGGCTGAGAATCTAGGCAGGGTGAAGCACAGAAACCTCACTGTCCTCCGTGGCTACTACGCCGGGCCGCCACCGGATGTTCGTCTGTTGGTATACGACTACATGCCCAACGGCAACCTCGCCACATTGCTCCAAGAAGCGTCTCACCAAGACGGCCACATCCTCAACTGGCCAATGAGACACCTCATCGCCCTCGGTGTCTCTCGCGGTCTTGCATTCCTCCACCAGTCCGGTGTCATCCATGGAGATGTCAAGCCACAGAACATTCTCTTCGATGCTGATTTCGAGCCGCACTTGTCTGATTTCGGGCTGGAGCCAATGGTGGTGACAGCGGGTGCCGCCGCAGCCGCTGCTGCTGCATCAACTTCGGCCACAACACCGGTTGGTTCCCTCGGCTATGTCGCCCCAGATGCTGCGACTGCTGGTCAAGCTACAAGGGAAGGCGATGTCTACAGCTTTGGCATTGTGCTACTGGAACTGCTCACCGGCCGGCGCCCCGGCATGTTCGCCGGTGAAGATGAAGACATTGTGAAGTGGGTGAAGAGGCAGCTACAGCGCGGGGCAGTGACTGAGCTGCTCGAGCCAGGTCTGCTGGAGCTCGACCCGGAGTCATCAGAGTGGGAGGAGTTCCTGCTGGGCATCAAGGTTGGCCTTCTCTGCACCGCCTCCGACCCGCTGGACCGACCGGCGATGGGCGACGTGGTGTTCATGCTCGAGGGCTGCCGCGTCGGCCCGGACATCCCCTCCTCCGCCGACCCAACAACCGAGGCATCACCGGCGTAGTCTCCGGCATCCCTCAGCCGGCATTGTCAGATTCAGTTCAGTAGCTTTGTACCATTTTTTATGTAATTCTTTTCGTAGTTCTTCAGATTAGTGTTTGGCGCCTCAGCCGCATGTGCCCGCCAAGGCAAGTGGAGGAAGTAGCCGTTGGCGTTTCTAATCTGGTGGTTAGGGTGGTGTCAGTGCTGGGAAGCCAAGGACCATGTGGTGCTTGGCACGGCTTGATGCTCCTCCTGCCATGGCACGTTGCCGAGGTTAGTGGGCGAGCATGTGGGGTTCCCACCGCAACGGCTACTGATGTTCTTGGCTACTCTGTACTCAATCTTGTGTACTCTGTAGGAAATTGATTCGTGGAGGGGCCTGCTTGGCTTCTTGGGATCTTGGCTTTAATATCAATTTTAACCATGCCTGCTAGATCTTTGTAATGCTGTGATGCGCTGTATATTTTGTCTGCATTTTGCCATCTCGATTGATTCAGGATGATCGAGGGGAAATGATGAGATGGTTCGTGACCGTTAACTTGTTCTCTTCCTCTGCACAAAATGATTACAAGTCCATTTCTGTATTTAAATTTGGCCCGGATAATGAGAAGCGGTGGCCCTGCTTATCCCTTGTCTTGCTGGATGGATACACTATCTGTTGTGCACTTTGTTTTTCTTGGGCAATTGGAGGAAGAAATGATTTGGAGCAGCGTATGGGCCTGAATGGCCACCACTGGTGTACGTTTATTTGGCAATTAGCGGGGAGATCTTGGCACAATGGTACTCCACCATTGTACTTGAATACTGTCCTGTCTTTACTTCAACCTAATTTCCTCGGTCGGGCGCACGGTCAGATGCACACTGTTGCGAATTTAGGACCTGTGTTATTACATTATCAGTAAATGAATTAGTATGAGCAACTATATGTGCACTGAAAGTACATAGCAGCAGCTGTGGCAAGGACAACCAGTTTTGCAAGAGTGGATGTTCATCAAGGTGGGTTCAGTTAGCCACTGTTTTGTGCACTTCAATTTTACATAGGCATTTCCTTCATCTGCAGTGTAAATTTTTATCAGTTCATTTCCCATTTGAGATCGATGCACTGAATTGGTGTGCCATTCTACAGAGTGATTCTGCATGACATTAACTGACCACCACCATGATCGCCAGACCACTCGTACATCGTCGTTCATCCATGCCACACGAGCACTGTTCATGGTCAAGGAAAGTTGCCCAAACTCGCACGCACCACGATTCCTCACCTTTCGAGCTCTGACCTTCCCTTGTCCTCGAGCCAGTAGATTTACCTGCCTGGCTGTCCAATATTACGAATATGTTTGGTAATTGGCTAAATGGAGTTGATAGACAATCTAAGGCATTCATCTGTATTGGGGTTTCTGTCTTATGTTGGTCTATATGGAGGGTGAGGAATGATATTATATTTAACAAAAAATTCTTTCCACTTTTTGCGTTATCCATATGGTGGCACATTTGCTCTCCCACGAGGAAATGATGCTATGGCTACTGGATGCACACGGCTCCAGATGGTCGCTCAGGATATCTTGTGTCAGGCTGGCTGGCGGCACAATAGACGGATACAATGACGTGTACTCTGTCTTTCTTTGTTTTATTTCGCTGGTTGATTCTTGTATCAACTCTGGGCGATGCCTGAGATGTTATAACTTTGTACTCATAAACGTTTAATAAAAGGCCGTGTGCATCACCATGATGCAGAAGCCGGGATTTCATTCCCCATTTCGAAAAAAAAACCCTGCCTGGCTGCAACTCGAGACACCATAGATGATTTTTTAAGCTTCACCGCTACTTGTCTTGGAAGTCTGAACCTGAGCGAGACCGTGAGCAGAGGGAGTGGGTGAATGCAACAAACCTAGAGCGTCTTGTCAACCAGATCGCTTGTAAGTAGCTGTTCGGCCGGATCTTGACCTATGCATTCCTGAACAAGTAGCATGTGGCATCCATGAACAAGCCCAGACGAGCAACGTGCAGTGACTGTTGGGCATTTGCATGTCACCGTGTAGGTGTACTGGTGTAGGCAGCTCTGGCATATCTACAGAGCGCCGTAAATTTTGCTGCCGGGATTCAGGCAAAGGCTAGAGCTGGACGCTGAATTATTGGGGAGCCGCAGCCACCGGCGCGGGCAATCAGTTCGTAGCGGCGTCTGGTGCTAGGAGTAAATTTTTGCTGCACGAAGCCATGGCTGACCGGAGCCATGTTTGCCTCTCTGCAGGATAGGGCGCTGGCTTTTTCTGCATGATTGCCACAGCCCTACACGATCCTGTATTGATAGGAGCTACAGAATGCAGATGCCGTTGCGTTTCTCCATGTGCTATGTTGTCAGTTCGTCACGGTTTTTTACCCTTCTGCTATCCAAGTTGGGATCAATTCGAGTGATACTTTGAATGGAAAATTTGCTCCAGAATCAAAATAGTTCAAACTTATCATGTTTCAGCATGTAACAATTCAATAACATTACAAATCCATATTTTCATTTTAAATTCAATTTCAAACGTAAAGTATGGCCAAATTAATGAGCAAAACATAGAACATCGTCCATATAGCTCCAACACAAAGAGTAGCATCATGCGCCGCCTATAGCCGAGCCACTCCCTCCCAAGTTTGCGCTAGTCCATTGCATTCCTGATGCCAAGATCTCCACTCTCCTTTTCTTCTTCTTTTTGATTAAGGGTTTCCCCTGATTTCCGTTATTAGAGAAATCATAGAACTACACTTTTTCCGCCTTACACAACAACCACCTCAAACATAGAAAATAAAAAGTGACTTTCGAGCTAGCTAAGACAGGGACAGAGAAAAAGTAACACACAAAGTCTAAGGAGTTTTTTTAAGACTACTACATCTTTCATGAGCTCTCTTACTTCAATATACTGCCAGTACTCACCCAAAAACAAGGAACTTCCACCAAACCTCAGCGTCGCTACGAACCTAGATCTTCTTTTCTTCTTTATTTCTTCCTTTTCCTATCCACATTTGCCTCATCCTTCCAGTATGGGAGTTTAAGTTGCACACCTCTTTCTATCCTTGAAGACTTCAGAAGTGACTTGCTTCAGCAGCTTTTCGCCCAGTTGTAGCTCCTGTTTTATGCCCTCCTTCACCTACAGGTTACTCCAGAAATCAATCCAATAACAAGCTTAAAAAGGAACTGTAGACGGCATGCCTAGTTTGCTAGAAGCATTCCATGTTCCTGGCTTTTCAGATACTCCATAGAACTATAGACACACCCACCGTGATGATTCTTTTTTTATTCCTAGTGAATTGTTTGAGCCAAATGAGGAAACAATCATCTACACTGTTAAATTGGCAACTCACTTCAAGAGCACAACTAACCACATTCCACATATACCATAGGACAAACATTGTGGATCACATTTCCCTCCTCTATGATTAAGTACATCTTTAGTTAGTATGCTATTTTTCAACACCGGACAAATGAATGTCTTAATTCTCAGGGAATCTTCATTTCCACAAAAAATTGTGTGGGACAGTGCCATAGTATTGTAGAGCCAGATAAAACGAGTTCGTTGTAAATTTTCCCGAATCACAACCAGTAAAAAGACTTTGTTGTTTTCTCCTAATCTTCCATTATGCGATCTCCTTTTCATGGGAAGGGGTGGAGGGTCGAGCACCAAAGTGGGACCACCAGAGGGACCATGCCAAGACATGGTTTGTCTGACAAGGACTTGGGTGCGGAGACTGACACAAGGTCCTTGGCTACAACAACGGAAGGCCCGAGAGCCGGAGGGGGCATGCCGATAAAACAGTGGGAGGGGCGAAAGGCGGGGAAGGGTCGTAACCTCTTGCCCCACCCCTTCTTTATTTCTCGTAAACAACACCATGTGCCGCTAACGGGTTGACCCTCGTAGAGATCAACCCAGATATTGCCGAGATGGAGGTCGCTGCTTCACGCGAATGGAGACATGACAAGGGATGAGCTTCACTACGCATGCCCACTATCTATAGTATATGTAATTTTTTAATAAATTGTGAAAGCTAGAACTTGAACTTAAGACCTTAGTCTTTGCTGCCATGTCAAGCTCCATTCACTAGCCAACACAACTAAAAATCCGAGCTGATGAAAAAAGCTAGACAATTCGCATATACAATTCGAGAAAGAGGAGTGTCCCGCCTCGAGCGCTGACATCAAAGGAGGAAATCACACTGGAGTGGTGTTGGACAGAACTTTTCACACCTCTAATCACCACCATATCAAAGAGAAAGGCAAACTCACGCCACAGATCAAAAGCCATTGCTAGTAAGCCGTAGTTTAGCTACGCCGATAGAGAATGCGACATGTAGCTACCAAGACCACGAAGTGCCTCGACATTCGATCTTCCAAAGTACACTGCCGCATATCAGTTCATATTTTGTGTGATATTTATTGTGTAAAATCTTGCTTTTGGAGTAGGAGTTTGTATAAGATTAAATTTCAGAAAGTGGGAACACATTTCCATAGAATGGAAGAGTAACTCTCTCTCGGCGCCATGTCAAAGATGATAACACTTGTGGGATTTGCAAAACTGCTCCTGAGGATCTAATGCACACACTGATTGAGTGCTCTCATGCTCAGTTGTTCTAGGATACATCAAAGGAAATTTTATGCATGAAATTACCACGCCTACATCCGCAAACATGGGCTAAAGATATTATGTGTGAGAGTTTGATCACGGAGGAGGATAAACCAAAGATCATCACAATCATGTACTCGATTTGGCTATCTCGAAATAAATGGACTCATGGAGAGAGTGAATTTCATTCAACCTCGTCCATGGAGTATGTAAGGGACAGACTTCTGTCCTTGGAGCTGCCCCCGTCTTGCAGAAGACTCCCAAGAGTCGTTTAGAGTGCAAATGGTAGATGCCACGTGATGGAATTGTTAAAATCAATTATGATGGTGCCATGGCTGCCTGATGGTGCTTATCGTTACGCCGACTTCACACTGTTGGGGAACCCCAAGAGGAAGGTATGATGAGTACAGTAGCAAGTTTTTCTGAAGAAACCAAGGTTTAATCGACCGAGGAGAAAGTGACTTGAAGGTGTTGCTGGCTGACTAGTGGTAGGACACACTACCGGCGTCAGTAACAACGTGAAACCTGCACACAATACAATCAAAGTACTTTACCCCAACTTGCAGTGAGGTTATCAATCTCACCGGTTTGCTGAACACAAAGGATTAGATGTATCGAATGGAAGGAGATGTTTGCAGAAAGTTTTAAACAGAACATGATTGCAGTTGAGTTTATCAGTAAAGGAAATATGACCGGGGTCCACAGTTCACTAGAGGTGTCTCTCCATAAAGAAATAGCTTGTTGGGTGAACAAATTATAGCTAGGCAATTGATAGAATATCGACCATACATGACAAGATGATTACTATGAGATTTGATATGGGCATTACAAAATAATACATAGACCGTAATCCAACTGCATCTATGACTAATAATCGACCTTCAGGTTAGCGTCGCACTTTATTAAGTTGCAAGCAATAGACTATCGCATTAAGCAATGTGTGTAAAGTAAACAATAGAATTACCCTCGGATAAAACATTGTTTTTTCTCCCTAGTAGCAACAACACATCTACAATCTTAGAAGTTATAAAGTCACTCTCCCAGAAAACTAGAGGCATGAACCTACTATCGAGCATAAATACCCCCTCTTGGAGTCACAAGTGTCCACTTGGCCAGAGTTTCTACTAGCAACGGAGAGCATGCAAGATCACAAATAACATATGACATGAATATATAATCAATCTCAACATAGTATAGAATATTCATCGGATCCCCAAACCAAACATATAGGATTACATAAAGATGATCTTGATCATGTAGGGCAGCTCACAAGATCGATACATGAAGCACAAAGTGGAGAAGACAACCATCTAGCTATTGTTATGGACCCATAGTCAAGGGATGAACTACTCACGCATCACTTCGGAGGCGAACATGGCGATGTAGATGCATCCGGCGATGATTTACCCCCCCCCCCCCCCCATGGCAGGGTTCCGGGAAGAGCTTCAGAACCCCCGAGATGGGTTCTGCGATGGCGGCTGTAACACTCCAAAATTTCAAAACAAAGAACAAGCCATTTCCATTTATCAAAAATTGAGAGTCAACAAAAACTTGCCTATTTCAAAATCTTTTCTATTAGGTGAAGGATTGCAATTGCCATGATTGTTTGTTTGAAGTGTTTGAGAATGTTATAAACCCTAAACCTTGCCCTTTTTAAAATCAAAGAGGAACAAAGAAAAAAGAAAATAAAATAAAAAGAGAAGCACATGTGAGCTTATGGCCACATTTGTAAATCTTAACCTATGCCATGTTTACTTTGTTTGGAAGGTTTGAAAACATTAATAAACTCAAAATAATAACATTTGAATCAAAGAAATGCAAAACAAATGAAAAGAAAAATCAAAACCAAACCACATATGATAATGGTCATTTGTTACAATTATATCAGGGTACCTACTTTGAGCCCCTGTAATAAACAATTTCTAAACTAAACTTTCCCAATTCTTTTCTCCTCATCCAAGAACACATCAAGGTGATCACCATAGTGTTGACCAACCTTGCTGATTCATTTTCAAACTCTTTTTATAAGCATGCAAAGTTGCAACATTGAAACAGAAACAAGATCACCTCAAATTTGAATTTCACCAAATTGACTTCACTTTGCAAACCAAGACCACCAGGAGATGCCAAACATTATTAAACTCACACCCAAGAAAAAGTTTGGCAAAATTCAAAGTAATATTTCTTGCGGCTATTGTGTCGAGCACCTTGTGTGCACCAAACTGCTATGTGCGTACACTCTATAATCCACTGGATTTTTGCCTAAACCATCACACCTCTGGTCATCCCTCACTCCTCCTTCCATCCTCTGAACAATGCCATGCTTTGGCACCAATGATCATGGCCAGTACATGGCCATGCCGAGCCACTCATGCCACCACCATGCCATCATCCTCTCCTCTCACTTCTGGCTCACCTCAGCATGTCCTGGAGCCTCCCCTCGCTCTCCTGATCACGCTCGTGCAAGCAGTTGGCCAAGGAGAAGCGAGCACTGGCCAACACAGGACACGCCCACATCAGCCAGTGATGCCAGGACCGGCAGGGTCGCGACGCAGAGCGCGCCAGAGCACGTCATCGCCCTGTCGCCTCCGTCCTTCCCTTGACCTCCGCTTCTGCCCCGAGCGTTGCCACGACACCAGCTACCTCCCAGACACGCTCCCTCTCTCTCCCGTGCCCTGTCGCCGTCGTCCTCTTCGTCGGCGTCCGCCACGGTACTGATGGACGCGTCATGCTCCTGATCGCTTCCGACCGCCATTTTTTGTGCCAAGACGCGCGTGATGATCGTCGTGACGTGTAGAGCAGCGTCACATCCTCGCCCATGTCACTGAGCCGCTGTAGCACCATCGCCACCATCGCCATGTCCGCGAGCCTCGGCACCTCGTCGACCCTATAAAAGGAGGCCTCCCCGGTCATTTCCTTCACACCATTCCCCTCCTCTCTTCTCACTGAGCCACCTGGAGCAAGCCCCCATCCCAATTCCACCCACAGAGCCCCAATTGCAAGCCGGAGCTCCGCCAGCACCACCGCAAGTTCGCCAGAGATTGGAGCCACCCCAGGAGCAGCCGCCGGCACCAGGAGCTTCGCCATCGTCGAGAACGTTGAACTGCATCACCGTCGACCATCGCCGGACCTCCGGTGAGCCGCCGACCCCTAGGCTCGCCGCCAGTAGGGTTCGTGCTCGCCGTCGACGAAGACGAGCATCGGTCGTTCGATCGTCTTCTAATCCAACGCTCCATATCGCGTGTACCGTTTCGCTGTTTAATTAGACGCTGACGTGTGGAGCCCACTGTCAGGCCGCCCGCGTGTGCGAGACGCACTGCTGGGTCGGCCCGTTATTCTTTTTCTCCTGGCCCGTTTAGTTTCCCACCTAAGCCCATAATTTCAAATTCAGTTTAAATCGTTTTAACCAAAATTGAATACTGGTGTTTTGTTCAAATATGAATAATAACAAATCTACAAATCCAATTTGGGTGATTCCAATTTTCGGTGAAAGTAGATAAAATTGTCTAGCCAACCCACTGGTCTCAAACCTTAGTTCATTACAGAGAAATTGCAACAAAAATAACAAGGCAGTACCCTTTTCAAAATTCAAACATTTATTAAAAATCAACCATAATTCATTTTGAGTTGATTCCAACTCTCAAAAATCACATTTCATACTGTCTTTCTAAATATGCAAAAATATGACATGGTTGTTTCATATGATCATGGGCTAGATTCAAATAGTGTCTATGTGGCCATTTCTAGCTCATTTAAACTATTTCAAAACAGATATTTAAAACCTATGAGGTGTAGCATCTCATTTAAATCAATTTCCCAAGTAATTCAGTGTGAGGTGATGACATTAGTCTTCATGACCTCATATGTTATTACTTGAGAATATTAAATCTTTTCCAAAGTAGTATTAAATTGTATGAGATATAGTATCTCATTTAAATCACTTTCCCAAATGAATATATATGAAGTGGTGACTTTGGTCCCCATGAGTTCATATTCTATTATTTGAGGATCTTAAATTATAGTAATTTTCAATGAGTGGAAATTACTTCTCCCAAAAATAAAATACATGGAAACCCTAGTATTAATGCTTGTGATGACAATAGGTCATCTTGTGTGAACCATTATGGTTACTTAGAGTACTTAAGTATTGCTTGATGATTGTATACCTCGTATCCGTTTATAGACACTAGTACCGAAGGCTACGAGGAGGAGGAGGTCTTCTAAGAAGAAGAGGAGGAATACTTTGATCACTGTACCAACCAAGGCAAGCTATTAGCAATACAAGATTTCCCATGAGCAAGTTCTACTAATGCAAGCTACCCTTGCAATATTCTTTTGTTTAGGGATTTGTCCAAGCCCAAGTTTTTATCTTGCAATCTTTTATTTTGTTTACCAAGGCTTTTTCTTATAGTTGATCTTGATCTAGAGATAGAATACTACAAGAGGTTCAAACTTAGCCTAGAGAGCTGAAATTTAGTTAGCACCCCTCATGACTAGTTGCTAGTGCTAAAGTTAAAGTTGACTACTCTAGATGAGAACTTGTGAAGCAAATGACTTTGAAAACCTTAGAATGATGAGTCAGTTTATTGAAAGTTTTGAAGGTGAATATGACTGGTGAATGACAAGGTGAATTTGACAAAAACTGATGGTTGGGTTCGGATGCGATACCATTCCAATTTTAGAGTACCCCCAAAATACCTGGTAAGGCTTTAGCTGGAAATTTTATGTATTTTAGTATGGGTTCCCTCTGAACAAGCGTCATAGGGGTTATGCCGAGGCTGCCTCCACGAAAAGTGAAATGACGTGAAATAGAGGTGAACGTCCTACCCAAGCCCTGTGCAGTTCCTAGGATGGCAGTTTGCCATCACTAGGAGGCCAAGCTCATAGGGGAGGTGCCTATACTAGGATATGTAAGTGAAAGGTTAATGGTTGATGATCCGCATACTGAGTATGATGATTCAGGGCTATCCCTGACGGATGTAAAAGTTGTGGCACAAGTGTACAACCTCTGAGTGTTAAACTATTCGAATAGCCGCGTCCGCGGTCATGGACGGTTGGATGGCCATACTGTTCCGTTGTCAGATGTTTTCAAAATGACTTGTGACTTGAAAGGTGAACTTGACTTGACTACCACCAAGTTGTGGGGATGACACTAATGTTCCCACTTGAGTAATTTTTGACAAGTAAAGAGTCTTTGCTATAAAGTGTTTATGAAATAAAACTAGCTTTGTGCAAATGAACCTAGAGCTTAGAATCCATTAGAGATATTAGTACTTCTATTAGTGGTAGTTTGCGAGTACTTTAAAAGTACTCATGGCTTTGTCCCTGGCTATTTGAATGGCTAGACTATGAAGAGGAGCACCAGTACCAGGAAGATGGATAGCAGGACGTCTATGATAACTAGGATCACCTCCCGACGTCAAGCGTTGCCTATGGAACAGATGGACCGCTACTACGTTTCTTCCGCTATGTGTTTTGTATTTGATCTTTAGATCAACTCTTGTTGTAAGACTGGATCATGTGATCCCTTGTTGTAAGACGATTATGGTTTGTAATGAATAATGTTCTGTGATATCAACTATTATGTCTCGCAAAAACAATATTCCTGGGATTGTGATGTATGGCATAATAGGCATCTGGAATTAAAAATCCGGGTGTTGACAAGTTGGTATCAGAGCCATTGTTTGATCTTAGGAGACCCTAGTTACAATGGACGTCTAAAAAACTTAGTTTCAAAACAAATGAAGTGAATATTTATGAAAACTTATTCTCACTCTTATCCTTGTGATCTTTTCAAAAAGAGAAATCCATGCTCTACTTTTCCTTGTAATTCTACATAAAATTTTGCACACTTGATCACTTCGTTAACTTACTCAACCTAATTGCTCACAGATGGAGTACAACTATGAGTTCTATCAGCTTGGCCACGGAGGAGACCTAATGTTCGAGAAGGATTTGGAGCAACTAGTTGAATATTTAGGACGCCTGTATCCTGAGTTCTATGGAGTGCCACTCAATAATCAGTCGGGAAGACAACCTCAGTGGGAAGTTACTATAGATCTGAGAGGAAAGCTGGGAGCCCCAATTTGCGAAACCGTATGGTTTTCTGTGAGGGGGAACACTTGGATGGATGGAATAGCCAAATCCATGCAAGAAGCACTTGCCCGTCTGTGTGGACAGAATGTGAACAAGATCAAGAGCACTCGCTTCTTTTACTACCCAAGACATGACCTCATGGGAAGGCCAATAACCATGCCACCGCACCCGGAGATGAACCACTATGTTGCATACCTGGACTTCGTGCTGTACAAGACCCACAAGGAGTTGGACAACGCCCGCGCCTTTCACCAAGCACATTACCCATGAAGACGAAGAACCCACCATTCCGGATGAAGAGTAGTATCACTAGAGCACTTGCGTACGTGTGAGTTTGTATCCGTCTCCTATGTATCGTAGTACGAGAAAATGGTTCTTAAAACCATCTGTTTGAGTAGTTTGTAATGTGTGTTGTTTGGAATGAATGAAAAGGTGTTGTTGGTTTTTACCACCTCAGCACTACTCAAGTTTTGAAACTTTTTAAACTTTACCCAAACAAGCCATAGAAAATTCCCTCTTATCTTATGATGTACCTCAATGTTCAGATGGCCCCTCCAACCCGCAGCAACAACCAAGATGCAATGCTGCAGATGCTACAAATGATGATGGCAGAGAGAGAAGTCGACAGAGCTGAGCGGCAAGCCAACCTTGTCGTACTGCAGCAGATAGCCCAGAACAACCAAGGACATGGACATCAGGATCATCCTGGGTCTAAGTTGAAGAATTTTCCAGAATATTAATCCCCCCATGTTTAGCGAGACCGAAGAGCCCTTAGATGCAGATGACTGGCTCCAATCAATGGAGAACAACCTGGAAGTTGCAGGAGTTGAAGCTGCTGAGAAGGTGTTGTTTGCCACCCACTATCTGTCAGACTCCGCGAGCCTGGTGGAACAAGTGCCGTGCAATGAATGCCGAACAGATGATGACGTGGGAGGACTTCAAGCTCAAGTTCAGCAGATACCATGTGCCACTGGGTCTGATCAAGAAGATGAGAGATGAGTTCAGAGAGCTCAAGCAAGGACAGATGTCTGTGGTGGAATACCGTGACAGGTTCCTCACTCTGTCTAGGTATGCCCCGGATGAGACCAACACCAATGAGAAGAAGAAGGAAAGATTTCTGAATGGACTGCATGATGAGATGCAGACAGTGTTAGTGGACATTCCGTTTGCTGACCTGGAAGCCCTAGTGGATTCTGCCATCCAGATGGAAGGAAAGCTCCACCAAGCCAACGAGAACCGCAAGCGCCATATGATGCACCAGAATGGACCCAACCATGCACAGAAGTACCGCACCTGTTCACCTACAGGATTTGCACCAAGATCCAACAAGCCACATGTTCCGACGTTCCATCCAAACTTCATCAACAACAATGGAGGACACCCGAAGCCCGGAGGCAATAACAACAACAACAACAACAACAACAACAACAACAACAACGACGATGATAACAACAACAACAACAACAACAACAACCATAATGGTAACAACAACAACACCAACACTGCCCCAAGGACTGGAAGCAATGTTGTACCCATTGCCCCAAAGGACAAGTCAACTGTGACCTGCTATGAATGTGAAGTTACTGGTCATTACTCCAATGAGTGCCCCAAGAAACTGATGAAGACAACCCCCAATACCGCTGCACCTGCCCAGCAACAGCGCCACGTCGCAACTAGAAGGAACCCGAACAACCGCAACGGCCGTCTCTACCGCATGAGTGCAACAGAAGCCCAGGAAGCACCCAATGCCATGCAGGGTATGTTTTCCTGTTAACCCATTTGCCCAATCTCTCTTAGGTTTCTAACTTTTCTTAAATCCCGGGACGAGATTTTGTTTAAGGGGGGAAAGTTTGTAACACCCCAAAATTTCAAAACAAAGAAGAAGCCATTTCCATTTATCAAAAATTGAGAGTCAACAAAAACTTGCCTATTTCAAAATCTTTTCTATTAGGTGAAGGATTGCAATTGCCATGATTGTTTGTTTGAAGTGTTTGAGAATGTTATAAACCCTAAACCTTGCCCTTTTTAAAATCAAAGAGGAACAAAGAAAAAAAGAAAAGAAAATAAAAAGAGAAGCACATGTGAGCTTATGGCCACATTTGCAAATCTTAACCTATGCCATGTTTACTTTGTTTGGAAGGTTTGAAAACATTAATAAACTCAAAATAATAACATTTGAATCAAAGAAATGCAAAACAAATCAAAAGAAAAATCAAAACCAAGCCACATATGATAATGGTCATTTGTGACAATTATATCAGGGTACCTACTTTGAGCCCCTGTAATAAACAATTTCTAAACTAAACTTTCCCAATTCTTTTCTCCTCATCCAAGAACACATCAAGGTGATCACCATAGTGTTGACAAACCTTGCTGATTCATTTTCAAACTCTTTTTATAAGCATGCAAAGTTGCAACATTGAAACAGAAACAAGATCACCTCAAATTTGAATTTCACCAAATTGACTTCACTTTACAAACCAAGACCACCAGGAGATGCCAAACATTATTAGACTCACACCCAAGAAAAAGTTTGGCAAAATTCAAAATAATATTTCTTGCGGCCATTGTGTCGAGCACCTTGTGTGCACCAAACTGCTATGTGCATACACTCTATAATCCACTGGATTTTTGCCTAAACAATCACACCTCTGGTCATTCCTCGCTCCTCCTTGCATCCTCTGAACAATGCCTTCTTTGGCACCAATGATCATGCATGATCATTGCCAGTACATGGCCATGCCGAGCCACTCATGCCACCACCATGCCATCATCCTCTCCTCTCACTTCTGGCTCACCTCAGCATGTCCTGGAGCCTCCCCTCACTCTCCTGATCACGCTCGTGCAAGCCGTTGGCCAAGGAGAAGCGAGCACTGGCCAACACAGGACACACCCACGTCAGCCAGTGATGCTAGGACCGGCATGGTCGCGACGCAGAGCGCGCCAGAGCACGTCATCGCCCCGTCGCCTCCGTCCTTCCCTAGACCTCCGCTTCTGCCCCGAGCGTCGCCACGACACCAGATACCTCCCAGACACGCTCCCTCTCTCTCCCGTGCCCTGTCGCCGTCGTCCTCTTCGTCGACGTCCGCCACGGTACCGATGGACGCGTCATGCTCCTGATCGCTTCCGACCGCAATTTTCTGTGCCAAGACGCGCGTGATGATCGCCATGACGTGTAGAGCAGCGTCACATCCACGCCCACATCACTAAGCCGCTGTAGCACCGTCGCCACCATCGCCATGTCCGCGAGCCTCGACTCCTCGTCGACCCTATAAAAGGAGGCCTCCCCCGCTCATTTCCTTCACACCATTCCCCTCCTCTCTTCTCACCGAGCCACCTGGAGCAAGCCCCCGTCCCAATTCCACCCACAGAGCCCCAATTGCAAGCCGGAGTGATACGTCTCCAACGTATCTATAATTTCTTATGTTCCATGCTAGTTTTATGACAATATCTACATGTTTTATCCATACTTTATATCGTTTTGATGCATTTTCCGGAACTAACCTATTAACAAGATGCCAGTGCCTTCTGTTTGTTTGGTTCCAGAAGGCTGTTCGGCAATATTTCTCGAATTCGACGAAACAAAAGCCAAACATCTTATTTTACCGAGACGGACCAGAACACGGAAGGGAGACGGAGTGGAGGCCCAGGGCCCCACACCATAGGCCGGCGCGGCCAAGAGGGGGGGCGCGCCACCCTATGGGGTAGGCCCCCCAGGCACCTCCTTGCGTCGCCTCTTCGCCTATATAATCTCTCGCGACGTAAAAACCTTATACCAATTGACGAAACTCCTCCGGGGCGCCGCGCCATCGCGAAACTCCGTTTCGGGGGACAAGTCTGTTCCGGCACGCCGCCGGACGGAATTGCCCCGAGTCATCTCCATCGACACCACCGCCATCTTCATCGCCGTTGTTGTCTCCCATGATGAGGAGGGAGTAGTTCTCCCCGAGGCTAAGGGCTCTACCGGTAGCTATGTGGTTCATCTCTCTCTCCCATGTGATCTTTATGTGATCATGAGCTTTGTATCACTATTAATCTATGTGCTACTCTAGTGATGTTATTAAAGTAGTCTATTCCTCCTTCATGATGTAAAGGTGACGGTGTGTGCATCATGTAGTACTTGGCGTAGGTTATGATTGTAATCTCTTGTAGATTATGGAGTTAACTATTACTATGATAGTATTGATGTGATCTATTCCCCCTTTCATAGCTTAAAGGTGACAGTGTGTATGCTATGTTAGTACTCGGTCTAAATTGCAACGGTCTATTACGCTCTAGAGGTTACTTAAATATGAACTCCGAATATTGTGGAGCTTGTTAACTCCGGCTTGAGGGAGCTCTTGTAGCCCTACACAATGAATGGTGTTTGTTATCCAACAAGAGAGTGTATGTAGCACAAGTGAGGAGAAGTTATTTATTTATTATGTGATCAATGTTGAGAGTGTCCACTAGTGAAAGTATGATCCCTAGGCCTTGTTTCCAAGCATCGAATCACCGTTTACTTATTGTTCCATTGCATGTTTACTCGCTACCATATTTATTTCATATTGCTATTACCACTCATATTCATCCATATCACTTGCATCTTACTATCTCTTCGCCGAACTAGTGCACCTATACATCTGACAAGTGTATTGGGTGTGTTGGGGACACAAGAGACTTCTTGTATCGTAATTGCAGGGTTGCTTGAGAGGGATATCTTTGTCCTCTACCTCCTGAGTTTGATAAACCTTGGGTGATTCACTTAAGGGAAACTTGTCGCTGTTCTACAAACCTCTGCTCTTGGAGGCCCAACACTGTCTACAGGAATAGCGTGCGTAGACATCAAGCTATTTTCGCGCCGTGCCGGGAGGTAAGGTAAAGGTATTCACATCCTCCGACTACTAAGCTATTTCCTAGCACTCGTTGCCGTGTGTGAGTGCTCGAAGCTATTTCCTTTAGATCCTGCAATTGCATCTTTTTGTTTCTTGTTTTTATTTTTCACTAGTTAGGCATAATGGAAAACAACAAGTGAGCTTTTTAATCTATTTCCGAGTTAAGACATGAATTGTTTGATGCGAAAATTAAAAAACCTATGGAACCTTATTTGCATGCTAGTAGCAATGTTATTAGTATGAACGCAATTGCTAATGCTATGGAGAAGTCTAAGCTTGGGAAAGCTAGTTTTTATGATCTTTTTAGCTTCCCATCTTTAGGGGAGAAAATTTGCTCCGATAATACTTTATCTCCCATATGCGATAACTCTAATGATGCTTGTGATATTTTAAATCCACCTACTGAAAGTATTCCATATAAAATACCTATGAAAATTATTGAACGTGTTATGGATAACCGCTATGAAGGGGATGGAACTGTCCATCCTGGAGATCATTTACTATTTTTACATGAATTATGCGGGTTATTCAAGTGTGCAGTATCTCTATGGATGAAGTTAGGAAGAAACTATTCTCTATATCGCTGTCTGGTAAAGCGGCGCATTGGTATAAATTGCTGAAGAATGGGAATTCTCTTGATTGGAAGGATATTGTGCCTCTGTTTTACTCTAAATTCTATCCTCCAAGTGAAATTCACAAAGACCGAACCGCATATAATTTCTGGCCTCATGATGGAGAGAGTATTGCCCAAGCATGGGGAAGATTGAAGTCTTTAATGCTCAAATGCCCCATTCATGAGCTTCCTGGTAATATCATCATTGATACTTTCTATGCAAGACTTTCTTTTCAAGATAAAACCTTGCTGGATACTACTTGTTCTGGATCATTCACGCAATAAAGAAGAGTTTAAAAGGGACCTTCTTGATCGGATTCAGGAGAACGCTGAAGATTGGGAGAACGACAAAGGTAAAGAATCAGGTATAAACTATGAATATGAATGCATTAAGTCTTTCATTGAAACAGTTGATTTTCAAAAGCTTAGTGCTAAATACGGTCTTGATCCTCAAATTATGGTCGATTACTATAAAGCCTTTGCTTCTCATATTAACGTTCCTAAAGAAAATTGGTACATGTATCATGAACCTTTCAAAGACACTTGCATGGAAAATGAAATTGTTATTAATGATTGCAATAAACATGCCCAAACTTCTGAAAATACTATTTCTTATAAGCATGTTAATTTTTGTGGAATGCATAGACCTTGTGGAATTAATCAAATCGAAGATGAATATTGTATCCATCATAGGAATGAAAAAACTAGAAAGTGGTCTAGGGCTCTAGATGATCTTGGTAAAAAAGTTTGTGCCCTCTATCCTTTTTTTTGTGAACTTTGCCATAGAGTGGGTCATTTTAATTTTCAATGCTCCTCCAATGATAATTCGAACCCCATGAGTGCTACAAATTTGTATTGTGATGATGAAATTCTTCCTAATCAGCATGATGAACTTACTTTATTTTTGTGGTGTGAAGAGTTATCAAGAAAAATTTCTTTGTTACATATGAGTGATCTTGATATTGATAGTGTCCTGCATGGGTGTCTTTCTTATTGCATTAATAATTGCCATACAAATACTTACATACAGAATATTTTAGAAGATGACACTTTACCAAAATATGATAGGACCGTTGTGTGTTTTAAACTTATTAATGAAAAGGAGGAATCCTCCCAAGTTTCTTCTATTGTTTCTGGAAATAAATCAGGTTCTGTGGAGAAGCCTCTCTTCAAGCCTCTTCCTCTTAAAGAAGGGAACAAGAAGAAGGGAACGAAAAAGAAGAAGAAGAAGAGGGGGAATAAAAAGAAAGAGATAACAGCATATCCCCGCGTGTATGAGATAACAATAGGTAACCGTAAGTATGTTGCTCCTAATGATTATTATGATAATGAATCTGAGTACAATGATCTTCCTATGCCCTTTACCTATATTAGTGATTATGATTTAGAAGAGCACACTACTTTTGATATTGAAAATCTGGGAAACTAATTCTGAAAATGATGATGTTAATAATTGCCATAGTATTAGTATTATCCATGCTTCTTCCCATAATGATATAGAAAGCTCTAAGCTTGGGGATGAGGTGTTTGAAAATCCTTTTGCTACTGATGATTATATGTTTGATACATCTCCTTCTAGTAACAATGATGGTATGGTTACAGATGAACATACTGTGGAAGATAACTATTCTATTTCTTATGATGACACTATGCCTCCAATCTTTGACAATTATTATAAAGAATGCTATGACATAGGTTATAATTATCCTTATGAAACTTGTCATAGTTATGATTGGATTGCCAAAAACAATTCCCTTAGTATGCAACTTGTTTACCATGTTCAAATTCTTGATAATGATCCTGCTCTAATTACTATTAATGAGAAGAATTCTTCTTATGCCAAAATTAATGATGCTTTTATGCATATGAACCATGATAAGAATGTTTTAAGTGATGGTTATATTGTGGATTTCATCAATGATGCTACTGAAAGTTATTATGAGAGAGGGAAACATGGTTATATGCATCTTAATAATATTAAGTTTCCCCTCTTTATGTTGAGAATCTTGAAGTTACTCGTGTTTTATCTTCCTATGCTTGTCACTTTGTTCTTCATGAATTTATTTGTGTACAATATTCCTATGCATAGGAAGTGGGTTACACTTAAAAGTGTTTCTTATTTACTTTTGATGCTCTCTTTTGCTTCAACTCTTATTTCTTGCGAGTGCATCATTAAAATTACTGAGCCCATCTTAATGGCTATAAAGAAAGCACTTCTTGGGAGATAACCCATGTTTTTATTTTGCTTGTTTTGTTGTGTCTTGGAAGTTGTTACTACCGTAGCAACCTCTCCTTATCTTTATTTTATTGCATTGTTGTGCCAAGTAAAGTCTTTGATAGTAAGGTTGATACTAGATTTGGATTATTGCGCAGACAGATTTCTTACTGTCACGAAATTGAGCAGCCCCGTCGTAGGTAACAAAAATCTGCCAATTTACGACGTGATCCTCAGATATACGCAACTTTCATTCAATTTGAGCTTTTTCATCTGAGCAAGTTAAGTGCCCCTGAAAAATTCGTCTTTACGGACTGTTCTGTTTGACAGATTCTGCTTTTATTTCGCATTGCCTGTTTTGCTATGTTTGATGGATTTCTTTGTTCCATTAACTTTCAGTAGCTTTGTGCAATGTCCAGAAGTGTTAAGAATGACTATGTCACCTCTGAATATGTGAATTTTTGATTATGCACTAACCCTCTAATGAGTTTGTTTTGAGGTTGGTGTGGAGGAAGTTTTCAAGGGTCAAGAGAGGAGGATGATACAATATGATCAAGAGGAGTGAAAAGTCTAAGCTTGGGGATGCCCCCGTGGTTCATCCCTGCATATTTCAAGAAGACTCAAGCATCTAAGCTTGGGGATGCCCAAGGCATCCCCTTCTTCATCGACAACTTATCGTGTCACCTCTAGTGAAACTATATTTTTATTCCGTCACATCTTATGTACTTTACTTGGAGCGTATGTGTGCTTTTATTTTCGTTTTGTTATTTTCATTCTCTGAATAAATTCATGCTTGTGTGGGAGAGAGACACGCTCCGCTCGTTCATATGAACACTGGTGTTCTTAGCTTTACTTTTAATGTTCATGGCGAAGGTTGAAACCGCTTCGTTCATTGCTATTTGGTTGGAAACAAAATGCTTCATGTGGTAATTGGTATATTGTCTTGAATAATTTGATACTTGGCAATTGTTGTGCTCAAATAGATCATGTTTAAGCTCTTGCATCATGTACTTTGCACCTATTAATGAAGAACTACCAAAGAGCTTGTTGAAATTTGGTTTGCATGATTGGTCTCTCTAAAGTCTAGATATTTTCTGGTGAAGTGTTTGAACAACAAGGAGACAGTGTAGAGTCTTATAATGCTTGCAATATGTTCTTATGTAAGTTTTGCTGTACCGGTTCATACTTGTGTTTGCTTCAAACAACCTTGCTAGCCAAAGCCTTGTACTGAGAGGGAATTCTTCTCGTGCATCCAAAACCTTGAGCCAAAAACTATGCCATTTGTGTCCACCATACCTACCTACTATGTGGTATTTTTCTACCATTCCAAGTAAATACTTCATGTGCTACCTTTAAACAATTCAAAACTTTATTACTCCTTATTTGTGTCAATGTTTTATAGCTCATGAGGAAGTATGTGGTGTTTTATCTTTCAACCTTGTCATTTACTCTTGACAGACTTTCACCAATGGACTAGTGGCTCATCCGCTTATCCAATAATTTTGCAAAAAGAGCTGGCAATGGGGTTCCCAGCCCCAATTAATTAACTTTCATTAATAATTCTCTTCACATGATTTGCCCTGATTCATCAGTAAGCAACTTAATTTTGCAAATAGACACTCCTTCATGGTATGTGAATGTTGGAAGGCACCCGAGGATTCGGTTAGCCATGTCTTGTGAAAGCAAAAGGTTGGGAGGAGTGTCAACCATAAATAAAACTAAAATACATGTGTAAACAAAAGATAAGAGGGATGATCTACCTTGCTGGTAGAGATAACGTCCTTCATGGGAGCCGCTCTTGAAAGTCTGGTTGATGAGGTAGTTAGAGTGCCCACTACCATTCGTTGACAACAACAAACACCTCTCAAAACTTTAGTTGTATGCTCTCTATATGATTTCAAAACTTAAAAAGCTCTAGCACATGATTTAATCTATGCTTCCCTCAGCGAAGGGCCTTTCTTTTACTTTATGTTGAGTCAGTTTACCTACTTCTTTCTATCTTAGAAGCAAACACTTGTGTCAACTGTGTGCATTGATTCCTACATACTTGCTTATTTGCATTCATCATATTACTTTGTGTTGACAATTATCCATGAGATATACATCCATGAGATAAACATGTTGAAGTTGAAAGCAACCGCTGAAACTTATATCTTCCTTTGTGTTGCTTCAAAACTTTCTACTAAGAATTTATTGCTTTATGAGTTAACTCTTATGCAAGACTTATTGATGCTTGTCTTGAAAGTACTATTCATGAAAAGTCTTTGCTATATGATTCAGTTGTTTAGTCATTGTCTTTACCATTGCTTTGAATCACTTCATTCATTTCATATGCTTTACAATAGTATTGATCAAGATCATGTTGGTAGCATGTCACTTAAAAATTATCCTTGTTATCGTTTACCTACTCGAGGGCGAGTAGGAACTAAGCTTGGGATGCTTGATACGTCTCCAACGTATCTATAATTTCTTATGTTCCATGCTAGTTTTATGACAATATCTACATGTTTTATCCATACTTTATATCGTTTTTATGCATTTTCCGGAACTAACCTACTAACAAGATGCCGTGCCGTCCTGTTTTCTGCTATTTTTGGTTCCAGAAAGGCTGTTCGGGCAATATTCTCTAATTCGACGAAACAAAAGCCAAACATCTTATTTTACCGAGACGGACCAACACCGAAGGGAGACGGAGGAGGCCCAGCCCCCACACCATAGGCCGGCGGCCAAGAGGGCGCACCGCCCTATGGGGTGGGCCCCCCGGCACCTCCTTGCGCCGCCTCTTCGCCTATATAATCTCTCGCGACGTAAAACCCTATACCAATTGATGAAACTCCACCAGCGCCGGCGCCATCGCGAAACTCCGTTTCGGGACAGAGTCTCTGTTGGCACGCGCCGGGATGGGGAATTGCCCCCGAGTCATCTCCATCGACACCACCGCCATCTTCATCGCCGTTGCTGTCTCCCATGATGAGGAGGGAGTAGTTCTCCCCGAGGCTAAGGGCTCTACCGTAGCTATGTGGTTCATCTCTCTCCCATGTGATCTTTATGTGATCATGAGCTTTGTATCACTATTAATCTATGTGCTACTCTAGTGATGTTATTAAAGTAGTCTATTCCTCCTTCATGATGTAAAGGTGACGTGTGTGCATCATGTAGTACTTGGCGTAGGTTATGATTGTAATCTCTTGTAGATTATGGAGTTAACTATTACTATGATAGTATTGATGTGATCTATTCCCCCTTTCATAGCTTAAAGGTGACAGTGTGTATGCTATGTTAGTACTCGGTCTAAATTGCAACGGTCTATTACGCTCTAGAGGTTACTTAAATATGAACTCCGAATGTTGTGTAGCTTGTTAACTCCGGCTTGAGGGAGCTCTTGTAGCCCTACACAATGAATGATGTTTGTTATCCAACAAGAGAGTGTATGTAGCACAAGTGAGGAGAAGTTATTTATTTATTATGTGATCAGTGTTGAGAGTGTCCACTAGTGAAAGTATGATCCCTAGGCCTTGTTTCCAAGCATCGAATCACCGTTTACTTATTGTTCCATTGCATGTTTACTCGCTGCCATATTTATTTCAGATTGCTATTACCACTCATATTCATCCATATCACTTGCATCTTACTATCTCTTCGCCGAACTAGTGCACCTATACATCTGACAAGTGTATTGGGTGTGTTGGGGACACAAGAGACTTCTTGTATCGTAATTGCAGGGTTGCTTGAGAGGGATATCTTTGTCCTCTACCTCACCGAGTTTGATAAACCTTGGGTGATTCACTTAAGGGAAACTTGCTGTTCTACAAACCTCTCGCTCTGGAGGCCCAACACTGCCTACAGAATAGAAGCGTGCGTAGACATCACGAGCTCCGCCACACCACCGCAAGTTCGTCGGAGATTGGAGCCACCCCAGGAGCAGCCGCCGGCACCAGGAGCTTCACCGTCATCGACAACGCCGAACTGCATCAACGCCGACCATCGCAGGACCTCCGGTGAGCCGCCGACCCCTAGGCTCGCCGCCAGTAGGGTTCGTGCTCGCCGTCGACGACGACGAGCATCGACCGTTCGATCGTCTTCTAATCCAACGCTCCATATCGTGCGTACCGTTTCGCTGTTTAATTAGACGCTGATGTGTGGAGCCCACTGTCAGGCCGCCCGCGTGTGCGAGACGCACTGCTGGGCCAACCCGTTATTCTTTTTCTCCTAGCCCGTTTAGTTCCCCGCCGAAGCCCATAATTTCAAATTCAGTTTAAATCGTTTTAACCAAAATTGAATACTGGTGTTTTGTTCAAATATGAATAAAAATAAATCTACAAATCCAATTTGGGTGATTCCAATTTTGGGTGAAAGTAAATGAAATTGTCTAGCCAACCCCACTGGTCTCAAACCTTAGTTCATTACAGAGAAATTGCAACAAAAATAACAAGGCAGTACCCTTTTCAAACTTCAAACATTTATTAAAAATCAAACATAATTCATTTTGAGTTGATTCCAACTCTCAAAAATCAAATTTCATATTGTCTTTCTAAATATGCAAAAATATGACATGGTTGTTTCATATGATCATGGGCTAGATTCAAATAGTGGCTATGTGGCCATTTCTAGCTCATTTAAATTATTTCAAAACTGATATTTAAAACCTATGGTGTAGCATCTCATTTAAATCACTTTCCCAAGTAATTCAATGTGAGGTGATGACATTAGTCTTCATGACCTCATATGTTATTACTTGAGAATATTAAATCTTTTCCAAAGTAGTATTAAATTGTATGAGATATAGTATCTCATTTAAATCACTTTCCCAAATGAATAAATATGAAGTGGTGACTTTGGTCCCCATGAGTTCATATTCTATTATTTGAGGATCTTAAATCATAGTAGTTTTCAATGAGCGGAAATTACTTCTCCCAAAAATAAAATACATGGAAACCCTAGTATTAATGCTTGTGATGACAATAGGTCATCTTGTGTGAACCATTATGGTTACTTAGAGTACTTAAGTATTGCTTGATGATTGTATACCTCGTATCCGTTTATAGACGCTAGTACCGAAGGCTACGAGGAGGAGGAGGTCTTCTACGAAGAAGAGAAGGAATACTTTGATCACTGTACCAACCAAGGTAAGCTATTACCAATACAAGATTTCCCATGAGCAAGTTCTACTAATGCAAGCTACCCTTGCAATATTCTTTTGTTTAAGGATTTGTCCAAGACCAAGTTTTTATCTTGCAATCTTTTATTTTGTTTACCAAGGCTTTTTCTTATAGTTGATATTGATCTAGAGATATAATACTACAAGAGGTTCAAACTGAAATTTAGTTAGCACCCCTCCTGACTAGTTGCTAGTGCTAAAATTAAAATTGACTACTCTAGATGGGAACTTGTGAAGCAAATGAATTTGAAAACCTTAGAATGATGAGTCAGTTTATTGAAAGTTTTGAAGGTGAATATGACTGGTGAATGACAAGGTGAATTTGACAAAAACTGATGGTTGGGTTCGGATGCGATACCATTCCAATTTTAGAGTACCCCATAATACCTGATAATGGGTAAGGCTTTAGCTGGAAATTTATGTATTTTAGTATGGGTTCCCTCTGAACAAGCGTCATAGGGGTTATGCCGAGGCTGCCTCCGTGAAAAGTGAAATGACGTGAAATAGAGGTGAACGTCCTACCCAAGCCCTGTGCAGTTCCTAGGATGGCAGTTTGCCATCACTCTAGGAGGCCAAGCTCATAGGGGAGGTGCCTATACTAGGATATGTAAGTGAAAGGTTAATGGTTGATGATCCGCATACTGAGTATGATGATTCAGGGCTATCCCTAATGGATGTAATCAAAAGTTGTGGCACAAGTATACAACCTCAGCAGAGTGTTAAACTATTCGAATAGCCGCGTCCACGGTCATGGACGGTTGGATGGCCATACTGTTAGGACGCCAAGTGATTGATACTATACCTCCCGGGCCAGAACTTCTTGTTTCAGAGGGGGAATCCATCAAGCTTGATCAACCATTAACAAGCAATCCTAATGTGGGAGGTTTTGGTCAGGGGGATGCAGAAATAGTGCTTCAGGATCCATTACGCGTCCAAGGCCTTTTGTTCTTCTTCGCATCCGTTATTTTGGCACAAGTTTTTTGGTTCTCAAAAAGAAACAGTTTGAAAAGGTTCAGTTGTACGAAATGAATTTCTAGGTTCCGGGATTTCTTACCATCAAGTTGGTAAAAAGCCTCAATTTATTGGCAATTGCTAGAATTATCTATGATCCGTTGACAGATGTTTTCAAAATGACTTGTGACTTGAAAGGTGAACTTGACTTGACTACCACCAAGTTGTGGGGATGACACTAATGTTTCCACTTGAGTAATTTTTGACAAATAAAGAGTCTTTGCTATAAAGTGTTTATGAAATAAAACTAGCTTTGTGCAAATGAACCTAGAGCTTAGAATCCATTAGAGATATTAGTACTTCTATTAGTGGTAGTTTGCGAGTACTTTAAAAGTACTCATGGCTTTATCCCTGGCTATTCAAATGGCCAGACTATGAAGAGGAGCACCAGTACCAGGAAGATAGACAGCAGGACGTCTATGATAACTAGGATCACCTCTCGACGTCAAGCGTTGCCTGTGGAACAGATGGACCGCTACTACGTTTCTTCCGCTATGTGTTTTGTATTTGATCTTTAGATCAACTCTTGTTGTAAGACTGGATCATGTGATCCCTTGTTGTAAGACGATTATGGTTTGTAATGAATAATGTTCTGTGATATCAACTATTATGTCTCGCAAAAACAATATTACTGGGATTGCGATGTATGGCATAATAGGCATCTGGAATTAAAAATCCGGGTGTTGATAGTGGCCGCGTTGGAACTTTTCGTGGATGGAGTCTCGAGTATCTAGGGTTTTTTTCGAAAAGATGTATAAATAGGCGGATGATTTAGGTCGGTGGGACGCCTGGTGGGCCCAGTGCTACCCTAGGCGCGGGCCAGGTCCAGGCCGCGCCTAGGGATGGTTTGGGTGCCCTGCTGCCTCTTCGACCCCCCTATGGATTTCGTCTTCATTTCGATAAAATATTGACTTCGCCTTTTGTTTCGTCCAATTCTGAGAATATTTTCTATACAACTTTTCTGAAATACAAAAACAGCAGAAAACAGGGAACTGACACTACGGCATCTTTAAAGTTCAGTGGGTGACTAGATACAAGTAATTTGAGAGCAAACAATAGCACAATCATGAATCAATCAATAATAACTTTGGGACTATGCACATTGCACTAAGAATGACAACTATGCTCTCTTAACCGTGCATAAAGTAGAAGGTGAAGACTCAATATAATAGTAAAAGCGATACTCTTTGCAGAGTAAGCAAGATAAACAAGTTTTATAAACCTTCCAAAAAGTATGGTATTTATTAGCTTTGAGCTCTCATTGCCCATATCATAAGCATCTTGAATGGTTAAAGTTAATGTGAGTCAAAAATGAGTTACATTCTTGCAAATCATAAGTTGAAAATCTCATGCCCCTTGAATGCGAGTACCTACCTCATGCTACTCAACTTAGGTCCCAAATAAGTTCTTGTTATTGTAAGTATACATGTATCATTGAGAACCGCCAACGGGGTACCTTTTGCCCGATGATATGGAGGTACTCTTGTGGAGCAATCCCATGCCAAAATAACAAGACAAACAGACAGTGAGCACCTCAGCAATTTTTTATTTACTATGAGTATAGCTTTTGCAATTGCTTCATAGAATGCTCACTATGGCTTAGCTGTAAATTTCCACCATGAATGATGCATGGCTTAGATTAGCGGCCCAGGCGTTTCCCTAACTCATATACAAACTCTATGGACTTATAAGTTTCCATTTTATTTCGCACCGCTAGCAACGGAGAGCATGCAAGATCACAAATAACATATGACATGAATATATAATCAATCTCAACATAGTATACAATATTTATCGGATCCCAGCAAACATAACATATAAGATTACATAAAGATGATCTTAATCATATAGGGCAGCTCACAAGATCGATACATGAAGCATAAAGTGGAGAAGACAACCATCTAGCTACTGCTATGGACCCATAGTCCAGGGATGAACTACTCACGCATCACTTCGGAGGTGGGCATGGCGATGTAGATGCATCCGGCGATGATTTACCCCCCCCCCTCGGCAGGGTGCCGGGAAGAGCTTCAGAACCCCCGAGATGGGTTCTGCGATGGCGGCCGCGTTGGAACTTTTCATGGATGGAGGCTCGTGTATCCAGGATTTTCCCGAGAATATGTATAAATAAGCGGAGGATTTAGGTCGGTGGGGCGCCTGGTGGGCCCGGACCTAGCCTAGGCGCGGGCCAGGTCCAGGCCGCACCTAGGGGTGGTTTGGGCGCCCTGCTGCGCCTCTTCGACCCCCCTCTGGATTTCGTCTTTGTTTCGGTAAAATATTGATTTCGACTTTTGTTTCATGCAATTCCGAAAATATTTCCTGTACAATTTTTCTGAAATACAAAAACAGCAGAAAACATGGAACTGGCACTGTGGCATCTTGTTAATAGGTTAGTGCCGGAAATCATGTAAAAATGCAACGAAGTGTAAGCAAAACATATATGAATTCGCCAGTTAAGCTTGAATTTTGTTTGTTTTATATATTCTATGGTTTGTTTGACAAATGTTGTGGCTCACAATTGTGCCAAGTTTGCTTTGACAAATAGGACGTCAGACGTTTGGCCGACAATTTGCCTCCAGTTTGTAGTGCATGACAATGTTTTTTTCTAAAGAATATTAACCTTTATTACTCAATGAGAGTCGAATCTTTTACAAGCTAAGGCCTTAGATAGTTTGGAGCTTCATCTATCCAATGTGTTGGGGAGGAGCCATTGGTATGCCTAGCTAGTTCATCTTCTGCCCCATTAGCTTCTCTTGGGCAGTGATGAAGGCTACTATTACGAACTCATTAGCTAATCTTACACACTCAAGTAAAATTACCGCTGCTGGGTCTAGAAAAGGTTCAGCACTATTCATTGGTTCGACTATCATCAAGCTATCCGAGTTCACCATAATACGGTTGCATTGTTTGTTGATTATTAATAACGTGATTTACACTACAGTAAAAAAAATAGAACGGAGAAATAAGAACGAACTCGTCTATTTTATCATCTCGCAGCAGACCCGTGAGCTGCCAACTCTCTTAACTAGTAGTAGGCCAATTTGGTCGTCTGTTAGCCCATTACATCGTGCCCTAAACCAAAGCCCATTTCACACCTGAATCTGGTTCGTCTGAATTTCGAAACAGAGAGACACACTCGCTCACTCTGCTTGCCAAGTCCCAACTCCGCCGCAGCCGCCCACCGGAGTCGGAGATGAAGAAGATCTTCGGCGCGAAGAAGAGCAAGGAACCGCCCCCGTCAATTCAGGATGCCACCAATCAGGTCAGTCCCTCTCCCCTTCCCTCCTCTTCACCCACAATAGGTTCACTCCTCCTCAACCCGCGGAATCCAATGCTGCTCTGTTCTAATTGTTTGGGTTGGGCAGATAAACAAGAGGGGGGAGAGCGTGGACGAGAAGATCAGGAAGCTGGACGAGGAGCTGGCCAGGTACAAGGAGCAGATCCGCCGGACCCGGCCGGGGCCCTCGCAGGACGCCATCAAGGCCCGCGCCGTCAGGCTCCTCAAGCACAAGCGCATGTACGAGGAGCAGCGAACCGTGCTCTACAACCAGACCTACAACCTCGACCAGGTCGGGTTCGCCGCCGACGGCCTCAAGGACGCCCAGCAGACCGTACGTATCGTCTATGCTGCTGTACCTTCTGAAATTTTATCCAGTACAGTGTTCAGAGTGTCAAATGATTAATGATATCCAGTGCAGCTATTTCCTCTCAAAAAAAAATGATTAATGATCTATTGTTTGATTGTTCAGATGAATGCGATGAAGGCGGCGAATAAGGAGCTCAAGGGGATGATGAAAACTGTCAAGATCGAGGACATCGATGTATGTCATTTTGATTTAGTTGTTGTACCATGTATGGTCAGTCGGGTTTTGTGTTGCTACCATTCTGGTATTCCCGGTATACCTCTAAGTTAGTGTCATTGTCCACTATCAACAGCTCTCCAATGTGCTACTATAGCAGTAACCATTGACATGCAAAATTCCAAGTCATATAGCTCTATAATATATGTGTGTGCTGGGCAATGACAAGTACTAGTAGCCCTGCTCAGTATGGTATATCGGAAGCTTTGGATCTTACTTGACTCAGAGTCCATTCTTGCAATTGGCTAATTTGGGATCACAATTTCTAGCACTATCCATGAGTTACATGAAGAACTATACAACAAAAGGACTTTGCCACCTGTTTTCATCTAGGTCAGAACATAATTTTTTTTGGGATCGGCAACTACCCTTGTTTATCCTAATTCCTACATGCTGCAATGGTGCTACCAATTACCATGCACATGATGTGATTGAAGAGCCATATATGGCCACGCCAAAGTTTGGCAACCAGGGGCGGAGCTACGTTATGCTTGGGGGTGTCACATGACACCGGGTCCAGAGTGATGTTCTTTGCTATCTTCATACAAATACACCCAATGACACCCCTATTTGAAGCAAGAACATTGTGTGAAATAGACTGAGGACACCGGGAACTCTTTCCTCTAGGTCCGCCCCTGTTGGCAACCATCCGAATAAGGACCAGCACCAGCCTAGTGGTGCTACCAAAAAATGGCATAGTTAGTCAGTGGGATGTACAACTAAAATGACTACATGAACTGCCTTAGTTATTTTCTTTCAATGTTGTTGTTACTCTACCTTCTTCATTTGTTGGTAACAGAACTTCCTTTGCTCTGAACTGTCATTTATAGAATATGCAAGATGAAATGACGGATTTGATGGACGTGAGCAACGAAATACAAGAATCTCTCGGTAGAAGCTACAATATCCCAGATGACGTTGATGAGGAAGAGCTAATGGGAGGTATGGAGACTGTATTTTTACTAGACAATACTGTAACATTAATCTAGTCCTGCTGCTCTTTTGGTGGTTGGCCCTTCCTCCCTGCAGCATTGCTATTCACGGATGGTTATGGATTATAACATAGCTCTGTGTCATAACTCATAAATATCATAGGTTTATTTTTTTAGGCATCTTGAAGCCAAGCATGTACATCCCTTCTTGGGGCCATGGCCATTGCAGAGTTGGATATTGTTTTATATCTACCATGCTCCATCCTAACTTCCTTTTTTGTAATGAATATTGTAGAGCTGGATGCTCTAGAAGCTGATATGGAGTTCGAGTCTGCTGCAGTCCCATCATATCTTCAGCCAGACGAGGAACCTGATCTTAACCTGCCCGCTGCACCGTCTTATCCTACAGCAGTTCCACTAAACAGGCACCAGGTAAGTGAATTCCATTTGCATCTACCATGTCACACTAGATTTTTTTTTCAACAGACCACATTCTTAACTTAATTGCCAAGAAAACATGCTTACCTTCGGTTAGTGTAAGCAAATAGCTAAGTGATCAAGGGAGAAGAGATCAGCAGAAAACAGTTTGCACAGCATCCTGAAATTCTGGTGTTTCTTTCCTTGTGGTGAACTGGTGATGAATCAAAACATAAAAGGATGCACGGCCTCTGAAATCTGAAAATACCATTCAGCATCTATTAACACTCTATGACTGAGTTTCTTGCACCTATCGTTTGTGATGTGATACCTGTTAGGAGAATGTTGCATGGTTTGGTACGGTTGATTTGTCGTTTGTGATTTGATATCTACTAGGACAAAGTTGCATGATATGCTACAGTTGAGTGATAACTAAGCGACCATGTTCATTTCCCATGAACAATTTAATGATGTATCATTTTTTTTATCCGGTGCAGGAGGATGAGCTAGGGATGCCAGCAGTACCTCGAGCATCGCTCCGTAGTTAGAAGTGTCATATGTACCTTATTCTTAGTGTTACCTTGATGTTAATGTGAAGTTGAGTTGTGCTATGAGCAATCCCTCCGTGTAAGCCGCTTGTACTGCCTCTGATGATGGATAAGTTGTCACGCTGATTGTGTCTGTGATGCTTGTTTAACTTTGGTTATTCGCAAGTTGTCGAAAGAAGATAAGTTACTGAAAATAGTAGTAGATTTTTTCAAACAAACAAAAAGAGATAAACACAGGGGCCAGAGAGTGCACTGTCCCGATCATTCTATTTTCCGTGCATGTTTTCCCCCATTTGTAACAAAAATTTATGCAAGATAAGTATGAAGTCTGAAGATGAGGAGGCAGAAATATCTTCAGAATGCTACAAAAATTAGGTCCCCTGTAGTGACTCGCTCTTTGAGGCAGACAGAATATAGGAGGATGACACCAAATGGCCCAAGTGGCCCAAGTGTTATCCAAAAACAGGACTCACTCATAGAGCAGTATATAAGTAGGCCCTGCTTAGCCTGGTTGTCAGGCTAACAGCAAAACAAGCCACCACAACCTCGTATTATAGATCAGGATCAGGTTAACTCCAAGATGCAGGCTGCCATTGCTTCGCCAGCCGTGCTGCCTTTCGCTGCAAGTGTGAGTTGCATCAGGCCAGCAGCGAGGAGGAGGAGCACCGTCGTCACCGGCACGAGGAAGATGCCACGCAGCGGCGTTTGTGCGGCTGCTGGCACGGGGGCCGCGGAAGTGGACTACAGCTCCAACGTCTCGTACGTTCCCTCATTCGCCCTTGACTAGATAAGATATTTTGGTGAGCTTGAACTGAACTGATGTTGGCCTGGTTGTGCAATGCGAGAGGTGCAGGGTGTTCCCGATGGAGGCTTGCGACCTGGTCGGCGGCGAGGCGTGCGATGCGGCGGAGATGTACCCGGAGACCAAGCTTGCCGGCAGCTCTGCTGTTGATGTTGCTGGAAGCAACGTGCGCGAGGAGGAAGTGGAGCGGGAGGAAGTGGAGCGGGAGTACCTGTCCTACGACGAGCCTAAAACGTAAGCCCCGGATCAATGCGTATCAGTTACAATCGAGCAAGGTGCGGCTAAATGCGTCCACGTGCTAAAAGGTGGGCTATAGCCTTTGGCAGGCTATAGCCTTTTTCACAGGTCGCGGCTATATCCTATAGCCGGCTATTTAAAACTATGGAATTAAGTAAGGTAAAAAAACTTATAAGCTATGGAGTTAATGATAATGGGGATAATGCAGGGTGTTCCCGGGCGAGGCGTGCGACGATCTGGGCGGCGAGTTCTGCGAGGCTCCATACCAGACCGGCGTCTCCAAGGAATGAAGTCGTAGGAGCTCCTTATCTATTTGATCAGCTAGTACGTGGTGATATGTGAAGCTTGTGTAGACCAAAGCATACTAGTGCAAGATTGAAACCTGAAAGCATAGGTGTACAATACTTGTGAATAAGTAACAAAACAATTTCTGTACATGGACGAAATGCAGCCATTTGTCGGTCACATCTGTTCGTCTTGATTCCCAGCTCTGTTTCATTTGATTGTACGATTTTCATAAGAATTAATTTGGAATGATTTGGTTTCTTTGAATTGTTTGATTTTTCATAATAATAATTTTGAAGGATTTTTCCTTATAAGGATCATATAGGTAAGCCTAAGAGGTGTTGCCAATCTAGTATTTGTCAAAAAGATATTAATGACTGTTAGGGTAACCAGGTCATCTCAGCAATCAACAAAGTCATAGCCGCAGCTCAGCCTCAACACTCGAACGGGAAACCGCTACCTGTTTCTTCATCTTCCAAGCAACAAGCGAACCACCAAGAAACACACAGTAAGCAGAAAGTGAACGACGGTCCGTAGATTCACTCGCCCACGTAGCATCCGAGTAGCACTGGAGTTGGAGAGAGCTGGAACTAGGAAAGAAAAGGCGACGAGTGATCATGCCACGAAGAGGATCACCATCAGTAGGACGAAGCTTAACATTAAGTGTAGGGATACGTTGCATAGAAAACAAAAAAATTCCTACCGCGAGAACGCAAACCAAGCCAAGATGCAATCTAGAAGATGGGAGCAACGAGAAGATGATCGAGACTCACCCTTGAAGATTTCCAAAGCCTACAAGATGAGGCTCTTGTTGCTGCGTAGACGATCACTTGCCGCTTGCAAAAGCACGTAGAAGATCTTGATCACGGTGCCACGATCGGGCAGCACCTCCGCTCGGTCACACGTTCGGTGTTGATGAAGACGATCCTTCTCCCGTTCCGGGCAGCGGAAGTAGTAACTCCTCCTGACTCCTCAGCACGACGGCGTGGTGGCGGTGGTGATGGAGAGCTTCGCTAAGCGTGCGGGAGAGGTGGAGGAGAGGGCGGCTAGGGTTTGGGAGAGGGTGGCCGCATCAAGGGGGCGGGCTTGTGGCTTTGTGGTGGCCCCCCTCCCCTATGCCCCTCATTATATAGGTGGAACCCCAAGTGTTACAAGTCTTCTAATAAGACCCCAACCCAAAACCTTCCATGTTGTAGGGAAACCTACCAAGGTGGGACTCCCACTCAAGTGGGATTCCCACCTGGGATTCCCACCCTTCCATGTGTGGGGGCGGCCCCTATGGTGGAGTCCACTTGGGACTCCACCCCTTAGGGTTGGCCGGCCATGAGGTGGAGTCCCTCCGACTCTTCCTTCCTTAGTGATTTCTTCCGACTTTTCTAGAACCTTCTAGAACCTTCCATAAATGCACCGGATCATTTCCAAACTTGAAATATGACTTCCTATATATGAATCTTATTCTCCGGACCATTCCGAAACTCCTCGTGATGTCCGGGATCTCATCCGAGACTTCAAACAATACTCCGAACTCCATTCTATATTCAAGTTCTACTATTACAACATCAAACCTTAAGTGTGTCACCCTACGGTTCGTGAACTATGTGGACATGGGTGAGAACTCTCTCCGACCAATAACCAATAGCGGGATCTGGAGATCCATAATGGCTCCCACACATTCAACGATGACTTAGTGATCGAATGAACCATTCACATACGATACCAATTCCCTTTGTCACGCGATATTTTACTTGTCCGAGGTTTGATCATCGGTATCACTCTATACCTTGTTCAACCTCGTCTCCTGACAAGTACTCTTTACTCGTACCGTGGTATGTGGTCTCTTATGAACTTATTCATATGCTTGCAAGACATTAGACGACATTCCACCGAGAGGGCCCAGAGTATATCTATCCGTCATCGGGATGGACAAATCCCACTGTTGATCCATATGCCTCAAACCATACTTTTCGGATACTTAATCCCACCTTTATAACCACCCATTTACGCAGTAGCGTTTGATGTAATCAAAGTACCTTTCCGGTATAAGTGATTTACATGATCTCATGGTCGAAAGGACTAGGTAACTATGTATCGAAAGCTTATAGCAAATAACTTAATGACGTGATCTTATGCTACGCTTAATTGGGTGTGTCCATTACTTCATTCATATAATGATATAACCTTGTTATTAATAACATCCAATGTTCATGATTATGAAACTAATCATCTATTAATCAACAAGCTAGTTAAGAGGCTTACTAGGGACTCATTTGTTGTTTACATATCACACATGTATCAATGTTTCGGTTAATACAATTATAGCATGGTATATAAACATTTATCATAAACATAAAGATATATAATAACCACTTTTATTATTGCCTCTTGGGCATATCTCCAACATTAAGCTCCATAGGAGTCTCAACCGTGCGCTCATCCCAAGAGCAGCACGAGCAAGAAGATCCTGAATATACTTTTCCTAAGAGATAGAAAAACCATCAGAAGTAGAGGAGACCTCAATCCTAAGAAAGTAGCGAAGAGGACCAAGATCAGTTATAAGAAACTGATCACGAAGATGAGCCTTGACAAAGGAAATATACTCAGGATCATCACCAGTAATGATCATATCATCAACATAGAGAAGAAGAAGAGTGCGTCCACGCGGAGAAGTGTGAACAAATAGTGTTGGATCATGAAGACTAGGAGAAAAACTAGCAGCAGTCACCACAGAGGCAAAGCGCTCAAACCAGACACGAGGGCCCTGTTTGAGGCCATAAAGAGAACGCCGAAGACGACAAACCATCCCATCGGGAACAGAATACCCAGGAGGAGGCTGCATGTAAACCTCCTCACTCAACTCGCCATTAAGAAAAGTGTTCTGAACATCAAGATGTGACACAGACCAGCGTCAAACAGAAGCAACAACAAGAAGAGTACACACAGTGGTCATATGAGCCACAGGGGCAAAAGTCTAATCATAGTCACAGCCGTGCTCCTGCTGAAAGCCACGAGCCACAAGACGTGCTTTATAGCGCTCAAGAGATCCATCGGAGTGGGTCTTAATTTTATAGACCCACTTACACGTGATAGGACGAACACCAAAGGGGGAGAAACAAGATCCCAGGTGCCAGTGCGCTCAAGCACAACAATCTCCTCAACCATGACAAGCTGCCATTCAGGATGACGCTCGGCATCCCGATAAGAAGTCGGCTCGGAGGTAACAGAGAGACCATACTGACTAGGAGAGTAACGGTCTGGAGCTCGACGCTGATGAACAGGCCGTGAAGAGGGAAGCTCATCAGCGGAAGACGACTCATGAGAAGAAGAGGAAGAAGTAACAACAGAGGAAGGGTCCGAAGCCGGAGAACGAGGAGAACTAGGGGAACTAGACGGAGGAGAGGATGGCGCCGAGGTCGAAGGGGGCACATCAGAACTAAGAGGTTGAGGAGAAGGAACAGTGGGAGGTGCATCAGGGAAAAGAAGAAAAGATATATCCTCCACCGGGTAAGTACCAGAGGTGAGGCGAGGATAGAAGGGACGCGTCTCATCAAACGTGACATCACAAGAGGTGCGCATCCGATGACCAACGGGGTCCCAACAACGATATCCCTTATGCTCATCACTGTATCCGAGAAAAACACACTCAACAGACTGAGCGGTCAGGTTGGTGCGTTCGCGAGGAGGTAGGAGAACATAGCAAACACAACCAAATAAACGAAGAGTCGAGTAGTCTGGAGAACTACTAGAGAGACGCTCGAGAGGAATGCCACCTTGAAGGGCAGTAGAAGGCTGAATGTTAATGAGGTAAGTCGACGTAGCGACGGCCTCATCCCAGAAATGCGGCGGAAGAGAGGAAGCAATCATCATAGCATGGGTAGTCTCAAGAATATGACGATGTTTACGCTCGGCGACACCATTTTGAGCATGGGCGCCGGACACGAGAATCGAGGGTGCCCCGCTCAGCAAGGACACCACGCAGTGCCGGGAGATATACTCACCTGCAGAATCAGCACGAAACACACGAATAGGCGTGGAATACTGAGTACGAACCATGGCCGCAAAGCGCTGATAAATAGAGAGCACCTCACTGCGAGAGCGCATAAAAAACAACCAGGTGTACCGTGAAAAATCATCAATGAATAAAATATAGTATCGATGACCCCCTTTTGAAGCAAAGGGAGCCGGACCCCAAACATCTGAATGAACTAAATCGAAAGGTCGCTGAGATACAAACACACTAGTAGGATAGGGAAGCTGAATCTATTTGCCTAACCTACAACCCTGACAGTTTAAAGACACATCTCCTGAGATAGACCCCGACGCACTAATGACGATAAACGGGATCCACAAAGGTGCACCAGCCGATGATGCCACTGCTAAAAAGAGCCAATGACAGAAGCAGCAACCGCAGGAGAATCGCAGAGGTGTGCGGATGGAACGCGAAGCCGCCTAACTCCCATAGCCCCGGAGACTCAAGGCGAGGGCCAGCTCCAACCAGGGCCTGTGTACGGCGGTCCCGAACAGCACAAGAATCAGCGTCAAGAATGACGCGACAACCGAATCAAGCTGACTAGCAGAAAAAAGGTTCATCTTAAGACTAGGAACATGAGAAACATCAGGAACAGAGAAAGATGGAGTAGAGAGGGTGTCTCGAGTGGAAACAGGAAGAGAGGTACCATCAGCCGTGATAACACGGACATGAGAAATAAGAGAGCGAAGAGTAGAAAGAATAGAAGATGCAGAAGTCATATGAAAAGAAGCTCCAGAATCCAGATACCACGGGATGACGTACCTGACTGTGTAGAGGGTGGTGGTCGCGCGGTGCTAGAAGAGCCAAGCACAGAACCAACAGTACCTGTCGAGGAAGATCCGGTAGCAGTGAGCAGACCACGAAGACCACGGATAATGTCCTGATCAGACAGTGCAACAGCAGAAGATCCTGAAGAACCAGCCTGCTTACGAGCATGGTACTGCTGACGTAAGCTGGGATCCCTCCTCCAGCAGCTAGAGACATCGTGGCCAGGCTTGCCACAGTAGTCGTAGGGAGGACGAGGAGATGTTGTCATACCACGAGGCTGCTGAGGCTGACTCTGGCCCTGGACCGGAGGAGTAGAGAGTATCGGCGGTACTTGAGAACGCAACGAAGCCGACGGCACATGAGAACCACGAGTAGACCGACACAGGAGCAACAAGTACAGAGGGAACCTCAAAAAGACCAGCACCACGAAGACGAGTCTCCTCAGCACGAAGTCGCCGACTCCGCAGAGCGGAACACGACCACGGCAAGCAGCTGGGCATGACGCGGCTCAAACTCCTTGAGGAGCCGCGACAAGAACTCAAAACACGCTGAAACCAGATCCGCGCGCACACACAACAGGGACATGTGGCACACACAGTACGAAGAGAATCAACGACGCCAAATAGCAACTCTGAGTATAGAACTCATCAATAGTGGAATCACCCTGCTGAAGAGCATGCTCCCGGCGAACCACAGACAGGTAAAGAGCATCCCAGACGGATGATAGCGCCGACGAAGAAAATCCCACTAAGCAGCAAAGGAAGACCCATGAACTCAGCAAGCTCATCGAGGCAGAAGTGAGAAAGCAGCAGTAGCACGAGCATCCTCATCTATCCACCGAGTGTAGTCAACAAATCTAGCCGGACGTTGCAACAGCGGTAGTATGCTCCTGGACTTTCCGGTCATACTCACCAGAGCAGATCATCAGCAGCCTTGGCCGCATCCTTGACCTCCTGAGTAGCATCGGGGGCAAGGGCAACGGGCATCGGTGCAATAAGCGCCGTAGGAGCAGTGGGTCGCGGCGGACAAAGGACCTCGCCAGAAAGCACACCCCAAAGACGAAGACCGCGCATGTGGACGCGCATGAAGGCAGCGAAATCAGGATAATTCGCGCCATCAAAAATCACCGGGCAGCGAGGAATCACAACATAGCCCGACGAGGAAGACATGCTTTTTTTTTCCAGAGACGAGATCGGGTCAACTCCCGATCGAAAACAATCTGGAGGCGGGCGGCCAAGCGGAAGGGAGGCGGTGGGCGGACGGGGCGGCGTGGCGGCGGACGGAGGGAGAGGCGGCGGCCGGACGGGGCAGCGCGGCAGCGAGAGGCCGGACGGGGCACGGGCAGGTGGTGGCGGGCGGTGGGTCGGCCTGGCGGCGGGGCGGAGATGGCGGGCGGGCGCGGGCGGAGGCGGCTGATACATCTCCAACGTATCTATAATTTCTTATGTTCCATGCTAGTTTTATGACAATACCTACATGTTTTGTTCACACTTTATATCATTTTTATGCATTTTCCGGGACTAACCTATTAACAAGATGTTGTTTTTGGTTCCAGAAAAGTTGTTCGGGCAATATTCTCGGAATTCGACGAAACAAAAGCCAAACCTCCTATTTTTCCGAGGGACACACGGAGCCTTTAATATGTAGATGTTACTCTTGTCTATTATGCACTCTAGAGGTTACTTTAATACGAACTCCGGAGTCACTCTCCACGGTGTGATGGTGACAGTGTGCGCATCGTGTGTGATTCCTTTATGACGTTGTGGAGCTTGTTTACTCCGGCTTGAGGTGTGCTTTGGCAGCCCTACACAATGAATGATGTTTGTTATCCAACAAGAGAGTGTTTGAAAGTAGCATTTATTTATTCAATTATGTGATCATTGTTGAGAGTGTCCACTAGTGAAAGTATGATCCCTAGGCCTTGTTTCTAAGCATTGAAACACCGTTTCCAACAAGTTCTGCTACATGTTCGCTTGCTGCCATTTTTATTTCAGATTGCAATAACTACTTATAATCATCCATATTACTTGTATTTCACTATCTCTTCGCCGAACTAGTGCACCTATACATCCGACAAGTGTATTAGGTGTGTTGGGGACACAAGAGACTTCTTGTATCTTAATTGCAGGGTTGCTTGAGAGGGATATCTTTGACCTCTACCTCGAGTTCGATAAACCTTGGGTGATTCACTTAAGGGAAACTTGCTGCTGTTCTACGAACCTCTGCTTGGAGGCCCAACATTGTCTACAGGAATAGAAGCGTGCGTAGACATCAAGCTATTTTTCGGCGCCGTTGGGGAGGTAAGGTAAAAGGTATTCACATCCTCCGACTACTAAGCTATTTCCTAGCACTGCTTGTGTGAGTGCTCGAAGCTATTTCCTTTAGATTCTGCAATTACATCTCTTTGTTTCTTGTTTTTATTTCACTAGTTAGGCTTAATGGAAAACAACAAAAATATTAGAGATCTTTATAGTATTTATCTTGAGTTAGGACATGAGGTGTTTGAAGAGAAAATTTAAAAACCTATGGAACTTTATATGCATGCTAATGGCAATGTTATTAGTATGAATGCTTTGAACACCATTGTTGCTAATGCTATGGAAAATTCTAAGCTTGGGGAAGCTGGTTTTGATGAGCATGATATTTTTAGTCCCCCAAGCATGGAGGAGAAAATTTACTTTGATGATACTTTACCTCCTATATATGATGATTACAATGATGACTATCATATTTTCAGTCCACCTACTATTGAGGAGAAAATTAATTATGATTACAATATGCCTCATATATATGATGATTATGGTGATGAGAATAATAATGATAGCTATTTTATTGAATTTGCTCCCACTACAATTAATAGTAATGACTATGCTTATGTGGAGAGTAATAATTTTATGCATGTAGCTCATGATAAGAATGTTTCATGTGATAGTTATATTTTTGAGTTTGTTCATTATGCTACTGAAAATCTTTATGAGAGAGGACAATATGGTTGTAGGGGTTTTCATGTTACTAAAACACCTCTTTTTTTGTTGAGAATCTTGAAGTTGCGCTTGTCTTGTCTTCCTATGCTTATTGCATTATGCTTACATGACTTGTTTATTTACAAGATTCCTTTTCATAGGAAGTGGGTTAGACTTAAAAGTGTTTCATACTTGCTTTTTGAAGCTCTCTTTTGCTTCAACTCTTATTTCTTGCGAGAGCACCATTAAAATTACTGAGCCCATCTTAATGGCTATAAAGAAAGCACTTCTTGGGAGATAACCCATGTTTTTATTTTGCTACTGTTTTGTTGTGTCTTGGAAGTTGTTACTACTGTAGCAATCTCTCCTTATCATGTTTATTTCGTTTTTGTGCCAAGTAAAATCTTTGATAGAAAGTTGATACTAGATTTGGATTTCTGCGCAGAACAGATTTTTAGCTGTCACGAATTTGAGTTGTCCTCTCTGTAGGAGAATCTAAAAATTCTGAAAAAATTCATGAGTAATCCTCAGATATGTACGCAACTTTCATTAAATTTGAGCTTTTCCATCTGAGCATGTTAAGTGCCTCTAAAAAATTCTTCTTTACGGACTGTTCCGTTTTGACAGATTCTGCCTTTTATTTCGCATTGCCTCTTTTACTGTGTTTGAGTGGGTTTCTTTGCTCCATTAAAATTCAGTAACCTTGGGTAATGTCCAGAAGTGTTGGGAATGATTGTGTCCTTGTTGAACATGTGAATTTTTGATTATGCATTAACCCTCTAATGAGATTGTTTTGAGTTTGGTGTGAAGGAAGTTTTCAAGGATCAAGAGAGGAGGATGATATAATATGATCAAGAAGAGTGAAAAGTCTAAGCTTGGGGATGCCCCCGTGATTCATCCCTGCATATTTCAAGAAGACTCAAGCATCTAAGCTTGGGCATCCCCTTCTTCATCGATAATTTATCAGGTCATCTCTAGTGAAACTATATTTTAATTCCGTCACATCTTATGCACTTTACTTGGAGCGTCTGTGTGCTTTTATTTTCGTTTTTTTATTTTCATTCTCTGAATAAATCGGATCCTAGCATTCCTTGTGTGGGAGAAAGACACGCTCCGCTTTTTCATATTGAACACTGGTGTTCTTAGTTTTACTTTTAATGTTCATGGCGAAAGTTGAAAGCCACTTCATTTATTGCTATTTGGTTGGAAACAGAAAATGCTTCATGTGGTAATTGGTATATTGTCTTGAATAATTTGATACTTGGCAATTGTTTTGAGCTCTCAAGTATATCATGTTTAAGCTCTTGCATCATGTGGTTTAA
This sequence comes from Lolium multiflorum, assembly GCA_030979885.1. NCBI lineage: Eukaryota > Viridiplantae > Streptophyta > Magnoliopsida > Poales > Poaceae > Lolium > Lolium multiflorum. Next base: position 269,431,841 of record CM061748.1, on the reverse strand, counting down.
ACCTATTAGTGGAGAACTACCGTAGAGCTTGTTGAAATTTGGTTTGCATGATTGGTCTCTCTAAAGTCTAGATATTTTCTGGTAAAAGTGTTTGAGCAACAAGGAAGAGTGTAGAGTCTTATAATGCTTGCAATATGTTCTTATGTAAGTTTTGCTGTACCGGTTTATACTTGTGTTTGCTTCAAACAACCTTGCTAGCCAAAGCCTTGTACTGAGAGGGAATGCTTCTCGTGCATCCAAAAACTTGAGCCAAAACTTATGCCATTTGTGTCCACCATAACTACCTATTATGTGGTATTTTTCTGCCATTCCAAAGTAAATTGCTTGCGTGCTACCTTTAAAAAATTCATTCCTTGTCTTTGCAATACATAGCTCATGGGAAAGTAGCCTAAAAACTATTGTGGTAATGAATATGTCGCTTATGTATCTTAGTTCTTATAAGTTGCTTGTTGAGCGGTAACCATGTTATCTGGGGACGCCATCAACCTGTTACACCTTTGTTGAATATCATGTGAGTTGCTATGCATGTTCGTCTTGTCTGAAGTAAGGGAGATTTGCCATGAGTTAAATGGTTTGAGTATGCATATTGTTAGAGAAGAACATTGGGCCGCCAACCAAAGCCATGTATCATGGTGGAAGTTTCAACTTGGACATTAATCCTCAAATCTCTTATGAGAATATTATCTGTTGTTGAATGCTTAAAGCATTAAAGAGGAGTCCATTATCTGTTTTCTATGTTGTCCCGGTATGGATGTCCTCAAGTTGAGATCTATCAAAATTGAGAGATCAAATGCGATCTATCTCCTTGGACCTTTGTACAGGTGGCATAGAGGTACCCCTTTGTGACACTTGGTTGAAACATATGTAATGCAATGATAATCCATGGAAATCCGAGCTAATTAGGACAAGGAGCGGGCACTATTAGTATTCGATGCATGAGGCTTGCAACTTATAGGAGGTTTTATGCATAACCATATGAATTATTACTACCGTTGACAAAATTGTTTCCATGTTTTCAAAATAAAAGCTCTAGCACATGAGTAATCCCTGCTTCCCTCTGCGAAGGGCCTTTCTTTTACTTTATGTTGAGTCAGTTTACCTACTTCTTTCCATCTTAGAAGCAAACACTTGTGTCAACTGTGTGCATTGATTCTTACATACTTGCTTATTTGTACTCATCATATTACTTTGTGTTGATAATTATCCATGAGATATACATGTTAAAAGTTGAAAGCAACTGCTGAAACTTAAATCTTCCTTTGTGTTGCTTCAAAACCTTCAATTAAGAATCTATTGCTTTATGAGTTAACTCTTATGCAAAACTTTTTGATGCTTGTCTTGAAAGTACTATTCATGAAAAGTTTTTGCTATATGATTCAGTTGTTTAGTCATTATCTTTTTGTTAGCAAACTATAGACCATTGCTTTGAGTCACTTCATTCATCTCATATGCTTTACAATAGTATTGATCAAGATTATGTTGGTAGCATGTCACTTCAGAATTTTTTTATCGTTTACCTACTCGAGGGCGAGTAGGAACTAAGCTTGGGGATGCTTGATACGTCTCCAACGTATCTATAATTTCTTATGTTCCATGCTAGTTTTATGACAATACCTACATGTTTTGTTCACACTTTATATCATTTTTATGCATTTTCCGGGACTAACCTATTAACAAGATGCCGAAGTGTCAGTTCCTGTTTTCGCTGTTTTTGGTTCCAGAAAGCTGTCGGCAATATTCTCTAATTCGACGAAACAAAAGCCAAACCTCCTATTTTTCCGAGGGACACACGGAGCCGAAGGGCAAGCTGGGAGGCCCACGGCCTCCACACCATAGGCCGGCGCGACCAAGAGGGGGCGCCGCCATATGGGGTGGGCCCCTCGGGCACCCCCTCGCGCCGCCCTTTCGCCTATATATTCCTTCCGTCGCGAAAACCCTAAAGCAATCGGTCTTCCTCCACGAAAAGTTACGTAGCCGCCGCCATCGCGAAGACAAGTTTCGGGGACAGAGTTCCGACGCGGCGGGGGGAATTGCCCCGGAGTCATCTCCGTCGACACCACCGCCATCTTCATCGCCGTTGCTGTCTCCCATGATGAGGAGAGAGTAGTTCTCCCCCGAGGCTGAGGGCTCTACCGGTAGCTATGTGGTTCATCTCTCTCCCATGGTGTGATCTTTATGTGATCATGAGCTTTGTAATCTAGTTGAATATGTAGATGTTACTCTTGTCTATTATGCACTCTAGAGGTTACTTTAATATGAACTCCGGAGTCACTCTCCACGGTGTGATGGTGACAGTGTGCGCATCGTGTGTGATTCCTTTATGACGTTGTGGAGCTTGTTTACTCCGGCTTGAGGTGTGCTTTTGCAGTCCTACACAATGAATGGTGTTTGTTATCCAACAAGAGAGTGTTTGAAAGTAGCATTTATTTATTCAATTATGTGATCATTGTTGAGAGTGTCCACTAGTGAAAGTATGATCCCTAGGCCTTGTTTCTAAGCATTGAAACACCGTTTCCAACAAGTTCTGCTACATGTTCGCTTGCTGCCATTTTTATTTCAGATTGCAATTACTACTTATAATCATCCATATTACTTGTATTTCACTATCTCTTCGCCGAACTAGTGCACCTATACATCTGACAAGTGTATTAGGTGTGTTGGGGACATAAGAGACTTCTTGTATCTTAATTGCAGGGTTGCTTGAGAGGGATATCTTTGACCTCTACCTCCCCGAGTTCGATAAACCTTGGGTGATTCACTTAGGGAAAACAACGCTCTTGGAGGCCCAACACTGTCTACAGGAATAGAAGCGTGCGTAGACATCAGCGGCCGGCGGAGACGGGCGAAGCGCCGGTGGCGGCCGGAGAAACGTGGGCGGGGGAGAGGCGGCGGCGGGCGAGCGCGGCAGCAGGAAGCCAGGGCGGGCGGCGGCGGCTGCGAGGAGAGGAACTAATTTTGCTCTGATGCCATGTTAGAGTAATAGACTTATTGTATTACCAGGAGCCAAAAGCCACAATATATAGTACATGTACAGGTGAGAAAACTATAATACACAATATATGCTCTGATACCCCCTAACATATGAGAAAACTACAATACACAATATATATACATCTAACAATGACAAGATCCCAAGGAGCCAAGCAGGCCTCTACACGAATCAATTTCCTAGAGACTAGAGAGCACCCAGAGAGGCAGAGAGAGTACAGAGCAAGCCAAGAAAAACTGCAGCCTTCCTTCCTCACCTAGCTCCTCCAAGCTGAGAGTGCAGAGCAAGCCAAGCAGGCCTCTACACGCTGACCCGCATCATATAGTAGCCGTTGCCGTGGGAACGGGGAACTCCGTAGCCAAGAAAAACTGCAGCCTTCCTTCCTCACCTAGTTCCTCCTCCAAGCTGTACACTGCCTCTTTGGAACAGAAATAACAGGCACGGCCGCACGGGCTAGGGCTCGGAGGCTCCGGTGGCGGACCTCGCCCTCTGCCGCACCATGCTCCGACGTCCAAGATCCAATCTCGCCCCATCCGTCCACCCCGCCATTCTCCTCGGCGACCTACGCGCCTAGCACCGTACCCGTCGACGGCGCTGAAGAAGAGAAACTCCAGTCTTCAGGTATGAAGTGGATGTTTACTACCGTGTGCTAAGCTGTGTGTGTTCGATCTGGACATCATTTTGGTTCTAATCAATCGTGTTCTTTATGCTAATGGAAATAGGGTAGCTAACTCTATCTTGGAAGAAATTTGGGGATATTTCTTTGTATCGAACTCCAGTGTACACTAGATTAGATATATATCCCTGTACATCTGCCTAAAATCACTCGATAAAAACTTGTTATATGTGAGGCAAAATATGTCTTTATATCGTAGACTATGCCTAAAATCACTGAATGAACTTGTTATATTTGACTCATACTGGATATCCCTGTAGATCTGTTTTTCCAAACGGGCTACCCCATTTCCATTAATCGCTTAACGGAATTTACAAAGTAAACGAAAGGAAAAGGTAATATGTTTTGCGGACGCTAACAGAAACATGCTGTGAGTGCTCGATCTCGAACACCCCTACGGGGCAAAAACCTGCTACCCTACCAACAAGTTCATATTACAAGACCAAATAACGTTTCAGGAAAACACAAAAAACACAAACTACTACTCAGGAACCAACTATCGTCAGGCCTCTATGATCATCAACATTCCAGCATGAGGCAGTGCCATCCCAGAAGATCCTCTCTGCTCCCCAGCAAACTCCTTTTGTCTTCTGGAGTAATTGTTCAGCACCTGCACAAATATTACTCTTCTCTTCGTCCTTGTACATGCCTGCCCAGTGTTTGAGGAAAGCACAAACGGTGAATATAACCGAACCGGCGATTTCAATGATATTGTTCAAAATTTATCTTATTTCTGGTTGTCCAAAGAGACCAACACACAGCCGCCAAAAGCAGCATATAAAACTTCTACCCCCCAGGCCAAGATACATGCAACCAAATTAAGCATTGCCCTACAGTATCAGGAAAGTATTAGTCCGAAGCACTGCCCCAGTGATTCCCCAAACAAATCTTGTAGAAGGACAAGTAAAAACAAGTGATTCCTACTTTCATCATGATTACAGTAAGAACAAGCTGGATTACCCCTTGTCAAAATAGCATTATACGTAGTTTGCCAAAGGTAAATCTTTATTTTCAAGGGATTTTTTGCTTTCCAAATCCGTTTGTAATTTGGACCGATATGTTTTTTTCCCCAATGCTTATATATCGATTTAGTAGTAAGGTCAACAGACATATAATAGGATGGAATCCCTGTCAAACAGGACTGCAATAAGGTCAACCTACCACCAGATGAGGCATTATCACATATCCACTAAGACAACTTCTTTAAATATTCCTCATCTAAAAAATCACAGTTAATATTTTTACAGGCAGCTAATTACTAGAACACCCAATTATTTCATAGGTAAATTTCCAACTTGACATGTCAGCATAAAAACCTGTGATATTAATCATATTATTATCCCCACCAGTAGTAAAAACCTCACTTTTATAGGAAATTTATCTTTAAACCAGGCATAAGCTCAAACAAGTAAAGGAGTAATTTCAAGTTCACGGCTTTTTCAGGGTCATGTGTAATGCATAACACCGTGTCATCTGCATACTGCAATATTGCAACACCATTAGGAATCAAGCCAGGTGCCAAGCCTACAATCAAACCATTCTTTTGTGCTTGAATCACCATTTTTGTTAAGACTTCACCAGCCATATTGAATAAACCAGGGGACAGAGGATCTCCCTGCCTGACCCCTTTTGCACTCTGAAAATAAGATCCCATCACATTGTTAATCTTAACATAGAGGATACCATTATGAAGGATTTGGCATCCACTTGCTTATGGCAATCCAACCAAAAGTTTCAATTTACTTTGTCATAGGCCTTCTCATGTCGAGCTTCAAAGCAATACCCACTTGCTTTTTACCATGAGTGTGATGAATAATCTCATGAAGAGACATAATACCATCAGTGATATTCCTTCTCTTTATAAAAGCATTTTGTTGCACACTAAACAATTTAGTAGCATATGTATCCAATCTTAGAGAAAGTGTTTTAGTTATTAGCTTATAGATACATCTAAGGAGGCATATTAGCCGAAACTGCTGAATCTTATTGGCATCAGTAAGTTTAGGTAATAAAGTAATCACACAATAGTTTAACCTTTGAACATCAAGTTTTCCCCATATGAAACTGCTCAAACATATACATAATATCCCGTTGAACAATTTCCCAACAGTGTTTTCAAAAACTCAATAGGGGTATTATCAGAACTAGGTGCTTTATTTAACTTCATGGAGAAAAGAGCAGTTCAACTTCCTGTACTGTGAACCTTCTGGTCAAATCCACAAGATCACTATCATTTAATACAAGGAGCAGTCCCAAACAGCGCCTTGTAATATTCAGTCGCATGAGATCAAAGATCAACTGTCCCCTCAATTACAATACTATTATTATTATTATTCAAAGAATGCATAGTGTGTTTTTTACGTATTCCATTTGCAAATCTATGAAAAAGGCAGCATTCTGATCCCCCTGTAATAACCACTTCTCATTTGACCTTCGATGCCAATATAACTCTTCTATGGCATACAATTACAAGAGTTGACTCAGGATATTTGTTTTTTCCAACATCCGTTATCCAGATAACTCATTGTTTTCCTCAAACAGCTCAAGTTTCTCCAAATTCTCCAAGAGTCTATTTTTCTTCTTTCCATTTTCATATTACCAAAAATATTTGCACCCCACCCTTTAAAATGCTTCTTAAATCTCTTCAACCTGATATTTATAATATCAATAGGATCATCACAGTAAAAAGGTTTATCCAAAATATGCTTCACCGGTAAGCAATTGTAATTCTTGAACCAAGATATATCAAATCTAAACTAATTTCTATTTTTTCTGGCAATATTTTCACCAGAATCTAAAAGCAACACATTATGATCAGAGAGCCCCCTAACAATTTTCCTAACAGTTACCATAGGGAACAAATCTTCCCAACTAGAAGACACAAGAAATCTTACCAACTTTTCAAGTGTTGGGAGGAGACTGATTATTAGACCAAGTAAAAGCACCACCTGACATTTAAATCTCTCTCAAATTAAGGGTGTGAGTAATAACTAATAACAGAGTTAAAGATATCGGAAGAATGTGGCAAGGAACAAATCTTGTTTTTTCCTCACTGTCTCAATATTGAAATCACCTCCCACAATATATAGGGCATCTGAACAGCATTGCACGAAGAGGATAACTCAGCAAGGAATTCCTCTTTTAATTCTTCATGAGCTGGGCCATATACCACCAAAAGAGCCCACTAACATTTTCTTTTTCTTTTTGTCCCACAAATTGAACTGAACAATATCCTACTGATTCTTACACAAGATACCTCCAAGGATTCCTGTCTCACACCAACAAGGATACCACCAGATTTTCCAACAGAAGGAACACCATGGTTTTAGTTCAGTGAATTTAATTGTATTAGCTCTTTGGTCTTCCTCGTTCATAATGTACCTCACCTGGGAACTCACCTGCATCCTGTATCTAACGGGTAATGGCTGTGCTATGTAGGGTGCAGCAGTCACACACTGGAGACTGGAGAGTGAAGTGGGGAACTAACAATGGCGCTCCGATCCGACGGTGACGCTACCACGAAGAGACTGCGTCTGCCGGCGGACGACGAGCCCAATCAACACAATGCCGCGCCAGCGGCTGCTGCTGCTGCTGCACCGGACCACCTTTCGGCGCTGCCAGAGGTGCTGCAGCTGCGCATCCTGTCCTTCCTTCCGCTCAAATCCGCCATTGTCACCTCGTCCCTCTCCAGCTCTTGGCGCCACCGTTGGAAGGGCCGGTGGCAGGACGACGGGAACCCCTCCTGGCTCTACCACCACCTCCGCCCCTACTCCTCCCCCTCCTCTAAGAAGCTCCTCGACTCCCTCGAGCTTCGCCGATCGCAGGGGCCGGGGCGTCTTGACCGCTACTCCCTCGTCGTCGACACCCCGGCCATGACCGCCCGCCGGTTCAGCCGCTACCTCGAGTCCGCCGCCGGCTGTGGCGTTGAGGACCTCCGCGTCGAGCTGCGTAGCCCGCCCTCGCCGGCCACGCTCCGATTCCCCTTCTCGGCAGCGGCGGCCAGCCCTGCCCTCGCGTGCCTCACGCTCCACGGCATCGAGGTCTCCGGCCTCAACTCCCGGGCCGCGCGGCCCTGCTCTGCTCTCGAGGTCATCCGGCTCCACTCCGTCCGCATCAACGATGGGGGTTTGGCAAGGATGCTGGCGCTGTGCCCCCGTCTCCGCGTCCTCAGCCTGCACTCCTGCGATGACCTCCGCCGAATCACTGTGACGGCGGCGTTGGGGATGAGGCTGAACCTGAGGAGCGTCACTATTGCAGGGTGCAGCAGGGTCATCGAGGTGGACGTCGCTGCGGTTTCTAGCCTCCGATCGTTTCACTACAGCGGCGGTTTCCTCTCATCCTTCTATCTTCCCGGCGGCACATGCTTAGCTGACCTCTACATCCGGTTTGGCGTCCAAAGAAGCGGCAATGTCCTCATCTGCAAAAAGGTTTACAGGAGTTCTTTGATTTTCCCATTGTTACCTGCATGATTATCTTACTCATATGAAATTTGTGACTATATCAGGTGTTCAGTGAATGGTTTGAAAGCCATGTATGCTCCAAACTCACCACGCTCACTATCTGCAGCAATGTCCTCTTTGTATGTTCTTCTGATCTTTTCTATTGGAGCTTATTCTGTTATGCTATCTTTTTGATTCATGGATCGATTGTTAACCTTGAATGCCATCTTAGGTCGTGTCTTCCTTGCCTATTGCAATTCTGCACGCCGAATCAGTCAAGATGGATGACTTTTTTAAGAACATGACAGAACTACAGCTGCTCATGTTAGAAATGAGGGCCCCTGACCTTGCGAACATCTACATGTTCCTCAAGAACAGCCAATGTTGTAACCTCGAGAGGCTTTTTGTGCAGGTTTAACACCCATTCCACATTTTATACTATGAAAGGCTTAGTAGTAGCCAGTCTTTCGTTTTTGTTACATTGAAACTTTGATGGTTCTTGTTGCATTATAATGCATCTAAATGATTCCGGTTTGTTCTTGCAGCTCCCTAGTATCCCCAGTGAGCTCTTGGTGGATCCGTTTGACTATGTGTGGGTTGAGCCGCCAGAGAATGGTTTAGAAAACCTTAAGGTGGTAAAGATTGTGAACTTCAACTGGAACCACATTGAGCTGCAGCTAGTGTGTTTCTTGTTGAGGAAGGCTACCTCTCTCCATAAAATGATACTGGTTACTCCCACTTTAGTTCCATCCAATGCGCCCGGCATTCAGAAGGCAGACCTCTTATTTCTTGCAGAAGCTGGTGCGAGTGGAAAAGTAATTCTCAGGGAGTCCGATGATGCTGTGGCACAACCTTTTCACTCAGATGTCTTTGCCGACTTTTAGTTGCTCCATAAATATATTCATTGGGAACTACTTTTGTCTAGGGATATCAGAATGTTGTTTTTGAGGTAGTTATATTTTTCACGACTCTAAATCATTTTCTTCTCACGCAAACTGCAGTCAACCTGTCATGTCTCATACATGACATTGTGTTTCTTCTTTTCCATTGATTAACAGGTGAACCATTTTGCATGAAAAGTGGCTAGGGAATCTCTATTCCTTTCGTGCTAGGCCCGCCACAAGCTCCCCATCTCCATCTCCAGCAGGAAGAAGGGGGTCCTGCCCTCTCATTTGCCGTCGTCCTCAACCATGAGTCCATGACGCTGACGTCCACCGTCCGTCCTCGAGCCGCAAGATCTATCCATGGTCCGCCAGCTACCTCCATCCTTGGTCCATCTTGTGAGCCGCGTTGGAGGGTCGCGATTCGATGCAACTTGTTCCAAGGACCTGCTCAGCGGAAGAGAAGACGAACTGGAGCTTATTTTGGTCTGAAGCTTGAAGAACGCGATCATAGAGGTATCATTTGAGTCATGGTGTCTGCTGGTATTGCAAATGACAAAGGCAGTAGTTTCTGGTAGCAAGGTGGGCAGGTTGGGGAGTACGAGAGGGAGGAGAGAAGATCTCAACATCGGTGCCTGAGCTGCTCTACACCTGCATCATTGGTTGTGGCCACGACGGATGCTACATGGCCAACAAGTTCTTCTGTTTATCAGTATCCGTGTAATTTATTTAACTTGCATTTATCGTGTCTTCCTTTGGTCGATTATGTAGATGCTAAATGGTTCTGAAAGATCGATCTGCAAGTCTGTCGCTGGTTGACTATATACTTTGTTTGGCTTAGTACTTTTCGGACTGGCTCCAAATCATCTAGAAACAAGGTCTGCATTACTTCTTTCAGTTGTGCTGTTGTGAAATTGAAATCCAGTCAAGCAATAATCTATCAAGAACCGTCAAGAAAATGAGCAGATATTCATATGCGCTTTCTTATGTAAGCGAACTGAGAAGAGCCTGCAGTTTTGCTATATATAGATTCAGTACTATATGGGCAAGTGCGTTTTCCCTTGGGTTATATTTATTTGTACCTTGAAGCTTGAATAATGGTAAAAGATAGATATTCGATGGTCAGTAACTTGGTTGCCCTTCTGCTATGTTGCTTTTCATGTGTATCTCGACAGGTTGTTTGAGAAATTATCCGGTGGGACCTTCATTATAACTGAAGATAGACGCATATAAAATCTGTATCTCAAGCTTGTACTCTGCATGGTGTCATCTTGGTGAATGGGAAGGTGTAAGCTTCTACATGACATATGTTTGATATACTTTCTTGTAAATAGGGTCCCTGTTGCTCTAATTTTCTTGTAATGAGGTGAATGCCTCGAAGAACATTGATATGTTTGTAAATATATGATCACTAATATTTATACGTTTTACAAGTCAGTAAGGTATCTTTTTTACCATTAATATTTATACATGTATGTTAGCTTTATCTTCTTGATATTAACATATTCCCTTTGTCAAAAAAATATAGAAAATTATCATGACAATGTTTTTCGTGACAGTTCTAATAGTGCTATTTTCAACTTGCCAATCTAATTGTTTGTTTGTATAATATTGGTCAACGTTTAACCGCAAGCATCTAGGAAATAACAATTTGATTAATTATGTTCACATAATCACATTTGTATTTTTCATAGACACAAGGTTGGCAGTGGTATTACTAAATTAACCCTTTTTGTGAGGGGGTTAGAAAGCTACTAATCTAAACGCTTCTTTGCATGTTATTCTATCATAATCCATAGCAAGATGAAGTGCTTAATATGATGCCATCATCTATACCACCATTCTCAACGGAAATGCAAGATGCTCTTTACAAGATAGAGTAGGGAAATGCACGGTTATTCTGCTAATCTATGAGTAATGCATGGCAGTGGTTGTTTGACTTCCTTGATAGAGGATGTGTTCTGAACAATACTGTATTCACTTCTAGGCGTGACCCCTCACTTCAGTTAATCGATGGGGGCAAAAGTGACAGAAGAAGTTGAGGACATGAAAGAAGTACAGCACGCAGAATGACAGAAAGAAAAGAAAAACAAAGCAAAAAATCAAATGGAGATGCGGGGTATCGATCCCCGTACCTCTCGCATGCTAAGCGAGCGCTCTACCATCTGAGCTACATCCCCAACGTGATAAAAAGTTATTTACAGATTTAGAATTCTATAATCATCCTCGAAAGTTTGTGACGAATAGTAGAAAAGAAATAGGCCTTGCCTGATCTATGTGCCTCGTTTTTTATGGGCTTACCTCTCTGTCTCTGTAGGTGGGCTGTATTTGTTAAGAGTGTACGTGTGCGTTGTCTTTTTTTCTTTCTCCTTGTCTCCCCGAGTCCCCGGTCAGGTCCTCCTCTGCCTACCAATTTTCTTCTTCTCACGTACCATTCTCTCGCCGGAGTTCAGCAAAGACGAACTGGAGAACTGGCGTTTGTTCGCGGCGAAAAGAGGAGAAGGAATGACCCCGCCAAGAGGAGGTGGCCATGCGTAACGAACTTGAGTGATGCATGTGGGGACACATACCGCAACAGGAGGAAGTAAACATAAAGATAAATACTTTTTGAGAGAAGTCCAATTTGCCCCCTAAACATGTTTCAAAGTTCATTTTACAACCCTTTAGTCTACTTTGGTTTAACGTACAACCTCAAACTCTAAATACCGTTAAGATTTGCCCTTTTCTCCAACTTTGACCTGTTTTTTCTACCACATCATCGGCTTTTTCTTAATCTCAGAACATTCAGTAATCAGTACATGCAATATATCTTTAGAGTACACGTTAATTTGTATTACATGCATGCGTGCCTTCTTCACCTTCCTGCCTGCTCCTCCGTAGAACAAGCTAGAAAACAAGATCCAAATCGAATCTTATGCAAGCAAGACACCCAAATTGCTTCAAGTCATTTAGTACTACACGAGGGATATAACCATATAGAGTAGTTTGCAGTTCCTCACCTAGAACGGAAGGAGGCAACGCATATATAGTAGTTTGCAATTTTGCAGTTCCTCGTCAAGAACGGATGGAGGCTAGGCAGCTGCTTAATCCAGCCCTAGCTAGTGGCGGCGGCCTGAATAGAGGCGGGGGTGGGGATGCCGCAGCAACCTGTGCAGAGGTAGGGGCGGGCAACGACTTGGACACGGTCACGGGCGGTCGGATGCGGCCTGAGCAGGGGCAAGGGCCACCGACATCGCCGTGAGTAAGTGTGTCAAGTGGGATCCCATTTTTATCCCACTTGTAGTATAATTTGACTTTTTAGTACAAATTTTGACATCAAAATTTGAACTACATAGTACAAAATGACATCCCACCGGGATCCCACCTTGACACCCTAGCCGTGAGCTGGCTTGCCGACGGTGAAGACCAAACTTCGATCCTATTTTCGCGTAGAAACGAGGAGGCGGACTCCTTCCGTTTATCGCGCATGCATATAGGAGGATCCTTGTGCGTATTTTACTAAGAGCATGAGCTGGCATATAAAAGAAAAACCGGGAGTAAATGACAAAAAACTACCACAATTGTGCCATAGATGTCACGGAATTATCAAATGGGACGCGATTGTCACATGACTACCAGGTTTGGGCACGCTCACGACGCGGAGCACTGATTCAACGGATCAGCCGTGTTAACCATGTTTCTGGCAGCCGTGGTCCACTGTCAGTGCCGACGTGGCATCCAGTTGATGGACGGCCGTTAGGGCTCGCGTTATGGCTGCTGTTTAAGTGGTTGCTCGCTCGTCTCCTTCCTCTCTCTTTCTCTCTGTTCCATCCCACTGCAAGCACTCGCTACCGACGCAGGTCTCCGCCGCTGCAGGGACAGACGGCCATGGTTTCGTGGGGTGACGGTGAGGAGTCCTCTCTAGAGCAGAGCTCCCTCGGTAGTGATGTGAGTCCTCTCTCTTTCTGTCATAATTTGGGGAAATTGCAGGGTTAGGAATTGGGGGAATTTTGATTCTGAGGATGATTTAGACTGATTCTTGCTTGTTTTTTCAAACTGCTAGAGTGTGAACACTACCTACGACTCCGATTTCTGCGGTTTAGCTGATGAGGGTGGCAGGACTGTGACTTGCAAGCATGGTGTTGTAACTGCTCGATTTGTAGCATTTGATGGTTGCTGGACAGGGAGGAGGTTCTTAGGGTGTGCAGGCCATGATGGAGAACCAGCTTGTGATTTTCTTCTTTGGGTAGAGGGTGAGTGGCCACCCGCACTTCGGAAATCATTGTCAAAGTTGTGGGATTTGTATGGACAAGAAAAGGAAGGCAGGGTTAATGATGCTCTGGACAACATGGATAAGAGGTTTATGCTGAAAGATGAGATTGAGAAGATGCACATTGACCTGAGGAATGCTCAAGAAGAGATGAAGAAAATTGTGGAGAAGAAGCAGGTGATACTAGCCTTGAAGGCCCAAGCTGAGCAAGGATTGATTGATGCCAGGGCTGAGTTAGAGCAGAAGAAGGCAGTGGATGCATCAACCTCCAATATGCACAAATGCATGAGAACTAAGGCAGAGAAGGAGAGAGATCAGTTGAAAGAAGAGAAGAGAAAGCTTGAGTACATAATTGGGGATTTATTTAAGCTCAAGGAATCCACCAGTGCAAAGCTGAAGAAGATCAAGGAGATGTGTGAGGAGTAGCTAGCATGTGTAGGAGTTTAATTTGATTTCAATGTTTGAATTTAATTCCCTATGGTTTGTAATGTTGAACTAAATTCTGTCTGGTTTGTAATGTTAAACTGAATGTTGTCTGGTTTGTAATGGTGAAGTAAATGATGGTTGGTTTGTAATGTTGAAAAATATATGTTGAATCAGTTTAATTTGATCCCTGATGTTGAAATGAGTTCCTTTTTATCATTTTAATAATGAGTTTAAATTCTGTTATGTGAGAAAAATTTGAGGGTTAGTTTATAGTTGGAAAGGTCTCGACATGGACTGTTCGACTTTGTTGGGACCTTTAGGGTTATTTTACATTTGGAAAGGTCTCGACATCGACGCTTCGACTTTGTCGAGACCTTTAGGGTTATTTTACATTTGGAAAGGTCTCGACATCGACTCTTCGACTTTGTCGAGACCTTTAGGGTTATTTTACATTTGGAAAGGTCTCGACATCGACTCTTCGACTTTGTCGAGACCTTTAGGGTTATTTTACATTTGGAAAGGTCTCGACATCGACTCTTTGACATTGATCCAGAGAACTGTCTTAAGCAACATAGAGCAGAAAATTTAAGCAACAGTTTTAAACATCTCTAATAGTCTTAAGCAACATAGGCATCGCACTTAGTTGCATTGTCATAAATATCCTCCACATCACTCTCTCCCTCGCAATGAAGCATTGGATCAAGATTCCTCTTCCTCTTAGCAGCAATTCTCTGGTGCATTTCCTCTTCCTGAGCTCTTCTTGCCTTCTCTGCAGCTACTGGGTCAAATCTGCATGGATATAGCCAACTATCATCCTCATCTTCAGATTCCTCTTCTTCTTCTTCTTCTGCCACACATGTATCTATATCCAGTACATGTTTACCCTTCTCACAATTAACACTCTCCTGTGTGTGCATCTGATATAAATTGTGATCATCCATTTGTGACTGCCAACCATCACAGAAGGAACTGTCTTGGCTCAGAAAAGGGTGTGTAATTGGCTCTTCTTCCTCTGGATCAAGGTCAATTGTGCTTCCATGTTTTCTCTTCAATGGTGATAAAACAATTGCTCTTTTCCTATTGTCCTTCGTCACAGTGAGCACCAATTTCTTTGTACTTGCATACTTCACTAGCATTTCATCAACCTTATAATTGCTGTCCACTAGCTCTAATCCACTCAGTCCTACTCCTTCATTTTTAACATAATATAAGGAATCACACAGACCATATCCCACTTCCTCCATGATGGACAAAAATTTCAGAAACCTTATGTCTGTCCTATGTAAAGTTTTCTGAACAAATTTTGCTCCATCAAATTGAAAATACAACTCCCACATCTCTGACTGCTCCCTATCATCCAAATTAACACTCTAGTCAAGCTACATCATCATTCTACCCACATTATTACCAGAAAAAACCCTAGGGAAAAATGGAACAGGGGAGTACGCTACAGAGGGCAAAATCCAACAGAGGAGTACTCTAAAAAGGGCAAAGAACTCTTACCCGCTACCATTGTAGAGGTAATGGCTCATCGGGTCATTCTGCGACGTCATGCCCCCAGATGTACACCACTTCTCGGACTCTGGACGCGGCAGGCTTGGTGGCGTCAGCTGCAGCACCGGCGGGGGCACGACGAAGCCCTCCATGCCATCAGCACGAGAGGAGGCGCTCCTTGGTGGGTCGCTGGACCAGTCGCCGCTGCCTCCCCCGTCTTCCATTTCTGTTCGATTTGGGGGAGAACTGGCTCAGTGACGATGGGGAAAGTCAACCAAGAGTTGCCCTAACGCGAGCCCTAACGGCCGTCCGTCAACTGGACGCCACGTTGGCACTGACAGTGGGCCACGACTGCCATAAACATGGTTAACACGGCTGGTCCGTTGAATCAGTGCTCCGCGTCGCAAGCATGCCCCAAACCTGGTAGTCATGTGACAATCACGTCCCATTTGGTAGCTCCGTGTCACCTCTAGCACAATTGTGATAGTTTTTTTGTCATTTACTAAAAAACCGGTGACATGGCGAGAAAATCTGGATCAAAACCGGTCGGTGGAAGGTGTAATTTCGAACAGTTTTCAGAGTTTAAGGATGTAAGTTGAACTTTGAACAAGTTTAGGGGGTAAACTGGACTTCTCTCATACTTTTTACAAGGTAAAAATTAAAATTCTTTTTATATAATTTTCACTAATATATATTGTCCATATGTTTTTGAACTTTACATGATGAATATAAATTCTGATACCCCTCCGATCCATCTTAATTATCGCTAATATGAATGTATCTACAATAATTAATATGAATGAGAGAGAGTATTTGTATTTTCTCTGGATCCATATTTGTCCATATAATTTTGAGATACGCCCATTTTTTTTGGGTAAGATACGTCCATATTTTCTTTAGGGAAACGTCCACATTAAAAAAAAATTGAGCAGTCTGTCACGTCGACATTAATGGCAAACCCTATGCACGGATCAGGTCGGTGCGTACCGCGCACCGCACACCCCGCGCGCGGTACGGGCCGGCCCAGTTAGGTGCGGGCTTCCTCTTTTTTACGTTTTTTCTTTTCTTTTTTGTTTCTCCTTTTTCTGTTTCATTTTTCTGTTTTTCTGTTTTTGTTTTTTGTTTTATTTTTCTTTTGTTCTTTTTTCTGTTTCGAAAATTATTAAATTTGAACGAATTTTATAATTTGAACAAATTTATAATCTTGAACGAATTTTGAAATTTTACAAATTTATATTTGAACGAATTTTGCAATTTGAACAAATTTTTAATCTTTGAACGAATTTTGAAATTAGAACAAATTAATAAATTTTGAACAATTTTAAAAATTTGAACAAATTTTTAATCTGGAACGAATTTTGAACAAATTTTAAATTTTGAACAATTTTTAAAGTTAATTAAAAAAATCATTTTATAAAATTGTTCAAATTTAAAAAAACGTTCAATTTCAAAAATTGTTCCAAGTTAAAAATGTTCAGAATTTGGAATTTTTTATTTTCCAAAAGTATTCACATTCTACAAAAAAAAAAAGGAAAAAAGAAACAAAAAGAAAAATCGGTTACCTGATGTTGTTCGGCCGCGGCCCAGCAAGCCCACCTCACGCCTGTAGGGTTGTGCGGTGCTGGGCAAACCCTATACACCGACCAGGTCGGCGCGTACCGCGCGTTGCACACCCCACGCGCGGTACGGGCCAGCCCAGTTACGGGCTGCCTCCCTTTTTGATTTTTCTTTTCTTTTTTGTTTCTTCTTTTCTGTTTTTTTTCCTGTTTTCGGTTTTCGGTTTCCTGTTTTCGTTTTTCTTTTGTTCTTTTTTCTGTTTCCTTTTTTTTACTTTTATTTTTCAGATTGAAAAATAGAAATATTTTAAAAAAATCAAATTAAAAAATGTTCAAATACAAAAATGTGCAAATTCGGGAAATGTTCAAATTAAAAATGTTCAAGCTTAAAAAAAATTAATTTAGAATTTGTTCAAATTAAAAAAAATATTATAAAATTTGTTCAAACTAAAAAATATTTACTTTAAAATTTGTTCAAATTAAAAATGTTCAAATTGAGAAAATGTTCAAATTTGAAAATCGTTCAATTTTGAGAAACGTTTAAATATGAAAACCGTTCAAACATGAAAAATGTTCATATTTTACAACAATTTTTTGAAGAAATATATAAAAAAAAATTAAAAAGTGTTTAAATTTGAAATATGTTCAAATTTTGAAAAAAAAATCTGAACATTTTTTGAAAATGTTTAAAAATTTCAAATCTGAACACACTGTAAAAAATTCATAAGTCGATTCCGAAACAAAAAGTCTAAAGAAGCAGCGAACACCAGCGAACCAAAACAGCTGGGCTGCGCGATAAATGGGCCAAGCCCATGTCCGGCCGGGGTGTGCGGCAGCTACACTCGTGCCGATCAGGTCGGTGTAAAGGAGCGCCCGCGGTGCTGTGCGAGCACCGTACCGCTCGGTGAACAGCACCACCCGACATTAATGATCCATATTAACTGTACACTAGATCATAAAACGCGCGCTTTGCTGCGCCCGCCATTCTTGAGGGAGTAACTTTATAAATATCTTGGGAAGCCACGACAATCTAAATAACCCGTATATAAAGTTAGGATAATCGAAGCAACACATCAAGGAATTAAGATACTGCAACCTCAAGTTAAAATTGATCGATAGTGTCAATAGTTAGGACATATCCACAATACAAGGATAGTTATTATTTAATTAACAATGGCGGAAGATTTTTCTGAATTATGGAGATCATCATTCCTGATTTCATTACAAACAGAGACTAACAACACACAAGTCTCACATGGTTCCCTACACAACCTCTGCAGGCCATCAGGTCACAAAGGCCAACACAAGAACGGAAGAAAACACGAGGAAAGGATAATATGAGAAACACTATGACGTTCTGCCATCAACCTTACAGATTTAAATCACCTTCTAAGCACAAACACCAAAAGATGCAGCACCACCACCAAACTTCACCCTCGATCTTCCGGAGCATAGGTTTGAAGCAACATAATTCTCTTTTCCATTGGCCCACATCCATACCCAACAATGGTAATGGTACCATTTTTCACACATTATACTCCCAGTAATAATTTGCACACAGATATCAAATATATGCAATTGTACCCAAATGTTTAACCTTCCATACAAAATAACACGACAAAAGTAGTCTATGTACCTGCTCTAAAGATCTACTCAGCCGTATCAGGCATGCAGGATCCAGTAGAAACCTATAGATCCTAGTGTAGTGCACTGAACCAACTACTTATTGCTAGCAAATACCTATAACATTGCAACTTACGTGTCATCGGAAGAAAGGGTATCTTGAGAAGCACCATCAAAACTGTATATGAGTTCAAGGACAGCAGCTAAGTTGAGCAGGTGGAATAGTTAAACTGAAATTGTAAATAGCTACAAGTAGAAAAATCTGCGAAAAAAACTTATTATGACAACAAAATCCATTTTTTGAAGCATGGATGCTCACAAAAAGGATCACCAGTTATGCCATGTCAACATTTACAGTTTCCCTCTGCAAGTCCTCCTTTTTGTTAGGTTTACATCAGTCTGAATATGTATTTCATATTTACATAATTATTTGCAAGGAAACTAAGATGGCTAGCACTTGTCATCTACATAACATAATATTCTATTCTAGCAATATGTACATTGACTGATAAAATCCGTACCTATGTAAGTTTTCCATCTCTGGTTTCGGTGCAGAATTCTTCATTCTCTGTTATTTATTCGGCTTTTTTAAAAAAATTATGAATTTTAGCTATCTTCTTTTAGCTACCTAAATCTACCCAAAGCTCCATAATACAATCAGAACATAGCGGGATTATATGAAACGCCCTGCTCCAAGCCAGAAAAAACATGGATGAACATTATAGGGAGTTAATAATCCCCACACTAAACCAGAACAAACAATGGACTATGAGAACTTTTGTAATAGGTGGAAGAATATTTTGCAATCATAGGCGATGTTCTCTTGGCATGCATGTTGATGACATAAAGGGAGAAGCTGATATATCTGTAAAAGTTTAGGAATACTGGTATTAGGGTCTACTCGGATAATCTGCCGAGTCCCTGGTGGTTCATATTTATATTGATACAGGTTACAGATTGGATCGTATAAGAAACAGACACGATTACAACTAACAGACCGTATCTGACTAAACCTCTATCATCTAACACCCTCCCTGTTAGTGCAATAGTTCCTGAACCAAGAATATCAATCGAGTTGGCTGGGTTACACAGACATAGATAAAGAAAAAACTGACAAAGAAGGACAAGGGTGAAGTGCAAAACCAACCTGGGTGGCTGATGCGTATAGTTGACACGTCCGTTGGGAACCCCAAGAGGAAGGTGTGATGCGCACAGTAGCAAGTTTCCCTCAGTAAGAAACCAAGGTTTAATCGAACCAGTAGGAGTCAAGAAGCACGTTGAATGTTGATGGCGCGGAGTGTAATGCGGCGCAACACCTGGGATTCCGGCCAACGTGGAACCCGCACAACACAATCACGTAACTTTGCCCCAACGTACAATGAGGTTGTCAATCTCACCGGCTTGCTGAAACAAAGGATTAGATGTATAGTGTGGATGATGATGTTTGTTTAGAAGATCAGAAAGAACAATTGCAGTAGATTGTATTTCAGATGTAAAGAATAGGACCGGGGTCCACAGTTCACTAGTGGTGTCTCTCCCATAAGATAGCAGATGTTGGGTGAACAAATTACAGTTGGGCAATTGACAAATAAAGAAGGCATAACAATGCACATACATATATCATGATGAGTACTATGAGATTTAATCGGGCATTACGACAAAGTACATAGACCGCTATCCAGCATGCATCTATGCCTAAAAAGTCCACCTTCAGGTTATCATCCGAACCCCTCCTATTAAGTTGTAAACAACATACAATTGCATTAAGTATGGTGCGTAATGTAATCAACACAAATATCCTTAGACAAAGCATCGATGTTTTATCCCTAGTAGCAACAAGACATCCACAACCTTAGAACTTTCTCACTGTCCCATTTAATGGAGGCATGAACCCACTATCGAGCATAAATACTCCCTCTTGGAGTCACAAGTATCAACTTGGCCAGAGCCTTCTAGCAACGGAGAGCATGCAAGAACATAAATAACATATATGATAGATTGATAATCAACTTGACATAGTATTCAATATTCATCGGATCCCAACAAACACAACATGAAGGATTACAAATAGATGATCTTGATCATGTTAGGCAGCTCACAAGATCTAACATGATAGCACAATTAGGAGAAGACAACCATCTAGCTACTGCTATGGACCCATAGTCCAGGGGTGGACTACTCACACATCGATCCGGAGGCGATCATGGCGATGAAGAGACCCGGGAGATGATTCCCTCTCCGGGGGCCGGAGGCGATCTCCGAATCCCCCGAGATGGGATTGGCGGCGGTGGCGTCTCGGGAAGGTTTTCCGTATCGTGGCTCGGACGGGGTTTCTACGAGGCTTTAAGTAGGCGGAAGGGCAGGTCAAGAGGCGCCACGGGGGCCCCACACAACAGGGCCGCGCGGGCCCCTTGCTGGCCGCGCCGCCCTGTTGTGGCGGCGCCTCGTGGCCCCACTTCGTAAGTCCTCCGGTCTTCTGGAAGCTTCGTGGAAAAATAGGCCCCGGGCGTTGATTTCGTCCAATTCCGAGAATATTTCCTTACTAGGATTTCTGAAACCAAAACAGCAGAAACAAGAACGGCTCTTCGGCATCTCGTCAATAGGTTAGTGCCGGAAAATGCATAATAATGACATATAATGTGTATAAAACATGTGAGTATCATCATAAAAGTAGCATAGAACATAAGAAATTATAGATACGTTTGGGACGTATCAAGCATCCCCAAGCTTAGTTCCTACTCGCCTCGAGTAGGTAAACAATAACAAAGATAATTTCTGAAGTGACATGCTATCATAATCTTGATCATACTATTGTAAAGCATATGAGATGAATGCAGCGATTAAGCAATGATGAAGATAATGAGTAAACTAATGAATCATATAGCAAAGACTTTTCATGAATAATACTTTCAAGACAAGCATCAATAAGACTTGCATAAGAGTTACTCATAAAGCAATAAATTCAAAGTAAAGGCATTGAAGCAACACAAAGGAAGATTAAGTTTCAGCGGTTGCTTTCAACTTCAACATATATATCTCATGGATAATTGTCAACACAAAGTAATATAACAAGTGCAATAAGTAAACATGTAAGAATCAATGCACACAGTTGACACAAGTGTTTGCTTCTTGGATAGAAAGAATAGGTAAACTGACTCAACAATAAAGTAGAAGAATGGTCCTTCGCAGAGGGAAGCATTGATTACTATATTTGTGCTAGAGCTTTTCATTTTGAAAACAAGAAACAATTTTGTCAACGGTAGTAATAAAGCATATGTGTTATGTATAAGATATCTTATAAGTTGCAAGCCTCATGCATAGTATACCAATAGTGCTCGCACCTTGTCCTAATTAGCTTGGATTAACACGGATTATCATTGCATAGCATATGTTTCAACCAAGTGTCACAAAGGGGTACCGCCTGTATAAAGGTCTAAGGAGAAAGCTCGCATTGGATTTCTCGCTTTTGATTATTCTCAACTTAGACATCCATACGGGACAACATAGACAACAGATAATGGACTCCTCTTTAATGCATAAGCATTCAACAACACTTAATATTCTCATAAGAGATTGAGGATTAGTTGTCCAAACTGAAACTTCCACCATGAATCATGGCTTTAGTTAGCGGCCCAATGTTCTTCTCTAACAATATGCATACTCAAACCATTTGATCATGAAAATCTCCCTTACTTCAGACAAGACGAACATGCATAGCAACTCACATGATATTCAACAAAGGTAAAAGAGTTGATGGCGTCCCCAGAAACATGGTTACCGCTCAACAAGCAACTTATTAAGAAATAAGACACATAAGTACATATTTTTCACCACGATAGTTTTTAAGGCTATTTTGTCCCATGAGCTATATATTGCAAAGGCAAAGAATAGAAATTTTAAAGGTAGCACTCAAGTAATGTACTTTGGAATGGCGGAGAAATACCATGTGGTAGGTAGGTATGGTGGACACAAATGGCATAGTAGTTGGCTCAAGGATTTGGATGCATGAGAAGAATTCCTCTCAATACAAGGCTAGGCTAGCAAGGTTGTTTGAAGCAAACTCAAGTATAAAAGGTGCAGCAAAGCTTACATATGAACATATTGTAGCTATTATAAGACTTTACATTGTCTCCTTGTTGTTCAAACACCTCAACCAGAAAATATCTAGACTCTAGAGATCAATCATGCAAACCAAATTTTAACAAGCTCTATGTAGTTATTCATTAATGAGTACAAGGTACATGATGCAAGAGCTTAAACAAGATCTATATGAGCACAACAATTGCCAAGTATCACATTATTCAAGACATTAAACCATTTACCACATGCGGCATTTTCCGTTTCCAACCATATAACAATGAATGAAATAGTCCAACTTTCGCAATGAACATTAAAGATAAAGCTAAGAACACATGTGTTCATACGAAACAGCGGAGCGTGTCTCTCTCCCACACAAAGAATGCTAGGATCCGATCTTATTCAAACAAAAACAAAAACAAAAAACAAAAGCAAACAGACGCTCCAAGTAAAGCACATAAGATGTGACTTAATAAAAATATAGTTTCACTAGAGGAACCCGATAAGTTGTCGAAGAAGGGATGCCTTGGCATCCCCAAGCTTAGACGCTGGGTCTTCTTAAAATATGGGGATGAACCACGGGGGCATCCCCAAGCTTTGACCTTTCACTCTCCTTAATCATATTGTATCATCCTCCTCTCTTGACCCTTGAAAACTTCCTCCACACCAAACTCGAAACAACTCATTAGAGGGTTAGCGCATAATCAAAAATTCACATGTTCAGAGGTGACATAATCATTCTTAACACTTCTGAACATTGCACAAAGCTACTGGACATTAATGGAACAAAGAAATCCATCCAACATAGCAAAAGAGGCAATGCGAAATAAAAGGCAGAATCTGTCAAAACAGAACAGTCCGTAAAGACGGATTTTATTGAGGCACTAGACTTGCTCAAATGAAAATTCCCAAATTGAATGAAAGTTGCGTACATATCTGAGGATCACGAACGTAAATTGGCAGATTTTTTTGATTTTTCTACAGGGACTACTGCCCAAATTCGCGACAGCAAGAAATCTGTCCTGCGCAGTAATCCAAATCTAGTATTGGCTTTACTATCAAAGACTTTACTTGGCACAACAATGCAATAAAATAAAGATAAGGAGAGGTTGCTACAGTAGTAAACAACTTCCAAGACTCAAATATAAAATAAAGTGCAGAAGTAAAATAATGGGTTGTCTCCCATAAGCGCTTTTCTTTAACGCCTTTCAGCTAGGCGCAAAAAGTGTGTATCAAGTATTGTCAAGAGATGAAGCATCAACATGTGGGTTTGGAGCTTTCTCAACTATGCATTTTATCTTATCTATGTGAGTTTCAGAGGCTCCTTTTTCATTATACTTAGGCTTGCTATCCTCATCAAACAAATTTTCGGGAACAAGCCAACCATAGTTATTTTCTAGAGCGTCATTCATTTCTAGGAGCTTACAAGGTATTGTTGTCTTAATCTCCCCACCATCATTAATATTATTAGTGTACCTTACTCTCTCCATGTCTATCTTTTCAAGGATACTAGCAAAGTTGGTATAAGAGCCAAGCATCTTATATTTAGTAAAGACCTTTCTAGCCTCTCTTGCTACACCACCAAATTCTTTGAGAAGGGTTTCTAAAACAAAATCTTTCTTTTCTCCTTCTTCCATATTACCGAGTGTGAGAAACATGTGTTGGATTATAGGATTGAGATTAACAAATTTAGTTTCCAACGTGTGTACTAAAGAAGCAACAGCAATTTCATAAGTAGGAGCAAGTTCTACCAAGTGTCTATCTTCAAAATCTCAGCTTATAACATGAGTGAAAAAATCTTCTATATTATCTCTCCCAATGATAGACCCACGTCCTACCGGTATGTCTTTTAGAGTGTACTTAGGAGGAAACATGATGAAATAAACAGAAAGTAAATAAAGTAAATGCAAGTAACTAATTTTTTGTGTTTTTGATATAGAGAACAAGACAGTGAATAAAGTAAAACTAGCAACTAATTTTTTTGTGTTTTTGTTTTAGTGCAGCAAACAAAGTAGTAAATAAAGTAAAGCAAGACAAAAACAAAGTAAAGAGATTGGAGGTGGAGACTCCCCTTGCAGCGTGTCTTGATCTCCCCGGCAACGGCGCCAGAAATTTGCTTGATGCTTGTAGTTGACACGTCCGTTGGGAACCCCAAGAGGAAGGTGTGATGCGCACAGTAGCAAGTTTCCCTCATTAAGAAACCAAGGTTTAATCGAACCAGCAGGAGTCAAGAAGCACGTTGAAGGTTGATGGCAGCGGAGTGTAGTGCGGCGCAACACCAGGGATTCCGCCAACGTGGAACCCGCACAACACAATCACAGAACTTTGCCCCAACGTAAGGTTGTCAATCTCACCGCTTGCTAAACAAAGAATTAGATGTATAGTGTGGATGATGATGTTTGTTTGCGAAGAACAGTAAAGAACAATTGCAAGTTTGTATTTCAGATGTAAAGAATAGGACCGGGGTCCACTCACTAGTGGTGTCTCTCCCATAAGATAGCAGATGTTGGGTGAACAAATTACAGTTGGGCAATTGACAAATAAAGAAGGCATAACAATGCACATACATATATCATGATGAGTACTATGAGATTTAATCGGGGCATTACGACAAAGTACATAGACCGCTATCCCAGCATGCATCTATGCCTAAAAAGTCCACCTTCAGGTTCATCCGAACCCCTCCGGTATTAAGTTGTAAACAACAGACAATTGCATTAAGTATGGTGCGTAATGTAATCAACACAAATATCCTTAGACAAAGCATCGATGTTTTATCCCTAGTAGCAACAAGACATCCACAACCTTAGAACTTTCTGTCACTGTCCCACATTTAATGGAGGCATGAACCCACTATCGAGCATAAATACTCCCTCTTGGAGTCACAAGTATAAACTTGGCCAGAGCCTCTACTAGCAACGGAGAGCATGCAAGAACATAAATAACATATATGATAGATTGATAATCAACTTGACATAGTATTCAATATTCATCGGATCCCAACAAACACAACATGAAGGATTACAAATAGATGATCTTGATCATGTTAGGCAGCTCACAAGATCTAACATGATAGCACAATTAGGAGAAGACAACCATCTAGTGATGACCCACAAGTATAGGGGATCGCAACAGTCTTCGAGGGAAGTAAAACCCAATTTATTGATTCGACACAAGGGGAGACAAAGAATACTTGAAAGCCTTAACAATGAGTTGTCAATTCACACTGCAACAAACTTGCTCGCAAGAATTTATCAGTAGTAGCTTTATAGCAAGATGTAGTGAAATAACAAACAGAGTAACAAAGACAGCGGAGTGATTATAGTAAACGCAAGATTAAAATACTGTAGGCACAGGATGGATGAACGGGCGTTGCATGGATGAGAGAAACTCATGTAACAATCAAAGCAGGGCATTTGCAGATAATAATAAAACGGTATCCAAGTACTAATCAATCAATAGGCATGTGTTCCATATATAGTCGTACGTGCTCGCAATGAGAAACTTGCACAACATCTTTTGTCCTACCATCCGGTGGCAGCCGGGCCTCTAGGGAATCTACTGGAAATTAAGGCACTCCTTTTAATAGAGCACCGGAGCAAAGCATTAACACTCCGTGAACACATGTGATCCTCATATCACCGCCATCCCCTTCGGTTGTCCCAATTTCGTCACTTTGGGCCTCGGGTTCCGGACAGCAACACGTGTATACAACTTGCAGGTAAGATTATAAAGCAATGAATATCATAATGAATCGATAACATGTTCAGATCTGAGATCATGGCACTCGGGCCCTAGTGACAAGCATTAAGCATAACAAGTTGCAACAATATCATAAAAGTACCAATTACGGACACTAGGCACTATGCCCTAACAATCTTATGCTATTACATGACCAATCTCATCCAATCCCTACCATCCCCTTCGGCCTACAGCGGGGGAGTTACTCACACATGGATGGGGGAAACATGGCTGGTCGATGGAGAGGCGTCGGTGGTGATGATGGCGATGATCTCCTCCAATTCCCCGTCCGGAGTGCCAGAACGGAGTTTCTGGTCCCGAGATGGAGTTTCGCGACGGTGGCGGTGTAGTGGATGGTTTCGCGACTTCGACTTCCTCCGTGCGTTTTAGGTCGAAGGCAATAAGTAGTCCCGGAGGGCGTCGGGGGCGGCCGAGGCCGCCACACACTAGGGCCGCGCCGCCCTCCCTGGGCCGCCGGCCTAGTGTGTGGGGCCCTCGTGCCCCCACCGGCTCGCCCTTCGGCTCCGCCAATATTCTCGGGAAAATAGGACCTTCCGCATAAATTCGAGGATTTTCCTGAAAGTTGGATTTCGCACAAAAACGAGACACCAGAACTGTTCTCTGAAAACAGCGTTAGTCCGTGTTAATTGCATCCAAAATACACAAATTAGAGGCAAAACAATAGCAAAAGTTCGGGAAAGTAGATACGTTTTGGACGTATCAACTCCCCCCAAGCTTAGCTTATTGCTTGTCCTCAAGCAATTCAGTTGACAACTGAGTGCGATAAAAGAACTTTCACGAACACATTTGTTCATAGGGATTTCTATTTTCGTGCCTCTGCCTTAGTTAGTTGTTTTCCCCTCCTCCTTAGTTTTTCCGCCAGTTTTCCCAAACTTTTGTCCGAAACCATCACACGTGATGTAACGGCCGGTTGCCCGACGGTTGACCGTTATCTTCTGACTAGTGGGGCCACGTAGAGCCCGCAAAGACACGTCGACCATCCATCTTTGTTTGACCGTAAGCATCGCTGTATCCCTGACCAAAACGCGAACGAGTGGGGCTTCGGTATATCGAATGACAAGTGGGGCCATGACGCTGATACAAGGGGCAATACACGGGTAGGATTAGATTTTTAAATGGAGCTCTACAGCGATGGCACGGAGGAGGTGGCATGCGGGGTGCCGAGATGAGATCGACGTCCACAATGAACTGCATGAGGCGAGACCAGACGCATTAGATAGATATGAACTAGACGCGTTTAACCATGCAAAGAAGAGAAGAAATGGTCGACGACATCGAAGACTACGTCAAAACTTTGACTGACCGTGTCGGACACGAACACGAGCAATGTAGAGAAAACTAGTGTCTCTCCTTTCGCGGTATGGTGGGTGCTAGGAGAGTGTGGTGGCGAAGGAAAGACCTCGCGGGCGTGGCGTCCAGCATAGCGGTCGGTGGCCGTGCCCACGCGGCGTGCATGCATGTTCGGCATTGGCATCAGCATGTACGTTCGGCATTGGCCTCGGCGGTATCTCTGTGTGTCGTTGATCGAATGACCGGGATTGAGGGTGCATCCCGACGTTGACCTAGCAGTGGCGGCGAGCATAGCCGTTCTGACCATGCCGATATCGGCATCGGCATCGTTTGGAGGCCGTGGTGCTCGAATCAAGTTGGGATTTGTTTCTCGTAGGCCAAAATGAATTTGAAACAAGTTTCATGTTGAAGGTTAGGTAACGAAAGTTTGTAACTATCCCAAAATTATACTAGCGCCATGGTGAGGTTCTTTTTGATAGAGCTATACGGTTGGGCAAACTTTTTGACACTTTTTAGATAGGGTTCCTTGTTGTTACACGTATGGCATCATGTATGGAAAATTTGTGGTCATTTGGAGATGTTCGAAAAAATCACTTTGCTTAAGCGCATGCCGTTTCGTCTCGCTGAAACCAGCTTTTCTAACAAGGTGATTTTTTCTACCTTCTCTAAATAACCTCAAATTTCATACAGCTGATCTTCTATACATAGATAGATAGATTGTTTCGTTTTTACATTTTTCGAACTTTTTATTTCCCTTTATAATACCCAATTGATTTTCAGGTCAAAACCTCGAAAAACAGCATCATGTATGGCATCATTTCACCCTAAATTTCAAATTTTCTGAAACTTTCCCTTTTAGATATTCCTTGTTGTTATAGGTATGCCATCATGTATGCCAAACTTGGTTAGGTCTCACTGAAACCAGCTTTTGTAACAAATTAGGTGATGGTTTATCATTTTTTTTTGCGTGAAAAGTAATGGCAACAACAAATCGGTGATGGTTTATCATTTTTTTTGTGAAAAGTAATGGCTACAACAAATTGTTGATGGTTTATCATTTTTTTGCGTGAAAAGTAATGGCAACAACAAATCGGTGATGGTTTATCATTTTTTTTGCGTGAAAAGTAATGGCTACAACAAATTGTTGATGGTTTATCATTTTTTTGCGTGAAAAGTAATGGCAACAACAAATCGGTGATGGTTTATCATTTTTTTGCGTGAAAAGTAATGGCAACAACAAATCGGTGATGGTTTATCATTTTTTTTGCGTGAAAAGTAATGGCAACAACAAATCGGTGATGGTTTATCATTTTTTTGCGTGAAAAGTAATGGCAACAACAAATCGGTGATGGTTTATCATTTTTTTGCGTGAAAAGTAATGGCTACAACAAATTGTTGATGGTTTATCATTTTTTGCGTGAAAAGTAATGGCAACAACAAATCGGTGATGGTTTATCATTTTTTTGCGTGAAAAGTAATGGCTACAACAAATTGTTGATGGTTTATCATTTTTTTGCGTGAAAAGTAACGCCTAAAATAGTTTATAATTTTTAGCGCGTGAAAAATAATACAGAAAACCGCCCTTCAGCATACTTAGAGGGTGGAAGCTAATTAACCGCCAACAGAGAGAGAGAGGGGTTATCCTGCCCGTTCCCTATATCATACGATCAACGGTCGGCGGGCACGATCCGCGTGACATGGGCTAGACCAATCAGGGCGATGATGCACGTCTGCGAGAATTTGTGAAGAGAGAGGGCAAAACTGAGTACTATCAAGAAACCAAGGGCACCTGAGTAGTAAACAGACTAAGGGATTCAAATTTGAGATTTGAAAAATGGAAAATGTGTGTTTTGTACAATGAAACCCATCTTGGCCTACCTCAAACTATTTGCAATACCAATATACATCAGTGTGAGAATTGTGGCCTCATTTAGACAAAGTATGATTTGGGGGAAGCTGTTTTGGGAAGGGCTTGTTGTGGAAAACCATGCACCTTCATAGCTACTAGGTGATTTGAGAAGTGGCAATTTGTGGTAAAACTTGATTTATCTATGATTTATCTATGATTTGAGAAGTGGCAATTTGTGGTAAAGACTCCATGAGTAAGTGCCACTCTTTTTAGGATTTTTTTGCACATTAAATGACTCATTTAACTAGTTAATCCCATTTGTTGACTCTCTGTTGACCAGCCACTTGAGGGTAAAACTGAGTATATTGCACTAGCCAGTATTAGCACTCGAGGGGAAAATTGAGCACACAAAAATGCTAGTATAAGACTCGAGGGTATACCTGAGTATATCTAAATTTCCAGGGTTAGACTCGAGGACACGTGCAATTGTTGACGCGTAGACGCGGGTCGCGGTGGAGAAGTCGAGACGTGCAATCGTGGACGCGTGTCGCGTTGCAGAAGTCCAAGACGTGCGACGTGCACCGGTGCACGCGTAGGACGCGGGTCGCATTAACCACCCCTCGCCTTTATAGACGCCTCCTCGCACTCTCTCTGTCACTCTCACTCGCTCACGCATCGCCAACTCTCTCACGTCCCATCATCTTCTCCAAAGCAAAAACCCTCTCCCTCTCCCTCTTCCTCTTCCTCCGCCGTAGAGATGGACAAGGAGAATGCCAATCCCATCGTCGAGGTGGGCGCAAAGCGCGACGCCTCCATCTTCGGCGCCGTCCCCTATACGGACGACGACGCCGCCGCCGCCGCCGCCGCCGGTGCATCGGACGCTGCCGCCGGTGGCAGTCAGATCCCGGCGGGATGGGTCGACCCCTACGACCCCGTGCCGTACGTCCCGCCCCCGAACCCCTACGACACCTCCCTGGAGGACCCATGGAACGAGGTAACTACGGTTTGCTTCCTTTTTTGTTCCCCATTCCTTTTTGAACCCTATTTTTGCTGGTGTAGATGGATCTGTAGATGGATGAGTATTGGGCTAATATTTGCGCCGATTTTATTCCATTTTGTTTTGATCACTTCTTGATTTCGTTTAAGATTTGGGGTTCGGCTGTTCGGTTAATTTATGCAAGTAATATTGGATCTCAATCAGTTAATTTATGCAAGTAATCATGGGATCTCAATCAGTTATTTTATGCACTAATCAAAAGATATCAACCGTTTAATTTTGCAAATAATCTCGAATGTGTTCAAGTTTAGATCTAGTTCAGATCTAGAATCTGTTTCTTTGCCTATGATGAATGGTTGGGCACAAATTTTTACAGGGAGGGTTCAGCGAACCATTGCTGTGTACAAATCTGTTGTGCATGAGCTTTAGTTCGCTAACACCTTCCCTGTAGATATATAATCATGTCCACTCTAACTGAGGCTGACTCTGTTTTTCTTAACTTTGTTATCATGTACGTTAGTCATCGTTGCAACTCATTCACTAGTTTCGTTTGATATGGATCAGATGTCTGGCAGCGACGTCGGCAGCGACGAAGAGGAGGAGGACGTCAAGACTCGCCAGTCTGCGGAGGCTGCAGGTCGGCCAGACATCTCCTACTTCGCCAAGGAGGTGTACAGTGCCCCTTCTGCACCAGGAGACTCGGCGCCACGGACTTCAACTCGCCTCGTCACGCATGCCGAGAACATCGCAACACCTTCCCCAACGTCGGCACGACGGTGAACGTCCACTCCTTCCGCGCCAAGCACAGGGCGCTCGGCATGCACCTCCGCAGCTTGCAGCGGGTGGAGATCTCCGCCGGCCGCATGCCTCCGCTCAAGCCCAAGGCTCCCAAGGGGAGCAAGAGCAACAAGTGGAGGCAGAGCCAGATGGGGTAGGCGGAGTCCCGGACGTGTGCTGCTGCTGCTCGCTGCCTCCTAGTTTGTTGTTGGGATCCCTTTGTTGTTAGCTAGGGATCCCTTGTTGTTATGTTAATATGATGGTGCTGTGAAGAACCTGTTACTATGTTGGCTGCTGTGTATGCAGCCTATTATCTATCCATATTATCTAGGGATTATCTATCCCTAGTCTACTATATTTTGTTGGCCGTACTTAGTTTTCTTGATTTACTATGACTGTGAATTTATCGTACATTATCCTGGAGATTTGCTTCTAGATTTAACTACATACATATGGACCAGAGGGAGTACTAGATTTGCTGCCATATTGGGCAAACAACGAGGGCCAAAAGGCACAAATAATTGAAGAAAGTCAGAAATGCAAGCTTCTCTAGATTTTATACTAATTTGGTGAAAAGGACAGAGAGAAAGAGGGGAAAAAGGTGCACTAAATAATGCCAATTTGGGGCCGAGAGAGACAGAACCCAGCTCCTGCTCACGTGCAACCAAACGCTTCTCGTCCTGTCCCACGCGGTCCCTTTCTACCAGCCCCACGCGACGCGGGCCCACACGACGCGGCCCCACACGACGCGGCCCCACACGTGACAGAACGGTCAACTAAACGGGAATCCTGCCGTCTGAGTTGCTTCTGCGGGTTTCAGACAAACGTTTGGGGGTAAAACTGAGGAAAACTAAGGAGCTGGGGAAAACTGAGTACAACTAAGGAACTGAGGGCACGAAAATAGAAATCCCTTGTTCATATGATGTAAATATTCTCATGATACGGCAAGTACTTAAGCAGTTCATAATAAGATACATGCAAATAAAATCATCTAATAGCTATGTCAATCATGGAAAAGGTACCAACAAATTAATAATGAGCATCATGAATCATGTCTATCAGCAGGATTGCAATGTTCATAGAATGATATGATAAAGTGGTATCTCGCTTGCCCATAGTTGTACAGCAAAACATAAATGCTTGGGCACCTTTGAGGTTTATGAGAAGACTGGAAGTAGAGGTTATCAAAGATTAAAGCATCAAAGTTATACCACAATTAATCACATTTTGGGACAAGCATATTATACTAAGAATGACAGTTGTGCTCTCAAGAAAGTGCTCAAAGAAAGGATGGAGACTCAATGTAAAAGTAAAAGATTGACCCTTCGCAGAGGGAAGCAGGGATTAACATGTGCTAGAGCTTTTCATTTGTAAAACAGGAGTAAAATTATTTTGAGAGGTGTTTGTTGTTGTCAACGAATGATAATGGGTACTCTAACTACCTCGTCAACCAGACTTTCAAGAGCGGCTCCCATGAAGGACGTTATTTCTACCAGCAAGGTAAATCATCCTTCTTCTCTTTTGTTTACACACGTACTTTAGTTTTATTATGGATGACACTTCACCCAACCTTTGCTTACACAAGCCATGGCTAACCGAATCCTCAGGTGCCTTCCATCAATCACATACCATGGAGGAGTGTCTATTTGCAATTTAAGTTGCTTACTGATAAATCAGGGCAAAACATGTGAAGAGAATTATTAATGAAAGTTGATTAATTGGGGCTGGGAACCCCGGCTCTTTTTGCAAAATTATTGGATAAGCGGATGTGCCACTAGTCCATTATGAAAGTCTGTCAGGAGTAAATGACAAGATTGAAAGATAAACACCACATATTTCCTCATGAGCTATACAACATTGACACAAATTGAGAAGCATTTTGAAGGTTTAAAGGTAGCACATGAGAATTGATGCGTGTAGTTGACACGTCCGTTGGGAACCCCAAGAGGAAGGTGTGATGCGCACAGTAGCAAGTTTCCCTCAGTAAGAAACCAAGGTTTAATCGAACCAGAGGAGTCAAGAAGCACGTTGAAGGTTGATGGCGGGATGTAGTGCGGCGCAACACCAGGGATTCCGGCGCCAACGTGGAACCTGCACAACACAACCAAAGTACTTTGCCCCAACGAAACAGTAAGGTTGTCAATCTCACCGGCTTGCTGTAACAAAGGATTAGATGTATAGTGTGGATGATGATTGTTTGCAGAAAACAGAAAACAAGTATTGCAGTAAATTGTATTCAATGTAAAAGAATGGACCGGGGTCCACGCTCACTAGAGGTGTCTCTCCCATAAGATAAATAGCATGTTGGGTGAACAAATTACACTGGGCAATTGACAAATAGAGAGGGCATGACCATGCACATACATGATATGATGAGTATAGTGAGATTTAATTGGGCATTACGACAAAGTACATAGACCGCTATCCAGCATGCATCTATGCCTAAAAAGTCCACCTTCATGTTATCATCCGAACCCCTTCCATTAAGTTGCAAACAACAGACAATTGCATTAAGTATGGTGTGTAATGTAATCAATAACTACATCCCGGACATAGCATCAATGTTTTATCCCTAGTGGCAACAGCACATCCACAACCTTAGAACTTTCTGTCACTGTCCCAGATTTAATGGAGGCATGAACCCACTATCGAGCATAAATACTCCCTCTGGAGTTAAGAGTAAAAACTTGGCCAGAGCCTCTACTAATAACGGAGAGCATGCAAGATCATAAACAACACATAGGTAATAGATTGATAATCAACATAACATAATATTCTATATCCATCGGATCCCGACAAACACAACATATATCATTACAGATAGATGATCTTGATCATGTTAGGTAGCTCACAAGATCCGACAATGAAGCACATAAGGAGAAGACGGCCATCTAGCTACTGCTATGGACCCATAGTCCAGGGGTGAACTACTCACTCATCACTCCGGAGGCGACCATGGCGGTGAAGAGTCCTCCGGAGATGATTCCCCTCTCCGGGGGTGCCGGAGGCGATCTCCGAATCCCCGAGATGGGATTGGCGGCGGCGGCGTCTCTGGAAGGTTTTCCGTATCGTGGCTCTCAGCATCGGGGGTTTCGCGACGAAGACTATATGTAGGCGAAGGCAGGTCAGGGGGCCACACGAGGGCCCCACACACCAGGGCCGTGCGGCCAAGGCCCAGGCCGCGCCGCCCTGTTGTGGCGGCGCCTCGTGGCCCCACTTCGTAAGTCCTCCGGTCTTCTGGAAGCTTCGTGGAAAAATAGTCCCCTGGGCGTTGATTTCGTCCAATTCGAGAATATTTCCTTACTAGGATTTCTGAAACCAAAAACAGCAGAAAACAGCAACGGCTCTTCGGCATCTCGTTAATAGGTTAGTGCCGGAAAATGCATAAATATGACATAAAGTATGCATAAAACATGTAGATATCATCAATAATGTGGCATGGAACATAAGAAATTATCGATACGTCGGAGACGTATCAGCATCCCCAAGCTTAGTTCTGCTCGGTAAACGATAACAAAGATAATTTCTGGAGTGACATGCCATCATAACCTTGATCATACTATTGTAAGCATATGTAATGAATGCAGCGATCAAAACAATGGTAATGACATGAGTAAACAAATGAATCACAAAGCAAAGACTTTTCATGAATAGTACTTTCAAGACAAGCATCAATAAGTCTTGCATAAGAGTTAACTCATAAAGCAATAAATCAAAGTAAAGGTATTGAAGCAACACAAAGGAAGATTGAGTTTCAGCGGTTGCTTTCAACTTATAACATGTATATCTCATGGATATTGTCAATGTAAAGTAATATAACAAGTGCAATATGCAAGTATGTAGGAATCAATGCACAGTTCACACAAGTGTTTGCTTCTTGAGGTGGAGAGAGATAGGTGAACTGACTCAACATAAAAGTAAAAGAAAGGCCCTTCGCAGAGGGAAGCATTGATTGCTATATTTGTGCTAGAGCTTTGGTTTTGAAAACAAGAAACAATTTTGTCAACGGTAGTAATAAAGCATATGTGTTATGTAAATTATATCTTACAAGTTGCAAGCCTCATGCATAGTGTACTAATAGTGCCCGCACCTTGTCCTAATTAGCTTGGATTACCGGGATTATCATCGCAATACACATGTTTTAACCAAGTGTCACAAAGGGGTACCTCTATGCCGCCTGTACAAAGGTCTAAGGAGAAAGCTCGCATTTGATTTCTCGCTTTTGATTATTCTCAACTTAGACATCCATACCGGGACAACATAGACAACAGATAATGGACTCCTCTTTAATGCATAAGCATGTAGCAACAATTAATGTTCTCATATGAGATTGAGGATATATGTCCAAAACTGAAACTTCCACCATGATTCATGGCTTTAGTTAGCGGCCCAATGTTCTTATCTAACATTATGCATGCTCTAACCATTAAATGAGTGGTAAATCTCCCTTACTTCAGACAAGACGGACATGCATAGCAACTCACATGATATTCAACAAAGAGTAGTTGATGGCGTCCCCAGGAACATGGTTATCGCACAACAAACAACTTAATAAGAGATAAAGTGCATAAGTACATATTCAATACCACAATAGTTTTTAAGCTATTTGTCCCATGAGCTATATATTGCAAAGGTAAAGAATGGAAATTTTAAAGGTAGCACTCAAGCAATTTACTTTGGAATGGCGGAGAAATACCATGTAGTAGGTAGGTATGGTGGACACAAATGGCATAGTGGTTGGCTCAAGGATTTTGGATGCATGAGAAGTATTCCCTCTCGATACAAGGTTTAGGCTAGCAAGGTTATTTGAAACAAACACAAGGATGAACCGGTGCAGCAAAACTTACATAAAAGACATATTGTAAACATTATAAGACTCTACACCGTCTTCCTTGTTGTTCAAAACTCAATACTAGAAATTATCTAGACTTTAGAGAGACCAATTATGCAAACCAAATTTTAGCAAGCTCTATGTATTTCTTCATTAATAGGTGCAAAGTATATGATGCAAGAGCTTAAACATGAGCACAACAATTGCCAAGTATCAAATTATTCAAGACATTTTAGAATTACTACATGTAGCATTTCCCGATTCCAACCATATAACAATTTAACGAAGAAGATTCAACCTTCGCCATGAATACTATGAGTAAAGCCTAAGGACATATTTATCCATATGCAACAGCGGAGCGTGTCTCTCTCCCACACAATGAATGCTAGGATCCATTTTATTCAAACAAAAACAAAAAAACAAAAACAAACCGACGCTCCAAGCAAAGCACATAAGATGTGATGGAATAAAAATATAGTTTCAGGGGAGGAACCTGATAATGTTGTCGATGAAGAAGGGGATGCCTTGGGCATCCCCAAGCTTAGACGCTTGAGTCTTCTTAAAATATGCAGGGGTGAACCACCGGGGCATCCCCAAGCTTAGAGCTTTCACTCTCCTTGATCATATTGTATCATTTCCCTCTCTTGATCCTTGAAAACTTCCTCCACACCAAACTCGAAACAACTCATTAGAGGGTTAGTGCACAATAAAAATTTACATGTTCAGAAGTGACATAATCATTCTTAACACTTCTGGACATTGCACAAAGCTACTGGACATTAATGGAACAAAGAAATTCATCCAACATAGCAAAAGAGGCAATGCGAAATAAAAGGCAGAATCTGTCAAAACAGAACAGTTCGTAAAGACGAATTTTAAAGTGGCACCAGACTTGCTCAAATGAAAATGCCCAAATTGAATGAAAGTTGCGTACATATCTGAGGATCACTCACGTAAATTGGCATAATTTTCTGAGTTACCTACAGAGAATTAGGCCCAGATTCGTGACAGCAAAGAAATCTCTTTCTGCGCAGTAATCCAAATCTAGTATGAACCTTACTATCAACGACTTTACTTGGCACAACAATGCACAAAACTAAGATAAGGAGAGGTTGCTACAGTATTAACAACTTCCAAGACTCAAATATAAAATAAAGTGCAGAAGTAAAATCATGGGTTGTCTCCCATAAGCGCTTTTATTTAACGCCTTTCAGCTAGGCGCAGAAAGTGTGAATCAAGTGTTATCAAGAGATGAAGCATCAACATCATAATTTGTTCTAATAATAGAGTCAAAAGGTAACTTCATTCTCTTTCTAGGGAAGTGTTCCATACCTTTCTTGAGAGGAAATTGATATTTAATATTACTTTCCTTCATATCAATGATAGCTCCAACAGTTCGAAGAAAAGGTCTTCCCAATATAATGGGACAAGATGCATTGCATTCAATATCCAAGACAACAAAATCAACGGGACAAGGTTATTGTTAACCATAATACGAACATTATCAACTCTCCCCAAAGGTTTCTTTGTAGAATGATCAGCAAGATTAACATCCAAATAACAATTTTTCAATGGTGGCAAGTCAAGCATATTATAGATTTTCTCAGGCATAACGGAAATACTTGCACCAAGATCACATAAAGCATTACAATCAAAGTCATTGACCTTCATCTTAATGATGGGCTCCCAACCATCCTCTAGCTTTCTAGGAATAGAAGCTTCACGTTCTAGTTTCTCTTCTCTAGCTTTTATGAGAGCATTCGTAATATGTTTTGTAAAGGCTAAATTTATAGCACTAGCATTGGGACTTTTAGCAAGCTTTTGTAAAAACTTTATGACTTCAGAGATGTGGCAATCATCAAAGTCTAAACCATTATGATCTACAGCAATGGGATCATTGTCCCCAATATTTTGAAAAATTTCAGCAGTTTTATCAATTTCAGCAGTTTTAGCAGTTTCAGGCAATTTTGCACGCTTTGCACTAGGAGTAGTAACATTGCCAACACCAATTATTTTACCATTGATAGTAGGAGGTGTAGCAACATGTGAAGCATTAGCATTGCTAGTGGTGGTAATAGTCCAAACTTTAGCTACATTATTCTCTTTAGCTAGTTTTTCATTTTCTTCTCTTTCCCACCTAGCATGCAATTCAGCCATCAATCTTATATTCTCATTAATTCTAACTTGGATGGAATTTGCTGTAGTAACAATTTTATTTTCAATATCCTTATTAGGCATAACTTTCGATTTTAAAAGATCAACATCAGAGGCAAGTCTATCAACCTTAGAAGCAAGAATATCAATTTTATCAAGCTTTTCCTCAACAGATTTGTTAAAAGTAGTTTGTGTACTAATAAATTCTTTAAGCATAGCTTCAAGTCCAGGGGGTGTGTTCCTATTATTGTTGTAAGAATTCCCATAAGAATTACCATAACTATTACCATTAGCAGAAGGATATGGCCTATAGTTATTACTAGAATTGTTCCGATAAGCATTGTTGTTGAAATTATTATTTTTAATGAAGTTTACATCAACATGTTCTTCTTGAGCAACCAATGAAGCTAACGGAACATTATTAGGATCAACATTAGTCCTATCATTCACAAGCATAGACATAATAGCATCAATCTTATCATTCAAGGAAGAGGTTTCTTCGACAGAATTTACCTTCTTACCTTGTGGAGCTCTTTCCGTGTGCCATTCAGAGTAATTAATCATCATATTATCAAGAAGCTTTGTTGCTTCACCAAGAGTGATGGACATAAAGGTACCTCCAGCAGCTGAATCCAATAGGTTCTGCGAAAAAAAATTCAATCCTGCATAAAAGGTTTGGATGATCATTCAAGTAGTCAGTCCATGGGTAGGGCAATTTTTAACCAAAGATTTCATTCTTTCCCAAGCTTGTGCAACATGCTCATTATCCAATTGTTTAAAATTCATTATGCTACTCCTCAAAGATATAATTTTAGCAGGGGATAATATCTACCAATAAAAGCATCCTTGCATTTAGTCCATGAATCAATACTATTCTTAGGCAGAGATAGCAACCAATCTTTAGCTCTTCCTCTTAATGAGAAAGGAAACAATTTTAATTTTATAATGTCACCATCTACATCCTTATATTTTTGCATTTCACATAGTTCAACAAAATTATTAAGATGGGCAGCAGCATCATCAGAACTAACACAGAAAATTGCTCTCGCATAACAAGATTCAGTAAAGCAGGTTTAATTTCAAAGAATTCTGCTGTAGTAGCAGGTGGAGCAATAGGTGTGCATAAGAAATCATTATTATTTGTGGTTGTGAAGTCACACAACTTAGTATTTTCAGGAGTACACATTTTAGCAGTAGTAAATAAAGCAAACTAGATAAAATAAATGCAAGTAATTAATTTTTTTGTGTTTTTGATATAGGGAACAAGACAGTAAATAAAGTAAAGCTAGCAACTAATTTTTTTTGTCTTTTGTTTAAGTGCAGCAAATAAAGTAGTAAATAAAATAAAGCAAGACAAAAACAAAGTAAAGAGATTGGATTGTGGAGACTCCCCTTGCAGCGTGTCTTGATCCGGCAACGGCGCCATAAATTTGCTTGATGCGTGTAGTTGACACGTCCGTTGGGAACCCCAAGAGGAAGGTGTGATGCGCACGCAGTTTCCCTCAGAAGAAACCAAGGTTTAATCGAACCAGTAGGAGTCAAGAAGCACGTTGAAGGTTGATGGCGGCGGGATGTAGTGCGGCGCAACACCAGGATTCCGCGCCAACGTGAACCTGCACAACACAACCAAAGTACTTTGCCCCAACGAAACAGTGAGGTTGTCAATCTCACCGGCTTGCTGTAACAAAGGATTAGATGTATAGTGTGGATGATAATTGTTTGCAGAAAACAGTAAAACAAGTATTGCAGTAAATTGTATTCAATGTAAAAGAATGGACCGGGGTCCACAGTTCACTAGAGGTGTCTCTCCCATAAGATAAATAGCATGTTGGGTGAACAAATTACAATTGGGCAATTGACAAATAGAGAGGGCATGACCATGCACATACATGATATGATGAGTATAGTGAGATTTAATTGGGCATTACGACAAAGTACATAGACCGCTATCCAGCATGCATCTATGCCTAAAAAGTCCACCTTCGGGTTATCATCCGAACCCCTTCCGGTATTAAGTTGCAAACAACAGACAATTGCATTAAGTATGGTGCGTAATGTAATCAATAACTACATCCCTGACATAGCATCAATGTTTTATCCCTAGTGGCAACAGCACATCCACAACCTTAGAACTTTCTGTCACTGTCCCAGATTTAATGGAGGCATGAACCCACTATCGAGCATAAATACTCCCTCTTGGAGTTAAGAGTAAAAACTTGGCCAGAGCCTCTACTAATAACGGAGAGCATGCAAGATCATAAACAACACATAGGTAATAGATTGATAATCAACATAACATAATATTCTCTATCCATCGGATCCCGACAAACACAACATATAGCATTACAGATAGATGATCTTGATCATGTTAGGCAGCTCACAAGATCCGACAATGAAGCATATAAGGAGAAGACGGCCAT
This sequence comes from Lolium multiflorum, assembly GCA_030979885.1. Lineage (NCBI taxonomy): Eukaryota > Viridiplantae > Streptophyta > Magnoliopsida > Poales > Poaceae > Lolium > Lolium multiflorum. The sequence continues at coordinate 269,391,351 of CM061748.1, read as the reverse complement.
CTAGCTACTGCTATGGACCCATAGTCCAGGGGTGAACTACTTACTCATCACTCCGGAGGCGACCATGGCGGTGAAGAGTCCTCCGGGAGATGATCCCCCTCTCCGGCAGGGTGCCGGAGGCGATCTCCCGAATCCCCGAGATGGGATTGGCGGCGGCGTCTCCGGGAAGGTTTTCCGTATCGTGGCTCTCGGTTGGGGGTTTCGCGACGAAGACTATATGTAGGCGGGCAGGTCAGGGGGCCACACGAGGGCCCCACACACCAGGGCCGCGCGGCCAAGGCCTGGGCCGCGCCGCCCTTTGTGGCGGCGCCTCGTGGCCCCACTTCGTAAGTCCTCCGGTCTTCTGGAAGCTTCGTGGAAAAATAGGCCCCTGGGCGTTGATTTCGTCCAATTCGAGAATATTTCCTTACTAGGATTTCTGAAACCAAAAACAGCAGAAAACAAGCGGCTCTTCGCATCTCGTTAATAGGTTAGTGCCGGAAAATGCATAAATATGACATAAAGTATGCATAAAACATGTAGATATCATCAATAATGTGGCATGGAACATAAGAAATTATCGATACGTCGGAGACGTATCAAGAATTTACTTGGAATGGTTTGAAATGCCATGCATAGGTATTTATGGTGGACACTTTGGAATAACTTGGTTTTCAGGGGTTTGGAAGCACGAGCGGCGTTCCCGCTCAGTACAAGTGAAGGCTAGCAATAGACTGGGAAGCGACAATCAAGAGAGCAGTAACTGTCATAATCATGCTTGCGACAAAATAAATTAATGGAGGCATAAAAGTGATACAAGAACTCTGAGGTAAAGTAAATCATCGAGGCTTAATTGACATTTTGTTCAGTCATATGCATGCGTGAGCATGTGCCAAGTTGATTCAAGTGAATTATTCAGAGGAGGATACCACAATGTCATACCTATCTATGAATAAAACAATGCAAGCAAATATTTATGACATGCTACTCATATTAATAAATTGGAGCTAATCATGAGAGAACATGAACTACTAAACTTTCTTAAATGACATATACCTCACATGAACCAACTAAGCATGCTCACATGAATGAGTATATGTACAAAAATGAAAACAAATAGAGTTCATACCAGCCTCTCACCACAATCAGATTGTCGTAGATCGTCATTATTGCTTTTTCACTTGTGTAGCTTGAATAATATGGAATGAAAACCACGCTCCAGCCACCGAAGACCATTGAACTCATGATGAACTTTACAAAACCAAAGAAGAACAGCAAATATTTTTGGTGTTTTCGAATTTAGAAACAAGAACAAAAGAAAACAAGCAAACAAAGCAAAATCTTTTTGGGTTTTCTTATAGCAAACCAACGATAGCAAATAAAGTAAGATAAAATCAAGAAACTAAAGTAAACCAATGGTGAAGAGAAACAACAGAAATATTTTTGGTCTTTTTGTGTTTTAGGAAAGAAACAAAGCAAAAACAAGAAAATGAAAACTAAAAGAAACACAGAAAAGCAAGATGGCAGAAATCTGCCAAAACTTGACAGCAGTACAGTAATCGATTTTTAAGAAAATCTTACGCTGCTCAGCTCGAAAAGTGTTCAACTAATGAAAGTTAGATAACAACCTGGGGAACATGCACAAAAATTGGCAGCTCAAAATAACGTTCTGGCTGTGCGCACGAATTTTTTAGTAACAGTCCAGAATCTGTTTTCAGGCAGCACTTCCCCAAATATCATCTTCCTCTCATTAGAAAACCACTCAAAGAAACTAAACAAGTATATACAAGTATCCAGCAACCATAATATGCAAAGAATGAGTGATGCCGGTATACCTCCCCCAAGCTTAGGCTTTTGGCCTAAGTGGAGATCAACCCCATGGTGCCCATGAAGTAGCACCTCCGTAGTACGACGAAGATGGATCATATTCCGGGTATGTGCTAGAAGAAGCACCCGGATACGTGACGGTGTAGTCGTAGGAGGGCTCGGCGTCCTCGGAGTCATGCTGCTGGTGGAAGTTGTGTATCTTGAGCTGCTCATCCACCTCCTCCTTAGAGCGCGACCATGGTTTCCTGTTGATACTGAACAAATCTGGTTGGGGCAAAGGGACTTCCCTCTCTTCCCCGTCAGCAAACAACACTCTATAGACAATATTATCTAAACTAGAGTCAGTTGTAACAAATTGATGACTCTTCATAGCAGCAATATCAAGCCTCATAGGAGTTATTTTCACATCAGTAGGGTCAAGAGGAAGCTCTAAATATGCTAAAACGCGCGAAGCAATAATTCCTCCAAATATAGGCCCCTTGTTAGACAAGCGGCGAGCAACAAGAGCACCAAGATGATAAGGCGTGTCCCCAGTGAGTGCAGCAATTAAGAAACCAAGGTGATAGCTAGATATGTTGCTAGTGTTCTCCCTACCAAGAATGCTAGTACCGATGTAATAAGCAAAATACTTAATGGCGGGGAGTTGAATGTTTCTTATCTTGCCACGCTGAATGGTGCGACAGTCATCATTGGTGATCCCTCGATAGAGCTCCAGCAATTCCTTGGGGTTGTCCTCAATCTTCCTTGCTGTACCTACAGGGGCAATACCCAATGCAGCACAAAAATTTTCCAACTTCATAGTAATAGGCTTACCATAGATCTTGAATGCAACTGTCGGGCGAAAGTGCTTATTGTTGAACTTGAAGCTCTCCACAAAGATTTTAGTGAGCGTGTAGTATTGCTCACTCTCATCTCCCACATAGGTGGTTAAACCCGCCTTACCGATGAGGGTCAAGAAATCATCCAACAAGCCTGCATTACTCAAAAAGTCATAACATGGGAAGGATGCAGCATTGGGAACTCCATTGTCCTCTTCGGGTGCGAAGCTTGGTGCGATGAGATCCTCATTATAGGATTGCCTGAATCGGGTAGATGACCTCGAGGGCCTCCCCGTGCTTGTTGTCTCCCCTTGGAACACTTCTCCAAAGTTAAAGTTGTCCATCCCCCTTTTCTGAAATTTTTCAACAAACAATATAAAATTTGATTTGGTGACATATAATTGAGGGAAACTACCATAGGAACTTGCTAGAGTACTAATCATGCATCAAAACTAGTTTCTACCACTTAGAACAAGCATGCAAGCTCACTAAACATGTTACCTACAGCAGCAAAATATTCAAGATATACTCAACCAAACAAAATTCTACTTGGATGATTGGAGGAGTCACATACCGGAGAGCAAATGTGCCAAATTTCAGACAGAAATCTGGGCTGAGCAAAGAGATCGAGAAATCTGGAGCTCTTGAGCAAAACACGAGTGAGAGAACCTGGTGCGAGTTTTTTCGGGAGAGAGAAAAGAGTGGGAGGAAGAGATGATGAAGTGGGGCAAGGAGGGGCCCACACACCAGGGTGGTGCGCCCCCCTTGCTGGCCGCGCCGGCCTATGGGGTGCCACCCTGGGTGCCCCACTGGTCATCCCCAGGTGTTCCCAGGTGCCTCGTCGAAAAATAGGACCAACGGTATAATTTTTGTGAATTTTTGAAAACTTTGAAAAATGCACATTTCTGGGTGTCAAAATTATTATTACTGGGCAGGAAATTTTTTGAAATCTCCAATTAACTAAAGAACTTTGCAAAACAAAAGTGCTACAACAAGTAGATCAAGTGGAGGAGAAAGAGATGTTGTTTAGTTCCTCTATGCATATAAAATGAATTTGTTAACAAGGTTGATCAAGTCTTGCCACCAAATAAATTTTACATAGCATATGAAGAAATAAACCTCAAATCAATCATGTTACCTTGAATTGTATTGATATGGATCCAATCATAAGAGTTTGATATTCTTCTTTAGGCTCATATATAGGACAATCAATGGTTCCCACTTTGATAGTTCTCACATTAGAAATTGTATTAACTCCACATGCTTTCTCAATCCTCTTGGGAAAATAAACGGTATGCTCCTTGTCATCGACATTGAAAGTAACTTTTCCTTTATTGCAATCAATAACAGCCCCTGCGGTGTTAAGAAAAGGTCTCCCAAGAATAATAGACATATTATCATCTTCAGGCATTTCCAACACAACAAAATCAGTTAATATCAAGCAATTAGTAACTTGAACAGGAACATCCTCACATATACCAACAGGAATAGCAGTAGATTTATCAGCCATTTGCAAAGATATATCAGTTGGTATCAACTTATCTAAATAAAATCTCTTATAAAGAGAGAAAGGCATAACACTAACACCCGCTCCCAAATCACATAGAGCAGTTCTAACATAATTATTCTTAATAGAACAAGGAATAGTCGGTATACCTGGGTCGCCAAGCTTCTTTGGAACCTTACCATTAAAAGAGTAATTAGCAAGCATAGTGGAAATCTCCTCATTAGGAATTTTCCTTTTGTTAGAGACAATATCTTTCATATACTTTGAATAAGGAGGCAATTTAATAGCATCAGTCAAAGGATTTGCAAGAATAAAGGTTTCATCCAATCGCAAAATTTATTATAGTGTTCTTCTTCCTTTGATTTTAGTTTCTTAGCAGGAAAAGGCATTTGCTTTTGAACCCAAGGTTCCCTTTCATTACCATGTTTCTTAGCAATAAAATCTTCTTTAGTATACTTTTTATTTTTAGCATGCTTTTCAGGTTCTTCTTCAACCTCTTCTTTATCAGAAGCATCATTCTTATCATTATCTTTATCATGTTCATTACCACTTTCAGTTTCAGCATCAGAAATAGAAATACTATTAGGATCATTAACAGGTTCAGAGGATTCTACAACAGTTTTATGTTTCTTTTTCTTTTTCTTAGATGGAGCACTAGTTTCAGTTCGTTGAGAATCTTGTTCAACTCTTTTGGGATGCCCTTCAGGATATAGAGGATCCTGGGTAGAAACACCGCCTCTAGTTGTTACTTCATAAGCATGTTTTTCTTTAGAATTATTTCTTAACAAGTCATTTTGCACTTTAGTGAGTTGATCAATTTGAGTTTGAACCATTTGAAAATGTTTAACAAGTATCTTAACATCATTGGAGGTTCTCTCCACAATACCATGCAATTCACCAATAGCTCGAGAATTTTCCATTAAATGATTCTCTACTCTCATATTGAAATTATTTTGCTTAACAATATAATTATCAAACTCATCTAAGCATTGAGCAGGAGGTTTTGAATACGGAATATCTTCTCTAGTAAAGCGTTCAAGAGAGTGTACCTCAATCATGGATGAAGGGGGAGTGATCTTACATGAATCTTCTATGGGAGGTAAATTCTTCACATCTTCGGATTTAATACCCTTCTCTTTAAGAGATTTCTTGGCTTCCCTCATATCTTCATCATTTAATTTAATCATACCCCTCTTCTTCAATATCGGTGTCGGGGTTGGTTTAGGTGTAGACCAATCATCATGATTCCGGCCTATTCTCGCCAATAATTCTTCAGCGTCGTCTGGAGTTCTTTTCCTGAAAACACAACCAGCACAACTATCCAGGTATGCCCTAGACTCAATGGTTAGTCCACTATAAAATATATCAAGTAAATCATGCTTTTCCAAATCATGGTCCTGAGCTCTAATGAGAGAGCAAAATCTAGCCCAAGCCTCAGGCAATTTCTCTCCATCTTCCTGATCAAAATTATAAATTCTCTGCAAAGCAATATGTTGAGCACTAGCAGGAAAGTATTTCCGGAAGAAAACATCAAGCAATTCTTTTGGACTATTAATAGAATCAGGTGGCAAATTATTATACCAAGTTTTAGCATCATCCTTTAATGAGAAAGGGAAAATTTTAGCAACGAAATAAGTACGCTTCTTAACATCATCAGAAAACAAGCTACTAAGAGTAGATAGCTCAATCATGTGTTCTACAACACTTTCTTCTTCAGTACCACAAAAGGGTGTTTTCTCAACAATAGATATATGAGACAAATCAAGAGAAAAATCATAATCCTTATCCTTAATGTTTATAGGAGATGTGGCAAATTTAGGGTCAGGAGACAGTTTATATCTAACAGTATGTTGTGCTAGCAACTTTTTAATTTTTCTTGCATCAGTAGTAGCATTGCATTTATCAATAAAATTATCATCAAGTTCTACATAATCTTCATCAAGATCATCACTAGAGTATTCAACAGACTCAGGTGAATTAACAGCATTTTCATTAGGAGTTTCAACATTTTCAATTTGTCTAGACCTAGCAATTGTAGCATCTAGAAAAGATCCCAATGAACCACTATCATCAAGCACAGCAGAAGCATCATCAATATTATAAGAATTTTCAGATCTAGCAGAAGTACCAGCATGTGAAGCATGTGGTGGTGAAACAAGTTTATCAATCACAGATGGTGAATCAAGAGCAGCAGGTACTCAGAGTTGTACCTTTTCTTGTAGTGGATGGTAATATGGCGACTTTAGGATCGCGAGGTTTACCCATGATGGAGAATTTGCAGCGAACAATATCAATCCAAGTGAACTTCCAAATAAAGCTATGTTCCCCGGCAACGGCGCTAAAATAGTCTTGATGACCCACAAGTATAGGGGATCGCAACAGTCTTCGAGGGAAGTAAAACCCAATTTATTGATTCGACACAAGGGGAGACAAAGAATACTTGAAAGCCTTAATGAGTTGTCAATTTAGTGCACTGAAAAGACTTGCTCGCAAGAGTTTCAATAGTAAATGCTTTATAGCAAGACGGTAGTGAAATAACAAGAAGAGAGTAACAAAGACAGCAGTAGTGATTATAGTAAACAGCAGGATTAAAATACTGTAGGCACAGGGATGGATGAACGGGTGTTGCATGGATGAGAGAAACTCATGTAACAATCAAAGCAGGGCATTTACAGATAATAATAAAACAGTATCCAAGTACTAATCAATCAATAGGCATGTGTTCCATATATAGTCGTACGTGCTCGCAATGAGAAACTTGCACAACATCTTTTGTCCTACCAGCCGGTGGCCTAGGGAATCTACTGGAAATTAAGGCACTCCTTTTAATAGAGCACCGAGCAAAGCATTAACACTCCGTGAACACATGTGATCCTCATATCACCGCCATCCCCTTCGGTTGTCCCAATTTCTGTCACTTTGGGGCCTCGGGTTCCGGACAGCAACACGTGTATACAACTTGCAGGTAAGATCATAAAGCAATGAATATCATAATGAATCGATAACATGTTCAGATCTGAGATCATGGCACTCGGCCCTAGTGACAAGCATTAAGCATAACAAGTTGCAACAATATCATAAAAGTACCAATTACGGACACTAGGCACTATGCCCTAACAATCTTATGCTATTACATGACCAATATCATCCAATCCCTACCATCCCCTACACAGGGGGGAATTACTCACACATGGATGGGGGAAACATGGCTGGTCGATGGAGAGGCGTCTGGTGATGATGGCGATGATCTCCTCCAATTCCCCGTCCAGTGAGAACGGAGTTTCTGGTCCCGAGACGGAGTTTCGCGACGGTGGCGGCGCATGGATGGTTTCCGGCGACTTCGACTTCCTCCCGTGCGTTTTTAGGTCGAAGGCAGTAGTAGGAGGGCGTCGGGGGCCGGCCGAGGCCGCCACACACTAGGGCCGCGTCCCCTCCTAGGCCGCGCGGCCTAGTGTGTGGGGCCCTCGTGCTCCCACTCCTTCGCCCCTTCGGCTCCGCCAATATTCTCGGGAAAATAGGACCTTCCCCATAAATTCCGAGGATTTTCCCCAAAGTTGGATTTCTGCACAAAAACGAGACACAGAACATTCTGCTGAAAACAGCGTTAGTCCGTGTTAATTGCATCCAAAATACACAAATTAGAGGCAAAACAATAGCAAAAGTGTTCGGGAAAGTAGATACGTTTTGGACGTATCATCTAGCTACTGCTATGGACCCATAGTCCTGGGGTGGACTACTCACACATCGATCCGGAGGCGATCATGGCGATGAAGAGACCTCCGAGATGATTCCCTCCCCAGGGCGCCGGGAGGCGATCTCCGAATCCCGAGATGGGATTGGCGGCGGCGCGTCTCTGGAAGGTTTTCCGTATCGTGGCTCTCGGTACTGGGGGTTTCGCGACGGAGGCTTTAAGTAGGCGGAAGGGCAGTCAAGAGGCGCCACTGGGCCCCACACAACAGGGCCGCGCGGCCCTTGCCGCCGCGCCGCCCTTGTGGCGGCGCCTCGTGGCCCCACTTCGTAAGTCCTCCGGTCTTCGGAAGCTTCGTGGAAAAATAGGCCCCTAGGCGTTGATTTCGTCCAATTCCGAGAATATTTCCTTACTAGGATTTCTGAAACCAAAAACAACAGAACAAACGGCTCTTCGGCATCTCGTCAATAGGTTAGTGCGGAAAATGCATAATAATGACATATAATGTGTATAAAACATGTGAGTATCATCATAAAAGTAGCATGGAACATAAGAAATTATAGATACGTTTGGGACGTATCAGCCACCGGACGGACGGGACGAAGGTCAGATGGAGTCATCGACCCATATGGAACATGCAAGAGAAGGAAACCCACGGACACGGACCATATTTATATGGAGGAGACCAACAAGGAGGAAGATGGAGAGAAAGTCAGAAACGCATGTTTATTCTCAGCAATAGAAACGGAAGGGAGACGGAATAACCTCTGCCGTGAATCAATGCCGCCGACCATCGACCTTCGCCTTGATTACACCGCTGTCAGACCTCCGCATGTGTTGCTTCTCAACGAAAAGAGAAGTTTAAGGGAGTAGGAGGCCCGTGGACCAAATAGTGAGCCTCAAGTATCTATTGGCCCGTTTGAAGGATTTTCTAGCCCGGTTAACCAAAGAATGCCCAGGTCAGCGTGCCGAGTAGCAGCCCAAACAATGGTGTGGCAGGTTTTGACGCGAGTTACGGTGAGAACGGGATGCTGTGACCTTTCGATTTGACACAGAAGATCTGGACCATTCATATGCACGATCGGACGGATAATAACGTCAAATCGCTGTGATGACTTCTAGCTAGGTGAGTTTTACTGTTAACTAATGTGTCAATGGGCTGTGATAAATGCGGCCCGTGCATAGGAGCCCGTTGGGCTGGCTTCCTTCCCAGTCTGTTTTGTCTTCAGTTCCCGACTCCTCTTCTCCCTTCGCCTCGCCTCCTTCTTCCCCTTGGAGTTGGAGGGGTAGATTCCTCCGCGGAAACCTCACGCCATCCATCGCAATATTCCTCTTCCGTGGGTAATCTCTTCGTCCATCTCGGAATCATTCCTAGACCTCGCCCCGTTTCGATTCGGAATTCCCATCCGTCTCTCCTCACCCTTTTAAAAAGCGCAGCTTTCCCTTCGGTGATTGCTGCAACGATCTCCTCCTGGCGCCCCGATTCGATCTCCTTGCCCGGCGAACTGATTGATTGAGTCACCGCTGACTGAACCCCGTCAGACCTAAGCTGCCGCCATCGCCTGTTCTTGCTCAATCTTCGTCGCGTCCCTGCTGTCTCAACCCCGTCCGCAATCTTGGCCATCTGTACTGTTTCCGAGGTATGAATATTTGATTGACCTCCGGGGACTCTGTGTTGCGCCGGCGCACATCCGGCACACCGTATAGATCTGCCACCCTAGACGGTTCTGGATTTTGCTGGATAGGAATCGATCTGTTCATGCTGTTCGGATGTTCTGTTAGCTCGGGAGCAGGGCTTGTGGGATAAACAAAAAAAATATGCCACAACTACTTGATAGCGTGCCACTGTGCTTCTCTGTGTTTTCTATATTGTATTATGGACAATAACAGTATGGTGATGGCGCATGGTTTGCGTTTTGGGGTAAAGTTTCGAGCTTTTTGAGAATTAAGGAAATTCGGTTGAGATCCTTCGACCTAATAGTGTTACTCCAATAGTTTGCTTGTCAACATATAGTTCTCACTTGATGAAAAAGTTACCATCTTGTACATTAGCTTCTGCAGCTCCAATAGTTTCCCTTCATACTCGTCCATGTTATTTTCAGATAACAACAGGTCCAAGGGAGAAGTAGAAGCAAAGCTCCACTCAAAATGGTATGCATCACCTCCCCTTCCCTTGAAATTTCTTGTGCAACTCAATGACATGAATATGATATTCGAAAACTACTTAGGTTGTACACATGACCATAGTTTCACTGTATAGAGTTTCTACATTGCTCTGTGATTCACCCAATAATTTATAAAGTTCTTATTTATGACTCTGAAAGTTGAGGGTTTCCAGATCAGGGGGTCAAGTGTGGCTTTCATAGATGAAGCTGGTTAATGACCACTCTTTAGATTATTCTTTTCAAGTTCAGTTATTTGAGTCATTGTCACTCTGACAATACTCATAATAGCTGATCCACAGATAACCTTTGGCTGAAGTAAAAAGGATCACCCAAAAATTGAATTTCACATCCAACTGATATTAATACAAGATATTTTGAACTATAATACCTTAGTTATTAATCACTGGATCTTTCCTTCATGCATGTATGATTGGCATTGTTTGCTTGATGCTTTGCAAAAGTAATTTAGATCCTCACACCAACAATGGAATTGTGAATGCACATATCTGCATGTCAAATGTGTTTAACTATGTTCATAATAGTTATGGTGTTTGTAATTCTTATATTGCGATCTATTTTCATTCTTAGCTTCCAACAGCTTTTTTTTTACAGATAGCGGTTGCCCAAATCAGTAGTGTGTTCCTCTCATATTTGGTGTAGTTCACATATGCTTAACTTACCCTTTTTTTTTTATTGATGTAGTTTTACTCCGGATATGGTTACCGTGGAAGTAATTTTGAGCAAACGTATCGCTGTTACCCAGCATCCTTTTTTGACAAGGTATTTTATTTATGGTATCAATTTCATCTGCTAGTACCTAACAGTGTTGCATACTGAATTGTACTTAACCATCTTTGTGAATTTTAATGTTTTCCAGCCACATCTGGAAGGTGGTGACAAAGGTATGTCTTAGAGCTTACTCTCTTCTCTTATTCTAAAATTTCCGTATGACTTACTCTGATAGAATTCTATCTTTGCCAATACAGTAATAATGCCACCATCTGCTCTAGATCGTCTGGGTAAGCTCAAGTCCCCCACACCTGAACTTCATAGCTTCCTGTTGTCGACTTCGACCACTCTTGTAGAATATATGCATTTTCTAATTGTTTGGTTTTGGATTTAATAGCTTCCCTGCACATTGAGTATCCTATGCTATTTGAGCTGCACAACGGTGCCACTGATAGGATTTCACACTGTGGCGTGTTGGAGTTTGTAGCAGAAGAAGGCATGATCATCATGCCCTACTGGGTATGTGCTATAAGTGAAATTCTCTTGCTGCTCTCTTTAGTTTTATTACCAGAGAAATGTATCCCAACTGTTGTTGTATAATTCTTCTCTCATTTATATGTATAGATGATGCAAAACATGCTTCTTCAAGAGGGTGATATTGTGCGTGTCAAGAATGCTACCCTTCCCAAGGGTACATATGTGAAGCTGCAACCTCACACAACTGATTTTCTGGATATCTCAAATCCCAAAGCCATGTTAGTAGCAACTCTATTCATTCCTTTTGCCATTCACCATGTTGATGACTAATAAAGTTGTGTTTTTTCTTTAAAGTTATAAAATCGCGCTAGAGTTGTCTGTTAAAGTCCCTTAATTCATTTTTCATTGATTGTAATTGTCATTAATTAATGTGCTTGTGAACTTTGCAGCTTAGAGAAAACTTTAAGAAATTTCTCTTGCTTAACGACGGGCGACAGCATCATGGTAGCTTACAACAACAAACAGTATTATATTGATATTGTTGAAGCGAAGCCTGCTTCTGCAGTTAGCATTATTGAGACAGACTGTGAAGTGGACTTTGCACCCCCTCTCGATTATAAGGAGCCTGAAAAACCACAGCGACCCATAGTTCCTGCAAGCAAGGCACCTGCTGAAGGTCTGTACTTTCTTTTGTCAAAAAATCATATTATGAACGTAATTTTGTTTTTACCTTATTGTTAAACTAAATTGTTGTTCCTGTCTAGCATAGTTGTATAGCTGTGCAGCTCTGTTTACTGGTGTTGCCATCTGAAATGGAACTAATATCTTACATTGCCGACCAATTTGCTGTATTTTATGTTTATTATTGTCTGCTTCAAAGTATTGTTGGACATCTTATGCCACGTCTCTGTATGCGGCTGAAGATAGTTGTGATGCCCTTTTAAAAATCAACCTTTTATTTTTGTAATCTCCAGATCAAGAAGCTATTGTTGAAGATGAACCAAAATTCAAACCATTTACTGGTTCTGGAAAGCGTTTGGATGGTAAGGGCCCAAAACAACAAGCACCTGAAGTCTCTTCGTCTACTGCGCCTGCACGTTCTGCAACTTCAGACTCAAACAAAAGGGCAAGTCAGCAAACTGCAGCACCTTCTGGAGCTAGCACTTCCACTCGCCAGAAAACAGGAAAGCTTGTTTTTGGTTCAAGTGCAAGCAACAAGAAAGAAACAGAAGCACAAAAGGTAGTTTCCACTGCAACAACACCCTGCATTTTTTTCAATTGTTCATATTCTCCTTTTCTCTACTGAATTTGTACTTTGGCGACTTAAACCTTTCAAATTCAGTGTGCTCCAAGACAAATTCCAGATGCTAAATATGATTTCAGATTCATTTATATGCAAGAACTAAATTCATCGAAAGGTTGCTAATTATGTTTGACATTTCCTTGAGAAGATGAGATATTTTGTACTGAGCAGAGTTTTGGTTACGCTATTTTGTTTCTTTTACCTTCAATAAGATAGCTACCAGAAAACTTGGATACATGCCTTCTACTAACTTAAACTTTGATTAGTTTACTGACCTCAGTAGCTGATTTCTATCAAATTACTGCCAACAGGAGCCTGAACCTCCGAAGAAGGAAGAACCGAAGTTCAACGCGTTCACTGGAAAGAGCTACTCCTTGAAGCGCTAGCTGCTATCTGTTACTACGCGGACAACTTGCAATCAAACATTGCTATCTTGCTCGAAGGTTGTCTGTTCAATGTGGTAGCTATAGACACTTTGCATCTTCACTCTGCATACATCTGAATCAGCAGCAGTGTGTTAGAAATTAAGTGTATAAATGCTTAACTTGATCGAAATCTATATTTATCAAGTAGAAAACATGTCTCAACGATTAGCTCTTGCTTTTGGTGGTGGTGTATCAACTCTTGCTATTCTGTTCTAGTCTGCTCTTATTTTTTGGTCTCAGTCTCTTGATTGCAGTTTGTGACTGCTTGGATTAGATATTATCCTATAAATCAAAGCTATGATATGACATAAACTAGTAACTCAGTGGCAGGCGAGATTTTTTTTTAGATTAGTTGTGAAATCAATGTTGGGCCCTGAGCCACTGAGAGTTTGGTTATGATAAAAGCCTTGGCAGTTTGCTGATTACTCAATTGAGTGAGTTGTGCAGGCCAACTGTACCTCTATCTTACTAGTATTTTTTTTCGAGAATTACGGGGGGGGATAATTCCCCACCGCTTGTTATATTACTCGAGTTGACTTTAGCAGTCACAGCTTACATACAGAGAGAGAGAAGGGGGGGTACAGGGGGATGTTACAGCATGGCATACAAAAACTAAACAGCAGCAGCTAGGATAGAGTTCCGAAGACTATCTAAGCTTCCACGGTCCTCGATCTTGTACCGCCAACGCCAAATCGCGAGATCATCACCGGCCCGACGTAGCACAAGGCGTGCGGTGGAGGGCTTGGCGTTGAAAACGAGGTCATTCCTCGCTTCCAAATCGACCATAATATCGCTGCAATGCCAGCGCGCCAGGTAGAAGAGTCAACGGCAGTCGGGGAAGAGAGGTCCCAAATGGAGAAGTCGTCGCTAGGGATGGACACCCCAAGCCTGGCCCAGACCTCCACGGAGATGGGGCAGTCGAAGAAGAGATGCCTCCGGGTCTCAGCGATGAACATGCCGCGCAGGAGTCGGTAGGCGCACAGTTCTTGTAGAAGAGGTTGGCTCTCGTGCTAAGCCTGTCGATGTCGGCGAGGTACGCGAAGATGCAGATCTTCGCGGGAAGCTTCAGCTCCCAGGCCTTGCATGCCGACGCATCAGGAGCACGACGCGGAGAGAGCATGCGGTAGGCCTCACGGGAGCTGAACGGCGGGGTCGAGGGGGAGTCGATGAAGCGGAGATCCTGCCCGTCGAGGAGGGTGACGGTGTCCACGTAGCCCTGAACAATGGTCAGCTCCCGCACGGCGGCGGAGGACAGCCGGGGCTGCAACGAGAAGCCCGAGGTGACGACCGTGGCCACAGTCGCATGTGGCCTGGTGACGTGGGAGAAGAGCGCGGCGTATCGCTCGGCAAGCGGCCCACCGGGGAGCCACTTGTCAAGCCAGAAGGAGGTGGTGGTGCCACTCACAACGCCGGCGCGTGTAATGGCACGGTAGAGCGGGAGGCATTCCCGCACAATGCTGTCGAGGAAGGACGGGGTAGAAGTCGTGTCGCCGAGGTCGCGCCCTGAATGTTGCCGATACCAATCTTTCCAAGGAAGCGAGTCAGTCTGGTGGAGTTTATGGATAAAGTTTAAGAGAAGGCACCTGTTCTGCCGGTGGAGATCCTTAACGCCGAAGCCACCCTCCTGTTTAGACAACAAAACTTTATCCCAAGCAATTAGACAACGAGCACCCGAGCAAGAATCCTTGCCGGTCCAGAAGAAGGCGCGCCTCCTCTTGTCTATACTCTCGAGCACACCCTGTGGAAGCAAAAACGAGCACATATAGTAGGTAGCAAGGTTGTTCAGCACGGCATTGCATAATACAAGGCGCCCACCAGAAGAGAGGAGGAGAGCACGCCACCCGGAAAGGCGGCGGTCAAAAGATAGAATAAGCGGGGCGTAGGCCGAGATGGGGAGTTTGGTAGGGGAAAGCGGGAGACCGAGGTAGGGCTGGGGGAAGGAGGAGACGGGACACCCGAGGGAGGATGCCATGAGAGTCTCATCCCGAGGGGGGACGTTCATAGGGATAAAACAGGATTTGTGGAAGTTAATCGCGAGCCCGGTGGCCGCAGCGAAATCGTCGAGAACAAGTTTGAGATGCGACGCGGCCCCAACATCCGCTCTGCAGATGATAAGCGTGTCGTCAGCATACTGGAGGACGGGGCAGGGGGTGGTGGGGGATAGGGGGTGTGACATCAGGCCGAGGGTAAATGCGTTGCGAATCAGGCGCTGGAGTACATCCGCAACAATGATGAAGAGGTAGGGGGAGAGCGGGTCCCCCTGACGGAGGCCGTTTTTACAGCGGATCCAATCCCCGGGAACCCCGTTGAGGAGCACCGCAGTATGGCCGGTGCGGAGAATACGGTCCATCCAGTCGCACCAGAGGTCGTCGAAACCCCGAGCCCGAAGGATGGTCAGGAGGCTATCCCAGTTGACCGAGTCGAAGGCCTTTTTGAAGTCGATTTTGAACACAATGGTTGGGGCTTTGCGCAGGTAGCAGCATCTGATGATGTCAGCCGCATAGACGATGTTTTCTGAGATCCGGCGCCCAGAGAGGAAGCCAGTCTGGTCAGCGTCAACCAGGGAGTGGATGGCTGCCTGTAACCTCGTGGTCAGGACCTTCGTGATGGCTTTCATAATGCAGTTTTGGAGGGAGATAGGGCGAAAAAGGGAAGGTATCTTACTAGTATTGATTAAACGAAATCGTTGCAGTGCTTCGACGTCAGTATATTGCTATGAGCAGGTGGTGAGATTGATGCATCTAAGTGAAATATCTTAAATCTATGGTGTGAAGTTCATGCCATCAGAATAATATCATTGACTGATGTGATGTGGACAAGTTCTGTTAATTGATATGGTCTCCCCGAGTCTTTACTGACAGAAACAAGAGTGGTAACGCCAAGGCTCCCAATTCTCAGAGACTCAGACTACCACCCTTTCTCAGTATTTTTCCATATTGAAAGCTCTGGTTTGGGGGTTGGCAAATGATAGTCCGCCGAGATCCAGGGTCTTGCTAGATCAGTATCCATGATCATGTTGCCTTGGTTGCTGCTCTTGCTGTTTTGTACTAGCTTCTGGAACGAAAAGAATACTTCTCCGCAAATGCTAATGCATGGTCCATCTATATCGTAGACAACATGAGTAGCTTACCCATAATCTCCGGTTAGTGTAAGATTATATATTATGCCCTTCATTGACAAATAATAAGGTTCATTAACGTCGTCATTGCAGTGTTTCGATGTCAGCAGAATACTGTTTTGTGTTTACCTACTGAGATGCCACCGGCCTTGTAGTGAAGTTCATGCCATCAAAATATCCAGAGTTAATGGAATGGTGGGAGAAGTTTTGTTATCCGTGACTGAGGTCTATGATATCCCCGGTGTTAACTGACAGAAACAGATCGGTAACACTCTTCCTCCCAAACTACTTACACTACCTTTGTTGGGAGGTTCTCTGTATTGGAAGCTCCGCCGAGATCCAGCGTCTTGCTAGATCAGTAGCATCCATCATCACGCATTCACGCTGCCTTGGTTGCTGCTCCTGCTGTTTTGTACGTAGTACTATACTATTGCCATTCTGGCAAGTGAATGCGAAACCACTCTTCTCTGCAAAAATGTGTTCTCTCTTCGGCCGACGCATGATCCAACATTTGGCTTCCCCATCCATGGTCCATGATCTACCTTGGGCTAGTCGTAAAAGAGAAGCCGACAAATTCTTTGGGATAAATGTTCAGTTACATTAGTGTAGCCTTGCCATAATGTCCAGTCAGTATAGGATTTTGTATAGCAGTTGCTGAGTTCACAAGGTTCCACAAGCTTTTGTTGGGACTCGCCATCAATCCCCAACCTACCTCCTTCACCCTCCAAAGTCTCAACCCCCCTAGCTTCCTTACTTACTGAATGTTACCCATGCCTATGCAGCGGTACAGAGCTCAGACTCCAGAGTAGTCTTCGGTCTTCATCAACACTGCATCACATCGAAACGGAAACGAAACAAGCCGATCTGATTCTGACCTGCCTGCCAATTTTTAATCTTGCACCAGCTTTACACGCACGTCCGCACTTGCATCGGTCCAGTACTTTTCACCCGTCGACCTGTTCAGACTTGAGAAGCCTTGTGCCAGTTAGCCGAACTTACACATGTGTGTTCTACCATAGTGCCATCTACCAAAGTCCAAAACTGTCTCTCTGACCATGAGACCATGACCATAAAAGGCACTGACTAATCAGTGGTACTCAGTAAAAGGAAACGGTCGATCCAAGGGCTAGTAACAGGCAAAAGGCTGGGGTCCCACAGCTTTTTTGCTTGCTAAGTTACCAGCTCTGGCCTAACGAACAACAACAACAAAATCCTCCCGCAAAAAAAAACCCATATCCAGGGACGGAGACAGACGATGCAGCGCCCCCCAAGGTTGAGATTTTGTGAAGAATAGTAGGCACTTAAACTGATTTTTCATGGTGATTTATCCATGTCTGTCCCTCATGAAGTTCACAACACAGTTCGCCCCCCTCATGTTTCAATCCTGGCTCCGTCCCTGCCCATATCCTACCACCCGACTAGGGTAAAGCCAAAAGAAATATCATGCATGCATTGATGCATACTCCCTCAGTGCAACTGCATATTGTAGTGCATATAAATTTTCAGAAGTCAAACGATTTAAAGTTTGTTTAAATATGTGAAAAAACATCAACATCCAGAATACCAAACCAATACCATTAAACTCACCATGATGTGTACTTTAAAATGGTATACATTTGGCATTGTAAATATAGATATTTTTTTAATAAACTTGATCAAACTTTACCTGGGTTAGCTTTTTGAAAAAAAAAAAATCATAGACCACATATTGACAGCATAGGAAAAATGGAAAATGCGCGCCATCAAACCGTTCACCGTCATGTCATTCTGGCAACCGATCCACGGGACAACACCATCGACTAATTCCAGTGTGGCTGCGTCGTCGTCGTCGTCCGTCCCTGTGACGTCGTCCTCGCTTCATTGTTGGCATCGCCGGGTGACAAAGCTTCTTGTGCTGTTGGGAGTGGCAAGGCCATCGGTGGAATCGACAGGCCCGACGCCGGCGACCGTTAGCTTGTCGAAGCCGAAAGCGCCGAGCACGCGACGCACCAAGACCCCTGAAATGGACTTGTTTGGAGGCTAAGCAACATGCGCTACGTGCTACACGCACCTTATCCTTTTTCTTGGCATCGACCGTCTCTCTTTTTAGGTGCACATCCTCTTCAGGTAGCACGTACGTCGCCGGTGGTTGCTCCTTTCCTTTTTCATCTCCTTTCTCTCGTGAGGGCTCGATCGTGTGCACTTAATTGGGTTTACAAATGATAGTATATGGTATGGTGGTTAGGCCCCAAAGCAGGATTTGCCTGCCTTGTGTGTGTCCTGACCCAAGTAGCACTGATGAATTGCGACCTGTGATGATTAATTAGCTAGGCCTGCACGATCGTTTTCTTCCGACCTTACGGCCTGTTGTACGAGTATATTAATTCCTCATGTGTCCTCGTCGTGTGAAGCTTTTGGACGATTCAGTTGTTGCGCGAAATTTAATACTGCTATATATGTTTTTATTAGAGCTAACATACTTGATTTCCTGTCGGCTAGTGGCATTGTAAGAAATATACTCAAGGAGTGTACGTAGAGTGATGAAATGTAAGCTAGAGTATATATCTTTTTCGTGAAGAAGGGGGAATTAAATAAATCTTAGTGCCTTTTCTTTTTCTTTGAAAATTCAACTGATCTATTGATAATTGTCCATACTCCATAATAGTAGAAAAAATCTAAAAAGTAATAAAGATTATAAATAGTTCCTTACACCACCTAGCGACAGCTACCTGGAGCGAGTTGAATGCACATCGCCGTCGTCGCCTCGCCATCATCGGAGCTGGGCAAAACTTGTTGTAGAAAACAAACAAGAAATCGCAGTGCTAAGCCCCAAAGAACATCCCACCAGAACAACAACCATTGCCATAGATAAGACTCGTAGATCAGAAGAGCCAGACCTGAAACAACACTAGCAAAAACGAAAACTAACTAGATCCTAGGAGATCTGCGGGGCGTGTCATGTCGTGGATTCCAACACCGGGGAATGAGACTCTCCTTTTTGGTTCAGCGGGGGAGGGGGGACTGCAGCGAGCCGTAGCGAATGTCGGATCGGAGATCACAATCACACATATACACAGGTATTTTTACACAGGTTCAGGCCGCGATGTGTTAAGCCCTACGTCCTATAACTATCCTCAATATGGTGGTCTTTTCTTCCTTACAATGTCCTTCTCTTCCCTTCTCCGGCCGATCCTCCCCCCTTCTCTCGCAGTCTGGGCCTCCTTTTATACAAGCAAGAGGTCACCACAGGGTATTGCAAGGGCACGTAGCACGGGTCGCGCCACGTGTCTGGTGTGGCGAGAGGATCCTGCCGCGCAGGACGGGTGGCTGAAGCCTGCAGACTTATTCTGGCAAGGCATCATCTACTCATGTCTTCGCGTGCAGATGGGATGAGTGTCTTTTTCGCAGGCGGTCTTCGTCCCGGGGATCCTCCCCAGACTGGGTCTCCCCGCGTAGGAGAGTTCTACGTGGAAAGCGTGGGCGGCCTGTCTCTAGGCAGACCGCGGACACCCCCTTTTTTGCGCCACCACGCCTCCAGAAAATTGTAGTACTTGCATGGCCCACCTTCCATCTCCCTTTTTTTACATTTTTTACTCTACCGTGCACGAGACATCCCCATCTCTCCTTTTTTTTTACTGTTTTTGTGTGAGCCAGATCCCTTCTCCTTAGACATTATTACATCTTGTTTAAAACTTAAAACCTATGTAAGTTTTCAGCTAGAAGTTTTATGCGTGAACCATTTGAATGTTTGAGTTTAAAATGAAGGTAGATTCAAAATGGGACCAACATCAAATGATTTTTGATAATTCTTGAAAATCAACTTTTGAAACTTCGTGATTTTTTAAATGATTTTTCTTGTGTCAACTATGTTTAAACTTGGTTCATGAGAGTTAGAAAATATTTGACAATTATCTTAGAGTTCAATTTGGATATTTTTAATTAATTTTATCTAATTTATGCTTAATTGTGTTTCAGAATTTAAATTTTAAATTTTATGATGTATATTAATGTTGATGCAGCTATCTGTGCCTCTACTCATTGGATGGGAATTGGCATTGTGGTCAGATTCCACGGTGGTGAGTGCCTTGTTGCCTGCAGTGAGCTCCTTCCTCGCTTGTTGAAGCGTTGGTGATGCATCGCGTTGCCCACCCTTCCAATCGAAGAAGGTCTCGACATGATCATCGTGGCATTTAATCGCATGTTTCTTGTTCCTCGGCTTCAAGCTGCAAAGGTGGACAGGAGTCATATTGGGGTGGTGGTACATGATATCAAAATCTCCACTAGTGTTTTCGTCTCGGTTTCGTTTAAGCATATCTACGGGAAATCTAATATTTGGGCGCGTACTTTGGCTCGCTCTGCTGAGCTTCTAGTTTCTGCTCTTTTCAGAAATTCTACGCCAGATTACATTCGCTAGAGATTTTGTAATGAATTTTTTATTATCAATGAAGTGTGGTAATTCTCAAAAAAGCTAGACGATTCCATCTGTTTGACAGATTGGAGAGTTTTTCTTGTCGCCGTCCTAAACCCATGTACGTGCTCGGATCGGCAGGGTTTTGTGTAGCTAAAACAAGCTGCAGCTCGTGATAATCTGCAGGTTTTGGACATCATTTTCGATGCAGAAAATTGAACTTGACGATACCTGCAAAAGCAAACACGTAGTAGCTTGAGTCGTCACCTCGGCCCTTTCTCGTCCAAAAGCGACGCCCTAACGGACGACGTGGAGGTGAGGTTAAACTAAAGCATGCATGGAATCCGATGGAGAGAGGTATATATCGACCATTCGACCGGTGTCCACATGCGATGCTTAGATCCCACGTAAAAATTACTAGCTAACTTGCTAGCTGTCGACTGTCGTTAACCAAGGAAAAGGTACAGTAACTAATCAATCTAGCCGAGGCATATATTAGTAGGTAGACTTTGTCCTGTCGATTGACCGAGGTGGCCTAGCTCGGTCAAAACAGAAAACAAGTGACACGACAAGCCACCACGACGACATGAACCAACAGAGCTAAGCTACCAATGTGCATGCATGCACATGACGCCATGACGGTAAGTTGGGCTGTCGATTCTTTTCCGGTTAAATAGAAAATGCATGCAATGTTCTCGAT
This sequence comes from Lolium multiflorum, assembly GCA_030979885.1. Lineage (NCBI taxonomy): Eukaryota > Viridiplantae > Streptophyta > Magnoliopsida > Poales > Poaceae > Lolium > Lolium multiflorum. Next base: position 269,370,228 of record CM061748.1, on the reverse strand, counting down.
CGCATATCTGTCGTTGTTTACTCACACCTGCTAATGTTAGAACGAAAAGATTCTGTAGTGATCTTTATCAAGGTAGGATATAACCACATGATAAATTATAGATTACGGCAAGCGGCAAGAGATGCACGCCTCCATCACAATGCACGATCTTGATTAGGCTACTCTACTCCACAGGAGCTTGCTATCTTAACCGGAGAGGGAGACATTATTAACTCACTAGAAGCTAGTAGTGTTTAATTATTTGGAGACACGATACGAAGCTCTGCATCCATCCCTGTCGTCGTTAGATAGCTGCACATTCCAAAATGGCCAAGTGTCAGTCACGACCTGCCAAGGAATAATTTGACTTCACCAAAGGAAACATGCTCCTTGTCAAGCCGAACGACGCGAGATGCATCATTATGCCACCGAAAAATCTATCTACACCTACACGATTTCAACTGTTTGGACAATTTCTTCGATCTAACTGTCCTGAAACTCCCTGTACGTGCTCGGCAGGATTGTACGTAGCTAAAACAAGCAGCTCGTAATAATCTGTCGGTTCTCAGTTCCCACCATCGTTCTCATTGCAGAAAATTGAACTTGACGATACCTGCAAAAGCAAACACGTACTCAAAGCGACGCCCTAACGGACGATCGACGTGTAGCCGTGTAGGTGAGGTTAAAGCACGCATGGAATCCGAGAGAGGCACACGCCGTATCGACGGATAAACCTATTAGATTGATCTCTCTCCCAATTGGGCCCAACGGCCCACCTGTTCCCTTTTGACCTGCGTCCTGTTTGGGGGCGCCCAACCCATTACACAGGCCCCTAGACAGCGCTATAAAGACAGGTGAGCGGCACGTAGTACGTCGACGGGATGTTAACTTGTCAATGCCTACAAGTAGTAGACTAGGGTTTCGTTGGATGTAGGAGATCTCAAGGTTCTTCTAAAAGTACTCGACAATGTAAGAACTAGGTTTATGTAACAATGATTCGATCCTTTTGTCCCTCACCTTATAAGAGGTGGAGCCGAGGGTTTCGTGACATACAAGTTTACAGAGTCCGGGAGGGTTTCTAACCCATCCCGCAAGATTACAAATAATGCTTCCTATTACAACTCTAACTTTCCTTAATAATATCTTGGGCTTCCGAATCTTCTTATTCTTCGTTCGTGGGCCTTCAGTAAACCCCTGCATCTTTTTCGGCGGCCCATTGAGATGCTTATATCGTAGCTCCCGAGATTTTGTTTGAATCGAGAGTCAAGGAAAATCTCCACCTTTATATTTATTCGTTAACTCTGAACTTTATCACATATCTTTGCATATGAATTTCTATATTGTACAGGGATAATGGTAGTTGGGGCTAGTTCATCTGACGGATCAGGTACTAGTTAACAGCTCTAGTGGCAATCCGCACCTACTTCAAGATCACGTCCTGGACATGATCTCGGAATACTGGTGTAAACTTCGACAGGAGCCGCTTAAGGTCTTACCATTCGGTCGAGTCCCCCATATTTATCTACCTAACGCGTCCGTTAGATTTTTCTTCGTATTCGTTGATACGGAAAAAGTAGCAAAACACATCGAGACGGCGCCACGCCACACGTAACGGATCTGGGTCTTACCTTCGCAAAGTTTGGCATTCAGAAATTGTTCGCAACTTTGGCGTTCTGAGAATATATTGTCGAGTGCTTATTCGACTGTTGGAATAGCACATTTTATAGAGTCAATGTATGACTTATATTGCCTTCCCGATGGGAGTATATGTAGAGTTATTTGTATAACTCGAAATATACTCACTTCTTTCTTTCTTTCTTTCTCTTCTGTTTTCTTCTTTTTTCTATAATTTTATCGGGCACGCGAACAGCGTTCCCGATGGGAGTAGCCCCCGAGGCTATAGCCAAGGACTTGTGCTTGGTTGTAGGCTCAACATTCTAATGCCTCATGTCGCTATATTGTCTTTCTTTCTCGAGGTTTCATATCTGTGCGCGAACAGCGCTCCCGATGGAGTAGCCCCCGAGGCTATGAACAAATGCTTGCGTTTGGTCATAGGCTCTCGCCATTTCTATTTTTGCCATATTCGAATGTTTCTTTTTTCCAAAGTAGCCCCCGAGCATTTGAGTAAAAACTTGTATTTGATCAAAGGCTCTTGAAACAATGATCTTCTGCTGTCGCTATTTTTGTGAAGCTTCATATCCGATATTTTCTTTTACCCAGATGACATCACTGCTGATGACAGCCACGACCAATGTATCGGGAAAACGCGAGAACCGCTATCTCTCTGCCTTGTGGGCCCAAAATCTTGCCCATTTGACACGCCGTGCTAGTGGGACACACGTCCTCCGCTTATCCTGGCGCATATACTGTAGCTGCTGTGCTTTCTCATCTGTGTGAATTTACTTTTTACCCGTTGTCCACGTGTACACCATCTGTCCCGTAATCTTTCAATCCAACGGTGCGTCCGTTCAGCGCACCTCTATATAGAGGTATCGTCTTCCTCCTCTAGTCCGTTCGCTCGCGCCACACCTCTGCTGCTCCTCCTACAAAATTCTCCCTTGCGCCCTATAGTTCTTAGAGCTCCACCACGCTCGCACTGTACTCCTGCGCCATTGTTGATGCCACCGCGCAGGCTCACCAAACACAGCGCACCCGAATCCAAGATGGCGGCCGAAGATCTGGGCAACATGGAGTGGGAGAGATCCAAAATCTCTCCTCAAGACATCAATCTGCTGAAGAAACTGGGGATCAGCAAGAAAGAGGGCGCGCTCCGCTTCCCCACCGAAGAAAGCTACCCAACCCCTCCAATGGAGTATCGGGTCGCTTCGTCGACCACCTCATCCGTGGTCTGTCCGCCCCCATTCACAATTTCTTACGGGGGTTGCTTTTTTATGTATGGACTGCAACTGCATCATCTTACTCCCAACTCCATCCTCCATATCTCAATCTTCATCACGCTTTGTGAAGCTTTCCTTGGAGTCCAGCCTAACTGGGCTCTATGGAAACACATTTTCTCTCTGTCGCCGTAATGGCTCTCCCAATGTTTCCTACAACATTGGCGGTGTTGTCATCTCGCGCCTCCTACGTCGAGTACTTTGACGTCAAGTTCCCTGACTCAGTACAAGGATGGCGCAAAAAATGGCTGTATATTCACGAGGAGAATCATGGCTCTGTTGAAGACAACATCCCTCCTTTTGATGATGCCGAGAAAATCTGTCGCCGTCGTTCCTGGGATGCAGAGGCTACCGACGAAGAAAAAGCGGTGACAGAAGCTTTGATGACACGCATCCACCAACTCCAAAAATACCCAAGGACAAGAACTATCGGGTATCCAAATCATGGCTTATTTCCTTAGGATTAGAGTGCAGCCTCGTAGTGCTCGCAAAAATCCCTTCGGAAGTATGTCTGTCGACAAAGATGTGATCGTCTGGTGGATTTATCGGTCAAGGATTTAGAAAACTTGTCCAAAATCTCCTCCTCAACAAGAAAGATCCTGTCCCTCGTCTTGTCGCGTAAGCCATAGCGCCACCAACGCGCTCCCTGAGGTAATTTATCGGATGAACTATTTTTCTCGAGTGCTTATTTTTGTTGACATCTTTTGCATAACTTTCTTGTCGTCATTATTCTTTTTTGTAGAACCATCCAGATCTTGTTTCTCTTCCTCCCCTTCCTGAAGGTGGAGAAGTCGAAGAATGGGCCGTTGTCACCGACGACAACCAGGGAACTTCTCGCCCTGAGAGTGAAACCGCAGGTTCTCGAAAATTTGCGGTATCCTCTGAAAAAGAAGCCGATTCTGAGGCCACTGCCTCGACACACTCCCTTCCTCCTGCTGTTTCTCCAAGGAACAAAAGGAAGAGAAATGAAGTCGAAGATTCCGGCACATCCAAAGCCGAAGAAGTTGGACCTTCCGAAGGGAAGACAACTTTCGACCCTTATTTGGATGCCCTTGTCAGCTCGTAAGTCCTTATCACTCTTTGTTGTTTATCTTGCAGAATATTTGTCATCGTTTGACGTTTTATTGCAGTGGTGACGAGGAAGAAAATCCAACTATTGACGTGGCTGCTCGAACGAGTACGTCGCGTACTCTAGTTATTTCGGATGTTCAGCCTGATGTAGAGGAAACCTCGCCTCCTCCACAGAACGTTGAGCATCCAACGCCACCTGCAAGCCCCCATGTCCCTTCGCCAAAAAGGGCTAGGGTCGAGCCAGCCGCAGAATTTGCTCTTCAGCCTGGTGGCTCTGCAATTCCTCTTCTGGATAACGTAAATTTCTTACTTCTCCTTTTTTTGTATAAGAAATTTTTCGGTATCTATGAATTCTCCTCCTTTTTTTTTTTTACTTTTTGCTGTCGACCTTTTTACCCTGTTTGATACTTATTTCTCTTTTTCCACTGTCAGCCCTTGATGCAAGAATTCATTCGCCTTGGTACCCAATTTGTCGGGTACCATGATTATGCTAAGTAAGCCGAAGGTACACTCTTCTTTCTTTTGGAAAATCACGTCTTCTTCCTTTTCTTGTCATGATTTTGATTTCTTTCGACTATTTTGTTTAGAAAATCTTGCGGAAGCCAACAAACGTGCTGACACACTTGCTCGTAAACTGGAGCAAAGTGAAAAAGCTTGTAAGAAGGCTAAAGCAGATGCCGAAAAAGCTAAAGCAGAGGCCGCCACTGTCGAAGATCTTCGAAAGAGACTTCATGAGGCAGAGACTCTCTAGTGAGCGCATTTCTGAACAATCTGCTCGCGAGGGCGATTATCAAGCGCTCGCGTCGCAGAGCGTTGTTTTGCCAGTAAGTGCTCAAACTATTTTGACTTCCTTGAACTTCTCCTGTCTTGCGTACTTATCAATAAATTTTTGCCTTAGCGGGAAAAACGGGTCAAGAATATGAGCTTAGGGATCCTGAGAACGATCCCCTTCTTGACGCGCTTTCTCTCCTTGAGATTCATGGGGACGAGGCACGCGACGGTCTTGCTGAAGCTGAGACGGGGTTGTCGCAGCTGTACCCTTATTTCTTCCCGAAGAAAGAACAACCCGCGCCGTTTCTTGCTCTCGCCAAGTGCTTCAATACTCCCGAAAATCTTGGGCTCAAACTTCGTCAAGAAGGTTTGAAGGTTGGCGTGGAGGGCACTATTGCCCTTGTTGCCGATAGCCAACAAGATATTGACTAGACTAGGGTTGGCGACACGCAGGAGATGGAGACCAAAAAATGGCAGTCGCTGATCAACGCTGCGAAACCGAACTCGAAGAAGGTCCTCGCTTATCTTGGGTGCAAGCCAACTCCAGCTCCAAGTTCATCCAAAACGGAGGTCTAGTAGCCCACCCTGTCTTTCCCCCTTTTTCTTTTTCTTTTTCTTTCTTCCTTTTGATGCTGTCGCCAAAGTAGCTTTTGGCGACACTTATCCCACTAGCTCCATTGTAATGCCTTGTAATTATTCTGAAAATCAATGGAATTCTATTTTGCTTGATGATTGATATCGAACCTTTTAATTTCAGTTGATATTTGATAACTATACTCCAACTCCTGCTCCTTCCGATAATTTGCCTACTTCTTCTGGCCCAAGGGAAGTGCTTGTTAGTACCGAATTTGGTGAAGATTCCTCGAGTAGAAATTTATCGCAAGATTTGGAAGAACTTCGTCAACAGCTTCAGTATGTGAAGAAACAAACACTTAAGATGATGGAGCAATCTCGTAAGGCATCCGAAGCAGAAAAAATTGCACTTCAACAAGCTCAGGAAGCCATAGCTGCCAAAGAAGCCGCCGTTTCTGAAGCTGAAAAAGCAACCACCCGAGAGAATTTTATGCTTGAATTGATGAATGAAGCTAGTGTGGACATGTCAGGTATGCTTTTTCAAATCGAAACTTCTTCTGTCTTCTTGCTGTATCCTCTTTTTATTTGAAATTCCTTTGCCGTCGCCAAATAGGTTCCTTTCGACACGCCGGCGAAGAACAACGGGTGAACGCGAGGACAAATCTTCTCGTCAACCTTTCCCTTGACCATGGTTCTCTATTCTGGGCCACTCCAGAGCGGACCCGACAGATTGTTAGGTTTCAAGACCGCGCTTGTCAGGTTCGCGAGTTCCTTGATTTCTGCACCAGAACATTGACCCTGGTTTACAAGACGCTGTTTCCTCGGAACGAGGCACCCGACACTATTCTTGGTTTGTTGGAAAAGTTTCAAGATGCCCCTCGTATCCATCACTTTGTGCGAGCTCAACTATCTGCCGGTGCTAGGTTTGCAGGGATACGTTGCATAGAAAAACAAAAAAATTTCCTACCGCGAGAACGCAAACCAAGCCAAGATGCAATCTAGAAGATGGGAGCAACAAGGAGATGATCGAGACTCACCCTTGAAGATTTCCAAAGCCTACAAGATGAGGCTCTTGTTGCTGCGGTAGACGATCACTTGCCGCTTGCAAAAGCGCGTAGAAGATCTTGATCACGCTGCCACGATCGGGCAGACCTCCGTACTCTGGCCACACGTTCGGTGTTGATGAAGACGACGCCCTTCTCCCCGCTCCAGGGGCAGCGGAAGTAGTAGCTCCTCCTTGAATCCAGCACGACGGCGTGGTGGCGTGGCGATGGAGAACTCCGGCGAGCTTCGCTTGCTGCCGGGCAGAGGTGAGGAGAGGGCGGCTAGGGTTTGGGAGAGGGGTGGCCGGCCACTTGAGGGGTGCGGCCAAGCTATGGCTTGTGGTGGCCGGCCCCCTCCCCTTGTCCCTCATTATATAGGTGGAACACCCAAGAGTTGGTCTACAAGTCTTCGAATAAGACCCCAAACCAAAACCTTCCATATGACATGAAACCTACCTAAGGTGGGATTCCCACTTGAGGTGGGATTCTCACCTTCCTTGGGAGGGGTGGCCGCCACCCTAGGGAGTCCACTTGGACTCCTCCCTTAGGGTTGGGCCATGGGTGGTGGAGTCCCTCCGGACTCCGCCTTCCAAAGTGATTTCTTCCTGATTTTTTCTAGAACCTTCCATAAATGCACCGATCATTTCCAAACTTGGAATATGACTTCCTATATATGAATCTTATTCTCCGACCATTCCGGAACCTCGTGATGTCTGGGATCCCATCCGAGACTTCGAACAATTACTTCGAACTCCATTCCATATTTCAAGTTCTACTATTACAACATCAAACCTTAAGTGTGTCACCCTACGGTTCGTGAACTATGTGGACATGGGTGAGAATTCTCTCCGACCAATAACCAATAGCTGGATCCTGGAGATCCATAATGGCTCCCACACATTCAACGATGACTTAGTGATCGAATGAACCATTCACATACGATACCAATTCCTTTTGTCACGCGATACTTGTCCGAGGTTTGATCATCTGTATCACTCTATACCTTGTTCAACCTCGTCTCCTGACAAGTACTCTTTACTCGTACCGTGGTATGTGGTCTCTTATGAACTTATTCATATGCTTGCAAGACATTAGACTACATTCCACCGAGAGGGCCCGAGTATATCTATCCGTCATCGATGGAAAATCCCACCGTTGATCCATATGCCTCAACTCATACTTTCCGGATACTTAATCCCACCTTTATAACCACCCATTTACGCAGTGGCGTTTGATGTAATCAAAGTACACTACAAGAAAAGTTGCCATGGCCGACAAAGTTGAAGTCGCGCCGTGGTTGTTGGTGTACCATGGCCGACGATTTTGGGTCTGTGTTGTGCATGTCAAAATGTTTTTTTTCTGCTTTTGAGGCCACCTAGTCGACGAAAACGGCCAAACGTGGCGTATGGTGGCCCGGGACGTGGTGCATCTCGACTCTCGGTTCACGGCCGAGTCAACGCAAATCCGCACCGCCGAGGGATGTAGGGCCCGGGATGGCCTCTCTGGCATTGTTTTTTCTCGATCGTGCCATCTCGTTCAACGTCCGACGAGCCGCTACATGCAGATCATGGGTCCCGCATGTCATCCTCTATGAACAAAATTCTTTCTATTCTTGGATTTTTTTGACTCCTGATCTGCTATTCTTTTTATTTTGATCCCTTGCCACTCAAACGGTGATACCGTCATGCTAAATGGGACCCGATGTCATCCTCTATGTACTATAAAACTTTCTTTCTTGGATTTTTGGCACCTCAAATTTGGTCACTTGCCTTTTTCTTCGATCCCGCCGCCTCTCAAACGGTGATACCGCTGCTGTAATGGGACCCGCATGTCATCCTCTATGTACTATAAAACTTTCTTTTCTTGGATTTTTTTGGCACCTCATATTTGGTCACTTACCTTTTCTTTCGATCCTCGCCGCCTCTCAAACGGTGATACCGCTGCTGCTAAATGGGACCCGCATGTCATCCTCTATGTACTATAAAACTTTCTTTTCTTGGATTTTTTGGCACCTCATATTTGGTCACTTGCCTTTTTCTTTCGATCCCCGCCTCTCAAACGGTGATACCGCCGCTAAATGGGACCCGCATGTCATCCTCTATGTACTATAAAACTTTCTTCTTTGGATTTTTTGGCACCTCAAATTTGGTCACTTGCCTTTTTCTTTCGATCCTCTGCCGCCTTTAACGTACCGCTGCTCGCTAAATGGGACCCGCATGTCATCCTCTATGTACTATAAAACTTTCTTTCTTGGATTTTTTGGCACCTCAAATTTGGTCACTTGCCTTTTTCTTTCGATCCCTCGCCGCCCTCAAACGGTGATACCGCTGCGCTAAATGGGACCGCAGTCATCCTCTATAACACTCAAGTTTTCTTGAATTATTTTTGGATCCCGATATTTGGTCACTTGCCTTTGTTTCGATCTCATGCCACGTTTGAAACATTGAGGAACCTGGCTGCTCATGGGACCCGCATGTCATCCTCTATGTGCTATAAAAGTTTATTTTCTTTATTTTTTCACCCCCGATTTTTGGCTATTTCCTTTTTCTTTGATCCCCGCGTCTGGAAACGTTGTAAGCTGCTGACTCATGGGACCCGCATGTCATCCTCTATGTACAATCAACTTTCTTTTTCTTTTGATCTCAAGACGCATTTGAAACGTTGAGACCGCCGCCGCTAAATGGGACCCGCATGTCATCCTCTATGTACAATAAAGTTTTTTTCTTGGATTATCTTTGGCCTGATATTTTGTCACTTGCCTTTTCTTTCGATCTCATGCCGCTTTGAAACGTTGAGTAAGCTGTTGCTCATGGGTCCCGTATGTCATCCTCTACGAACAATAAAGTTTTCTTTCTTGGAGTTATTTTTGACCCCTAATTTCTCGCTATTTGCCTTTTTCTTTTGATCTCCGCCCTTTGAAACGATGACGACGCACTGGCAGGTCGGTCCCCATGTCATCCTCTCGTGAACAATAAAAGTTTCCTTTGATGGATTTATTTTGAACCCCTAATTAATTTCGGATATTTCCTTTTTCCTTTGATCCCCGGCCGCCAATCGTTGGAGGATGCCCGCCATGGGTCCCGCATGTCATCCTCTCAACGGTAAATGTTTTTTTCTTGGATTTTGTTGACCAAACGATTTTTGGCTTATTTTTTCTTTCGATCTCCCGCAGCCTTTAAAACGTTCGGCGCTGCTGGCTCACGGTCCCACATGTCAACCTCTATGAACACAACGCCGAGATGCCGCTGCCTCATGGGTCCCGCATGTCATCCTCTTAGAACGAAATGTTTCTTTCTTGGATTTTGTACCAACATATTTTTGGTTTATTTTTTTCTTCCATCCCCCGCGCCTTTAAAACGCTGGACGACGCGGCTGCTCATGGGTCCCCGATGTCAGCCTCCCCCGTACAAGAAACATATGATATCTTGATTATTTTGCGACAATAAATGTGTATTGCGCCCGAGCTATATCAAATGATAATTAAATCTTTATTTTTACATAAAAAAACTTGTATGTTGAATCTCCTTGTTTTTTTGTCTTTGCGGCATAGACTTTCCTGTTTTTTAGAAAAATTTAACTTTCCTGTTTTTGAGGGCTGAAATTGTACGAGTCAAAAGGCCAAGGTGATAGTTCAAGGCTCAGATGCATGTTTCAATTGAAATCTTTCTTCTTGGATTTTTTCACCCCCGATTTCGGCTACTTCATTTTTCTTGGTCCCGTGCCGCCTTGGAAACGTTGAGACCGCTGCCGCAAAATGGGACCCGCATGTCATCCTCTACGTACAATAAAATTTCTTTTCTTGGATTATTTTTGGTCCTGATATTTGTCACATGCCTTTTTCTTTCGATCCCGCGCAGCCTCTCAAACGGTGAGATCTGCCAAATGGGACCCGCATGTCATCCTCTATGTACAATCAAGTTTTTTTCTTGAATAATTTTTTCCTCGATATTTGGCCACTTGCCTTTTTCTTTCGATCTCATGCCACGTTTGAACGTTGAGGAACCTGCAGATCATGGGACCCGCATGTCATCCTCTATGTACTATAAAACTTTCTTTTCTTGAATTATTTTGGCTCCTGATATTTGGTCACTTGCCTTTTTCTTTCGATCTCATTCCAAGTTTGAAACGTTGAGGAACCTGCTGGCTCATGGGACCCGCATGTCATCCTATATGTACTATAAAAGTTCATTTTCTTTGTTTTTTTACCCTCTGATTTTTGGCTATTTCCTTTTTCTTTTGATCCCCTGCCGCCTTGGAAACGTTAAGCTGCTAGCTCATGGGACGCGCATGTCATCCTCTATGTCCATCAACTTTATTTTCTTGGAATTTTTTGACCCCCTAATTTCTGGCTACTTTCTTTTTCTTGATCTCAAGCCGCATTTGAAACGTTGGGACCGCTGCTGCAAAATGGGACCCGCATGTCATCCTCTATGTAAATAAAGTTTCTTTTATCTTTGGCTCCCGATATTTTGTCGCTTGCCTTTTTCTTTCCATCCCCTGCCGCCTTTAAAACGCAGTAAGCTGGGCTCATGGGTCCCCATGTCATCCTCACGAACAATACAAGTTTCCTTTCTTGGAGTTATTTTTTACCCCTAATTTCTCGGCTACTTGCCTTTTTCTTTTGATCTCCCGCCCCCTTTGAAACGAGAACGTGCTGGCAGGTCGGTCCCACATGCCATCCTCTATGAACAATAAAACTTTCCTTTGATGGATTTGTTTTGAACCCCTAATTAATTTCTGGATATTTCCTTTTTCTTTTGATCCTCGCCGCCTTTAACGTTGGAGGATGCTGCCGCCTCATGGGTCCCGCATGTCATCCTCTCGTAACGGTAAATGTTTATTTTCTTGATGGAAAATACCAAATGATTTTTGGCTTATTTTTTCTTTCGATCTCCCGCCTTTAAAACGTTGAGGACGCGCGGGCTCACGGGTCCCACATGTCACCTCTAACATTAAACGCTGAGGATGCCGCTGCCTCATGGGTCCCGCATGTTATCCTCTCAGAACGAAATGTTTCTTTTCTTGGATTTTGTACCAACAGATTTTTGGTTTATTTTTTCTTTCCATCCCCGCCGCCTTTAAAACGTTGACGACGCCGGCTGCGCATGGGTCCCTATGTCAGCCTCCCGTATAAGAAACATGTGATATCTTGATTATTTTATGACAATAAACAGTGTATTTTGCTCGAGCTATTGCAAAGGGATAAATTAAATCTTTATTTTTACATAAACAAACTTATATGTTGAATCTCCTTGTTTTTTTTTTTTTTTGAGGCATAGGACTTTCCTGTTTTGGAATGGGCTGAAATTGTACGAATCAAAAGGCGTCCAGCGGATAGTTTGAAGGCCCAGATGGCCAGAAGCAGCCCAATTGAAATATTCCTTTTCTTGGATTTTTTGACACCCTTATTTCTGGCTACTTCTTTTTTTTGGTCATGTCACTTTGGAAACATTGAGACCGCGGCTGCAAAATGGGACCCGCATGTCATCCTCTATGTACAATAGAAGTTTCTTTTCTTGTATTATTTTTGGCTCCTATATTTGGTCACTTGCCTTTTTCTTTCGATCTCATGCCACGTTTGAAACGTTGAGGAACCCAGGATCATGGGACCCGCATGTCATCCTCTATGTACTATAAAACTTTTTTTTTGAATTATTTTTGGCTCCCGATATTTGGTCACTTCCTTTCATTTCGATCTCATGCCTTAGAAACGTTGAGGAAGCTAATGCTCATGGGTCCCGCATGTCATACTCTATGAACAATAAAAGTGTCCTTCATTGGATTTATTTTTGCCCCTAATCGGCTATTTGCCGTTTGATCCCCGCCCCTTTGAAACGATGAGGACGCTACTGGCGGTCGGTCCCACATCCTCTATGAACAATAAAAGTTTCCTATGATGGATTTATTTTTGACCCTTTTAATCCCCTGGAATCGTTGAGGATGCAGCGCTCATGGGTCCCGCATATCATCCTCTCATAACGGTAAATGTTTCTTTTCTGGATTTTTTACCAACTGATTTTTGGCCTTTGTTTTTCGATCTCCGCCGCCTTTAACACGTTAGACGCCGCCGCTCATGGGTCCCGCATGTCACCTCTATGAACGATAAACAATTCTTTTCTTGGAGTTATTTTGACCCCTAATTTCCGGCTATTTTGCCTTTTTTTGGATCCCGTGCCACCTTGGAAACGTTGAGGATGTTGCTGCCACATGGGTCCCGCATGTCAATCCCCTCAGAACGATAAATGTTTTTTCTTCGATTTTTTTACCAACTGATTTTTGATTTATTTTTCTTTCGATCCCCTGCCGCCCTTTAAAACGTTGACGACGCCGCTGGCTCATGGGTCCCGATGTCAGCCTCCCCGTACAAGAAACATGTGATATCTTGTTTATTTTGCAGACAATAAAAAGTGTATTTCGCTCTGAGCTATTGCAAACGGATAAATTATATCTTTATTTTTACGTAAACAAACTAATATGTTGAATCTCCTTGTTTTTGTTTTGTTTTTGCGAAGCATAGGACTTTCCTGTTTTGGAGTGGGCTGAAATTGTACGAGTCAAAAGGCGCCCAGAAAGTTAGAAAGCCCAGATGGCCATGCAGCCCCAGCAGGGATACATTCTTTTTCTTTTGGTCCTGTGCCGCCTTGGAAACGTTGAGGACGCTGCCGCTCGTGGGACCCGCATGTCATCCTCTATGAACTATAAAAGTTTCTTTTCTGGATTTTTTTTCACCTCTGATATTTGGCTATTTCCTTTTCTTTTGTCCCCGCCGCCTTGAAACGTTGAGTAAGCTGCCGCCTTGGGACCCGCATGTCATCCTCTATGTACAATAAACTTTCTTTTCTTGGAGTTTTTAATTTCTGGCTACTTTATTTTTGACCCCTAATTTCTGGCTATTTGCCTTTTTTCGATCGCCGCCGCCTTAGAAACGTTGAGGACGCTGCTGGTCCCACATGTCAGCCTCTTTGTACGATAAAAGTTTCTTTTGCTGGATTTATTTTTGACCCCTAATTTCTGGCTATTTGCCTTTTTCTTTCGAGCTCCACCGCCTTTGAAACGTTGATGACGCTGCTGCAAATTGGGTCCAATATGTCAGCATCTATGTGCGATAAACCTTTCCTTTCTTGGATTTTTTTGGACACCTGATTTCGAGCTACTTGCCTTTTTCTTTCGATCTCCTGCCCCTTTGAGAAACGTCGAGAACGATGTTGGTTCGTGGGTCCCACATGTCATTCTCTCTGAATGATAAATGTTGTGGCCGCGGCTGCAAGATAGGTCCCACATGTCAGCCTGACTGTTGATTAAATATTTGACCCCTGATTTTGGGCTACTTTGCCGTTTCTTTCGATCCCCTGCCGCCTTGTCAACGTTGAGGACACTGCTGCAAAATAGGTCCCACATGTCATCCTCTATGTAGAATAAATGTTTCCTTTCTTGGATTTTTTTTCTTTCGATCTCTGGCCGCATTTCAATGATGAGGACGCAGGTATTGGGCCGTTATCTCCTGAGCTAGTAGGCCCACGTAAATTACCATGTAGATTGCCGTACAGTACGAGTACTTTTTTTCTATCCTGAAATCTAACCGGCGGGCGCGTGCCAGACGTACGTCCCGGGCACAACTGATGCGTAAGCTATCTGATATCAGGTGCCGTTTTCTGAAAAAATGTAACTTTTAAACCGTGCGGTGGAATTACAATCCATTTTCACTTCTACAATCCCCACGACGAGAGCTTCGAAACTAGACCACATTTTCATATGTTTCGACGAATTTTTTAAACAAGCAACTTTGATGCGCGACAAAGCAATTTTGTTATGCAGCAAAATAACTTTGGTATGTGACAAAGCAACTTTGATATGCAACTAACATATGCACTTTTGGGTACACGAAGTCACAACTTTGATGCCCGACAACAATTTTGGTGTCAATCGGAGCATTTTCAATGTGTGACGAAGGAACTTAAGTGCCCTGCATAGCAACTTTGGCGCCCGGCGACGTAGTTTTTTAACCTTGCAGAGCAACTTTGGCGTCCGACCGAGCAAATTTAGTGTCCTGCAGAGCAACTTTGGTACTCGAGAGAGCAAATTTGGTTTGTGATGGTCTAATTTTGGCGTCCATCAAAGCAACTTTGGTGTCCACCGAATAAATTTTGATGTATGGATGAGCAACTTTGGCATCCAGCGATGCAACTTTCATTGTGAATGTAGATTTACGCTGTGCAGCAAAGTTGCTTCGTCCCGCACTAAAGTTGCATCGTCTTGCATTATAATTGCTTTGTCGCACGTAGAAGTTGCTTTAGAAAAAACTTTATCAAAATACATAGAAATGAGATCTAGTTTTGAAGAGCTCACCGCAAGAAATTCAAAAGTGAAAGCGGATCTTAATTTCGACATCTTGTGCAAAATTATACGATTTTGAACATTTATAAAGGAAAATTAATCTAAATTATTTCACGCCTTTCCTTCTGGTACACTTACCACCGTGTACATAATCTTTTCTTTTATATCTTTTGGAGGATGGGGCATGAATTTTCCTTATTTAAGGGTGTGCCAAGATTAACCAACGAGCACGCGCGTGCTCGCTAGACGTGCCCTTTTTCTATTGGTAAGGTTTTTTTTAGAACTTTTTATTGGTAAGGTGGTACATAGGGGTACCCTTACCAAAAAAAATATGTGGTACATGGAGCAGCGCTGGAACCCTGATCGTTACTGAAGTCATTTGCGCCTAATAGCGCGAGCTTAGCTAATTTTTGAAGAAAAAAAGATGTCCAGCGTGGTATTCAAAACAATGATCTTCATGTCTGCTACTCCACCAAAAAACAGACCAGCATGTATTCATCACAATACGGGTAGCTAATTTAGGAAAAATGTGTTCATCACGGGATTCAAACAAAGATCTTCATCTCTGCTAAATTTTGATTTCACCAAAAACCGAACAGCGTGTGTTCATGACGTTAACTTCATGAACACTATGGTTTCTCTATAAAATAAGGTCACCATCCATTCCTTTATTGAAGGCATTTGCGAAAAGTGTCTTTGGCTAATGGGCACCAGTGCTCCTGCTGTTTAAAAAAATAAAAATCATACATATTTGTTTCAAAAAAATCTGAAAATAAATGTAGACATAATAAATAAAGTAACCTACAAGCGTGTAAAATTTTAATATGAAATTCTTTATATTGTAGACTACACAAAAAAGACAAAATCTGTTGAAATTTGGAGATTTGAAATATGCATACCCAGATCCACACGTTTGTTATTTTTGTGTAGCCCAGAATTTTTTGTATTTGAAACTGAAATTTTGCACGCTTATGGGACAATTCATTAGCTACACCATGATTTGTTTTCTAATTTTTTTAAACACATAAATATGTTTTTTTATTTTTTCTAAAATAGCAGGAGCACTGGTGCCCAAGAGCACCAAATCTCTTAGGCATTTGCGCCTAATAGCGCGAGCTTAGCTAATTTTTGAAGAAAAAAAGATGTCCATTGTGGTATTCAGGACAAAGATCTTCATGTCTGCTACTCCACCAAACAACAGACCAGCATGTATTCATCACAATACGGGTAGCTAATTTGTGAAAAATATGTTCAACACGGGATTCAAACAAAGATCTTCATCTCTGCAAAATTTTGATTTCACCAAAAACCGAACAACGAATGTTCATGAGGTTAAGCTCACGAACACTATGTTTTCTCTATAAAATAAGGTCACCATCCGTCTCTTATTTCTCAAGGAAAAACAGGTGGAAGTGTTGGGACGAACCACATGGGTGCTTCAGCTCTATGTTCAATCTTCTCTTTTTTGTACTGCAATCTTGAGCCTATGGCAGGACCTCCATTGACGTGCATTCTGCACCAATTTGGCCTTGGACGTATCCATGTATCACGGGCGCGATTGTGGGTAGCAAAGACACAATCAGGTTTGAACAATTGGAAATCTGGTTCTGCAGCCTCTGCGTCGATTGGCGGGGGTAGCATGAAAATTGGGTGATTGAGTCCAAGAAATAAAGAATGCCCCTTCAAATTGTTCAATCTTTCCCACCTTGCCTCTTCTACAGGGTCCAAGGTATGGGCAGATCTCAAGAAAACGTAGCACCGTACCAAAGGATAAGACCTCACTTGTTACCCATATGTAATATTGGAGGACCGAGATGGGCCGATAACCCTAACCTGAATCCACGCGAGATCGATTCACCAGTAATGGACTCTGCTCTCATTGGTGCCAGGAACCAAGTGCGCTGGTCAGAAAATCCAAGAAATACATCTTCATCTTCATCATTATGATTATCACCATCATTATCTAATTCTTCATCATCTAATTCTTCTTCATCTAATTCGTCTTCTTCTAATTCTTCTTCTTAATTCTTCTACATCAGCATCATTATCTTCATCGGCACCTCCATCGCCTTGAGCCACATTTTCTTCATCATCTTCCATGACAACATCTCCCTCGATTTGAGCCAAAATTGCAGCCGCTTCTGCTTCTTCATCTTCAATGACAGGGGCGTCAATGAGACGCGGGGCTGCATGTGTCCCTGCAATGCACAAAGATCAACCACAATGCAGCAAGTAGGAACTACACTGTAAATTATCTCTTCTCTTCTATCTTCTATCTTCTATCTTCTACTACTATAAGGCACCAGTTTTGAACAAGACATGTAGCAGCAATTCCAACTGTTGGTGTCCAAAATCTAACGGTTGGGATTAGAGGTATTCGCGTGAAAAAAATACCACACCAGTGTCCACGTGTTTCTAGAACCGTCATGTTTCCATTATGAAGAAAAATCAGAGCAGTCTCACACCGATATCACACGTCCCACTTGATAGTGATTAAGAAAGGTTCCAATTTTTTGTTCATATTTCTAAACTGTATGCTCACACTTATTTTGATGGTATAACCAAATTACTAGTTGTATTGAAAGTTTGAACAACATTTAGAACGCAACTTACATCAGTATTGTGAATCGTAATTGGTCCAACATGTGCAGCATGCCATTTACTAGTTAAGACATAAAACAAAGACTCACCACAGGTATATGGTTCCCAAACCAGAACATCTCCATACGGATATGTAACTGCGTATACACGATGCAGGTGTGAACTTGTACCATATCCAGGAATGCCCATGGCATCGACATAGCTGGTTCCTTCAAAGAATTTGGGGTTTCCCAGGATCTTCCACTCCTTTTCTAGGGGCGCTTGTAGGATAGCGATCAAGTAGTCAAATACAACGATTACCTCGTAATGCCATGGCCCTGCTAGATCATCTTTGTACGGCCTCTTGACGATCCGTACTTTGAGCAGTTCCAAACTTTTATCTATTTTGTATTTGAAGAGGAATGGTGGGCTGGCATTCCACCATTCACGAGTAGGGCCCAAAGAAATTCCTGCATCTTGCAGAGATGGAAGAGGTATAATAGTATCTGATATGTATATGTTGCGGATCGTCAAGTGCCCGTCCTGCTGGACAAATGCCACCCAGTCGCCGTTACAACCCACCCAGTGCATGGGTCCATGTCCATCCAGTTCCTCCTTGGTATGGATAAATGCTGGAACTTTCGGCTTGTCTAATGGCATCAGCAACGCGTGAATGCCCTGCAAATAGGATTTGTTTTAAAATTGTCTATGCATGCAAGGTATTCGACAGAATGAAGAGCGGATTGTGCAGAACTGAAGCACAGATGCAATGGATAAATAAAGCAATTCCGAAGAGTACATGTGCATAGTGAAGGTAGCAAACCTTACAGTACTCCCAAATTAGGTGATGATGTTGAGTCTAAATATATGCATGATGTTTGGCAGTAAGAAAAATTGATTGAAAAAACACAAGATGAAACGAGATGAGTAAATAAATAAATACTCTTACAGTATTGTCGCGGTCGTCTGGCCATGTCTCGGGGTCGCAGTGGAGCAGGCTCAGACACCGAACGGAACCTTATGCGCTCCGCGGATGGCATGCCGCATGCCGATCATGCCTCGAGCGAGGCGACCAGTGCCGAGGATATCCGCCCGCTCGGCTATGTTCTCCACCAGTGGGTAGTGGAGGTTGCCCCACCCCATGGACTGGTGGTAGCAATCAGGAATCTCCTCAACCTTACGCTTCTGCTTCATTGGAGTCGGTAATCTAATGCAAGGGAGAGAGGGGTGAATGGGAGAAAGAGACAGAAGAGGGTTTTTTTGGAGAAGATGCAGTAGTACTACGATACTAGGAGGTGGAGATGCGGGGCATATGTTTCCGGGGGAGAGGAACCACTATTTCCCTTCTACGGAGTAAAAAAATAACCGCACTTGCTCATTAGAACTTGGGGCGGGGATATAGTGGTAACAGATTCCGAGGTATTGACCAACTTTCCCTCACCTTGACCCCACGTGGTTGTGACCCGAGATAATTTTCTTTTTGATGAACCCGATATACTTATTATAGTACTAAAATAGTACAAGTATATACCTTGTATATACCAATATTATTATTTTAAGGACTTTTGTTCCATGAGCAACAACTTCCCCCACTCCGCTCATCCGAAATCCTAGCCCCTCCAACTTCAAGGACCAATCGACATAGCTATGGCCTTCTAATTTGGCTCAAGTCGCCGCACACATAGCCCTCCCGCCGACAAGGAATAGGAGCATCAGCCCTTTCGTCACTTGTTGCTATACATAATCATATGCAGTACCATATATATTTCAAATTTCCATATCAAAAAATAGTTCAAATCTGACTTTTAACATCTCAAGCTAAACCCTCGCTTGGTCTTAAACATAAGCATACCATAGTTCTACTTTTGTCTTCACCAAACAACAGAACACAATGTGTTCATCACAACATAGCCAACCGGAGTACCTAGTAGTGTAACTAGAGAAGTGAACCTATAGTTGATCAAGCCTTCAACTTTAACACAATAATACCTCCACATTATGTGTTGAGGAGCCACACCCATATATTTAAGAGTACCATCATGTAGACCACAAATGCATCAATGAAGAGAGGGGTATTACTTATAGACCACCTCTTTACAAAACAGTTGTAATTAGTAGACCACAAGTGCCTCGTTCATTAGCTATGA
Organism: Lolium multiflorum; assembly: GCA_030979885.1. Lineage (NCBI taxonomy): Eukaryota > Viridiplantae > Streptophyta > Magnoliopsida > Poales > Poaceae > Lolium > Lolium multiflorum. The sequence goes on along the minus strand of CM061748.1, from coordinate 269,350,836 downwards.
AATTACATACTATCAGTAGCTACAATGGCTGCAGGACCTGTTTCATAATTAAACATCACACTTGTTCCAATCCGGGGCGTTGGTGAAGTTTGGGATGAACCAAAGCGGTGTCTTTACCAGGTACCTATCTTTTTTTGTTTTGCATGTTTTCTCCAAGGCGTTGGTTTGGAAACCAACGGCGCAATCTTCACGATTCAGACTGAATCGGCATATTTCAGGCAGCTGCGAATTGCGAAGCCATGCTTCATTCGGCAAGGTGTAGACACAATTTCTTCTCGTCAGACATCCTGGGACAACATCTGCACCGCCTAATGGCAGCATAATCGGATAGTTCACTCCAAGGAAAAGAGAATATTCTCCAAGGTCATCCATCTTTTCCCATGGAATACCTTCATTTAACTTACTAGTGTCCTTCGTGAACACCAGGCAACCAAACCCAGAAGCATAGTTGCCAACAGTGCGACCATGATGAACATGACGATCAGAAGCAGTATGGCACACTTTACATGAATATTCCCTTTCATCAGCAATGCCCAGTGTATGGATCAGAAGAAGTCTAGAACCATCTATAGATCTTGCTAACCACCACACACCATAATCGACCTCGTGATCATGGCCAAGAGCATCATCAAGTGCACACCGCCATTCAAACACAATGGATGGTGGCTCTACGATCAGCGGAGGACCTGCTTGAAAATGAAATTACTGTTAAGAAGGGCATGTTTGGTTTGCACAAATCTGAAAACGTAAGAATTGGGAAAACGCATTAGGATTCAGATGGGATGATATAATGTCATTTCCATTCAATAATACAGCATATTGGTGTATTTGAGTACATCACATGGGAAACCAAAGGATTCATTTCAAGAAGTTCAAGTAGAGGTCAAAATCCAACATAATTCAATATGAGAATAAAACTCCTAATTATACAATCCTCAAATTTTTCTATGGTAATCATCTCGAATAAAAAGTCTAAATACCAATGAAATTTCATCCGAAGCAAATATGCCCCAAGTCAGATCAGTCAGGTTCGAAAATTAATAAGTTTGTGCATTAAAATTATCTTTACAGCCATGAATAATGAAGCTCATCATACACTACGTCCGGAGGAAAATTACCAGCTTGCTGAGGTTTCCATGCGTGAACAGTGCCAGTATGAGTTGTGGCAAACACAAGCCCATTGTGGAGAATTGCATCGCTGTAATTGTAAAAGATGTGGGACTTGGGCTCTGTAAGAACTGTCCATTCAGAATCAGCGCCGTAAAGGAGGGCAACTCTGATGTCAAAAACAGCAACAAGAGAGAAATTTTTGTACCCCCCAGCAGCTGTGGGAACTTGGCAAATATATATCTTGTGAAATATAATAGCACGAAGGTTGTGGTGGTATATATTTGGAATGTGGGTGGTTTCAAACGGCACAGGGAGAGGAATTTCACGGCGAGTGTAGACGTTGACAAGTTTCCATTTGCAAGCAGGAAAGCCAGTGTCAACCATGGCAACCCAATCTCCATTGGCACCTACCCACTGCTTACCCGTACCGTCTGGCATCACAGCGTCGCAGGAGAACCTGTCGAGCGGCGTGAGCTTGCAATCCCGTGCTACCTTCGTCGGGTGAGAATGAAGAACACATGGGAGCCCAAACGGGAGAGAAACAGATAGAGTTGCACTATCATTTGCAGAGTCGAAAAATAGTTTGGACGAACCGACGAGGCTCGCGGCGGTGATGACGTCGCATCTTGTTACGAGTTCTTCAAGGGGACCTTCGGAAAAGACCTTCTGAAACTGTTCAGAGTCATCATTTTCCTTGTTCGATGCCGCCATCGCAGGGCAGGGGGTGGGTCTATGAGGTTTGGGTTCAACTGATTGGAGTTTAATTTGGGTTCGATGGCGGCAGGTGGGGGGAAGATGAAGAACGGAGGCTCTCAAACTGGGCGGTGGAATTGATTCTAAAGCTGCATGGCGGCGGCACTGGCGCGTGCTATGGAAGGTGGTCGATTGGAGAGTGGGTGCGGGCGGGGGCGGAGGTAGACGATGGAGGTGAACCGAAATAGGGCAGGTGGGGGCGGGGCGCTTGACTTCGCTCCTCTACACTCTACAACATCTCCTCCTGTTTCTTGGAAAGTGTATAGACCCATAATAAAAAGTCACTGTTCCCTCTGAAAAGGTGAAGAACAAGTCACTGGTCTAACGTGCAAATTTGGACATCCCAAGCTCTGTGTTGTCATGTCAATTCAATGTCCATGGCAGTATTTTGAATTTTGCATGACCAAAAGAAGTACGCCTTGGCCTTTCACAATTGGGGTTTCTTAGAGCATCCACAACGTGTAGCCAAAAATGGGGTGCGGGCGCAACTAGTTGCGGAATATCCCCTCTCGATGGTTAGCTGAATGGATTCTTTATCAAATGTGGGCTCACTTCCTTTCTGACAAGCGATGCTCTACGTTGTGACCTCGGTGCCTCAAAACTTTTATTTGGGATCGGTGGTGACGTGTTAGCTTTTTCAGCAATTGGGCACCGGCTACATTGTGGAAGGCAGAGCAAGAACAATAGAAGAGCCAACAGCTGGCAAAAGTGCCACGTAGGCGGGCTATACTATACATTGTGGATGCTCAAGCGCCCACTATTGTCCTACTTCCTCTTGGCGTGATACTCCCTCCGTCCACAAATAAGTGGACGTGCAGGATTTTCAAGGTAAATTAGTAAAAGGAAAGAAAAATGCATTGGAGCACTCGTATCTTAAGAAACACATGTACTCAACCACGGTTGTAGATTTTCTCGGCGCAAGACTTTTCCCCAGCAGTTGTGGCTTTCAGTTGTTCGTGGGTGTGGGGAGGAGCTCCGCCGCATCGGTAGAAAACAAAGAGGAACGGCGGTTTCGATCGTGCGGTGGCAGACCAGAATCACGTAGACTGTTACTTTGTTCACAATCATGGGGCAATGTGGGAACCCTTCATTATATGTGCCCCACATTGTCCCACTTGTAAGTGACACAAAGTCAGTGACTTTGTGGGCTGGCAAAGTCACTGAAGCTCAATCCGTGCGACCCATGCCCTAATAATTAACAATGCATTGATGAGGGCTATCACTTCATCATCCAATAAAATGTAGTAACTATCGTAATAATATTGTCTCTTAAGCCATGTAGTACAGTGCAAGATGCTTTAGATAAATAAACATCTATTTTATTGCTAATACACATGGTTATTTATTCTAGGCAAATGCCTACCGAAAGATGTAGGAATAGGGAAAATGTAGGATTGCAATATCATGTCCACTCCAATCCTATAGGAATTCATAGAAACCAAACTTTGTTTGATTCCACCATAGGAAAAGTAAAGGATTCTTAAAAATAGGCATGAGTAGATGTTTAATTTCCTATGGAATCTGTGCAAAGGAATCCTTAGGAAAAATTCCTATCGGAAACAATCCTACAAATCAAACAGCCAAGGATTCAATTCTACCAATTTCCTATGCAAATCCTTGGTGTTCACCCAATCCTCTCGAATACTCATCCAAAAAATGCACTAATACTTTGATGGGGAGTTTTTTTATTCTAGGCAAGAATAGAGGGTTTGCGGGGATCACTTGAGAAGTGTATTAACCAAAGAAGGCATAAGTAATACACCAACACACACTAACATGCCCTTAATGGATGTATCTCCATAAACTCCCTCTGTTCTTTATTACTACTACTAGTTTATGTACTTCTTAACTAATATGGGATAATCATGAAATATATTTTCTAACATTCAGCCAAAATATAGTGTTTCGACTTTCTAAAATACTGAAAAAGCTAGTAATTAAAAATATTTGAGCTAACAAATCTATGAAGTTTGAAATATTTTGTATTCCGTCTGAAAGTTGTGTCACTTGGTGTGAGATTCACACAAAAATGATGAAAATATCAAACCTTCAAAATAATTGTAGTAATTCGACCGTTAAGTGCGTTTCATAATTTTGGAAAATCGATTCTATTTGCAATTAAAACTAGTAGTTGGTGATCCCCGATCATCTGATTTGCTCTTAAACAGCTCAATCCTAAATTTGAACCTCCCTGCAACAGAACACGATAGTTGGTGGTTTGTGCGAAAAAAATAACAGTTTAAATAAGTGTTTACGCAACGAAGGCAGCAATAAGCGGTAGTTTGAGCAATTTCCTCGTGTAAACAACATGTAGCGTCGAAGTAGTAGTACTAGGAGTACAGAAATCTTGTGTAATTTCTAGTTCTACATATTACTAGTGTCCACTGTTTGAGAGTTGATGGATCTTTTTTGTGTAATTCCAAATGTGAAGCAAGTCTCCGTATCTGTGAATGGGTCTAATTTTCAATCGAATGAGAATTAGCAAATTGATTTCTATGACAAAAGCATACAAAGCGATTAAAACCAACATACCCGCATTCGCCGCTGCTACCAGCATGCGATGCCTCCACGAGTGCATTGACGGCTGCTGCAAATCCTCGGAAGGCATCTAGGTCTTGCAGATCGTCGATTGCCGCTGTCCGGCTAAGCTTAACCAGCATAGCTGCCGCCAAGATATCTCGGATTTGGACCACAGGCAGAAGCTGATTGGGGTCGAAGGATTGCCTGATTCGGAATTTGAAGTACCAAGCCCTCGGCTCCGATGGTGGAAGTTTGGAACTCGGCCCGGCCAGAACCTCCCAAATCTGTGTGTGGCAGTGGATGCCCATCGGCATCCCCAATGCTGCCGACGCCGTGATGTGGTCGGTCGCACTTTGGTCCCCACTAAAGGCTGGGGCTGCAGCACGTCGCCGCCGCCCCCGACGTCCCCACGACGGCATCGCCATGGAACGAGGCGCTGAGTTTGTTGGCGAACCCGAAGCCCTGGATGGCACGTGCTTCTTCACAATGGAAGCATCCTCACCCGGCGAGGTTCGCCCCCGGCGCATGCCTATGCTCCGACCAGCCCACTTTGCCGCTGCTGCCTGGGCTGCCGCCGATACCTGGGCCACCGCCGCTTCATGGGACCCCCTCCCTCCTCTCCCTCTCCTAGATCAAAGGGCGCCAGGAGTCTAGCCACAGCAAGACACAGAGCCGCCTGCTTCATCGCACACCAATGGCACACAGATATTTGCGAGCTTTTAGCGCACACCCCTCCGAGGCTGAGTCGTGGAGCCTGGGTGCACGGGGCTAAGGCTGGAGGAGTCGCCATGGGACGAGGGGTGTCGAGTGCTCGGGCAAGTACGGGAAAGGGGAAGTTTTGCATAACCTTATATGATCACATCAATGCTTCTCAAGGAGCCAAATACTGTATGAGAAACCGGAAAAGTTTGAACGTTTGAAAACTTTGCCGGCATAATGCATCCTTCCAATGCACGCCTACGTACCCAACGTATACGCCAGCTAAGGTAGAAAGCCAACTCTCAATTACTGTTGGCAAAATGTACCATGGCTCAATCTCAGGTCACACACCCATGAAGCCAAGTTAACTCATCTATCAATTGTCACCCTCTTCATCCCACTATAGGTATAGTAAGGTTGCTTCGAGTTTGATCTTTTGTATTGTTTCTTGTAAGGTTCGTGAATAATCTAATAAAAAAAGTCGTGTGCATCCTTTGGATGCAGAAGCTCGGGCGATTTTTCCCCCATTTCGAAAAAAATCAATTGGTATATTTTGGTTATATTCAAAATTTTACTTTGTAGGTCATGCCATTCTACTACTCGCCTAACACTTTTTCTACGCGGGAAGGATACGAGCGATGCAACAAAAAGTAACACATTCGTCCCCCTCCCCCAGTGATTTCTCCTAGATATGAAATCAAACTACAAGTGGTTCAAAAAGGCAATCGAAAAACATGGATTGTTCATCAGTTTGTACATAGCTAGGGAAAATACCAGAATGTCATATTAGTGTTTTAGAGAAGAGCCCTTCAAGTAGTTTGGCACCATGTTGGACACCGTCCAGCTTAATTCCACCCAAACATGATTTTTTTCGTTTGAATATGTCTAGACTTTGTTTATCATCTTCAATGCGTATTGTATGACATAAGAAGACTATGTGCTTTGGTTTTAATTTTTTGAATTTTTAATGCCCAATTGAATCTTGGTCAAATCCTAGGTTTGACCAAGATTTAAACAAGTAAGCCTGGATCCTTCTTAGTCACTCCAAAATGAATCTTTTGGAAGGTTTTTTAAATTTTCATGTTTGAAACCCAAAACCACTTCCTTCATGCTTGACTTCATAAGACAGAGTTTAGGGTTAGGGTACGTAGATACATGATTTTTGTGGTTTGAATATGTCTAAAACTTGTTTAATTTATCAACTTGAATACTTATATGACATACGAAGACTATGTGCTTTGGTTTTTCATTCTCTTTATTTTTTCGATTTTTTATGCCGATTTGTATCTTGGTCAAATCCGAGATTTGACAAAGATTTAAAAAAGTTTAAAACATGGAAATGAAAAAGTAAGCATGGGTCCTTCTTAGTCACTCCAAAATGAAGCTTTTGGGAGGTTTTTTTGAAATTTCCATGTTTGAAACCCAAAACCACTTCTTCTTCCTTGACTTCCTAAGACAGAGTTTAGGGTTGTTAGGGGGTACGTAGATACATGCTTTTCTGCTATGAATATATATGTGTGGACCTTGTTAATCAACCTGAATGCTTACTATATGACATAAGAAGACTATGTGCTTTGGTTTTTCATTATTTTAATTTTTTGAATTTTTATGCCCATTTGTACGTATCTCTTGGTGAAATCCTAGGTTTGACCAAGATTTAAAACATGAAAACGAAAAAGTAAGCTTGGATCCTTCTTAATTAGTAACTTCAAAATGAAGCTTTAGGAAGGTTTTTGAAATTTCCATGTTTGAAACCCAAAACACCCTCTTCATGATTGACTTCATAAGACAAATCGAGTTTAGGGTTACCGGTAGATACATGATTTTCTAGTTTGAATATGTCTAGACCTTTGCTTTTATCAACTTGAATGCTTAATTAGTATATGACATAAGAAGATGTACTATGTGCATTGGATTTTCATTTTTTGATTTGTTTTGAATTTTTATGCCCATTCGAATTTTGGTCAAATCATAGGTTTAACCAAGATTTAAACAAGTTTAAAACTTGAAAATGAAAAATTAAGCATGGATCCTTCTTATTAGTCACTCCAAAATGAAGCTTTTGGGAGGCTTTTCAAATGTCCATGTTTGAAACCCAAAACCACTTCTCTTCATGCTTGACTTCATAAGACATATGAGTTTAGGGTTAGGGGGTGTAGATACATGATTTTTCTAGTTTGAATAGGTCTATAACTTGTTTATCAAGTTGAATGGCTTACTATGTGACATAAGAAGACTATGTGCTTTGGTTTTTCATTTTTTGATTTTTTCAAATTTTTTATGCCCATTTGAATCTTGGTCAAATCCTAGGTTTGAACAAGATTTAAACAAGTTTAAAACATGAAAATGAAAAATTAAGCATGAATCCTTCTTAGTCACTCCGAAATGAAGTTTTTGGGAGGTTTTCGAAATTTCCATGTTTGAAAACCCAAACCACTTCTCTTCATGCTTGAGCTTGACTTCATAAGACAAAGTTTAGGGTTAGGGGTATACATGTTTTTTCTGGTTTGAATATGGCTAGACATTGTTTATCAACTAGAATGCTTACTATATGACATAAGAAGACTATGTGCTTTGGTTTTTCATTTTTTCTGATTTTTGTTCTGGATTTTCATGCCCATTTGAATCTTGGTCAAATCCTAGGTTTAACCAAGATTTAAACAAGTTCAAAACATGAAAATGAAAAGGTAAGCATGGATCCTTCTTAGTCACTCTAAAATGAATCTTTTGGGAGGTTCTTGAAATTTCCATGTTTGAAACCCAAAACCACTTCTCTTCATGATTGACTTCATAAGACAGAGTTTAGTTAGGGGTAGATACATGATTTGTCTAGTTTGAATATGTCTAGACCTTGTTTATCAACTTGAATTCTTACTTTATGACATAAGAAGGCTATGTGCTTTGGTTTTTCATTTTTCTGATTTTTTTGAATTTTATGCCCATTAGAATCTTGGTCAAATACTAGCTAGGTTAATTTGACCAAGATTTAAACAAGTTTAAAACATGAAAATGAAAAGGTAAGCCTCGATCCTTCTTACTCACTCTAAAATTAAGCTTTTGGGAAGTTTTTGAAATTTCCATGTTTGAAACCAAAACCACTTCTCTTCATGCTTGACTTCATAAGACATAGTTAAGGGTTAGGGGTAGATACATGATTTTTCTGTTTTGAATATGTCTAGACCTTGTTCATCAACTTGAAGGCTTACTATATATACATGACATAAGAAGGCTATGTGCTTTAGTTTTTTTGTTTTTTCATTTTTTTTGAATTTTATGCCCATTTGAATCTTGGTCAAATACTAGCTAGGTTTGACCAAGATTTAAACAATTTTAAAACATGAAAATGAAAAGGCAAGCCTGGATCTTTTCCAGACACTCTAAAATGAAGCTTTTGTGAGGTTCTTGAAATTTCCATGTTTGAAACCCATACGACTTCTCTTCATGCTAGACTTCATAAGATCGACCGAGTTTATGGTTAGGGGGTAGATACATGATTTGTGTGGTTTGAACACATGTATAAACCTTGTTTATCAACTTCAATGCTTACTATATGACATAAGAAGACTATGTGCTTTTGTTTTTCATTATTCTAATTTTTTGAATTTTATGCCCATTTGAATCTTGGTCAAATCCTAGGTTTGACCAGGATTTAAACAAGTATAAAATACGAAAACGAAAAGGTAAGCCTGGATCCTTCTTAGTCACTCTAAAATGAAGCAGCTTTTGGGATGTTCTTGAAATTTCATGTTTGAAACCCAAAACCACTTGTCTTCATGATTAACTTCATAATTAAGATAGAGTTTAAGGTTAGGGGCAGATATATACATGATTGTCTTGTTTGAATATGTCTAGACCTTGTTTATCAACTTTAATGCCTTACTATACGACATAAATAATTCTATGATTTTTTTATTTTTCTACCCATTTGAATCTTGGTCAAATCCTAGGGTTGACCATGATTTAAACAAGTTTATAACATGAATTGAAAAGGTAAGCATGGATCCTTCTTAGTCACTCTAAAATGAAGCTTTTGGGATGTGTGTCCTTGAAATTTCCATGTTTGAAACCCAAAACGACTTTCTTCATGCTAGACTTCATAAGATCGACGAGTTTAGGGTTAGGGGTAGATACATGATTTTATGGCTTCAATATGTCCAAACCTTATTAATTTATCAACTTGAATGCTTGCTATATGACATACGAAGACTATATGCTTTGGTTTTTCATTTTTATGATTTTTTATGAATTTTATGCCCATTTGAATCTTTTGGTCAATCCTAGGTTTGACAAAGATTTAAACAAGTTCAAAATATGAAAATGAAAAGGTAAGCATGGATCCTTCTTAGTCACTCTAAAATAAAGCTTTTGGGAGGTTCTTGAAATTTCCATGTTTGAAACCCAAAACCACTTCTCTTCATGATTGACTTCATAAGACAGAGTTTAGGGTTAGGGGTAGATATATACATGAGTTGCCTGGTTTGAATATGTCTAGACCTTGTTTATCAACTTTAATGCTTACTATATATATGACATAAGAATGCTATGTGCATTGGTTTTTGATTTTTTTCTGAATTTGTATGCCCATTTGAATCTTGGTCAAATCCTAGGCGGTTTGACCAAGATTTAAACAAGTTTAAAACATGAAAATGAAAAGGGAAGTTTGTATCCTTATTAGTCACTCTAAAATGAAGCTTTTGGGATGTTCTTGAAATTTCCATGTTTGAAACCCAAAACGACTTCTCTTCATGCTAGACTTCGTAAGACAGAGTTTAGGGTTAGGGGGTAGATACATGATTTGTGTGGTTTGAATATGTCCAAACCTTGTTAATTCATCAAATTGAATGCTTACTATATGACATAATAAGACTATATGCTTTTGTTTTTTCATTTTTCTGTTTTTTTTGAATTTTATGCCCATTTGAATCTTTTGGTCAAATCCTTGGTTTGACCAAGATTTAGACAAGTTTAACACGTGAAAACGAATAAGTAAGCATGGATCCTTCTTAGTCACTCCAAAATGTACCAATTGATAGATGTGTTAACTTTGCTTCATGGAAAAAAATAATGTCATGTAAATGAGTTAACTTGGATTTCCTAGCCTTGAATCCATAGGAAACTTTGTTCTAATGCAATATAATAATCAACCGAGTTTTTACACCAACATGTCTGTCACTTACGTGTGGTGCCCACGCGTGAGGTCCCACACATCAGTGAGCACAAGTCACGTGCAATAGGTACGTGATGTCTACGTTCCCCCTCCTTTCCTGTAGACAGTGTTGGGCCTCCAAGAGCAGAGGTTTGTAGAACAGCAGCAAGTTTTCCCTTAAGTGGATCACCCAAGGTTTATCGAACTCGTGGAGGAAGAGGTCAAAGATATCCCTCTCATGCAACCCCGCAACCACAAAGCAAGAAGTCTCTTGTGTCCCCAACACACCTAATAGGTGCACTAGTTCGGCGAAGAGATAGTGAAATACAGGTGGTATGAATATATATGAGCAGTAGCAACGGTGCCAGAAAATAGCTTGCGGGTGTAGTTGATGGTGGTAGTATTGCAGCAGTAGTAACACAGTAAAACAGTAAACAAGCAGCGATAGCAGTATTTAGGAACAAGGCCTAGGGATTACACTTTCACTAGTGGACACTCTCAACATTGATCACATAACAGAATAGATAAATGCATACTCTACACTTTTGTTGGATGATGAACACATTGCGTAGGATTACACGAACCCTCAATGCCGGAGTTAACAAGCTCCACAATAATGCTCATATTTTAGTAACCTTTAGTGTAAGATAGATCAAAAGACTAAACCAAGTACTAGCATAGCATGCACACTGTCACCTTCATGCATATGTAGGAGGAATAGATCACATCAATATTATCATAGCAATAGTTAACTTCGCAATCTACAAGAGATCATGATCATAGCATAAACCAAGTACTAACACGGTGCACACACTGTCACCTTTGCACACGTGCAGGAGGAATAAAACTACTTTAATAACATTGCTAGAGTAGCACATAGATAAATTGTGATACAAACACATTGCAATCATAAAGAGATATAAATAAGCACCTCACTATGCCATTCAACAGTGAATAAGTATTCTGTGAAATATAGCCTAAGAGACCCACACGGTGCACACACTGTCACCTTTACACACGTGGGACAAGGAGTCTCCGGAGATCACATAAGTAAAACTCACTTGACTAGCATAATGACATCTAGATTACAAGCATCATCATATGAATCTCAATCATGTAAGGCAGCTCATGAGATTATTGTATTGAAGTACATAGGAGAGAGATGAACCACATAGCTACCGGTACAGCCCCGAGCCTCGATGGAGAACTACTCCCTCCTCATGGGAGCAGCAGCGGTGATGAAGATGGCGGTGGAGATGGCAGCGGTGTCGATGGAGAAGCCTTCCGGGGCACTTCCCCGTCCGGCAGGTGCCGGAACAGAGACTCCTGTCCCCAGATCTTGGCTTCACGATGGCGGCGGCTCTGGAAGGTTTTCCGTATCGTGGTTCTTCGCATCGGGGTTTTCGCGACGGAGGCTTTATATAGGCGAAGAGGCGGCGCAGGAGGGTCGAAGGGGTGGCCACACCATATGGCGCGCGGCCAGGGCCTGGGCCGCGCCGACCTATGGTCTGGGGGCCCAGTGCCCCCTCTCTGGTCCTTCCCGGGTGTTCTGGATGCTTCCGGTGAAAATAGGAACCTGGGTCTTGATTTCGTCCGATTCCGAGAATATTTCGTTACTAGGATTTCTGAAACCAAAAACAGCAGAAAACAAGAACTGGCACTTCGGCATCTTGTTAATAGGTTAGTTCCGTAAAATGCACGAATATGACATAAAGTGTGCATAAAACATGTAGGTATCATCAATAATATGGCATAGAACATAAGAAATTATCGATACGTCGGAGACGTATCAAGCATCCCAAGCTTAGTTCTGCTCGTCCCGAGCAGGTAAAACGATAACAAAGATAATTTCTGAAGTGATATGCCATCATAATCTTGATCATACTATTTGTAAACATATGTAGTGGATGCAGCGATCAAAACAATGGTAATGACATGAGTAAACAAGTGAATCATAAAGCAAAGACTTTTCATGAATAGTACTTCAAGACAAGTATTAATAAGTCTTGCATAAGAGTTAACTCATAAAGCAATAAATCAAAGTAAAGGCATTGAAGCAACACAAAGGAAGATTAAGTTTCAGCGGTTGCTTTCAACTTGTAACATGTATATCTCATAGATAATTGTCAACATAGAGTAATATAACAAGTACAATATGCAAGTATGTAGGAATCAATGCACAGTTCACACAAGTGTTTGCTTCTTGAGGTGGAGAGATAGGTGAACTGACTCAACATAAAAGTAAAGAGAATGGTCCTTCAAAGAGGAAAGCATCGATTGCTATATTTGTGATAGAGCTTTTATTTTGAAAACATGAAACAATTTTGTCAACGGTAGTAATAAAGCATATGAGTTATGAAAATTATATCTTACAAGTTGCAAGTCTCATGCATAGTATACTAATAGTGCCCGCACCTTGTCCTAATTAACTTGGACTACCGGATCTTTGCAATGCACATGTTTTGACCAAGTGTCACAATGGGGTACCTCCATGCCGCCTGTACAAAGGTCTAAGGAGAAAGCTCGCATTTTGGATTTCTCGCTTTTGATTATTCTCAACTTAGACATCCATACCGGGACAACATGGACAACAGATAATGGACTCCTCTTTAATGCATAAGCATGTGGCAACAATTATTATTCTCATATGAGATTGAGGATATATGTCCAAACTGAAACTTCCACCATGAATCATGGCTTTAGTTAGCGGCCCAAAGTTCTTCTCTAACAATATGCATGCTCCAACCATGAAGGTGGTAGATCTCTCTTGCTTCAGACAAGACGGACATGCATAGCAACTCACATGATATCCAACAAAGAATAGTTGATGGCGTCCCCAGAAACATGGTTATCGCTCAACAAGCAACTTAATAAGAGATAAAGTGCATAAGTACATATTCAATACCACAATAGTTTTTAAGCTATTTGTCCCATGAGCTATATATTGCAAAGGTGAATGATGGAATTTTAAAGGTAGCACTCAAGCAATTTACTTTGGAATGGCGGATAAATACCATGTAGTAGGTAGGTATGGTGGACACAATTGGCATAGTGGTTGGCTCAAGGATTTTGGATGCATGAGAAGTATTCCCTCTCGATACAAGGTTTAGGCTAGCAAGGTTATTTGAAACAAACACAAGGATGAACGGCAGCAAAACTCACATAAAAGACATATTGTAAACATTATAAGACTCCATACCATCTTCCTTGTTGTTCAAAACTCAATACTAGATGTTATCTAGACTCTAGAGAAACCAAATATGCAAACCAAATTAGCAAGCTCTAAGTATTTCTTCATTAATGGGTGCAAAGTATATGATGCAAGAGCTTAAACATGAGCACAACAATTGCCAAGTATCAAATTATCCAAGACATTTTAGAGTTACTACATGTAGCATTTTCCAATTCCAACCATATAACAATTTAACGAAGAAGAACTTCGCCATGAATACTATGAGTAGAGCCTAAGGACATATTTGTCCATATGCTACAGCGGAGCGTGTCTCTCTCCCACAAAGTGAATGCTAGGATCCATTTTATTCAAACAAAACAAAAACAAAAACAAACCGACGCTCCAAGCAAAGTGCATAAGATGTGACGGAATAAAAATATAGTTTCAGGGGAGGAACCTGATAATGTTGTCGATGAAGAAGGGGATGCCTTGGGCATCCCCAAGCTTAGACGCTTGAGTCTTCTTATAATATGCAGGGGTGAACCACCGGGGCATCCCCAAGCTTAGAGCTTTCACTCTCCTTGATCATATTGTATCATACTCCTCTCTTGATCCTTGAAAACTTCCTCCACACCAAACTCGAAACAACTCATTAGAGGGTTAGTGCACAATAAAAATTAACATGTTCAGAGGTGACACAATCATTCTTAACACTTCTGGACATTGCATAAAGCTACTGGACATTAATGGATCAAAGAAATTCATCCAACATAGCAAAAGAGGCAATGCGAAATAAAAGGCAGAATCTGTCAAAACAGAACAGTCCGTAAAGATGGATTTTATTAGGCCACCAGACTTGCTCAAATGAAAATGCTCAAATTGAATGAAAGTTGCGTACATATCTGAGGATCATGCACGTAAATTGGCTTAATTTTCTGAGCTACCTACAGGGAGGTAGACCCAGATTCGTGACAGCAAAGAAATCTGGAACTGTGCAGTAATCCAAATCTAGTACTTACTTTACTATCAAAGACTTTACTTGGCACAACAAAACACAAAACTAAGATAAGGAGAGGTTGCTACAGTAGTAAATAACTTCCAAGACACAAATATAAAACAAAGTACTGTAGCAAAATAACACATGGGTTATCTCCCAAGAAGTTCTTTCTTTATAGCCGTTAAGATGGGCTCAGCAGTTTTAATGATGCACTCGCAAGAAATAGTATTTGAAGCAAAAGAGAGCATCAAGAGGAAAATTCAAAACACATTTAAGTCTAACATGCTTCCTATGCATAGGAATCTTGTAAATAAACAAGTTCATGAAGAGCAAAGTAACAAGCATAGGAAGATAAAACAAGTGTAGCTTCAAAAATTTCAGCACATAGAGAGGCATTTTAGTAACATGAAAATTTCTACAACCATATTTTCCTCTCTCATAATAACTTTCAGTAGCAACATGAGCAAACTCAACAATATAACTATCACATAAAGCATTCTTATCATGAGTCTCATGCATAAAATTATTACTCTCCACATAAGCATAATCAATTTTATTAGTAATAGTGGGAGCAAATTCAACAAAGTAGCTATCATTATTATTCTCATCAAGTGTAGGAGGCATAGTATAATCACAACAAAATTTACTCTCCATAGTAGGTGGCACCAAAAGACCACTATCATTATAATCATCATAAATAGGAGGCAAAGTATCATCAAAGAAAATTTTCTCCTCAATGCTTGGGGGACTAAAAAGATCATGAAAACCAGCTTCCCCAAGCTTAGAACTTTCTATATCATTATCAACAATGGTGTTCAAAGCGTTCATACTAATATTACTACCAGCATGCAAATAAGATTTCATAGGTTTTTTAATTTTCGCATCAAACCATCCATGTCTTAAATCAGGAAATAGAATAAGAAGCTCATTGTTGTCCATTATGCCAAACTAGTGTGAACAAGAAACAAAAAGATGCAATTGCAGGATCTAAAGGAAATAGCTTCGAGCACACACAGAACGGCGCCAGAAAAGTACTTTACCTGGAATCGGAGTATGAGTGCCTTTTTACCTTTCCTCCGGCAACGCCAGAAAATAGCTTGATGTCTACGTCCCCCTCCTTTCCTCAGAGTGTTGGGCCTCCAAGAGCAGGTTTGTAGAACAGCAGCAAGTTTTCCCTTAAGTGGATCACCCAAGGTTTATCGAACTCAGGGAGGAAGAGGTCAAAGATATCCCTCTCATGCAACCTGCAACCACAAAGCAAGAAGTCTCTTGTGTCCCCAACACACCTAATAGGTGCACTAGTTCGGCGAAGAGATAGTGAAATACAGGTGGTATGAATATATATGAGCAGTAGCAACGGTGCCAGAAAATAGCTTGCTGGCGTGTAGTTGATGGTGGTAGTATTGCAGCAGTAGTAACACAGTAAAACAGTAAACAAGCAGCGATAGCAGTATTTAGGAACAAGGCCTAGGGATTACACTTTCACTAGTGGACACTCTCAACATTGATCACATAACAGAATAGATAAATGCATACTCTACACTTTTGTTGGATGATGAACACATTGCGTAGGATTACACGAACCCTCAATGCCGGAGTTAACAAGCTCCACAATAATGCTCATATTTTAGTAACCTTTAGTGTAAGATAGATCAAAAGACTAAACCAAGTACTAGCATAGCATGCACACTGTCACCTTCATGCATATGTAGGAGGAATAGATCACATCAATATTATCATAGCAATAGTTAACTTCGCAATCTACAAGAGATCATGATCATAGCATAAACCAAGTACTAACACGGTGCACACACTGTCACCTTTGCACACGTGCAGGAGGAATAAAACTACTTTAATAACATTGCTAGAGTAGCACATAGATAAATTGTGATACAAACACATTGCAATCATAAAGAGATATAAATAAGCACCTCACTATGCCATTCAACAGTGAATAAGTATTCTGTGAAATATAGCCTAAGAGACCCACACGGTGCACACACTGTCACCTTTACACACGTGGGACAAGGAGTCTCCGGAGATCACATAAGTAAAACTCACTTGACTAGCATAATGACATCTAGATTACAAGCATCATCATATGAATCTCAATCATGTAAGGCAGCTCATGAGATTATTGTATTGAAGCACAGGAGAGAGATGAACCACATAGCTACCGTACAGCCCCGAGCCTCGATGGAGAACTACTCCCTCCTCATGGGAGCAGCAGCGGTGATGAAGATGGCGGTGGAGATGGCAGGTGTCGATGGAGAAGCCTTCCGGGGCACTTCCCCGTCCGGCAGGGTGCCGGAACAGACCTGTCCCCGATCTTGGCTTCGCGATGGCGGCGTCCTGGAAGGTTTTCCGTATCGTGGTTCTTCGCATCAGGTTTTCGCGACGGAGGCTTTATATAGGCGAAGAGGCGGCGCAGAGGGTCGAAGGGGTGGCCACACCATATGGCGGCGTGCCGTGGCTCGCCGCCGACCTATGGTCCTGGGGCCCAAAGCCCCCTCTCCGGTCCTTCCCGGTGTTCTGGATGCTTCCCGGTGAAAATAGGAACCTGGGTCTTGATTTCGTCCGATTCCGAGAATATTTCGTTACTAGGATTTCTAAACCAAAACAGCAGAAACAAGAATCGGCACTTCGGCATCTTGTTAATAGGTTAGTTCCAGAAAATGCACGAATATGACATAAAGTGTGCATAAAACATGTAGGTATCATCAATAATATGGCATAGAACATAAGAAATTATCGATACGTCGAGACGTATCAAGCATCCCCAAGCTTAGTTCTGCTCGTCCCGAGCAGGTAAAACGATAACAAAGATAATTTCTGAAGTGATATGCCATCATAATCTTGATCATACTATTTGTAAACATATGTAGTGGATGCAGCGATCAAAACAATGGTAATGACATGAGTAAACAAGTGAATCATAAAGCGAGACTTTTCATGAATAGTACTTCAAGACAAGTATTAATAAGTCTTGCATAAGAGTTAACTCATAAAGCAATAAATCAAAGTAAAGGCATTGAAGCAACACAAAGGAAGATTAAGTTTCAGCGGTTGCTTTCAACTTGTAACATGTATATCTCATAGATAATTGTCAACATAGAGTAATATAACAAGTACAATATGCAAGTATGTAGGAATCAATGCACAGTTCACACAAGTGTTTGCTTCTTGAGGTGGAGAGAGATAGGTGAACTGACTCAACATAAAAGTAAAGAGAATGGTCCTTCAAAGAGGAAAGCATCGATTGCTATATTTGTGATAGAGCTTTTATTTTGAAAACATGAAACAATTTTGTCAACGGTAGTAATAAAGCATATGAGTTATGAAAATTATATCTTACAAGTTGCAAGTCTCATGCATAGTATACTAATAGTGCCCGCACCTTGTCCTAATTAACTTGGACTACCGGATCTTTGCAATGCACATGTTTTGACCAAGTGTCACAATGGGGTACCTCCATGTCGCCTGTACAAAGGTCTAAGGAGAAAGCTCGCATTTTGGATTTCTCGCTTTTGATTATTCTCAACTTAGACATCCATACCGGGACAACATGGACAACAGATAATGGACTCCTCTTTAATGCATAAGCATGTGGCAACAATTATTATTCTCATATGAGATTGAGGATATATGTCCAAACTGAAACTTCCACCATGAATCATGGCTTTAGTTAGCGGCCCAAAGTTCTTCTCTAACAATATGCATGCTCCAACCATGAAGGTGGTAGATCTCTCTTGCTTCAGACAAGACGGACATGCATAGCAACTCACATGATATCCAACAAAGAATAGTTGATGGCGTCCCCAGAAACATGGTTATCGCTCAACAAGCAACTTAATAAGAGATAAAGTGCATAAGTACATATTCAATACCACAATAGTTTTTAAGCTATTTGTCCCATGAGCTATATATTGCAAAGGTGAATGATGGAATTTTAAAGGTAGCACTCAAGCAATTTACTTTGGAATGGCGGATAAATACCATGTAGTAGGTAGGTATGGTGGACACAAATGGCATAGTGGTTGGCTCAAGGATTTTGGATGCATGAGAAGTATTCCCTCTCGATACAAGGTTTAGGCTAGCAAGGTTATTTGAAACAAACACAAGGATGAACCGGTGCAGCAAAACTCACATAAAAGACATATTGTAAACATTATAAGACTCCATACCGTCTTCCTTGTTGTTCAAAACTCAATACTAGATGTTATCTAGACTCTAGAGAAACCAAATATGCAAACCAAATTAGCAAGCTCTAAGTATTTCTTCATTAATGGGTGCAAAGTATATGATGCAAGAGCTTAAACATGAGCACAACAATTGCCAAGTATCAAATTATCCAAGACATTTTAGAGTTACTACATGTAGCATTTTCCAATTCCAACCATATAACAATTTAACGAAGAAGAACTTCGCCATGAATACTATGAGTAGAGCCTAAGGACATATTTGTCAAACCTAGGATTTGACCAAGATTCAAAAGGGAAGAACAAAAAACATAAAAATGAAAAACCAAATCACATACTCTGTCTTATGAAGTCAAGCATGAAGAGAAGTGGTTTTCAAACATGGAAATTTCAAAACCTCCCAAAACTTCATTTTAGAGTGATTAAGAAGGATACATGCTTCCTTTTCATTTCATGTTTTAAACTTATTTAAATTATCTTGGTCAAACCTAGGATTTGACAAGATTCAAATGGGCATCAAAATTTAAAAAAAAACAGAAAATGAAAAACAAAAGCAAATAGTTTTCTTATGTCATATAATAAGCATTAAAGTTGATAAACAAGGTCTAGACATATTAAAACCAGACAAATCATGTATATGTCTACCCTAACCCTAGACTCCGTCTTATCAACCATGGAAATTTCAAGAACATCCCAAAAGCTTCATTTTAGAGTGACTAAGAAGGACAGATTTTCATTTTCATGTTTTAAACTTGTTTAAATCTTGGTCAAACCTAGGATTTGACCGAGATTCAAATAAGTTTAAAACATGACAATGAAAAGGTAAGCATCAATCCTTCTTAGTCACTCTAAAATGTAGCTTTTGGGATGTTCTTGAAATTTCCATGGTTTAAACCCAAAAGCACTTTTCTTCATGCTTGACTTCATAAGACAGAGTTTAGGGTTAGGCCTTAGGGGTAGATACATGATTTTTCTGGTTTGAATATGTCTAGACCTTGTTTATCAATTTGAATGCTTACTATATGACATATGAAGGCTATGTGCTTTGGTTTTTCATTCTTTCGATTTTTTTTTCTGAATTTTTGTGCCCATTTGAATCTTGGTCAAATCCCAGGTTTGACCAAGATTTAAACAAGTTTAAAACATGACAATGAAAATGTAATTAATCCTGGATCCTTCTTAATTAATCAGTAAGTCTAATTAAAATGAAGCTTTTGGGAGGTTTTTGAAATTTACATGTTTGAAACCCAAAACCACACTTCTCTTCATGCTTGACTTCATATATGAGATAGAGTTTAGGGTTAGGGGGTACATGATTTGTCTGGTTTGAATATGTCTAGACCTTGTTTATGAACTTGAATGATTACTACATGACATAAGAAGACTATGTGCTTTGGTTTTTTATTTTTTATTTTATGCCCATTTGAATATTGGTCAAATCCTAGGTTTGACCAAGATTTAAACAAGTTTAAAACATGAAAATGAAAAGGTAAGCCTGGATCCTTCTTAATTAGTCACTCTAAAATGAAGCTTTTGGGAGGTTTTTGAAATTTCCGTGTTTGAAACAAAAACCACTTGTCTTCATGCTTGACTTCATAAGACAGAGTTTAGGGTTAGGGGTAGATACATGATTTGTATTATTTGAATATGTCTAGACCTTGTTTATCAACTTTTGAATGCTTACTATATATATGACATAAGAATATTATGTGCTTTTGTTTTTCATTTTTCTGATCTTTTTTAATTTTATGCCCATTTGAATCTTGGTCAAATCCTAGGCTTGACAAATGATTTAAACAAGTTTAAAATATGAAAATGAAAAGGTAAGCATGGATCCTTCTTAGTCACTCTAAAATAAAGCTTTTGGAAGGTTTTTGAAATTTCCATGTTTGAAACCCAAAACCACTTCTCTTCATGCTTAACTACATAAGACAGAGTTTAGGGGTAGGGGTAGATACATGATTTTTCTTGTTTGAATATGTCTAGGCCTTGTTTATCAACTTTAATGCTTACTATATGACATAAGAAAACTATGTGTTTTGGTTTTTCAGTTTTTTTTTTTGGAATTTTGATGCACATTTGAATCTTGTAAAATCCTAGGCTTGACCAAGATTTAAACAAGTATAAACATGAAAATGAAAAGGGAGAATGTATCCTTCTTAGTCACTCTAAAATGAAGTTTTTGGGAGTTTTTTTAAATTTCCATGTTTGAAACCCAAACTATGCACTTCTCTTCATGCTTGACTTCATAAGACAGAGTTTAGGGGTTAGTAGATACATGATTTGTCTAGTCTGAATATGTCTAGACCTTGTTTATCAACGTTAATGTTTACTATATGACATAAGAAGACTATGTGCTTTGGTTTTTCATTTTTTCATTTTTTTATTTTATGTCCATGAATCTTGGTCAAATCCTTGATTTGACCAGGATTTAAACAAGTTTAAAACATGAAAATGAAAAGGTAAGCCTTGATCCTTCTTAGTCACTCTAAAATGAAGCTTTTGGGATGTTCATGAAATTTCCATGTTTGAAACCCAAAACGGCTTCTCTTCATGCTAGACTTCATAAGATCGACATGGGGTAGATACATGATTTGTCTGGTTTGGATATATCTTGACCTTGTTTATCAACTTAAATGCTTACGATATGACACAAGAAGACTATGTGATTTTTTTCATTTTTCTGATTTTTTAATTTTGTACCCATTTGTATGTTGGTCAAATCCTAGGGTTGACAATGATTTAAACAAGTTTAAAATATGAAAATGCAAAGGTAAGCATGGATCCTTCTTAGTCACTCTAAAATGAAGCTTGTTGGGAGGTTTTTGAATTTCTATGTTTGAAACCCAAAACCACCTCTTCATGCTTGACTTCATAAGACAGAGTTTAGGGGTTAGGGGTATAGATACATGATTTGTCTGGTTTGAATATGAATAGACCTTGTTTATCAACTTGAATGCTTACTATATGACATAAGAAAAACTATGTGTATTGGTTTTTCATTTTTGTGATTTTTTTAAATTTTGATGCCCATTTGAATCTTGGTTAAATACTAGGATTGACCAAGATTTAAACAAGTTTAAAACATGAAAATGAAAAAGGAAGCATGTATCCTTCTTAGTCACTCTAAAATGAAGTTTTTGGGAGGTGTTTGAAATTTCCATGTTTGAAACCCAAAACCACTTCTCTTCATGATTGACTTCATAAGACATAGTTTAGGGGTTAGAGGGTAGATACATGATTTGTATGGTTTGAATATGTCTAGACCTTGTTTATCAAATGTAATGCTTACTATATGACATAACAAGACTATGTGCTTTGGTTTTTCATTTTTCTGTTTTTTTTTTTTTTTCTGCCCATTTGAATCTTGATCAAATCCTAGGTTTGACCAAGATTTAGACAAGTTTAACACGTGAAAACGAATAAGTAAGCTTGATAATCCCATTTGTTGACTCATTTAACTAGTTAATCCCATTTGTTGACTCTCTGTTGACCATCCACTTGAGGTAAAACTGAGTATATTGCACTAGCGAGTATTAGACTCGAGTACGCGTGTTGCGGTGCAGAAGTGGAAGACGTGCAATTGTTGACGCGTAGACGCGGGTCGCGGTGCAGAAGTCGAAGACGTGCAATCGTGGACGCGTGTCGCGTTGCAGAAGCCCAAGACGTGCAGACGATCAATGGTGGACGCGTAGGACGCGGGTTGCATTAACCACCCCTCGCCTTTATAGACGCCTCCTCGCACTCTCTCTGTCACTCTCACTAGCTCATGCAACGCCTCCTCTCACGTCCCATCATCTTCTCCAAAGCAAAACCCTCTCCCTCTCTGCCGGCGAGATGTTCAAGGAGAATGCGAATCCCATCGTCCATGACGCCGTCGGCTCCAAGCGCGACGCCTCCCTCTTCGACGTCGTCCCCTCAACGGCCGTCGCCGCCGCCGTGGCGGTCGGATCCACGGGATGGGACCCCTATGAGGAGGTGCCGTACATCTCGCCTCCGAACCCCTACGACACCTGCATGGACGACCCATGGAACGAGGTAACCGTGGTTTGCTCCCTTTTTTGTTCCCCATTCCTCTTTGAACCCTATTTTTGCTGGTTCCCTAGTAACTATTAGTGCCGATCTGTAGATTTGGATGAGTATTGGGTTAATATTTGCGCCGATTTTATTCCATTTGTCTTTGATCCCTTCTTGATTTCGTTTAAGATTTGGAGTTCGACCGTTCGGTTAATTTGTGCAAGTAATAATGGGATCTCAATCAGTTAATTTATGGGATCTCAGTCAGTTATTTTATGCACAAATCAAAAGATATCAACCGTTTAATTTTGCAAATATTCTGGAATCTGTTCAAATTCAGATCTGGAATCTATTTCTTTGCCTATGATGAATCGTTGGGCACAAATTTTTACAGGGTTATTGCTGTGTACAAATCTGTTGTGCATGAGCTTTGGTTCGCTAACACCATCCCTGTAGACATATAATCGTGTCCACTCTAACTGAGGCTGGCTCTGTTTTTCCTTACTTTGTTATCATGCACGTTAGTCATCGTTGCATCTCATTCACTAATAGTTCCCGTTTGATATGGATCAGCTGTCTGGCAGCGACGTCGGCAGCGACGACGAGCACCATGACGTCAAGACTCGCCAGGTGCTGCGGAGGCTGCAGGTCGGCCAGTACGTCTCCTACTTCGCCAAGGGTGTCTACAGGTGCCCCTTCTGCACTAGGAGGCTCGGCGGCACTGACTTCAACTGCCTCCTCACGCATGCCGAGAACATCGGCAACACCAACCCCAAGGTCGGCGCGTCGGTGAACCCCCACTCCTTCCGCGCCAAGCACATGGCGCTCGGCATGCACCTCCGCAGCATCCAGCGGGTGGAGATCTCCGCCGGGCGCATGCCTCCGCTCAAGCCCAAGGCTCCCAAGGGGAGCAACAAGTGGAGGCAGAGGCAGATGGGGTAGGCGGAGTCCTGGACGTGTGCTGCTGCTGCAAAGCAGCTTCTATTTTGTTGTTAGCTAGGGATCCCTTGTTGTTATGTTGTTAGTATGATGGTGTTGTGAAGAACCTCGAACCTGTTACTATGTTGGCTGCTGTGTATGCAGCTTATTATCTAGGGAGGGATCCCTATTATCTATCCCTATTCTACTATATTTTGTTGGCCCTACTTTGTTTTCTCGATTTACTATGACTGTGAATTTGTCGTACATTACCCTGGAGATTTGCTTCTAGATTTAACTACATACATATGGACCAGAGGGAGTACTAGATTTGCTGCCATATTGGGCAAACAACGAGGGCCAAAAGGCACAAATAATTGAAGAAAGACAGAAATGCAAGCTTCTCTAGATTTGATACTAATTTGGTTAAAAAAGACAAAGAGACAGGGGGAAAAGGTGCTCTTAAAATGCCAATTCGCGCCGAGAGAGACAGAACCCAGCTCCTGCCGACGTACAACCAAACGCGCGGTCTCGTCCTGTCCCACGCGGTCCCTTTACTAGCCCCACACGTCAGACGGAACGGTCAACTAAACTGGAATCCTCCCGTCTGAGCTCCTTCTGCGGGTTGCAAATAAGGGCTTGGCGAAAACTGAGGAAAAACATAAGGCAATCTTATTGACTAATATAGCTGCTTAATTAATAAAAGGATTAGCTACAACGTGCTCAGTTTGCCCATTTATTAAGGTATAATACTGGCAGGAGAGAAAGTAATCGCTAGTTTCCTCATTTTGCCCCTGCATGCTCGCACGATTAAAGCACCTTCCGCACGCGCTGGACTCCTCGTTTCTCGGGATAGACCAACAGTTTTTCAGGATCTTGGGTTAATGTGGCCAGGTTTCGACTTTCGACTAGTGGAAACGGGAAAGCAGGTGCAAATTAGGGAGATAACTGAACCACAACCACCCGCGCCTTAAGCATCGAGTAATATCGGGGAAAAAATGCGCCGTTGGTAGAGACGAGTAGTGCACAATTCCAATACGGAGTATAATTTTACCTGCCATATTTTCTTAATTTTTGTGCAGTCTACAATATATACTAAGATTTTCACATTGAGATTTTGCACGTAGCAGGATATTTTTCATTGGTTTCGAAACTTAAAACTATGATTACGATTTGACAAGGGCTCCCATCAGTATGGGGTGAACAAGCCCTCCCATCAGTATATCAGAGGAATTTGACAAGGGCTACAGGACGACTAGATACATCACCAAAAAAGGTGATGCATGTCTCCTTCACCAAAACAGCTGAAACAAGTACATGAACGCAAGTACACCACCATAATAATACTACTACATCAACACAAGTACGAGTAATATAATAAAGTAAGAGTACTACTCCCTCTAATCTAATTTAAACCAAAATAAAACTTAAACTTCATCCTAAATTTGAACTAGTGCCTCGTCCTCGTTCTTCGCTCATTTTCTGATCCAAGACGGCGCAGAGTGCCAGAGTGCATGGCACGGAACTCTTCATCGGTGGCATGCCATGGGCATGTCACCGGATGCATGATTTTTTTCGCAATGTTTAAATTTGAATTTAGGCCGCATTCGTGTGACATGCAAAAGGTGCATGTCACCTGGTGGTGGTAGGCAACTACCCTCATTTACGGCGGCGTAGGCGACTGGACGCCGCGTGGCCAGCCGCTGCCTCGTGGCCGCCTCGGTTTCCACGCGGGAGACCATTAAACGCCGACGACCAACCTTCCCGCGTCACGGTTAGCGACTATGACTATAAGGGCAAAACGCTAAACTCTCTCGTTCCATTCACTTTCTTCCTCTCTCCACCTAACAAACATTTGTTCGTCGCTCTCTCCTCCAGCAATGTCTTCAAAATTCAGGTCGTCGGCGGTCAAGTACGCGGAGAAAAAACGCCGGCTCGAAATTTCGAGAGACGCTTCCAGAAACCAAGTGGGCTCGCCGCCGCCGCCGCCGCGAAACGCGTCCGTGCTGTGCTCACCGGGTTAGTTTCCTTCGCCATGTACTTTCGTTTCTTCTTCCCGGGCTCAAGCTCTCCAGCAATGTCTTCAAAATTCAGGTCGTCGGCGGTCAAGTACGCGGAGAAAAAATGCCGGCTCGAAATTTCGAGAGACGCTTCCAGAAACCAAGTGGGCTCGCCGTCGCCGCCGCCGCCGCCGAAACGCGTCCGTGTTGTGCTCACCGGGTTAGTTTCCTTCGCCATGTACTTTCGTTTCTTCTTCCCGGGCTCAAGCTCTTTAAGAGTCTCTATGGTTATACATCTTAAAGGGTTGGAAGTTCCAACGACGCCCGTACTGCACCAACTTCCACGACCAAGGAATCATCGTCGTCCGATGATTTCAACCCGGCCCTACCCCGGCGAAATGAGGTAGCACCAAGCACTGTGTAGTTATCTTCTTCTTCTTCTTCTTCCTTTGCGCTTACTTGCTACCGATGATTTCGCCCTGAAGGAAGCGGCGCCGACTATCGACACCACTGTCGCCATCTTGATGGAAAAAAACGAGGAGCTCAGCTTAGAGTGTGATCGCCTCCGAGACGATTTGGCTGCCAAGAAGAAGAATTCGAAAACTCTTGTGGAGCTCATTTGCAGCCTTCGCAATGAGCGCGACATGTTGAAGAACGAGCTGATTAAGCAGAAAGAGAGGAACATTGCATCAGCGGAGAAAGCCAGCAGCATACTCAAGACTGTGTGCCTCGGAAGAGACAAGTCTGATATAGAGTACAAAATCCTTCTTCAGGATAAAGTAGAGCTCCAAAAGTTGAACCTTGAATATGCTGACATCGCCATCCTTGCCCTTCTCGATAAGCAGAAGGCACAAGATAAGTTGATGCACCTGATGTTGGAGAGCTGCAGTGAAAGAGAAGAGACATTGAAAGAAATGAGCAGTTTGGTGAGATACATGAGTGACGTCAGGCGAACTTCGCAGAATCCGCCCCGGCTGAGCTCAAATTCCAGCGGAACCAGCTTTCAGCAATGCATGTTATGCGCACCTACAACTTCTACTCATTGATTAGAGGTCGCACGACATGGCATTTTCCCTCGAAATAGTAGTACTGTACTAATAGTTGTACTACTTAGTATGTACCTTTTTGTAAAATAATTTCTTACATGTATTAGAAACTACCCCTCTCCTTTCTGGATGCACCCGGGACATTGTCATCCGGCCCTCTTCTGGACAAACCCCCTCGGGAAGGACAGTATATTTTGTACATTTCGCTACTAGTACTTCTAATTCCACCGCTTATTTTTCTAATCCGTTAAATCGTTAATTAGATGACCAACTGATGGAAGCTGCGATAGATTAGACCAACAAGTGGTGAATTGTGCAAAAGATATGTCCGTGTTTTATGCAAAAGAGTGATATGGGGATCTGGTGGAATCTTGAATTTCCTCTTCAGTGGTAGGCATGCTTCACTTATAGCTGGAGTACATTGCGGACCTGGTGCATTTCGTCAGTACCGATCAGCTATTTTTGCTTATCCGGGAAGAAAAGGTAGTACTAGCCTTTTCTGTGAGATGTCTTTTCAGTGCTACGGAGTTGTCTGTTCACTGCTTGCTTTGTCTGTCGGTGACTTTGCCAAGCTGACTTTGCCATGACTTTGGGTGACTGATATGTGGACCACAGTTGTAAGTGACTCAAAGTCACTGACTTTGGGGACTCGTGAATGCTTCGTATATTTCTGACGGTTTCTGAATTATGTACTCCGTACAACTTTTGTAATATTGGTCAAACTAGTTTTGACCAGGGTTTGTGTAGGGTGTTTTTTTTTGGTTGGTCCAAATGGTGTTGTGTGGTCCAAATGTGATGTATCATCACACCACCATGTGCCCCCCACCCCCACCCCACCCCTAGGTTTTGGTAATGCCATTCTGATACATGCTTCTTAGAAGGAGTACATTTTTTCCGTTAGGGCATGACAATTTTGAAAAATTCAAAAAAAAATGGGAAGACAGAATGGTAACATCATTTTCCATGTGATGATGCACCCC
This sequence comes from Lolium multiflorum, assembly GCA_030979885.1. NCBI lineage: Eukaryota > Viridiplantae > Streptophyta > Magnoliopsida > Poales > Poaceae > Lolium > Lolium multiflorum. The sequence goes on along the minus strand of CM061748.1, from coordinate 269,323,279 downwards.
TGTGCCAATTTTTGGTTCATTTTAAGAATATAAGGTGCCAAATTACTCGAGGAAGCTAGTTGGAGTAGACGGGCATGATCGGATTGGCATAGGGGATTTATTTTTTGAAGGATGTTATTTTTCATAGACAATATCTGACACAAAAAAAATGTTAAGGTCTCATATTATTCTGAATGATTTTGAATTACTTATGACGTTTGGAAGTATTGGTGTACATGAGCCCCACATGAAGTTAAATGGTCCAAAAAAAAGTTTCGTACACGTTTCCCAGAAAGTGGAAAGTCGAGTACATGCATGACTTCACGCGTCCACTACTGGATACAGAGAGTCAGAGGCTATAAAATAATCGGCCTCATCATCTCTCGCGAGCTCGTCCTCTCCACTCCCCCAACTTGCCTCCCCCACACTGTGAAAAAACCCCATCCACTCACCGCACCTCTGAGGCATCGACTTTCCCGTTTCCAACCACAACAGCATGAAGATAGGTATTGCATACGAGGCGGAGCAATGGGCGGCCGCCCGCGCAGAGGATGCCTCTACGGTAGTGGCCGTCGCGGTGGGTGAGGCTTCACCGGGCACCCAGGCCGCTCGTCTCCTCTGCTTGTCGGATTCTTCGACCTCGGTCGAAATGGGCGTCCTGGCCGTCACGACGGGTGAGGCTTCACCGGGCACCCATGCCGCTCGTCTCCTCTGCTTGTCTGATTCTTCGACCTCGGTCGAAACGGGCGTCCTGGCCGTCGAGCAGAAGGTGGATACCAACGTTGTTGATCCCGCCGAAGATGTGCACGGCGTTGCAGGCCACCACGGCGAGGTCTTCCTAGGCCCGATGCTGGACGCGAACCTCGACCCCTTCGACGATTTCGGCCCAAACGTTCAGTTCCAGGAGGATGTTGAGGGTGATGACGAGGAGGTACTTCTCTTTTACCGAAACTGTCCCAACCCTCTTTGTGTCATATTGCTGTTCACATGGTTTGCACGAGCCTGGTTCTTGATTGATTTGATATCCTACCTTGTTCTTGTAGATGTAATTGATTCTACGATTCGTAAGATCAGATTCTAGTTTAATTTCGACTAATCTGCCATGTAGTCATATAATCAATTTATGTGTTCATACTTAGTGGACTTGCAATTGTTGTGGCTTATGTTCATGGTTGTTCATAGGGTTTCTCATGATTTATTACGATTTCTTCTGCCATTTACTTGTTCTACACATTTAATTTTAGGGTTTCTAAGGTTTGATTATGTTAGTGGAGTATTTATTCGATCTGTCATAAAAAACCTGATTATGTAGTACTTAATAATTCATAGGAGTATTCTGATGACATGGACAACAACAAGGTGCGCAGGGACCGGAAAAGCCGCTATGTTCTCAAGCGGCTGAAGGGTGGTGAAATTCGTTTCTGCATGCGCGGGGAGCTATTTTGCCCATTATGTGGCAAATTTCTCTAGAAGGACATCCACAGCCTGATCCAACATGCGATGGGTGTAGGCCTAAGTACATCGGGGGAAGCACCGCCCTGCAACCAAGGCCAAGCACGCATCATATGGCCTCTTCCTCCAGAATTACGTCTTGCCTAGCTTGCTCCACGTCAACGCCCCTGCTGCTGGCCCTCATGCTCCTGGTCATGTTTAAAGTTCATATGTGTAATCTTAATCCCTTTGGAAGTTCAGCATTAAACTCTACTAGTACAACCGTGGTGGTCTTGTGATGTAGTACTCTTTTGATGCATTTGTGATGTAGTAGTACTTTTTTTGAAATGATATAGTACTATCTAAGAAAAGTACTCCCTCCGATTCACATTCATTTCACACCAAGAAATATGGATCAGAGCGAGGGAGAATTAAACATGGCATCTCGTGCATGAAGCTTGACATATCGATCAGGTTGGCTAGAATAGCAATACAATGCTGCTCATTAGGCAAATGCATGCCATGTACGATAGTATACATCCAGTAAAGAAGTCTATACTGACATAAAAAACTACTTTGGGGATGAGAGTCAATTGGGGCATCTACAATATAGAAAATCTTGCTCGTAGATGATTTTGGCTAAGAGGAATTACACTAGGGCTCCTTTGATTTAAAGGATAGGAAAAGCATAGGAATAGGAAAGGTATAGGATTGGAATGGCATGTCTACTTGAAACCTATAGGAAGATGAAGTTTGTTTGATTGTAGCAAAGGAATTTTTCCATGAGGTATGAGCTAATGCTTTTTTCCTATAGGAATTACACTACAAGATTCCTATAGGAATTTTTCCTATAGGATATGTTCCTATGAATCAAACAACATGTATAGGAATTTTTCCCATAGGAATCAAATCCTACACAATTCCTATGCAAATCCTTTGAATCAAAGGAGCCCTAAAGCATTCCTTGTCTGCAAAACAAGTTCCAATAAAGGGAGAGGAAAGAAGAGGGTATTGTGGGCGAGATTGAACACCTTTTTTATGTGTTAAGCTGAGGCCTCGTTTAGATGAGGATTTCGACTTATGCCTAACAGCTCAACACACCCACAAATAATTCTGCTTGCGCGCACCACCGTTCATTAAAAATAACAATATTAGCTCGCAAGATTAAGAACGAAGTGAATTTAAGTAACTTGGTAAGCTTTTCAAGCAATATATTCAGAGAAAGAGCACACATGTTGATGATTTGATTTTGCACTCGGCCTTGAACAGAGGTACTAGTACGGTCTCACAATTTTTTATCATTATACTTGGACCTTAGCCAAATTCAAAATCTCATAGCGGCAAAACTTCCCGCCCACAAAATACAAAAATTTCACACGCTTCCAAATTCCCATTCTACCCCTGTGGAGATGACAGCAAAGTCGGTTGGGGGTCTGCCCGTCATTTTTTGGATCACCACCTCCCTAGCCCGGAAACCCTCCCAAAAAAAATTCATTTCCCTCAGACCACCCACCGGAACTTCCCAAGTCCCTCTCTCCCACCTCCACGACCACCGCACCGGAACATCCCCGCCGGACTTCCCTGGCCTACCCGAGGCCTCGCGATCCTCGTCATCCGGCTGCTGCCGGAGCCGCCTCATCGACGCCGTCATCAACCGGACCGGATCATCCCCGCCGAACCTCGAAACCATATGCTCATCCAGCAGCTTCACCGCAGTCGCTTCACTATGTATCGCCACCCCACCGGAGCCGCTAAGCCGGATCCGTCGTCCACGCACGGATCTTGCTTCACCGACACCATGTGCATGAACGGATCGCTCACCTGGCGCCGTGCATGATCTAAACTCTTCACGTCGCTTTTCTATTGCTTGGCAAGTTCTTGTTTAATCTTGGGGAACCTGTTTGTGCTAACGACGCGCTGTTACGTTTGCAGATGAGGTGAGTAACCATGAAGTGTAATGGGCGTCTCTCCAACCCTTGGCAGTACATGTACTTCATCACCGGATCTATCAACCCCAGGAAGATCTGCTGTGACTCCCACAGAGTGCTTCTCCTAATGTAAGTCCCTTGTTTTAGCGCCATGTTCTGGGTTCAGATGCTTGTTTGTCTGAAGCTCTTTTAGTTCATTCCTAGCTATGACCGTAACACCTTGCTATTTTCTAGTTCATTGCTAACTTTAAGCGATTGAACATTTTGGTTTGCATTCCCTGCTCTGTAGATGTAGCCATCATAACTTCTATCTTGCTCAGTCGTTGTTACAAAAATTATAGGTATTATAGTAACATCCTGCTATTATTTAGTTCATGGCCAATTTTAAGTAATTGCACATGTTGGTTCGCATTCCCTGCTCTATAGCTTTTGGCATCGTAACTTCTATATTTGGTTTACATTGCCCTGCTCTGTAGATCTAGCCATCATAACTTTATCTTGCTCAGTCGTTGTTACAAAAATTATGGCCTGCTACTATGTTGTTTGTGCCAATTTTTTACTCCATGAACATGTTGGCTTGCATTCCCTGTACTACAGGTGATGCCATTGTTTTGTATCTACTTCATTGTAAGCTAACAAAGTAAGGACTTAGTTTGGCATGCTATCACTCTGCTATCTAGCCTGTAGTACAAATAAACTTGTCATACTACTAGATAATAATTTTGCGTGCCATCTTGTTCTTCAAAAGCTGCATTATTGACTTGTTTCTCTGACTTGGCATGACGCTCACATATGGAATGCTGAACATATTGGTTTGCATTCCCTCTTATACAAGTTCACAGGTGATCCCACTATATTCTGTATCTGGTCCATCCTAAGCTCCAACATTAACTATCCTCTATGTGTTGCTCATTACAAGTTTATATCCCGAAACATCTTGATTTGCATCCCCTTCACTATAAGTTCAGGAGTATTATTTAGTTCACGGCCAAAATGAAGTAATTGCACTTGGCACATGTTGGTTCACATTCCCTCCTCTTTAGCTTTTGCCATCGTAACTTCTATTTTTGGTTTACATTCCCTGCTCTGTAGATGTAGCCATCATAACTTCATCTTGCTCAGTCGTTGTTACAAAATTTATAGCCTGCTACTATGTTGTTCATGCCAATTTTGTACTCCCTGAACATGTTGGTTTGCATGGGACTTGACAGTAGTAAGTCTGCTGTTTCATTCTAACATGCTCTGTTATATTGGCTGTTGGTATGCGGCATGCACTCTTTGTTTGCTTATTGTGCGCATTACAATGATCTTGTTATAACGACGAAATGATGAGTTCCAAATTCTTTGGCAAACAATATTGTAGTGTCTTTGCCTTTCCATTGTTGCTGTCTTAACTTGTAATGTCTTTGTTTCAGATATAGGTGCTGCATGGACAACTTAAAAGATTGCCGGATCGCTTCATTGTATTGCTAGGTTTAATTACCATTCAATTTCTCTGGGTTCTGTAATATTTTTTCAAAGCCTTGCAGCTGATGTAATATTTAGTTAGTTTTTATAGTTCTTTCGCGCATTTTTTCTTTGTTGCTTGTGGTAAGTGAGGCTATCCGATAGAAATCAATGCTGCGTAAATATTCTCAGTATCTAAATCACGAATTCCTATCCCTTAAACGGCCCAATTAAGCTAAATCACAATGTGCCTACCCGCAAAATCCTAAAGCGCCTATTATGCCGGCATATAAACAACAACTAAATCCTGGCCCCTATTGGGCCAGCCCATTTACTTATTGGCCAGCCCACTTGATTTACGGTGGACCCCACATTCTAATTGGGCCGGCCCACTTGCTTTTTAAGGTGGACCCCACCCACCACTCGGGCCGGCCCACTAACTAATTGGGCCAGCCCAATTGTTTTTGTAGGAATCTCACATACCAAATGTAATGACCATTTAGAGGAAAAGTGGGACCCACCCTGAGCTTTTGGCCCGGCCTTCGCACTATTCGCAATGGCCCACTGCCATAAGGCGGACTCCTACGACTAAACGGGCTTCGCCTTAACAGAAAGGACCCACTGTGTTTCTTTTGGCCCGCCCACTATCTTGTCGGGCTCGCCCACTAAGCATATGGACCCCACATACTAAATGGGTCGTCCAACAGAGCATTCCACCGTGCTTTTGGTCCGCCTACGTGTTGGGTCACCACTTTGCCATATAGTGACCCCACATACTAAATGGGCCTACTTCTTCAACAGAAAGTGGGGACTCCACTGCAGCTTTTGGCCCGCCCACCATCTTGTTGGGTCGCCTCACTCTGCAAGGTGGACCCCACGTACTAAATGGCCTGCCCATTAACAGAAAGGGGACCCACCCTCCGTTTTGGTCTCGCCAATCGTTTGCTGGGCCGCCCATTTGATTCAATGGGACCTCACGTGCTAAAACGGGCTTCGCCTGAGCAGGCAGGGAACCTGGACCCACATGTTAACTGGGGCGCCTAATAACTTCTTGGGCCGGCCCACTTGCTTTAAGGTGGACCCCACATGGTAATGGGCTGCCCGGAGCATTTATGAAAGCTGGTCCATGTTTTGTGGGTCAGTTCTGTTCGCTGGACACGTCAAACGAGAAGTGCATTCGGCCCGCCTCATGCTTAGTGGGCTCGCCCATTAATCTTTGACCAATTAACCTTAGAGGTTAGGCCCTACCATCGTAATTCAATGACCAGCCCGCCCATATAGTTGACTCACAAACCAGTCAACAAGTCTTACCCGCAAACTTAACGCTCGCCGTTTGCACATGTGTGTGGCAGCCTCAGCGGGTCACCATCTACCACTTGTTTCAAATGGTTAACGCCCGTTAATCCGCTGGGCTAATCTGGCTCGCCACATGTCGGCTTTGTATGACGCGCACCAACGGGGCTCCTTAAACACTTCTCTGCAATGGTCCGATTTTCCGATGGCAAGCCTAAGCGCGACTTGACTAAAAAAAAATCGGGTAGGACTTTGCCCGACGAAGCCTACAACAACCCATATCGTTTGTTAGGGCCCATAGGCTACTAAAAATACCCCCTTATTGATTCCATTTGAGACGTTGTTCATTAGAACTTTTCTTGTAGTGGCATTCTTCCTAAGATAAGACTTATACATGATCTCATGGTTGAAAGGACTAGGTAACTATGTATTGAAAGCTTATAGCAAATAACTTAATGACGTGATCTTATGCTACGCTAAATTGGGTGTGTCCATTACATTATTCATATAATGATATAACCTTGTTATTAATAACATCCAATGTTCATGATTATGAAACTAATCATCTATTAATCAACAAGCTAGTTGAAGAGGCTTACTAGGGACTCTTTTGTTGTTTACATATCACACATGTATCAATGTTTCAGTTAATACAATTATAGCATGGTATATAAACATTTATCATAAACATAAAGATATAATAACCACTTTTATTATTGCCTCTTGGGCATATCTGCGCCAGGTTTGCTATGATGATGATCAAAATCTGCTATCCCAAGTTTGACATGAGCCAAATTGTTACCAAGTGCTTAGCCAAGATGGCGAAAGGAAAAGGGATGTTGGCAAAATTGATGATCATGTGACCCCTGCTGCGTGTACATATGATGGATGAACTTTCTGGGATGGACTCGAATCTCCTTCGTGAGGGGAGCTATGTCGAACATACTCGTATCGTTAAATATCGGATCGATGACCATAGATAATATACCTCAGCCGCACTGACTTTTCTTTTTTCTTTTAGCGTGCTTCTCCATTTTTTTCTCAGAATGGTATTTTGTATTGTTGTAAATATATACTATATTGTAAAGTTAGGAAATATCTCTATTTTTTTCATCAAGCCCCCTGAGTGTTTTGGTAGAATCTCTTTATTGTGTATGCGAGGTTTTAAACCAAGGCACCCAAATTGAATATACTATATTTGCGGGTACAAGCCCCCAGTATTTTGTTCTTTTGCTGATTGCTATTTTGTATCTTCTTTTTATCTGGCGAGGTATTTGGTACCAAGGCGAATACTTTTGCCGCTAGATTCATCTATGTTGTAAATATATTGTATCTTCTGGGCGCAAGCCCCCGAGCATGTCGAAGGAAAAGATATGTATCTCCACTATCTTTATTATATTGCAGCACCGCGAGCCCGCCTCTCATTAAAAACCTTTCCTGGCCCCACTCGGTGCCCCGAAAAAGGAAAAGAGTGTGTCTGGAAACTCGCGGGCGTTTCAGTACATTGTATTTTTACAAGGAGGACTATATTTCGATACTAAGCGTAAAAACGCCTAGCCGTGCCACGTCTGTGGGTTTTTCCTGAACCCCGTTCTCTTATCCTTGGATCCTATATGCCCTCTTCTCGATGACTTCCGTGATTTACCGTAAGGGCCACGCGGCGACCGAGTTTTTCAAGACATTCTTGATTGAGTCATGAGAACTGTGTCTCCAACTTGAAAAGATCTTGGTCGCAAACGTCGACTGTGGTAGTTTTTCAGATCTTGCTGGTACTTAGCGACCCGTGATAACACTTCGTCTCGAGCCTCATCGAGTGCGTCGACATCATCCTCCAAAGCTCTTCTGGAAGTTTCTTCATCGTATTCTGTGACTCTTGGAGAATCATGCTCTATTTCTATCGGCAGTACTGCCTCGGCTCCATGGACCAGAAAAAACGGAGTCTCCTGTGTCGCTGTATTTGGTGTTGTTCGAATACTCCATAACACACTCGGCAGCTCCTCTGGCCAAGTATGTCGAGCTTTTTCCAGTGGTCCTAACAAGCGTTTCTTGATACCATTGCAGATTATACCATTGGCTTTCTCGACTTGGCCGTTTGTTTGCGGATGCGCAACTGACGCGAAGTGCAATTTAATGCCTACTTCTGCGCAGTACTCCTTGAATTCCTTGGACGTAAAGTTTGAACCGTTATCTGTAACAATGCTATGAGGCACTCCAAACCGAAAAACGAGGCCTTTCACGAACTTTATTGCTGACGCCGCATCCGGTGAATTTATCGACTTCGCTTCCTATCCACTTGGTGAATTTGTTTGACAGCGACGGGCATGTACCGATCCTCCTGGCGAAGCTTGTGCAATTTTCCTACTCATATCAAGACCCCACCGAGCAAAGGGCCACGATAAAGTGGGCATTGGCAGCATCGGTCGTCGGCCGGAGAGTGAGGTTTTGCGGCAAATCTCTGGCACGCGTCGCAAGTGCGCACTATCTCTTTCGCGTCCTCAATTGCTGTCAACCAGTAAAATCCAGCTCGAAAAACCTTGGCTGCAATAGCTCGACTGCTTGCGTGATGACCACATACTCCTTCGTGCACGTCCTTCAGAATTATCCTTCCTTCTTCGGGTGTAACGCACCTTTGTAACACACCCGAGATACTTCGCTTGTACAACTCCCCTTTGACCACCGTGAAAGCTTTGGATCGTCTAATAACTCGCCTTGCTTCGACTGGATCGCCGGGTATTGTTTTCCTTAGGATATATGATATGTACGCCTGCATCCATGGGATTTGCACCATCAGTACTAGATCTTGTTCCTCTTCTTCTTCTTCCAATGTTTCTTTCGCAGCCCCCGAGGGTTTCTCGTTCTTCTCCTTCTTTGTTGATTTCTTCGGCTTTGTGGATCTCTCTGTTATCTCCTCCCAGAACACGCCTGGAGGGATTGCGAGGCACTGCGACCCGATGTTTGCAAGAACGTCGGCTTCATCATTGCTCAACCTACTGATGTGGTTTACCTCGCATCCATCAAACAGCTTCTCCAGCTCGTTATACATTTCTTTGTACGCCACCATGCTATCATTGACCGCATCACATTGGTTCATGACTTGCTGAGCCACCAATTGTGAGTCGCCAAATATTTTTAATCGAGTTGCGCCGCAGGCTTTCGCCATCTTCATCCCATGTATAAGAGCTTCATATTCTGCCTCATTGTTAGATGCGTTTGGGAACGTCATCCGTAAGACAAGCGAAGTCTAAGCTTGGGGGGAGTTGATACGTCCATTTTGCATCACTATTTTATATCATAATTTGCCGTTATTCATTGATATATTTCATATTTGGAGATGATACTTATGTTATTTCATCTATTTTGCATGTTTCATGATTATTTGGGATCGCGCACCTGAGCGTGGATTCGTCAAAAGCACCGCGTAATGCAATATTTCTAAGATCAGCTGATTTGAAATTATATGAAAAATCCATTTTTCCGTAATATCTATGAAACGAAGGGGAGCCGTAGGGATTCGAGGTGGCCCATCTTCATAGGTCAAGCGCCCGCGCTCCGGCTGCGCCGCCCCGGGTGAGGAGGGGGCCCACAGCCCTCTCGCCTCCTTTTCTTCGCGTACTTCTTCGTCCCAAGCTCCGGGGGATAGTCGCGAAGAGTCACAAATGTCCAAGGGGCTGGAGAACACTGTAGAGAAAAGAGCTCCTAAGCAGCTGAAATCTGCCGGGAAATTCCTCCTAGGGGAAATCGACGCCCATCGTCATCGTTTATCGAGCTGACGATCATCTCCATCATCATCACCATCATCATCATCATCACCGCCATATCCATCGCCGTGACCACACCGTCAGACAATTTGGGTTTGATCTTACTTGTTTCATAAAACTCCTGTTGATTTCTTACTTGTTATTGATGCTATTGAGTGAAATTATTGAACCAAGGTTTATGTTCAGATTGTTATTCATCATCATATCACCTCTGATCATGTTCCATATGATGTTTCGTGAGTAGTTCGTTTAGTTCTTGAGGACATGGGTGAAGTCTAAATGTTAGTAGTGAATTATGTTGGTTAGTATTCAATGTTGTGATATTTAAGTTGTGGTGTTATTTTTCTAGTGGTGTCGTGTGAACGTCGACTACATGACACTTCACCATTTATGGGCCTAGGGAAATGCATCTTGTATTCGCTTGCCAATTGCGGGTTGCTTTCTGAGTGACAAACCTAAACCCTGCTATATATCGGGCAGGAGGGACAGTTATGGATCTCGTAGTTTAAGGCCGTGTTAGATTTATCTAATTACTTTCTTGTAGTTGCGATGCTTGCAAGGGGTATAATCAAAAGAGCATGTATTAGTCCTAGGAAGGGCGTGTACATTAGCACAGGTTCACCCACACAACACTTATCAAAACAATGAAGATTAATCACTATATGAAGCGAAGCCTAGACTAAATTCCCGCGTGTCCTCAAGAACGTTTGGTCATTATAAGTAAAAAAACCGGCTTGTCCTTTGTGCTAAAAGGATTGGGCCACTCGCCGCAATTATTTCTCTCGCATTTTACTTACTTGTACTTTATTTATCTGTTATATCAAAACCCCCCGAATACTTGTCTGTGAGCATTTACAAGAATCCTTCATCGAAACTGCTTGTCACCACCGCTTCTCGTTGGGTTCGACACTCTTATTTATCGAAGATACTACGAACACCCCCTATACTTGTGGGTTATCAAGACTATTTTCTGGCGCCGTTGGCGGGGAGTGAAGCGTTATTGGTAAGTGGAATTGGTAAGGAAACTTTACCGTACGTGCTGTTTTTATTTTCCTCTGCTCGCGTTATAAATCATTAGATGTGAGGTCTTCTTGAATTCTCTTGGGAAACTTACTACTACCGCAAAGGTAGCGGATGAGGCGGTGAGAGCCAGGTTCCATACAAAATACCTATAAAAATTATTGAACGTGTTATAGCAGAAGGGGGATGGAAATCATTCATCATGGTGATCATTTACCTGCTTTTACATGAATTATGCTGGTTATTCAAATGCAGGTATTGCTATGGATGAAGTTAGGAAGAAACTATTTTCATACTGCCCTGGGCAGGCAGCGCACTGTATAAATTGTCAAGAATAGGGATTTTCACTGGGAGGATATTGTGCCTCTATTTTATTCCAAATTCTATCCTTATGACCACAAAGACTGAACCGCATATAATTTCTAGCCTCAAGGATGGAGAGAGTATCGCTGCTTGGGGGAGATTGTGTTCTAATGTTCTTTAAATGCCCCATCTATGAGCTTCAATATTATTATTGATAATTTCTATGCAAGATTGTCTTTTCAAGATAAGACTTTGTTGGATACTTCTTGTTCTGGATCATTCACACGCAACAAAGAAGAGTTTAAAAGGGACCTTCTTGATCGGATCCAGGAGAATACCGAAGGATGGGAGAACGACAAAGATAGAGAGTCGGGTATAAACTATGATTATAAATGCATTGAAGTTTATGGATAATCGATAAATTCTAATATGAGTGCTACGATTCTCAAGTTGTTGCAAATCTTTATAAAGCTTTTGCATCTCACTTTGAATTGCCTAGGAAGACTTTGATAAGTATCATGAACCATATAAAGATAAAAATGATTCATCTATAAATAAATGTGCTATAATTGAAACTCATGATCATATTCTTCCCTAAGTTTATATTGAAAAAACCTCTTCTTTCCCTGCTAAATGAAGGAGCATCATATATCTAGTGCGGTTAATAAAAGTGCAAAGAAACCTGTAGAACCTGAAGAACAAATTAAGGTTGAACCTGCTATTGCAATAGTTAAAGATCTTGTGACTGAAAATGTAGAAGATGGTCATATTATTTTCTGTGAAGATGCTTCTAATATTGTTTCGCATCCTAATAAGTCTAGGAAAACTAGTGTTCCTATGCTATCTGTTAGAATTGGTGATCATTGATATTATGGTTTATGTGATATTGGTGCAAGTATTAGTGCCATTCCTTATGAGCTTTATACGGAGATCATGCATGAAATTGGTTCTTGTGAACTTGAAGATATTGATGTGGTTATTCCGGCTAGCTAATAGAGAAACTATCTCTCCTATTGGTATTATTCGAGATGTGGAAGTTCTATGTGGTAAGATTAAATATCCCTGCTGACTTTTTGGTACTTGGTTCTGCTGCTAGTAAGTATTGTCCTATTATTTTTGGTAGACCTTTCCTAAATACTTGTGGAGCTGTTATAGATTGCAAGAAGGAAAAAATTATGACTAAATTTGCTGGTGAATCTTATGAGTTTAATTTCTCTAAATTTTCCAAAACTCCTTATAAAGCTGATTTGCCTAATAATGATTTTAGAATTGAACAGTGTGCGTCTATTGCTCTTGCTCCTAATAATCCTTTGCAGCAACATTTGGAGGATAGTGAGAGTGAAGTCTTTAGGGAAGAAAGAAATGAGCTTGATGAAATTTTCTTTCGTCAACCTATTCTTAAACATGACTTGCCAGTTGAAGATTTAGGTACAACACCACCACCAAAGGAAGATCCTGTTTTTGATTTAAAACCATTACCTGATAATCTTAAGTATGCTCATATTGATGATAAGAAAATATATCATGTTATTATTAGTTCTAAATTTCAGATATTGAGGAAGAAAGGTTATTGAAAATATAAAAAACACCGAGGAGCTATTGGCTATACCTTGATGACTTGAAGGGGATTTCTCTCATTTGCCAACATGCTATTAATATGGAAGATGATGCAAAGCCTGTTGTTGAACATCAACGCTGTCTAATTCCTAAGATGAAGGATGTGGTAAGGAATGATGTATTAAAACTTCTTGAAGCAGGTATTGTATATCCTATTGCTGATAGTAGATGGGTTAGTCATGTGCATTGTGGTTCCTAAGAAAGGAGGAATGATTGTTGTGCCCAATGATAATGATGAGCTCATCCCTCAAAGAGTAGTTGTAGGTTATAGAATGTGCATTGATTATCGAAAAGTTTAAGGTTATTAAGAGAAGATCATTGCCTTTTACCATTTATTGATCAAATGTTAGAAAGGTTGTCTAAAAATACTATTTTTGCTTTCTTGATGGTTATTCGGGGTTTTCACAAATTGCTGTTAAAGCTAAGATCAAGAGAAAACCACTTTCACTTGTCCCTATGGAACTTATGCTTATAAGCGTATATGCCCTTTGGTTTATGTAATGCTCCCGCTTACTTTTCAAAGATGCATGTCTCGTTATTTTTCATGGCTTTTGTGAGAGTATTGTAGAGGTATTCATGGATGATTTTTCTCTTGCCTATGGGAATTCTTTGATAATTGCTTATGGAACCTTGATAAAGTATTGCAGAGATGTGAAGAAACTAATCTTGTTCTTAATTGGGAGAAATGCCACTTTATGGTTAATGAAGGAATTGTATTGGGATATAAAATTTCTGAGAGAGGTATTGAAGTTGATAGAGCTAAAGTTGAAGCAATTGAGAAGATGCCTTATCCGGGGGATGTTAAAGGTATTCGTAGTGTTCTTGGTCATGCTGGGTTTTATAGGAGATTTATTAAAGATTTTTCTAAGATTTCAAAGCCTCTTACTAATCTTCTTCAAAAAGATGTACCTTTGTTTTTGATGATGACTGTATGAAGCTTTTGAAACTCTAAAGAAAGCCTTAACAACTGCTCTTGTAGTTGAACCTCCCGATTGGAATTTGCCTTTTGAGATTATGTGTGATGCTAGTATTTTACTGTAGGCGCTGTTCTTGGACAGCGAGTAGATAAGAAATTGAATGTTATTCATTATGCTAGCAAAACTCTTGATGCTGCTCAAAGAATGCTACAACTGAAAAAGAATTGTTAGCCGTAGTCTTTGCTTGTGATAAGTTTAGATCCTATATTGTTGATTAAAGTTACAATTCATACTGATCATGCCGCAATTAGATACTTATGACAAAGAAAGATGCTAAGCCAAGGCTTATTAGATGGGTACTTCTTTTGCAAGAATTTGATCTGCATATTATAGATAGGAAAGGTGCTGATAATCCTGTTGCTGATAATTTGTCTAGATTGGAAAATATTGCTTATGATCCTGTTCCTGTTAATGATAGTTTTCCAAATGAACAATTGACTGTAATAAAGGTGAGCTCACGAGATAGTCCTTGGTATGCTGATTATGCTAACTTTATCGTTTCGAAGTACTTGCCTCCAACCTTTTCAGCTCAGCAAAGGAGGAAATTCTTTTATGACTTGAGGCATTATTTTTAGGATGACCCACACTTATATAAAGAAGGAGTGGATGGTATTCTGCGAAGATGTGTTCCTGAATATGAACAACAGGAGATATTGAGTAAATGTCATGGTAGTGTTTATGGAGGACATCACGCCGGAGATAGGACCGCGCAAAAGGTTCTACAATCAGGTTTTTATTGGCCAACTCTCTTCAAAGATGCAAGGAAGTTTATTTTATCTTGTGATGAATGTCAAAGGTTGGTAATATCTCCAGACGCAATGAAATGCCTATGAATTATACTCTGTTATTGAACCATTCGATTGTTGGGGATTTGACTTCATGGGTCCTTTCCCTTCTTCAGAAGGTAACACTCATATACTTGTCGTTGTTGATTATGTTACTAAATGGGTGGAAGCCATACCTACAAAAAGTGCTGATGGTGAGACCTCTTTAAGAATGCTTTTAGATATTATTTTTCCTAGATTTGGAGTTCCTAGGATATATTATGACTGATGGAGGTTCTCATTTTATTCATGGTGGTTTTAGAAAAACTCTTGCTAAATATGGTATTAATCATAGGATTGCTTCTGCTTATCATCCTCAAACTAGTGGCAAGTAGAATTATCAAATAGAGAGATTAAATTCATCTTTATAAAAAAAGACTCTGTTAATAAATCTTGAAAGAATCGGCTATCAAATTGAAAGAAGCACTATGGGCTTATAGAATTGCTTATAAAAATCCCATGGGTATGTCACCATATAAAATGGTTTATGGGAAAGCTTGCCATTTACCTTTAGAACTAGAGCACAAAGTTTATCAAGCTGTGAGAGAATCCAACAAAGATCCCAACCTGCTTAGAAAAGAGATTGCTACAATCGTAGTTCTCTAGGATGAATGGAGAAGTACACATGAAAATGCTAAACTCTTTAAAGAGAAAGTTAAGAAATGGCATGATAGAAGAATTATCAAAAGAGAATTTAATGTTGGAGATAAAGTCCTATTGTATCGGTCTCGTCTCAGATTTTTTGCAGGAAATTACTCAAAATGGGAAGGACCATATGTCATTGATGAGGTGTATCGATCAGGAGCAATTAAAATTAGCTCTCTGCAAGGTAATGCCACACAAGTGGTGAATGGACAAAGACTCAAGCATTATATTCCCGGTGATTCTTATAATGAAAATGTTGATGTCATCCAAGTGGTAACTCCTAAGCTTTCATCAAGGCTGTTGATGATCTCGCAGAACCGACTTTGAATAGGTAAGGCTCCGGTAAGAAAGTCCGCGTTAACTTTCCTGAACAATGCTTTTGCAACTTTTGGAAAATATGAAAAATTACGAGATCGAAACTGAGTGGGAGGAGACGCACGAGGCGTGCCCCACAAAGCCGCGTAGGCCCTGCCCCCCGGCTGCGCCGCCTCTCGTGAGGAGGCGCCTGCCGCTCTCTCCTCCGACTGCCCGACCGGTACTCTCTCGCTTGTCGTGAAATTTTTTGCTATATAATTCCGAATTCTCGGGAGGTCAGACACGTTTCAAGTGTTTTGTTTCAAGATGTTTCCGCTTTCAAAGATCGACGTAAGCCTGATCTAGATACCATGTTCTCGGCTGAACTCCAAGGGACACTTCCTTGAAGACGTCAACCCGTGCATACGAGCGAAAGAAGATTCACCTCAAGGAACTGTTGCTCGTCGATGGGGAGTTGCATTGAAGATGTCCGGTCCTAAGGGAGAAGGAAGTTTGGAAGACAGGATGGAGAAGCTAGAACAAGAGGTCTTTAACTACAAGAAGATGGCTGAGCGTGAAGTGGACATCTTCCACAAGATCGTGTCTGAACTCATTGATGAACACGAGAAGGAGACTGCAAAGCTGTGGAGGCGATATCCTCTCACTTCACGACACTACCAACAAACTCCAAGCTCAACTCTATGATGTTCAGAATCAAAACTGTGAGTATGAAAACAGGTTTAAACACATAAGCTATGCTGCTAGTTTCAGGATCCCTGAGACCAAGATGTCGTTTGTTGATGGAGAGCCTCTTCCTTGGAAGTCTGATGATGGGAAGAATTCACCACCGCCGGAGGAGTAATTCATCATCGGTATTGGCATCCCCTTGGTTTGTTCCAAGCTTGGGGGAGTGCCGCGGTATCATATCATCACTATCTTTTACCTTTTTACTTTCAAGTAGTGTCATATCATGAGTAGGGAAGTTATCATATAAGTGTGTTGCGGTATGGAAGTATCTCTCTTTAGTTGGTTATCTATGTATACCTTGGTGTGAGTTATCGTTATGGAATATTAATGAGAAGTCTTATCATTTACTTTTTGCACATCTTATTTTAGTTTGCAATCTCTATTATATGATTGATCTTGATTTTAGTATTGGTACCACTTTGGGAGCATTGAGTAAATCTATTTGGTTTTGGCAAACTTAGCATTGGTCAATAGCAACAACACTTTGAGTTTTAAGTAGAGAAGAGGAAATACATGTAGAGATATGTTATTATCTTTCTTGTTAGTTCTTAGTTTAGTATTCTAAAGTTAAAATTGTTTGTGCTCAAAGAAGATGCATGATTGTTTCTATCACATGTAGATTTGTTTGTTTCCCTCAACCTTATGCTTGCCAATTAACCTTGCTAGCCAAAGACCTGTACCGAGAGGGAATACTTCGTGCATCCAAACCCTTAAACCAAACCTATGCCATCGTCCACCATAACTACCTACTATGTGTTATTTCCTCGCGATTCCAAGTAAATACTTCATGTGCTACTCTTAAACAATTCAAAAGTTATTACTTCTTATGTGTGTCAATGTTTTATAGCTCATTGATGAGAAAGTATGTGGTGTTTTATCTTTCGGTCTTGTCAGGCAGCTTCCACTAATGGACTAGTGGCTTCATCCACTTATCCTTTAATTTTGCAAAAAGAGCTGGCACGGGGTTCCCAACCCCAATTAATCAACCTTCATTAACTCTCTTCACATGTTTCGCTCCGTCTACCAAAAGAAGCAACTTAATTTTTGCAATGTATAATTCTCCATGGTATGAGATTGTTGGAAGGCACCCGAGATTTCGGCTAGCCATGGCTTGTGTAAGCAAAGGTTGGGGGAGTGTCATCCTTAAATAAACTAGCACATGTGTAAACAAAAGAGAAGAGGGATGATCTACCTGCTGGTAGAGATAACGTCCTTCATGGGGGCCGCTCTTGGAAGGTCTGTTTGGCAAGGGGTTAGAGTACCTGCTACCATTCGTTGGACAACAACAAACACCTCTCAAAACTTTACTTTTATGCTCTCCTATATGATTTCAAAACTTAAAAAGCTCTAGCACATGATTTAATCCCCGCTTCCTCTCGCGAAGGGCCTGTCTTTACTTTATGTTGAGTCGCAGACCTATTTCCCTCCATTCAAGCAAGCATTTGAGTTGTTGTGATCCAACCATCTATATTGTGATCTATTTCATCATGTCTTTTATTCTTCCCTGTTTAGTACAAGTTTTATCTAAATGGATATAGCTTTGAAAGTTATCGATGATTATGAGGAGATTACTATGATTGAGTATGCAAGTTTATTATAAGCTTTAATATGAGAGCGCTGCTCAATAGATGAGTATAATCTGTTAACTGTTCTCTGACCAAGAACAAAGTTTGCCATCACCAATTATGATTCCTTATGCACCTTTATTTGTGATTACCTTCTACTTGTTTCAAGTTGAATTATATGAGGAAGTTGTTTACTAGAATGTCTTGTGTGAATGAATGATGCTTCTTGTCCGTATTTTATTTATCGACTCTTCACTACATAAACATGTGGTCTTGTTTATCGAGCTCAGTTTCGCTTGGGGACAAGCGAAGTCTAAGCTTGGGGGAGTTGATACGTCCATTTTGCGTCACTATTTTATATCATAATTTGCTGTTATTCATTGATATTTCATATTTGGAGATGATACTTATGTTATTTCACTATTTTGCATGTTTCATGATTATTTGGGGATCGCGCACCGGAGCCAGGATTCTGGAAAAAGCACCGTCAGAATGCAATATTTCGGAAGATCACCTGTGGAAGGAAATTATACCAAAAATCTTATTTTTCAAGACGAAGGGAGCGTAAGGGGGGAGCCGAGGGGGACCCGAGGTGGGCCCACCTCATAGGGCGCGGCCCAAGGCCTAGCCGCGCCGCCCTGTGAGGAGGGGGCCCACAGCCCCTCTCGCCTCCTTTTCTTCGCGCACGTCTTCGTCCAAAACCTAAGCCCCGTAGGATAGTCGCGAAGAGTCGCTGGGGCCCGCCTCATGGAAGTGGGAGAACACCAGAGAGAAAAGAGCTCTCCAGCAGGCTGAAATCTGCCGGGAAACCCTCTCGGAGGGGGAAATCGACGCCATCGTCATCGTCATCGAGCTGGACATCATCTCCATCATCATCATCATCATCTCCACCATCTACACCGCCATCTCCACCGCTGTAGCAATTTGGGTTTGATCTTGATTGTTTGATAGGGGAAACTCTCCTGGTGTTGATTTCTACTTGTTATTGATGCTATTGAGTGAAACTATTGAACCAAGGTTTATGTTTCACATTGTTATTCATCATCATATCACCTCTGATCATGTTCCATATGATGTCTCGTGAGTAGTTCGTTTAGTTCTTGAGGACATGGGTGAAGTCTAAATGTTAGTAGTGAATTATGTTGGTTAGTATTCAATGTTATTATATTTAAGTTGTGGTGTTATTCTTCTAGTGGTGTCAGAACGTCGACTACATGACACTTCACCATTTATGGCCTAGGGGAATGCATCTTGTACTTGTTTACAATTGCGGGTTGCTTTGAGGACAGAAACCTAAACCTCGCTGGTGTTACTCAAGGTGGAGGGATAGCAGTGATCTCGTAGTTTAAGGCCGTGGTTAGATTTATCTTAATTACTTTTGTAGTTGTGGATGCTTGCAAGGGGTATAATCAAGCAAGTATGTATTAGTCCTAGGAAGGGCGGTTATCAGCATAGGTTCACCCACACAACACTTATCAAAACAATGAAGATTAATCACCATATGAAGCGAAAGCACTAGACTAAATTCCCGTGGTGTCCTCAAGAATGTTTGGTCATTATAAGTAAACAAACCGCCTTGTCCTTTGTGCTAAAGTATTGGGCCACTTGCTGCAATTATTTCTCTCGCATTTTACTTCTTACTTGTACTTTATTCATCCGCTTAGTATCAACCCCTCAATACTTGTCCTGTGAGCATTTGACAAGAATCCTTCATCGGGAACTCATGGTCAACACCTTCGCTTCCTCGTTCTAATACCTCTTATTTATCGAAGTATCACACATGTCTCCCCATACTTGTGGGTTATCAAGGTGATACAGTAATGACCTTCCTCTGCTCCTTCTAACCTCTTGGACCCGTCAAAGTTCATAGTCCAAAGTTCTCATAAATTCTGAGGTCTCAGGTTTTGTACCCATCCATCATGATGAAATTCGGGTAGAATTTGCGTAATTTATTGCCTTCTTTCTTTTTCATACTTGATGTCCGAGGAGAAAGTTCTATTCCCCAAAGGGAGACACTACCGTAGAAGCCTGATTGGTTGAGTGGTTATTGATAAAGGCACCATTGATCATCATTACCTGACATACCAAAAAATAGCCAATTTTCTCATGTTGTAAATACTCCATATGCTAGCTTTTGCACTGCGGGTACCTCCTCTGCTTTGAAGGCTATAACACTTCATCAATGAAATATACTCGTCTCTCAGACTCATGGATTTTTCCTTCTTCTTCTTTTTCTTCTTCACTCCGGCGTGCTGACCACCTGGGGTGTAGCCGCAATGTATAGCGGGTGAGGGGTTCCTTTTCTTTAGCTACACTGATTGGTGGTGTCAGATTAAAGTGCTTAAGATCCTCAAAGCTCTATTCGCTTCTTCACCTAATCGAACTTATCTCCCTTGTTTGATTAGGATGAACGGTAACGCCTTTTTCTCCTCACTGCAACGCAATTCTAAAAGTCACATCATTTAGCTAGTCGTTGTATTTCTTTCAACTTTGTTGGCTTCTCATTGTTATGATAGCTTGGATTTTTCTGATTAGCTTGATCCTCTTGTCGAGACTAGGAACCTTTGTAGTAGTTCTCTCGTTAGGACGCTTCAAAAGAACATCGCGGATTCAACTTGAGACAAAATTTGTCGAGGTTGTCTCGAAAGTTTCCTTCAAGTCCTCGATTAACGTTGCCCCCTTTTTTGATGTTATGACATCGTCGATGTACACTTGTACATTTTTCCCAATCTGTGTTGCTAAACATTTCGCATCATCCGTCGATATGTTGCTCCCTGCTGCATCAAAGGCATTGTTCGAGCACAAAACACGCCATAAGCAAAAACATGAACGCTGCTTAAATCTCTTATCCTCTTCTTTTCAATCTGATCTGTTATAACCAAGAGTAAGGCATCCGTGAAGGAAAGATGTTCGCATCCTGCCGTGGAGTCAATGATTTGATCGATCCTTGGGAGGGAAAAGTGATCCTTTGGACAATGTTTGTTGAGACACGTAAAGTCGACACACATAAGGCTTTAGTGTTTTTCTTCGGGACCAACACTGGGTTTGCGACCCACGTGGCCTCTGTATGCAGCTCCTTGATGAAACCAGCTTCTCTCAATCGATCAATCTCCTCTGACAGCATAGCTTTGCGGTTTGGCTCCGAAAAACGCCGCAAAGGTTGTTTGATTGGTCTCGCTATTGGATCCAAGTTTAGGTGGTGCTCGGCAAGTTCTCCTGGCATGTCACCTGGACACCATGCGAAGATTTTCCAGTTCTCACGGAGGAACTCGACGAGCGCGTTTCACATGCGAGGGTCCATGTTTGTTGCGATACGTCGTTTTCTTTGATCTCGTTTTCGTAATTCGCACCTCCTAAATCCTTTTATGTTGTTAAAGGTTGGCTCTTTATTAGGTTCTCCTACATCTCGTACATCATAACTGTAAGCCTTGACTCATGTATTCTCGCTTGCATCTTAAAGTTTCCCTCTCAATGGTTTGTGAAAATCCTTGTCATATTTATCTACTAGTGCAAAGCTTCCTTTGACCGTGATTGGTCCCTTAGGCCCGTAACCTCCATAATAAGTATGTATAATGGTATCGCTACAACCCGGTATAAGGCCGGCTGCCCCAACAAAGCGTGATACCGTGATGGAAATCCACGACGAACTCCCAGCTTCTCTATCCTGTAATTTTCGGTCCTAAAATCGAACGTCGAGATTGGATATTTCCTGCTGATAACTTGGCTTCTCTCCGCGTAATTCCATGGAAACGGTATCGCTTGGTTTGGGATTTATAGAGATGTTCTTATTTTCCTGAAGGTGAATCACAGCATAAGGTTTAGCTGCCGTCACTTATAGAATACTCGTGATACGTCAAATACCGCGATCACTGCAAGATAAGTGCCGACTCACCCCGTCGAGGAACTTCTGTCATGATGGTCTGCTATCATGAAGCCAATATCTTGGTTCCCCGACTGGGGCTTGAGGTACTCAACCGCTGGTGGAGGAATTTTCTCCCGCTATGAACACTGGCTGCGAGATTACTTTTTGAGCCTCATTGGATGGCCCGCTCTTCGAATCATCGGGACCGCTCCATGAGAGTTGACTAACCGTAAGGGGCGGTGGTGGCCTGGTGTGTCACGCTATTCTAAGCTGATGTCGATTTTCGCTCTGTGGACTGGCGGGAGGAGGTGCAAGGAATCTCACCCCAGGTCTCCGGGGTTTCACATCGTTTGTGCATTAGCTACCCTCGCAGAATCGCAAAGATGCTTGGAAGTTTCTAAGAATTCTTCCTTGAAATGGTCTCTGACTGCCTTCTTCCATTGCCGTCGAGGTAAAAATGCATCCCGACATGGCCCGTTCATCATATCCTCGGGAGTTACAAAAGGTCTCTGAACCTCGGCCCACTATTTTGCCTGTTATTTCGAGAGTCATCTCTATTGTCGCCTTGCTGTGCATTACTCCTTTGATAATCATCTCTATTGTTTCCTCCTTTGTTTCCCAAACTCAAATTTTATCAATGTATAATTTAACTCCTAAAATTGCCCGAGAAAATCGCTGTCTATTTTGGAAAATTCTCAATCGCAACCTTCCACACGTCTCCGACGTATCGACACTTATAACCCATGCCACATTATTGATGATATTCACATGTTTTATGTACACTTTATGTCATATTCGCGGCATTTTCTCGAACTAACCTATTAACAAGATGTCATAGTGTGTTTACTGCTGTTTTTGGTTTCAGAAACTTAGTAACGGAATATTCTCTGACTGACGAAATTTGCCTTGTGTTCCTATTTTGCCCTAAGCATCTTAACACACGAGAACCGCCGTGAGAGGGGCACAGCCCACCAAACTCTCAGGCCGAGCAGCCAAGGCCCGCGCCCCCTATTGTGCTCTGGCATGCCTCTTCGACCCTCTTCTGACGCCGCCTCTTCGCCTATATAAAGCCCCCGCGACCTAAAACCTCGATACAAAAAAGCACGGCACGAGAAACCTTCCAGAGCCGCTCGCCATCGCAAGCCAAGCTCGGGGGGACAGAGTCTCTGCTCCGCATCGTCGCCGGACGGGGAAGTGCCTCTGGTTGCTCCTCCATCGACACCACCGCCATCTTCATCAATGCTGCTGCTGCCTCCCATGAGGAGGGAGTAGTTCTCCATCGAGGCTAAGGGGTTGTACCCCGGTGGCTATGTGGTTCATCTCTCTCCTATGTGCTTCAATACAATAATCTCATGAGCTGCCTTACATGATTGAGATTCATATGATGTGATGCTTGTAATCTAGATGTCATTATGCTAGTCAAGTGGGTTTACTTATGTGATTCCTGAGACTCCTTGTCCCATGTGCAGAAGGTGACATATGCACTGTGGTGGGTCTTCTTAGGCTATATTTCTGCTGCATTACTTATTCACTCGTTATGAATGGCAGTGAAGTGCTTATTATATCCCTTTATGATTGCAATGTGTTTTGTATCACAATTTATCCATGTGCTACTCTAGTGATGTTATTAAAGTAGTTTATTCTTCCTGCACGGTAATGGGTGATAGTGTGCATCCGTGTTAGTACTTGGCGTAGGCTATGACAGGAATCTTTTGTAGATTATGAAGTTAACTATTGCTATGATGGTATTGATGTGATCTATCTGGTTATGTTGAAGGTGACAGTGTGTATGCTATGTTAGTACTTGGTTTAGTTGTGTTGATCTGTCATGCACTCTAAGGTTATTTAAATATGAACATTGAATATTGTGGAGCTTGTTAACTCCGCCATTGAGGGTTCGTAATCCTACACAATTAATGGTGTTCATCATCCAACAAGAGAGTGTGTAGAGTATGCATTTATCTATTCCGTTATGTGATCATGCTGAGAGTGTCCACTAGTGAAAGTCTAATCCTAGGCCTTGTTCCTAAATATCGCTGGTCACGCTTGTTTACCGTTTTAATCATAAGCACACCGCTGGGCAAGCATTACCGCTTGTTTACTGGCTCCCCCTGGGCAAAGACTTTTTCTCAAAAGTTGCCACACGCTTCATACTTATTTATACCACCTCGTATTTCACTATCTCTTCGCCGAACTAGTGCACCTATTAGGTGTGTTGGGGACACAAGAGACTTCTTGCTTTCTGGTTGCAGGGTTGCATGAGAGGGATATCTTTGACCTCTTCCTCCCTGAGTTGGATAAACCTTGGGTGATCCACTTAAGGGAAACTTCCTGCTGTTCTACAAACCTCTGCTCTTGGAGGCCCAACACTGCCTACAAGAATAGAAGCTCGTAGACATCAAGCTATTTTCTCGCGCCGTTCGCCGGGGAGGAAAGGTAAAAGGCTCTCATACTCCGGTCCCAGGTAACTAAGTACTTTTCTGTTGCCGTTGTGTGTGTGCTCGAAGCTATTTCCTTTAGATCCCGCAATTGCATCTTTTTGTTTCTTGTTTACACTAGTTAGGTATAATGGACAACAATGAGCTTCTTATTCTATTTCCTGATTGAAGACATGGATGGTTTGATGCTAAAATTAAAAAACCTATGGAATATATTAGTATGAACGTTTGAACACCATTATTGCTAATGATATGGAAAATTCTAAGCTTGGGAGGTCGGTTTTGATGAGCATGATCTTTTTAGTCCCCTACCATTGAGGAGAAAATTTACTTTGATGATACTTTGCCTCCTATTTCTATGATGATTATAATGATATTGGTCTTTTAGTACCGCCTCGTTATGGAGGATAAATTTGATTATGATTATACTATGCCTCCAACACTTGATGAGAATAATAATGATAGCTGGTACTTTGTTGAATTTGCTCCCACTACAACTAATAAAATTGATTATGCTCATGTGGAGAGTAATAATTTTATGCATGAGACTCATGATAAGAATGCTTTATGTGATAGTTATATTGTTGAGTTTGCTCATGTTGCTACCGAAAGTTATTATGAGAGAGGAAAATATGGTTGTAGAAATTTTCATGTTACTAAAATGCCTCTCTATATGCTGAAATTTTTGAAGCTACACTTGTTCTATCTTCCTATGCTTGTTACGCTCTTCATGAACTTGTTTATCTACAAGATTCCTATGCATAGGAAGCATGTTAGACTTAAATGTGTTTTGAATTTGCCTCTTGATGCTCTCTTTCGCTTCAAATACTATTTCTTGCGAGTGCATCATTAAAACTGCTGAGCCCATCTTAATGGCTATAAAGAAAGAACTTCTTGGGAGATAACCCATGTGTTTATTTTGCTACAGTACCTCTATTTTATATTTGTGTCTTGGAAGTTGTTACTACTGTAGCAACCTCTCCTTATCTTATTTTATTGCATTTGTTGTGCCAAGTAAAGTCTTTGATAGTAAGGTTCATACTAGATTTGGATTACTGCGCAGAAACAGATTTCCTTGCTGTCACGAATCTGGGCCTAATTCTCTGTAGGTAACCCAGAAAATTATGCCAATTTACGGGCGTGATCCTCAGATATGTACGCAACTTTCATTCAATTTGGGCATTTTCATTTGAGTAAGTCTGGTGCCACTTTAAAATTCGTCTTTACGAGGACTGTTCTGTTTTGATAGATTCTGCCTTTTATTTCACATTGCCTCTTTTGCTATGTTGGATGAATTTCTTTGATCCATTAATGTCCAGTAGCTTTATGCAATGTCCAGAAGTGTTAAGAATGATTGTGTCACCTCTTAACATGTTAATTTTTATTGTCCACTAACCCTCTAATGAGTTGTTTCGAGTTTGTATGGAGGAAGTTTTCAAGGGTCAAGAGAGGAGTGATGATATACTATGATCATGAGAGTGAAAGCTTTCAAGCTTGGGGATGCGCCCGTGGTTCACCCCTGCATATTTTAAGAAGACTCAAGCTTCTAAGCCTGGGGATGCCCAAGGCATCCCCTTCTTTATCGACAAATTATCATGTTCCTTCTCTTGAAACTATATTTATTCGTCACATCATATGTACTTCTTTACTTGGAGCGTCCGTGTGCTTTTATTTTTGTTTTGTTATTTTCATTCTCTCAATAAATACATGCTTGTGTGGGAGAGAGACATCCGCTGGTTCATATGAACACATGTGTTCTTAGCTTTATCTTTTAGTGTTCATGGCGAAGGTTAAAACTGCTTTCGTTAATTGTTATATGGTTGGAATTGTAAAATGCTACATGTAGTAATTGGTAAAATGTCTTGGATAATTTGATACTTGGCAATTGTTGTGCCCATGTTTAAGCTCTTGCATCATATACTTGCACCCATTAATGAAGAAATACCTAGAGCTTGCTAAATTTGGTTTGCATATTTGGTCTCTCTAAAGTCTAGATAATTTCTAGTAAAGAGTTTGAACAAGGAAGACGGTGTAGAGTCTTATTATGTTTACACCTCCGGTATGCCAAAGGCATGCCAAAACTGGATGGTTTGAGCCATCGGGATACCGGTTAGATGTTCATGCCGGAGTCTAAGATAGGCGTTTGGGCTTTTTCAGCTGTGCTGTGTCATCCACATATGGGGGACAATTTAATCCTGATAGAAAAGATAACGGGCTAACGAAGGAATAGCTTGCCTGCAAGCTGGTCAAAGATCTTCCGTAGCCAGAGGACAAGGATGAGCTACAAAGTTGCTTTGTGACTAAGGGATGACGATAAAGGGAAGGATGACGGTCAAAGAAGCCGGAGGACGTCAGCGTCCCTGATTAAAGAGGACCCCGGTGTCATCTATGATTAAAGTAGCTTTGTGGCGTAGTCTTGTAAAGTAGTTTGTCCACTAAAGATGCCATTAGGGCTTTGCACTGAAGCCACCCTCTTCCCCATATAAGGAGGGGGCAGCCCTTGCGGGCAGTACCTGTGACACTAGGGAGAGAGAAACGTGCGGTATGTGTGAAGGTGAGCCTCAGAATCTCGTGTGAATCCATGAACATGGTGATCTAGAGGGAGTTCTTCCTTGTGTCTTTCTTCTTCAACCTCTGGCCTTGGCCAAGTTCTTGAGGAAACCATCCGGAATCTCTTCCCACCTGATCGCAAACCCTCCCCCGAATCCTCTTGCGTCCATTCGGCCCCAATCTAAGCCATCCTATGGCATCTGTCTGTTCACCACGACGATAGTTGGCGCCACCGTGGGGCCTGAAGTGGCGCTTGATGGAGTTCACATTCGGGCGGGCGTCCTCGAGATCTCCGGCGAGCGTACGGTGTCCGCGCTCGTGCAGCGCATCTACGCCATGGACTTCATCAACGACAACGCGGGCTGTTTCGCTGGGTCGCCGGCATCTTCCCCAAGAACGCGCCGCATCATCGAGCTTCTGCAGCCACCGTTGCCTACTGCACCCGTCCCCGTACGCGCCGCTCGCCGGTGCCGGCATCGGACCCGCCAAGATGGCTCTGTGCTGGCCGCGCCGCCGGCAGCGTCGAGGTAATGATGACCGGTGTGGCTGGTGCAGGAAAGGAGGTTGCGGCTGAAGGTGCTGGTCGCGCGGTTTCGACCCGTGCGGCTAAGCCACCGCTGGAGCGCGACGCAGGCGCAGCGGGAGCATCATCCGCGCCACCGGAAACACCGCTCCAAGCGGCGATGAACGTCCTCGCCACCCCCATCGCACAGAATGCCGATCCCGCAGCTAGCCTCTCAAAGTGAGTCGAGGCGAGCGCTCAAAAAGGTGCTCGAGAGCGGCAAGGACATTCTCCGGGCGCAGCGCGAGCTGAACCTAACCCTACGTGAGTACAACGCTGCCCATGGCTTTGCTTCTGTTAGCGCGCATGCTGCTAGGATGCCGGAAAACCGGCTAAAAGCTCGCAACCTAGATCAAGATTTGCGCAAAGAGATTCTTACCGGCAAGAGCGCCTCTGCATCTGTTAGCATCGTGGAAAAGCCTAAGTATAGCAGCCCGGATAAAACTATAAAAGCTGCTAAGATCTGTGTGACTCGCTTACCGGAGAGGCTCTGGCGAAGCAGCAAGAGCGTGTTAGAGAGCTGTTGGAAACCATCGAGCAGCAGAACGCTGAGCAGCTGGCTAAACTGAACAAGGCCGCGGCCTCAAAATCCGCGCGTTCAACAAAGAATGCCGGTAGCAAGTCCCATGGGCAGGCTTCGTCCCCCCATCCGGACAGAAGAAGAGAAAGAATGCACGGCAGATGACTGTGTATGATCCAGTTCTTGCCGGAAAGCAAAAAGCCGGGCAACAAGATGCCGGTAGAAAAAGCCAAGGGGCAGATCGAGGCTACGCCAAGAGGCTACTATGTCGGAAACAATCATGCCGGTAGACATGAGACCGGGCAAAATTATCGGGCTGCAAGGGCAGCGTACGATGAGGAGGAAATAGATCCCCCAAGGTACCGGCAGGCAAGGGCCGCGGTACCGGAATGTTATGATGAAGCCGATTCTGCAAGACCGGCAGCATACCGGAACCCATTGGGAGAACGCTTGGGAGAAAGATACTTACCGGAACGGGATGCAAGGCACCGTCTGGATAGAGTGTACTTGTCAGAAATGATCGAGGAGGAAGGTCCTCCAGGCCCAAAGTGCTTTGGCCCAAGGATCATGAGAGAAAAACCACCAGTTCGCAACTTTATGTTGCCCCGTGACACAAAAACATACGATGGCACCACGAAGCCGGAAGATTGGCTCGCGGATTACGTGACCGCGGTATATGTTGCAGGCGGTGGAGGAACCGTAGCAGGAGGAGGAAACAGGCGTTGGGCCGTGAGGATCATACCATCGTTTTTGGTTGGACCGGCAAGAATCTGGCTAAACAACTTGCCGGCAGGAAGCATAA
The DNA here is from genome assembly GCA_030979885.1 of Lolium multiflorum. NCBI lineage: Eukaryota > Viridiplantae > Streptophyta > Magnoliopsida > Poales > Poaceae > Lolium > Lolium multiflorum. Next base: position 269,294,718 of record CM061748.1, on the reverse strand, counting down.
ATGGCTGGCTGGATTTTGAGGAGGCTTTTGTGAGCAATTTCAGCAGCACCTATCAGAGGCCAAACAGGCCGCAGCAGCTTGCTCTGTGCGTGCAGCGCCCAAACGAAACAGACCGGGATTATCTGGCCCGGTGGAACACCACAAGGAACTCCTGTGAAGGGGTAATCGAGGCACAGGCCATTGCTTGGTTTAGCAGTGGATGGTGTATATTCACTGCTGTGGCAAAAGCTGTAGCAACATGCCGGCAACGCTAAGGAAGAGATGACACGTGGTATGATAGCCATGCTGGGAGACCCAACGCAGCCTAAGGCAACCTGAACCGAACAGCTACGCTAAGAGCAAACACCGGATAACCGGAATAACAAAAGAAGAGAAGATTTTCCTGACGTATGTACGTCCACATGTTGTCGTCAGCAGAAAACCTCGAGGGGCCGGGCAACCAGAGACAAAGAACCTAGACGTAGCTGCAAGGGTCCTAAGAAACAATGTGGGTGAAAAGAAACCTCGGCCTGGGTAAAAAGAACTGCAAGAACTCATAGGGCACACTCATGGAAGTCGCCATGGATCAAACCCTTGCTTAAGGCACACACTGCATCCGGCACATCCGTCAAACCACCTCGACGGTGGATGACTGGTACCGGACAAAGTACTGGATGGAAAAGGAATCGATAAAGACGCACGGCCACACAGATCACAAGCCGCAGCAGCAACAGCCTACCGTCACCACCGCCGCTACCGGGCCAACGTCAGACAAAAAAATTTTCGAACAGCAGCAGTACCAAGAAGTCAACCGGTGAGCAGATGATAACTGGTCCACTCTAACGCACTTTAGGCCGGAATGTTTACGTAAGACCCGCATCCTGTCGTGGTTGTTTTTTGGCCACCGCAGCCAACAGACAAAAAGTGTGTATCGCCGTCCATGGAAGTAAATGCCGTGATGCCGGCAGTGCCCAAGTACATGCAGTGGTCCAACCAGGAAATTGCTTGGTCGATCAAGGATCACCCCAAAATCATGCCGAATCCGGGTGGATATGCTCTCGTTGTGGACCCAATCATGAAAGGGCCGCAAACTCGAGTGAAGTTCAGCAAGGTGCTGATAGACAATGGCGTAGCATCAACATCGTGCACAAGGCACCATGCATACGCCGGGTATACTGTAAAAACATGTCACCCAACACGCACAACGTTCCACTGATCGCTCCCGGCTTCTGTCCCGTGCCCTCAACAGAGGCAAGTCCTGGACGTGGCATTTGGAGGATTTGGACACCACGTGTGTGTGGAAAAACTGGAGTTTGAGGTGGTGGATCTAGACAGTCCCTACCATGCATTACTGGGAGACCGGCATTGGCAGCCTTCATGGCCACAACTCATACGGCTTACCTCGAGATGAAGATGCCGGCACCTCGTGGACCACTGACTGTGGTGGGAAACTACAAGATCTCACTGGAAACTGCATCTGCCGGATCGAACCTAGCGGAATCGCTGGTGATCGCGGAGGAAAAGAAAAGAATGCAAACAGCTGTTGCGCTGGCTCAGTCCTCACAAATGAGCTTAGCGGCAATGAGTGAAAACATGGGCACACCGGCATTCAAGCCAACCAATGAAACAAAGGACATCGTGCTGGATCCGGCTTACCCAGAGCGCACCGTTCGTATCGGTGCCGGCCTCGATCAAGCATAGGAAAGCGCGCTCGTCAGCTTCCTCCGTGAGAATCGGAATATCTTCGCCTGGTCAACTGATGATTTGGTGGGTGTTCCGAGGGAGCTGGCTGAGCACTCTTTAAACGTCCGGAAAGATGCCAAGCCGGTGCGACAACCCTTGCGCCGGTTCGCTGAAGATAGAAGAAAGATCATAGGAGAAGAGGTAACCAAACTGCTTGCCGGGTTCATTGTGGAGGTCACGCACACAGAGTGGCTGGCCAATCCGGTAATGGTTGAAAAGAAGAAAGATGAGAACCTGGAGGCAAAAGCTCCAAAGGTGTGGCGCATGTGCATCGACTACACCAACCTAAACAAAGCTTGCCCAAGAGATCCTTTTCCTTTGCCACGAATCGATCAAGTGATTGATTCAACTGCTGGGTGTGAGTTGTTGTCCTTTCTGGATGCCTATTCCGGTTCACCAAATTCCTTTGAAAAAGGAAGATCAAATAAAAACTGCGTTCATTACCCCGCACGGGGCTTATTGCTATGTCACTATGCCTTTTGGTTTGCGCAACGCTGGTGCCAGCGCTGTATGCAAAAATGCTTGTTTGATCAAATCGGAAAGAACGTGCAAGTCTATGTGGATGACATCGTGATAAAAACTAAGGTAAAGAACACCTTAATCGATGACATCGTGTGCAACATTCGATAACCCAAGGCGGTTCCGATGAAACTCATCCCAAGAAATGCACCTTTTGGTGTCCCTCGCCAACAGTTGCTCGGTTTCCTCGGGTATCAAGCCGGGCATAGAAGTTAATCCGGTAAAGATCCGGGCAATAGAAAGAATGGCTATCCCTCGAGAGTTAAAAGATGTGCAGAAGTTTACCGGAAGCTTGGCATCGCTAAGCCGGTTTGTAAGCAGGTTGGGAGAAAAAGCTCTGCCACTCTATGCTCTCATGAAAAAATCCGACACGTTCGTCTGGACCCCTCAGGCAGACGCAGCGTTTAAAGAGCTAAAAACAATGCTAGCCACAGCACCTATACTGGCTTCACCTCTAGAAAGGGAGCCTATGCTGTTATACATAGCAGCAACAAACCGGGTTGTGAGTGTGGTTGTAGTTGAAAGAGAAGAGGAAGAAAAAACCGTCCAGAGGCCGGTATACTACTTGAGCGAGGTGCTCTCCCTCTCAAAACAAAACTACCCACACTTCCAGAAAATGACTTATGGCGTATACATGGCCGCCACCAAGCTCAAGCACTACTTTGAGGAGCACCCCATGAAAGTGGTAAGTGAAGCACCAATCTCCGACATCATGTGCAACAAGGACGCTAGTGGAAGGATTGCAAAGTGGGCAATCCAGATATCACCATACGTGCCGGTATATGAAAGAAGAGATGCCATAAAATCACAGGCTTTGGCTGATTTCCTTGTTGATTGGGCGGAGATGCAATACAAACCGCCGGATCAGAGGATAGAGTATCGAAGATGCACTGATGGATCTTAAGCTCAAGGAAGTGTTCAGGTGCCGGTGGTGGTGCTTATCTCACAAAGGAGACCACCTCCTGATGTTCTTGTAGGCACATTTTGGTGGCATCGAACAATGTCGCTGAATATGAGGCTTTGATCCATGGGCTTAAGGTCGCAAAGGAAATCGGTGCACACCGGATCATTTGCTATGGCGATTCAGACTCAGTACAGCAAAGTGTTCCGGAGATTGGGATGCAAAAGATGCCAACATGGCCTTGTACCGGTTTCACGTGCAAAAGATTGCCGGATTCTTCGAAGGGTGTGAGTTTCACCATGTGCCGCGGGCTGAAAATGAAGCCGCGGATGCTTTATCCAAGCTAGGCTCATCTAGGCAAGAAATTCCTCCCGGAATAGCCTTGGCACACTTAAGAGTACCATCGATCAAACCAAGCCCGGAATCGGAATCAATTTTCGTACCGGAGTCACACGTAGTACCCATGGATATCGATGAAGGGAACCCGGGGACTGCTCCGGCAAGCTCGGGGACTGCTCCGGTAAGCTCGGGGACTGCTGTACCCATACCGGAAGAAATGATGCTGGTGGATAGCATGGAGATAGATGCACCGGTGTTTTTGGTTCGAGAGATACCATCATGGGTTAAACCTATTAAGGAATTCCTGATCAACGGCACCTTGCCGGCTGACGAAAATGAATCAAGGAGGATACAGAGAAGGTCCAAAGCTTACACATTCATCAATGGTGAAGTATACAAGAGAAGCGTTACCGGTGTCCTTCAAAGATGTGTGGAACCGGAAGAAGGGAAAGAAATGCTTGAGGAAATTCACCAAGGAGAATGTGGGCATCATGCTTCGTCAAGGGCGCTAGTAGCAAAAGTATTCCGGCATGGGTTCTATTGGCCCACTGCTTTGGAACGCTGAAGATTTGGTAAGAAAATGCAACGGCTGCCAGAGGTACGCCAAGCAAAATCATACCCTGAAGATCCTAAGTTTAAAGACAATACTAATAACATGGCCATTCGCTGTTTGGTGCCTGGACATGGTTGGCCCATTCAAAACTGCAAGAAGCAGCATGACTCACATCTTGGTCATGGTGGATAAGTTCACCAAATGGCTAGAGGTAAAACCTATCGCAAAGTGTGATGGGCATACAGCGGTGAAATTCCTAAAAGATGTCATTTTGCGGTATGGATACCCGCACAGCATCATCACTGATAATGGAACCAACTTTGCTCAAGGTGAGTTCAAAAGGTTCTGTGAAGACAACAACATCCGGTTGGATTTGTGCTCAGTAGCACACCCACAAGGCAATGGCCAAGTAGAAAGAATGAATGCTTTGGTGCTTTCCGGTATCAAGCCCAGACTCATTGATGCGGTGGAAAAGTCACCGGGATGTTGGCTCGATGAGCTACCATCAGTACTGTGGAGTATAAGAAAACCGGTCTACCGGATACACTCCATTCTTCATGGTTTACGGAGCAGAAGCGGTCATACCAACCGACATCATCCATGACTCACCAAGAGTGCAGCTCTATACCGAGCAAGAGGTCAAAGAGGCCAGAGAAAATGATGTGGACTTGCTAGAAGAAGCAAGAGAGCTAGCATTGGCAAGAACAGCCATTTATCAGCAAAACCTAAGACGCTATCATAACCGGAAGGTTAACCCGAGAGTTTTCCAGGATCTTGTGCTTCGCCTAGTGCAGCGCACTGAAGGCCGGCATAAGCTTTTGCCACCATGGGAAGGTCCCTTCATTGTAAGCAAGGTGCTTCACAATGATGCATACTACTTGATCGATGCACAGGAGTGGAAGAAAGGAAAGGCGGACAAGTCCGGAGAGGAGAGCAAGCGTCCATGGAACATAGCTCTGTTGCGTCCTTTCTACTCTTGAAGTTGTGGTGTAAGAAGTTCCTTTTTGTACCTTATATGCTATGAATAAAAGATGCCGGAACCTTGAATGAATCTCGGGGACTACCCCAACTTAAGTTGCATGTAACTTGTCTATTTTTTCAGTTTACCGGTTGCTTATTGAATGTTTTTTCTTTCCGGTTTAGTAGTGTGCTAAATCCTACCGGAGTCTTCGACTCTGCTGCTGTCCGCAAACCGGCTTCATGGCAAGCAAGATAAACCGGTAGGGGATAAGCACATGAACTGCGGAGAGGGAGAGCAGGAAAGAACAATCCGGAAAATTTAACTAACCCCGGTTAAACCGGTTTTTTGCAAAATTTCAAAGTTATTTCTAAGTTCAAGAAGATGCTTGTTTGGTGAAAGAACCTTGTGCTCATACGCCAAAGAACGCCCAGAGAAGGCAGGCAGAGCCAAGGCAAAAGAACCAAGTGTGCATCAAATTGGATGCGAAACAATTGGGAAATCTTTGCAGTGCAGGATAAAAGCAGAACCAAAAGCAAATATGCTAAGACAAACTTAGAAATACTTAGCTACCGGTATATCTTACCGGCAGGAAATGTTGTACGGCAACCACAAGCAAACTTAAGTTTTACATCATAGACCCCGGCATACCGGGGCAGAATTTAACAGACATTGTTTCTAAGGCAAAGGTGGCCAACAGATAAGTTCTGTGCAAGAAGTTGATAAGAGGTCATCAAAAATGGGCTCCTGTGGAGCAAGACCGGCCTCGGCACTTGTGGAGGAGCAGCGCTGCTTCTGGAGCCCGGCGCACGTCCCGGCAGGCTTCACCTTCATCTCCCTGCCTTCTTCTTTCCTCATCGGGCCGAGGTAGTCTTTGACACCGTGGAGGGGGTGGATGAAGGTGCGTGACCCCTGCAGATACCAAGAAGTCGCAGATGGCACTGTCCTGCGTCTCGTTGAGCGCCGGGGTCTCGTGTCCGTGGAGCATCCGCGCACGCCCGAGAGCATCCAACCAAGAGCAGGTACCATGAGCACGCGTGAGCGCAACGTCGTGAGTTTCCGCTCCGCACGAGCTGCGAACACTGCCACTCATGGATTCGGTGCCCGTGATCCTTGAGCGGCTGGCTGGTGAGCGGATGTTCTCCTACAGCCTCCTCCTCACACAAAGACCTGAAGATTTGGATGGCGGCGTGAGGCAGGTCAACAAGAAGCCTGGCCGACGGAGCGCATATGTTGGACTCGCGCGGAGAGGGCGACAAGATAGTCGTACCCGTCCCAGTGCGCGTCCATGTTGGGAAATTCCCGCGCGATCCGATCCTCCCTCACCTTCTTCACAGCATAGGACTGGGATTCCGGGAAGTGCTCTGCAGAAGAAGGGAAAAGCATAAGCACAAGATACCGGAAAGCAGTATGCCGGAAGGAAAAGGAACACGGATACATTTTCAAAAGGAGAAAGCTTATAAGCGAAAGAAGGGACAAGGCAAGGACTTACGGAGAGCTAGCGCATCTATTTTCATAACCAACCGATCATACTCCCGGTGATCGGTGGTCATGGTATCAATAAGGCGCTCCGCTGCTTTCCGCGCCTTCCTTTCCTCTCCGCCTCGCTCGCGTGTTGGCGTTCGTGAGTCCTCCACGACCTCCGCCAGCCTGGCCTCAGCTGCAACCCGGGCATCCTTCAGAGCTTGCTCATGCTGGAGCGCGGCTTGCATAGCCTGTTCCTTCAGCTCCCTCAAGGCGGTCTTCTGGGCGTCCAGTGCCTCGTTGTGCTCCTTGAGAAGCTGCTCTTTCTCGCCTAAGTACCGGAAAGAAAAGTCTTAGCAAGCAACAATAGATGAAATGAAAAAAGGAACGGGTTAGCAGAAAAAGAAAGGATGGTACCTTGAAGCTTGGTAACCTGGGCCTTCAGGGCCTCGATGGTACTAGCTTCCGAACAACTGGTAAACAAAGACCATAAGTATCAAAGAAGGAAACATTCCGGTGAAAAAGATGCCGGAGGCAAGAGAAACCAACAAACCTTGGCAAAATGTGGCTCAGCAACCCGATGCTCCCACGTGGTTCCTCAAAGAGAATCTTCCGGCGTCGCTTGCTCTGCTCAAAGGAAGGCACTGTGAGAAAGAAACAAGTTTCAACCCGAAACCCGGGATCGGCAGCAAGGCTTTGCCTCCATGCTAAGTTTATAAGATAAGTTTTGCGCTAGCAGTTTCAACCTCAACCTCGGGATCGGCAACAGCCGGCTTCCCGAGCCAAGCTTTGTTAAGTTTGCGCCAAGAGCTCACAAGGCCTCACCACAAACTCGGATCGGGCAAGGCCAGCAAGTTTTGTTGTTTCAAGCTGAGAGCTGCGCTCACCACAAAACTCGGGACTGGAGAGATAAGATCCCTGGAAGAAACAAACTCTAAGATCAAGAAAATGAGGTTTCAGCGTAATCCACCACCCACGTGCTGAGCAGTAGCATCGTATCAGCACCGTCGAACTCTTCACAAACACGTTTAAGCCGCTGTGAAGTGTTTCTTCGTTGGACCGAGTCTCTCACGAGGATCTCAAGGCGGAAGGTCCTTCTCAAAGTCGCGGTTGAAGTGAGACATCGCCTCATTCCACTTCTCGGGGCGTAGGAGACAGCCCAGGTCCTTGCCCGCGCGTCGTATCAACACCCGGCCTGTGGAGGTCGGTGGGCTTGTCCCGTGGCAACGAGCGCGGCGGGCCGACGGTGGCAAAGACCACGTCTCCCCGAAACGCCAGAGGCGCTCGCCCTCCACAGCCTTGCACACGGGAAGCCCCGGGGCTTCCGTGGAACGGGCGATCTGGGGACCTCGTGGATCGCGCCACGTTTGGCCGCGAAGGTCCTTGGCTGGCTGCACAGCCGCGTGGCTCCTGGAGGAGGAGGAAAGACCGGCGCGAAGTGATCCCCGGGCGCGCGGGGAAGAGCTTGGTCCTGCTTCTTCTTTCTTTTTCTTTCGGGAGAAGGAACCGAAGGTCTCCGCCGGCATCATTCCCATGCGCAATGTTGTTGGCGCCTTGGGTGGTCTGGGTCTCGGAGGGGGAGATGAGGTCCCTCTCCCGCGCGGTGATCCTGGAGGTGTTGGGGCCGCGCGCCCCGAACTTGTAGTGCCTCCCGAAGGGGAGGCAGAGGTGTTGCCGGCACCAGATGGTACCGGACTTGAGTGAGGAGGAGGAGTTGAAGTCCTCGCGGAGCCGGTGGAGCCAGCGGAGCCGGCAGAGCCAAGCTCAAGCGCAGGGCTGAGAGAAAGGAAGAACAGAGTAAGTTGGGAAAAAGCAACCGGAAAAGAACTCGGTGGAAACCAAGAAAGCATAAAAAGAAGATAAGAACTTACCCGGAAGACATCGGCATCCGCTTCTGCTTATAGCGCTTGGTGCCCACCTGCTTCCCACCAATAACCTCAGTCCGAGGGCGTTTGCCAGAGGGAGCATGGCTGGGGCCGGCGTCAGCGGCTGGGGGATCACTCTTCTGGCCTTCGGCCATGAGGTTATCCAAGAACTCATCCCCAACCTCGGCTTGCAGAGGAGGCACATGCTCATGGACCTGTGGGTTGTTGCTGTCTGAGGGAGTGTCTACAGAATGGAAATAACAAAAAGAGCATAAGAAAACGAACAGAAAAGCTACCTCAAGTATGGTCAGATCATCAGACGAACCAGCTGGTTCCGGCGGAGACTTGCCGAGGCGGGAAGATGGAGTCCGGCCCATCCTTAGATCCAGCCAATGAATGACAGGATCCGGATCGTACTTGTCCAGGGGCCTCTTCCGGCAAGGGCCTCGCCGGTCTGAATCAATCCGGGGGAAGCGGGCTTTGGCCCCGAAACAAAAAGGAAAAAAAAGAAAGATTAGACACCCCGCACAAAAGCGGTAACACGACCCGAGCCGCATATCTTCTTACATCTTTGGACGGAGGATTCCTGGCGCTGAGAGGGCAAAGGCCCCACTCCCAGTCATCCGGCATGTCCGTTTGGCAGATTTGGCTTGCTTTAGGACCACGTCCTTTTTGCTCAAGGCCAAGCCGGTGATCTTGGTGGGATCACCGGGGCCGTACATCTCACTAATCTTGTGAGCGCGCTGCTGAAGGGGAAGCACCCGGCGGCTGATGAAGGCGCGGATGATATCGTCGGAGCAGATGTTGGTGTCCTTCATCAACTTCATCATGAAGCGCACCACCCGGTTCGTCTCGGCATGATCCGTACCGGGGTTGTACTGCCAGTTGGTCTTAGGCGGCGCCCAAGTTGAACGCTCGGCAAGTTGATGAGGTCTCGTCGCCTGCTTCTTCATTAGAAGAACGGCTGTCTACAACCGGTGTGACTCAAGGCCGTTGAACTTAGTGGGGCCCTTGGCGGGAGCCGATGATGCAGGACCCGCATTGAACGGGGGGTTTGGCTTGGGAATGTCCTTGCCCTGGACCGAATTGATCCGAAGGGAGAAAAAGCGGGCAAACGTCTCGCGAGCGGGACGGATGCCAATGTAGCCCTCCATGAAGGCCACAAAACAAGAAAGGTAAAAAACGGCGTTGCCGGGAAGGTGATGAGGTCAAGGAATTGGCGAAAGAAATCAGAGGCAGGAAGGCCGAAGCCGCGCTCAAAATGAGCAAGGAAAACAACGACCTCACCGGGTTCGAGCACCGGTTCGGGATTTTCGCTTTCGCGAGGAAGCCGGGCAGGTGACTCCTTCCGGAATCCCTCCTGGACCGGAGCCGGGCCGATCTCAGACTGGGTCACGGTCGTGACCCCTCTCCAGTTCCACGTACCTTGTCCTTTTCCGAGTCTGCTTAGATGTACGGTTTCTTGCTTCCTACCGATGCCGCACCATCCCGCTTCAAGCGCTACTATCTTGGGTGCTAGAGGTGCGTGCAGGAAGAGATCCTTCGCTAGACATGGGGATCGAGGAGATGCCGAAATCTACCGAGAAACAGTTTTCCCCACACTTGACCCACACGCGAAGATCTACGAGTAAGAGGAAAAGCAAAACAAAGAGCGAATAAATACTCTACCGTCCCAAGATCCAAAGTGCAAGAGGAAAGGGGTAAAGGCGCGTCGAGCCTAACCTGGGGCGGCGGAGTTGCGAAGGAAGAAGTTCGCTGGAGAAACGGCGAGCCCGCGGCCGGCGAGGAAGTCCGTCGGCGGCGAGGCGAAGAAGTGCTTGAGGAAAGGCGAATGCTGCGGGCACGGTGAAGTCGCTGCTGAGGTTCTCCGCGCGGCGAAGTCCGGCGGAACGGAGGCGAGAGTTCGCCGGGCGACGGGCTCGAACGAGCGGCGGCGGACGAAGAACGGCGGAGAGCACGGAGGCGAAGAACTCTGTGCGCAAGGAAGTGGGGAATGCGAAGAAGATGAAGAGAGAGCGGCGGTTGCGCTTATAAAGGAGAAGGGAAATGGGCTGGAAACCGCTGGCCGCGGCGGTTCGCCTCGCGGCCCGCGGCGGTTCGCACCATGGGCCGCCACGTGTCAAGAAGATACACGCGAAAGACAGGAGGCCACACGGAAGTACACAGAAGATCCAGAACGGCTAGTGGGATCCGCTGCGGTGCATTAAATGCACGCGCGGGAGTCGAAGCGAATTGACAACTGACACTGGCGCGTCAGTTACAGTGCGCATGTCTGTCAGGCGCGGGGCCCGAGATATTCTCGACTTCACCGAGGAAGCGTTTAATGGTTAAGATACCGGGAGATAAGATACCGGAGAATGACTTGCAAAGAAAAGATAAGGAGGATCCGGGCAAAGATGCCGGATCCGAGCGTGGCGCCGGATGAATCAAACCGGTATCCAAAGACATAAGAACCTGGCATGGTCTGTTGGATAGGATCCGCC